>CM020517.1:9227500-9815000 GCA_009823395.1 Thamnaconus septentrionalis
CCTCCTCCTCTTCCTGCACCTCCTCCACCACCAGCCTTCACCTCGGTGCAGGTTTAAGCAAAAAAAAACAAAAAAAAACCCAACAACAACCAATATTTAATGACAAATCCATCCACACCACCACCACCACCCAACAACGGATGCGCACTATATTCTCCCATATATTACGATAAAAGGCAGCTTTCCTGGTCAGGGTCGCCGCGAGCAGCGACTTGGCGGCGGGTGTGAATGTGACAGCATGCCTTACCGAGGAGTGCGGGCTGGAAGTGAAAGGGGCTCATCAGCAGAGAGGAAGAAGAGGAAGAGCAGGAGAAGGTGGAGGGGACGCAAACGAGCCGCTAACAAAAAAAAAAAAAAAAAAACATCGATCCGCCGCGAGCTTCGGAGCGCGGTTAACCCGATCACAAGGAGCGAGGAGCCGGGGAGGACGAGCTACATACACCCCGCCGATCCGGTCCGATCCGATCATCTCCCAACTGTGTCGGGAATTACAGCACACATTCAGGATTACCTTGCGCGTCCCGTTTGGAACCAGCATCCGTCTTTTTCTCCCCCTCGCGCCCTCAGAAAAAAACAATGTTCGGGAAATAATGAGAGTAGAAAAAATAAATAACCCAGACAAAAAAAAAATGTAATCCCGGTGGTCACTTTGCGCTCCGTCGGGCTGAGGAGCTGCGGAGCGATCGGCGGACCGAGCAGCCCTCAGTAGCCGGAGACATGGTGAACAAATCGGCGAGCGGTGACCTACTTCGGAAGTGGCATGCTGGAGATAATATTCGTGCGCTGCCTGCATTCACATACGTCGTTGCACCGGGACATCCCTGCGTAACGACACGTCGCTCCAAGCGGGGAGCCCAAAACTGAAGAAATCCAACCGTGGGGATCTTATAATCGTATAGCTATAAATATAATGTAGTAGGAAGAAGGTTTTTATCCGAGGGGGTAAAGGCAAAACAAAAAAATCTGGTCTGCACATCCCAACAGTGATGATAAAATTTGCTGTTAGACAACTTTCCTGTATTTATTTTGTGTGTGTGTGTATATACACATATATATATATATATGCAGGGGAGGAATAAGGTCCTTTAAATCTATAAATCTGTAATAGTGCCAAACGGGACTGGTTGGCATCCACAAATCTGAATTATTCACAGTATCTATGGATTCTCTCATTCTGATTGATGATGGCAGAACGTGGAGACATATGGTTGCTCTTAATGAGGCCGTCCTGTAAATGATGAGAACTGAATAGTCCATTAAACCCTTGTGCGTCCGTATAGATTGACGAGCGATGACACCTTTATCAGTATAACGGTGGTGGTGGTGGTGGGGGGGGGGGGGGGTGATCAATAATCACTGGGCTGCACTAAATGACGGATCAATTCAGAAAGAGTCAAATAATCTTATCAGGTGATCATGAAAACATTTTTTGTGGTAGAAATAAAGAAGAAGTAATGTCATATAAAACTTCCTTTCTACACATTAAACTTCTGGGCTCAGAGGTTACTGGGTGTCATATTGCCTTTTTAATGTTAGGCTGAATTGTTAAAGCCCCACAATAAACACTGAAGGAGTCATAAAACTCAAGGATGATGCTTTGACCTACTGAGAGTCCAGCCTGCACAGCAGGATAAACACCGTTAGCTACAATATAAACCATCTAATGAGGGTGACATTTCTTATCTAAATAAATGAATGAATTATTGCTGTGAGGTTAATAATTGCAGAAAATAGAAGCGCATAATTAGTTTTGTTTACCGCATCCCCTTGTTCTTAATAATACACTGGATCTAATAACGGTGACGAGTGGTCACCTGCTCACCATTAATCTCTCACACACACACACACGCACTCATTCTAGGGGAAATGCAGAAAATGTCAACCTCGTATGGATAAAGATAAAGCGGCCAGTGTCTCTGGTGACCTGCGCGCGGGGAAAAACACACACACACACGAAAAATAAAAACTTCAGCTCCAAACAGCAGGCCGACACTCGGCGCACAGGCTGGCTGATTGGAGAGCGGCGACACGATCACAACTTAGCCGCTGGTCAGCTGGTCGGCCTTAATTGGGATAAATGGCGGATGTCCTCGTCAATATCAGCTGCGCAGTGTTTAATTAACGGCTGTAAACAAGGTGAGTGTGTTGAGCTAATGAGGCGTGAGTGCCGGGGGTGAAGCCGAGGGACCGTCGACTGCCGAGAGCCGACCTGCACTGCGATAAACACACAGCAGAGAGAGAGAGAGAGAGAGAGAGAGAGAGAGAGAGAGAGAGAGAGAGGCCGGACTCGGACAGCGCAGAAACTTTAACGTCCTATATCTGGAAACGATCCAGAAGAATGGAAACAATGCCATCAAGCTGAACGTTTTCCATAAAAGTTGGACAGTAAAACAAAAAAAAAGGCACAACAGGCGCTGGCCAACACCTCATCTGCACGGCAGATACTATTAAATATGAATTGAAGTTCAGAAATGTTGTTCATCCTTGATTCTGATTAAACTGTTGCATTTAAAGAAATAACCCCTCCCCCAAAAGAAACAGCACAACAATATTGGGTTTAAACACTGCTCATAAACAACCTGCTGTTGGAACGTCGGCTTTCAAAACTGAAATGAAACACACTAGAGAAAATCCAGCGCTCATAAATTTGAAGAGGCGTGCGATTGAAAGCATCCACTAGAAAGCATCATTCAACTCTCTGTTTTTGATCTCTGTCGTCCTCAAAGAAAATACGACGTCGCTAAATTAAGATGAAGCTTATCGCTGTCGTCTGTTTTCCCCATCAGAAGCGTTGACCGGATTATAGATTCACCTTTCGGCTTCCGGCCGGCCTGTCAATGGCGACGTCAAAGTCCATGCTTCACTCCTTTTGCCTGCTGCTCTTTTTTAGAAAAAGTGTGAGCCAAAAGCCGCAGTTCTGGAAATTAGCCCATTGTGATGTCACAAACAGCGGGGGAAACCTTTGTTTGTTGCACTCCTGGACACCTTTTTACCATCCCCTACCAAACACGGAAGGCGGAAGCTAAGAGTGATCATTGTCAGGAAGCACTCGACAGAGGGCTACAAGGAAATAAAACTAAAACTAACAAGAGCAATGCAAAGCGGAGTCGAGAACAAAATGTATAAAGGTGTTTAATGTCTGAGCTAATTAGTAGATTTTGCAGACTGGCGCGAGGAAGACAAACACGTTCCGAGGCTCTGCGGAGCCGGTGGGAACTGCATAATGAGGTGATTGTTATCTGTTCATCGCAACACGCACCTCCTTTCACGCCACACACAATGAAACAACAGCGGAGAATATTGAAATACAAACAGTGGTTTTTCCGTCACACACACACAAAAGAAAAGCCAAGTGGGAAACATTCTAACCGAACTAATCGACTTTCTTTCGCGGTTTTGATTAGGGAAAATGTGTGTGTGTGTGTGTGTGTGTGTGTGTGTGTGTGTGTGTGTGTGTGTGTGTGTGTGTGTGTGTATGGGGGGAGGGAGTTACTCCTTTAATTAGCCAACGCCATACTGGTGCGACCTGAAGCGTCTGCGTCTGCTCTCACCTCTGAGTTATCTGGGCGCCGCTCGCCTGCAGTCGGCCTCCGAGCCAATTTGACCAAGACACTTTTTTTTCTTTCTTTCCCCACCTCCCCCACCCGACAGAAACTCTCATCTCGGCCAGACGTTTAACTCGAGATGATGAATTTTTCATTCAGGGTGGAGGGCGGTGACGGCGCTGGCCGGAGTGGAATAACACTGGAATCTCTATTGATCTCTTTTCTCCACCTCCTCCTCGCCTGAAAGGTCCAAGCGGCGACGCTCGGCTTCCGCGGCGGCAGAGCGGAGCCGCCCCTCGAGTCCACGGGAAGTTTACACCGAGGCCCGTCAGGTGTGCATTTCATTTTTTTTAAATTTTTTTTTCTGAGTGAATGGTAAACGCTGCTCCCACCCCCGTAAAACCTCGTCTCCCATTTCCTACCTGATGACCGCGAGCGCAGAGGCCCGTTCCAGATAAGTAGCGCCGCCGCGCTGCCGCTGAGTCAGCTGCTTGGGTTTATGGCCTGTATACTCATCCGCAACAGCAATTTCACATTTATTATTAGCCTCTAATTGCCAAGGTTGTGCCTGCTCACTATGCATTAGTATCGTTTAGAAGGGTTTTCTCGCTGCATTTATCCAGAGGAAAGAGGAGGAAAAAAAAACACACTTTGTGGTGCTCAAGGACACAATGTTCATTGTTTTGTTTTTTTCGCTCTGCGACTGCAACTTAAGCAAGAATCTCGGTCGCCTCGGGTCGAGCAGGTACAATTAAGCGCGGCAGTGTAAAAACATGGCGAGGGGAGGCGGCGGAAAAGCCGGGTTTATAACAAGCGCGGCGGAAAATCTCAGCGCCTCAGTCTTGCGTCAGCCCCTCGGTGGAGCAGGTGTCCTTCCTGCCGCCGTGTGCGCGCGCACTCACACACACACACACACAGACAGAGCACACAATGCGTTATTAAACATCCGATCCGTGAAAAAAGGTGCACGTGAATACACATATGAGGGTCTTATCGTTTAGCGAGCGGCCTGGCAACCCTGCTAGCGGCCACTTTGGCCCAATGCTGAGTGAGTTCAGCGTCGTGCTGGTTTGTTGCCACAATTAACCACTTTTTCCTGTGGGGCCGTTGCGACCCGGCCGCGGAGGAGCGGGACAAGGAGAAAGTGGGAATCCCTCCCCAAGTAAAGCAGTAACTCCTCAGCCTTGAAGCTGGCGGCCCTGCAGACGCAGGGACGACAGTGGTAGCGGCGGCGCAGAGCGAGATACAGGACAGGAAGTGTAATTATCTGCCTCTACTGTTCCTCTTCAAAGGGACGAGGCGAGATGCCAGACAGCCTGACTGGCATGGAGGGAGAGACGGAGGAGAAAGGAGAGGAGAGGAGAGGAGGAGGAGAGGAGAAGAGATAAGAGGGGAGAGGAGAGGAAGAGAGGAGAGGAGAGGAAGAGAGGAGAGGAGGAGAGCACTATAGTGAGATGGAGCGATAGAGCCCGAGACTGAATTTAAACGAGATCGAAGCCGAGGGGCCGAAGAGGAGGAGTGGGGGTGGGGGTGGGGGGGTGGCGGGGTTTGTCGGTTGCTCGGAGGCAGCCTCGTACCTCTCGTCTCATCTGGAGGGAGGGAGTGAGGGAGGGGGGAGGGAGGGGAGTCAAACTTGGTGGAAATCAGCGGGGCTATTTTTCGCATCCGCCCGCCGCCTGCTTTTTTTTCTATTTTGTCTTGTTGGTTTTTTTATTTTTTTATTTATTTTTTCCTTTTGGTTCTCTGGCTGACAGCTCCCTCAGATATACAGACGTTTGACGCGGACTTCCTGAGAGAGCGGCGGAGCGGGTGCAGAGCGGGAGAATGAGTGGCGGAGGAGGAGGAATTGGGGAACTGGGTGAGGGAGAGAGAGAGAGAGAGAGAGAGAGAGAGAGAGAGAGAGAGAGTGACGGATTGAGATGGAGAGAGACTGTCAGCGGGGGGGCCTGTCGCTGGATTTTTTCAAGCCAGCTGAGAAGGGAGGGAGCGTGGGTGGAGGGACGGGGGGATGGGCGAGTCCCAAACCCGCCCCCACCCCCTCACCCCACCTGCCGAGGCCCTCGCTCGGCCTTTTAGCATCTGCCAGGATGAAGGACGCCTGGTGCCATGTGGCTTTTTTTCCTCTGCTCCTCGCTGGAGAGGCCGGACGCTCGCCGGTCACAGTGAGGGCTTCTGTTCCTGTTTGGCCCGAGCCAAAGAAGAGCTTAATGTCATCTCACATGCACGCACACACACACACACACACACGCCAGGGCGAGCAAGGGGGTGAAAGCCGCGGCTCTGCAGCCCCTGCAGCTGTGAGGGCCGGCCGACAGCTGACACCCAGGCTGCGGGGGTCCGTGGCCTCTCGCTCCGCTCCCTCCACCGTCGGCACCGGGCCCCCTCGCCCGCCACGCTTCCACCGAAACCAGACCTGTGATTATCACAGCTGTGTCTCAGGCAGCGCGCCAGTGCTGTGAGTCAGGGGGGGAAAGGGAGGAGAAGAAGAAGAAGGAAAAAAAAAAGGAAGAGGAGCCAACTCTGCTAATCCCGAGGCGCTCAGGATAAAATCGGGGGAAGGGGGGCAGCCAAATGCTGGATTGCGGCGAAATTTCGTGGGCAAACTCAAGGGTTGGGCGATTAAGGAAAATCACAGGCGATTTGAGTGTGACGGCAGCGGTGGTGGTGGTGGTGTTTCGCACACCGGACGGGCTGTCAGATTTACCTCGCCACGCCATCCGGAGGTGAAAAACAAAAGCGAGCGCACCCGAAATTGCCTTAACCACCTCAAATTACAGGAAATCTGTTTGCGCGCACAATTGAGTAAACACACTGAGTCTAAGCCGAACCCAGACGTGCTTTTCTCTTCTTTTTTTTTAAAGAACAAGTTAGATCATCATTTCTCTGCCAGCCTGTTCTTTCTCTTTTAAATCAGGACGGAAAACCACTCGCTTGTTTTTTTTTTTTTATGGCGCACCAGTCTGTTGCTGGGCTGCTACGCATCTTTCGATTACGCTCAGGAAATATCAGGCATTTCTCCTCATTGCGCCACAACTCCTCTGGGCATTAAGCCGAGGGGTTAAAGTTCAAGAGCCGACTAGTTTTGGATGAGCCATTTAAAAAAAATAAAAAATAAAAAATAAAAAAACCCAATGGCTTTGCAGAGCAAAGTAGACGACCGTTGCAATTAAACTCCCAACAGATTGAAACCCAGAGGGAGAAAAAAAAAAATGTCCAGAGCAGCTACATGTAAAATTCACGTTACTACACTTGAGGAACAACATGTTTTTGCTGTGAACAGAACGAGTGGCGTCACCAGATCTGCAGAAGACAATAGACATCACACACCCCGTGTGTGTGTGTGTGTGTGTGTGTGTGTGTGTGTGTGTGTGTGTGGCGTGTGCGTGTGTGTGTGTGAGTGCGTGTGTTGACACTCTCTACGCTCCTCTACCGGCCAGGCCGTCTGCACCATCATGTTATTACAAGTGGACACCCCGCCATCCCCACCCACCCTCCGGTTGCAGAACAGTTGGCACCTCCCCCTCCACGGACACTGTCAATAAACAACAATTAGTGGTGACCGCACAATTCTCCAAGCTAACGTCAACACGGCCTGCTATGACGATGCTAGTCTGATGTCAACAAATCAGCACAGAAAGAGAAGCGCACACCCCTGGCTTGCAGTGTCATGTGCCGAGTTTGTCATTTTGACATTTTCAACCGAACATTAGCTGTATCTCCATTACCCCTAGAATTGTACAAAACCTAAATATCGCAATAAAAAACTGGTAATGGAAACATCTAAACTTCAAAATAACCTCTCAAATATCGCTAAAAGGTTATGATACTCTCATGAGGTGGTTTTTCAGACGTATTGATACAGAGGTATATCGCAAAAGTGTCGTGGAAACACTTTTTTGCATTTACTTTGACGAAATTTTAGAAATATCGCTTTTATTTTGCAAAAAACTGTAATGGAAACGCAGCTAGTGACAGTTGAGTAAGGTCAACTGGACTTTTTCTTGCAAACTAGAATCATTTCGCCTCTCATCCGGAAGGCTTCTTCAGTTCAGTTCAATTTAGTTTAGAACTGAAGAAGCCTTCCGGGTGAGTGGCGAAATGATTCAAGTTCGCAAGAACAAGTCCAGTTGACCTAACGTAACCCTTCTGCTTTAAGATGACCTGGATGACTGAGGACCATACCGGACATGTTCTTATATCCTTGTTTGCTCAGTGAAGCTTCAGCTCCAGACACTGGCCGACTGAGGACCTCCGAGGAGCCAGTTTGTTGAGAAACACCCCACTGAGCACTGAAGAAATATAACACATCAGCCATTTAAAAGCTAAAGTACTCTTAAAGTGTGTGTGTTTGCTCTATTTTTCTTGTGCAGATTCTGCATTTCTCATTTCGTTTTAAGATTTTCCACCACCCGAGTCATCAGAGAACCTGCACACATCGGCTGACGGCAGAAATAGCAGCGTCGCATTGGCATCACGTGACACCTGCAGGGGGAAAAAAGAAAGTTCCCTTCAAACCCGCTGTCGGTCACAAAACGCCAATTTTAGCAACAAGCTTTTTGGAGAAGTCCCTGGTTTTCTCGAGTTCCAAGGCTTTGAATGGTGAAGGAAGAAAAAGGAAGAAAAATATTTTAAAAATGTGGAGTCTTAAATCTTAAATTTTGGGGCTTGGATTTTGAAAGTAAAGAGATTATGTCCACAAATAAATCAATTTTGTGAAGTGACTCTGGGTTTAAAAACTAAAAAAAAACACAATTGTCCGACCGGTGCCTGTCGCTCTTTGCGAGGCTGAAAACGCAGCTTCGCCATCTCGGTGGAACAACCGCTGATCTGTTCTGGTGTGAACACAGGGCTCTCTGGGAGGCGAAAGGCCACATCCATCGTTTTTATTACACACAGCGTTTTACAGACATCTGTTGCTATTTCACTCCATTGTTTTACACATATTGCTACACTGATTGTTTTTTTTTTTCTTCTCTGGTGGCGTTTCATCCCCGTGGCCGCCGCAGCAAATGGATTTTTTTTCACTCCGAGCCACGTATCTTTCAAACATTCTAAAAATTGTCTGGAATGCCCACCACCCTCCCCCACCCCGACTGACAGGCCAGAGGGAAAAAAACTCAACTGGCCGTGACGCCGGGCGGTTGTCTTTGCTACACACCATCAAGGCTTGAATGGATCACTTTAAAGGCGGCACGTGTGAATGAGCGACAGATTGAAATACGATCAGTAAATTGATGCTTGTCTCTTCAGTTGGCGCCTTTGACAACATTGGGGAAAAGGAACCAGTCCCAGCGAGAAGCAGGAAGCACTGTTTGCTGTCGTCCGCAGCCGCTTCTATTGTTGTTCTTTACGCCTGTTGTTCAGCCTCAGTACTTCTTTTTATTACCATTTAAACATATTTACAGTGTAAAGATTCTAGCTGGAATGAAAATGACCTTTTTACTATTATCATTATTATTATTTCCCGCATTGGAGGCGACACAACTCGTTAAAGCGCAGGCCTGCTGGGATTCCTTACTGAACAGCCTGGGGGGAAAAATGATCCGCGTGAGCTCCTGTTAAATAATATTTAGCGTCACTCTGTGGGGAATAACTTCTGTGGCGATGACAAGTGTTTGGAAAGCGCAACTGCGCCGGCGTTAAACCGCATGGAAAGTTCAGTAATTCCTGCCACGTCTGTCGTTTCATTTCTTTCTTCTCAAGCGTGATTGTTTTCGTTGTTCTGAAATGTATATCTGCCCATGGTCCTCGGAAGTTGAGAGACGCAGTGGCAAATTTTCAAAAGCTAAACCGTTAGGCTCCCGTCATTTAAATTCTCTTCAGCCGCATAGTTTGATGGCTACCAAACAGGAAGTGGTCGTTCCCCTCTGGGAGGGCAGAGAGGACAGCGTGTTTCGATGACAGCGGCACACTCCTCTCCCTCCTCCTCCTTCCACTCCCCCTCCTCTCGCTATTATGTGGAATTAATGGGATTATGTCTATGATTGATATCCAGCTTTATGACTCACGCGTGGGCACTGCGTGCACCTCCGCTAAACGTGCCGCTGTGACAGGCCCGTCAACGTCGCCTCCGGAGGACTGACTGGACGCAAAATCTACCACGACCTCCAGGACTGAGGGCCCCATTGTCGGGCTTTTCTGTCCACCAAGGCTTTACAAACACCATTATGGCGAGGAACTCACTGGGCAACTTGTGTGTCAAGCACAATAACCCTGATGTTACGACACCAACCCTTTTCACAGCGGGAGACGGTCGGCTTTTCATCTGGAACATGATTTGTACACTGCACAGGGAGGCGACTTGCAGCAAACTCCACTTGCAGCCAGTTTAATTGGCACGAATCTTTCGAAATCAACATTTTGAAACGAGCAGATCTGAAAAGGTTTGTAATTCCCATGAAAAGTTGGAATAAACTCAAGCTGAGCATGTAGACTGCTTCATTATTAACCAAAAAAACAACTTGTTAGAATCACTTTAGGACATCGAGCAGCTTGTGGTGTAGCTGCCACATGCAGCTCTCTGAATTGCATTTTTAAAAAATAAAGGAAAAAAGCCAACAGGATGGACACGAAAACAGATGCAACACGTACGACGTTCCAAACTTACGCGAGCCACCTGACACAATTCTCCGTCTTGGCGATTAAACAGCACAACTTAATGTGTGAAAACATGGTACTAGTGAACAAAAGCTTAAGGAGCTTAAAGAGCTTAACAGGAAATAAAACAGCAAGCTTCCTATTGGGAGTGAAAAAAGTGGGGTTTTGGAGCTCATAAAAAACTGATGAATGTTTCAACAGTCTGCTATTGTGTGTGTGTGTGTGTGTGTGTGACTCAAAAACATGAAGACACGATGTAAACACAGAGTCAGCGTACAGCCACACCAGGAGGGCCACAATCGCCAGCGAGCAGCAGCAAAATTCTTTCCACTCTGCATAAAAAACACATTTGGACAAACAGAGAAGCACCCGTGTCAACGTGGGAGATTTCTGTGGGTTGTTCATCTCCTAAGCCAATCAGAGAGAGCCATCGAATAGGAGACACCAGTCTCAGGGAGACCAGTCTCATTTTTGGTTGGTCATCAACACATAAACACCATTAAAACATGACAAGGTGTTGTTTTGTTTTTCAGTATCTTTGGAACAACCTAGAAATTGAGCTGCGAGTTGATTTGCGAGGATAGCACATTTGCTGGAAGACCAGCACACCTGAGAAGCCCAGAGGAATCTCCACCGCTGGCACAGCTATAGGCTCGTCGACAGCAAAGCACATCTCACCGCTGTCACAGTGGGCCAAGAGCCAGCGGCGGTCCAGTATCTCTGAATATCTGGGATTCAATCCCATCGTCCCAGACAACAATGCTCCCACCCGTCGCACACTACCTCCAGAATGGAGCTGCTGGGAGAAGGAAGTGGCCGACATCCTCAGATTGAGCGCTAACGGGACCACCCCGGATGTCCTGTGCTAGACGAGCGCAGCCACGTTCACAAAACTGTGACAAATCCTGGTTGAAGGATGGGATGTCATCTCACAGCCAGGTGCGACCCTCAGGAGGAGGAGAAGGAGAAGGGGAAGGAGGAGTCTGATTACCCAGCTGCTTCTACCATCCACTGCTGAGGCTCCTCATTTTGTCATATTAATTCAAAACAATAATCAATAGATCTTGTTTTCTGCTTGATACTGACTGAGACGAATCAGCCAAATCCCCAAAGTGGCACAAAAACCGTGGAGTCAACACCGACAGAAGAACAGCCAAAGACGGAAGGAAAAAACAAAAAGCAACCCCAAACAGTTTTGTTTTTGTACAGAAGGGAAATTTGGCACCTCACCCAATTCTCAGTGGTGCTGTTCATCCAACAAATGGAACATCGCTGGGAAGGGAAATGAAACGAGCTTTGCAATGATTCCAGGTTGGGCGCCAGTGATGAAGCGACAACAGGGACGTCGAGAAAACACAAGAGTTCCAAACTTATCTGGACGAGGTGGATGGCACAGAACACCAAAACACACACACACACACACACACACACACACACACACACACACACACACACATATACATAACAGAACATCAAATGCTCATGTTTGCGTTGTATCTATCCGGGGGAAAAAACTAATAACACAAAAAACTCACACAAGCAGAAGGCACAAATGATTATGACAACAGTCCGTTTTTGGACGTGAAGATAGAGAAGAGCCTCGAACACCGCCGACTGTCTTCCTGGTTGTCAGCGAGGCTCGGCTCATGCAGCAGCAGCAGCAGCAGCATCTGGCGAGAACAACCGTCCATCCATCCAGCGAGTTCAACTTAGCCTCGAACTCGACCCGAACGAACACAAGCAGATTGTTGTGTGACATTTTCAGTGTGTAGAGATCACGAGCTGGAACCATGAGCCGAGGCTCTCTCCTTCTCTACCAACACACGCACACACAAAAAGACCAACAACCCAGAGCCACCTGCGACTCAAGAGGCACGGCGAGGGTGGGAAAAAAAAAAAAAACAAAAACAGCTCTCCACAAGTTTCAACCACCGACCCCAAAAAAAACAACAACCGATACCAGCCCAGAAGATCTAATCAACCGCCCCGTGCTGACACACTGCATTTCCAAAGACGAGCCGCCTCGATGGCTGCAGCTCGTCCCGCCTGACACTTTCAGTTTTTCCCCCCGGAGAGGCGATAAGAGTTGAAGGCTGTCGTGTCTTACCTTGGTTATACTGCTGCAAATCGGGCAGAATCCCGCAGAGAACGGCGGCGGAAATGGAAATAAAGAAGAGTGGTTGGGGGATCACTTCCACACGGCGACGGGGAGATGCGTCAGGTGTACGCTTCCCGCGAGGGAAGGAGGAAAACGGAGCGACTCATGTTGGAGTTGCTCGGGCTTCAAGCCTGTTCGCTTTTTTTTCTCCTCCCAACTCCGATCGGCGTCGCTTCCGTGCGCTACGCGTCCGAATGATAATAGAAGAACAAACAAAAAAAAAAACCGGAACCCTTCTCCGTCAACCTGCGATCCCGGTTCGGAAGACGATGGTTCCGAAGCAAGCTCCCCTTTGCAAACTACGCGTCCCTCGGCTTCAAGCGTGTTTTTACATAACAGCATCATCCGCTTTTTTTATGTCGACGCATCATGTAGCGAAAACATGGAGTTTCTTAAAGGGCCACGGACGCCGCCGTGCACATGTCAGCGATCCCCGGCAGTGGCAGCGGCAGCGGCAGCAGCGGCAGTGGCAGCGGCGTCCAGGAGTCCCCGCTGCGGCTGACAGATGGTTCTCACCTGGTTAGAGTCTCTTAAACCGAGATCCTTCTGACAGCCGTGTTAACCCGCGGTGGACGGACCGGAGCCTCGCTCTGCGGTTCTTCCGTGACATGTGATGACTGGCTGGCTGGCTGGCTGGCTGTGCCTGCCTGCCTGCCTGCCTGCCTTGTCTGTGAGTGTCACTGTGTGTCGGCTGGCCTCCTCCGGGAGAACTAGACAAGTGCAAAAAATGAATGAATAAAATACATCAAGAAGTAAGTTGCATCAGTTTTAGTTGAAATCACTTTCATTCAAAAGTGATTTAAACTGGTATTCACATACAGACATGAGAGGAACAGCTTTTCTTCTTTTAAACTAAATGACAACATTAGCAGATATCTGACATGCGCATTACGTGGTTAATCTACAGCGTTTGCGTTACAGATGTGTATGTGTTTGCCTTTTTGCCAATATATGCACCAAGAGTAGCCAACTAGCGCACTCGCCATGTTTTGCTACCCCACATAAACACTGAACCACAATGAAGTTTTATGTTCACATACAAGGTCGCAAAAGTAGTCACCTTCTGTAATTAAGTAAAAGTATGGATACTTGGGTAAAATAATAAAATAAAGGAGTGATTCTACTTTTTTACTCAAGTAAAACTAAGAAAATACAGGTTTTGAAATGTACTTATGGGGGAAAAAAAGTTTTCTTTTCTGCTATTAATGAAACAATACATCCATGTTGACACTATTAATAACAATAAACAATGTAATTTTCTATATATTTATTTGACTACTGAAAATGTATTGAACAGTGACCCCAATGCCAATTTACTTGACAATAAGCTCACATAGTTCCACCTCAAGAAAGAACTACTTAATAATAATAAAGTAACAAGCATGTTTTTTTTTCCGATATAGGGAGTAGAAAGTACAGATATTTGTGTACAAAAATATGGAGTAAAAAGTAAAAATTTGTCACAAAAGAAAGAAAGAAAGTACGGACAGCTCAAAACAATACAATACAAAGCAATAACAAAGCATTTGTACTCCATTACCTCCCACCTCTGTTCACTAAATTGATTTAAAGTGTGATTATTAATTCCTGATGAAGAGTTTACTCCTCTTTTTCCCCCATTTGGTTCTTTTGCTTGCCCTACTCATCCGAAAGTGTGCCCCAAAACAATTTTGGGAAAACTGTGTGACATCACAAAGGGCACTGATGGTTGAAACCCCCCCACCGCCCTCCCAGATTTGTGCAATGTCTCAGGAGATGACCGCATGGCGGTGTGTCCCGCCATCTGGTCATCCCCTTCCAATCACGTGGAAGGTCCAACAAAGCGATGTAAGCAGGAACCTTTAAAAAAATGCAAACAGAGGGCTAAGTGTGCTATTTCCAGTTTGGGAAATAAACACGATAACCACACATACCTTTACGAGTGAGTTTAGAAAGAAAATGGAGCATAAGGCAGCAAGCAAAGAAAGCTTGGGAAAGTCCCTTCTTGTGAATTTTTAGTCACTCTGCAACTCACAAAAGAAGAAGGAAGCAAAGAATTTAGTGGCAACTCACCTTCATCAACTTCACACTTGTTTGTTGGAGAAAAGTTAATCCAGTTCTTCACAATAAGGCCTTCAGTTTGCGAAGTCCAGGGAGGAGCCCGCCCTGCCTCATAAAGAACCACACACACACACACACACACACACACGGCGCTGACAGGAGTTACTCTCTCCTGAGGAACATGTGGACTTAACCACTGTTTCAGGTGTCATTAATCATTTGTTGTTGGCATGATTTATTAACCCTTTGGAAAGCAGCTGCTTCACAGAGGATGACTGTGAAATCAGAGCCACGAGTCCAAAGAGCAGGAGGCGCGAAAGTCACATTAGGAAAACTGAATGGAATTGAACTCCGTCAGAGAGCAGCAACGGCAGACGCGCTGAGTTTCTCTTCATCAGGCTCCTTACTGCAGCGGGTGAACCGTTGTGTTTGAAGTCAGCTGTTATCATTTATCTTGTCACCGCGTCTCCGACAGGAGAAACGGACCATCTGCCACATCAGGAGAGGAAATGATTAAAGCGGCGGCCGGGATCTATTGTTCCATCAGAGGAGCGTCACTCCTGCGCTGCCCAAGGTCAGTTTTTCCAGGAGCGTTTCGGTTGCGCACGCGTTTGCGTTTGATCAAATTAAGACTGCGTTAGATTCAAAAAGACCAACTTAAGCGGCCATCAAAGAGAAAACGTACTTCCTGGGCAACAGCAAGCAGGCCGTGGATAGAAATTAGATCAATTTCACTGCGTTTAGCCTGCTGACTAAATGAAAGATAATCAAAGAAAATTATGAAAATATATGAAATTAGCATGTCTACAAAAATGCACTACAGTTACACTGGATTCTTCTGACTGATAACTGCTTTAATCTCTTGTATGTAAGTCACATGTCCATCTGGGGAAGAGTTTAGATGTTATGTCATTAAAGTCATTTGTACAGTAAGTAATTCCAGAAATAAATGCCTTTGTACTGTACATGCGTGAATTCACACTTTTTACAATGGGACCGAAAAAAGAGGAGTCCTCTTGTTTGCCCCTAACATGGCGACAAAATGATCAAGTGCCCCTTGAGGACCCTTCAAGCAGTATATTATGATGATGTGCCCTCTGCAAGGAATAAATTCAATAACAGCTCCTGACGATTGCCCTTCAAGTGAGGAACACCTGATATATACGGGCCCCTGAAGGTGTCTTTAATGCGGCCCAAACTTCATGTTTCCTCTGGGTGCCCTTCCAACAGGCAGAGGCTGTTATGACGCGGCCTTTGTGCCGCTTGACCTTTCTGCGGAGGGAATGAGATGTAGCGGCGAAGCAGGGTCCTGCTGAGGGTGACAAAACATGATGAAGTGGCCAATTAGGCGCTTGTGTAACGGATAAAGGTCCCTCCAGTGGATAAAATGTAATGTGATGAGGGCTTTTTTTTCTCTCCTTTAAACCGAAGCTGATTAAAACCCGCTTAGGCGCTGATGTGTGAAATAAAATACTCGAGTCTCCTGCTGCTGCAGAGAGGAAAATCCCAGTCAGCCAGAACACTGTCACGTATAAACACTCCCGGCCCCAAAAATAAGGCTCCTGTTTTGACTCGGCTGCCCACCGCCACCCTCCCCTTGGATCCCAAATCACAGCTTTCTTAATTTAGACCGGTCCCCAGTGAAGACCATTTGGTGTTACGCCGACTGGCGAATAAAGTGTCTTCGCTATAAAGGTGTTGCAATGCTTCAAGTCTGCACGTAATATTAATTGAAAAATGAAGGGCACGGATCGTTATTGATGCGTTTTAATGCTTTTTATGCACCTGCACCGTGTCTCTGTCAGGACCTGGCACGCTAAATGTTTCCAGAAAATGTTGGATTTTTATAAATATCCATTCAGGCAAAAGTTTCAATGGAAAAGCCCTTTGAAAAGCTAAATAAATAAATGCTGAAGCTTGTGGCTCACCTCTGAAACCAGGACTGAAAGCGCTTTAGTCTGAAGCTTCACAAGACGGATGCGCTTTGTGATTTAGGAATTGAAATCTCAACTAGCCAGCTGCCAGGTGTGCTGAGGCGTCCCTGACTACTTGACAGCATAATGGACACTAGGAGCGTGTGTGTGTGTGTGTGTGTCCTTTAATAAGACATACGTGCAGATAGCAGCTCTTCCCCAGCTGAGAGGAAATGGCAGCGCTACTCCTGCCTCTGATAGAGGGTTCTAACAGACAAAACAGCCGCCTCCATATATCTTGCAGCTCAATGCCGTTTTTTTGTCACGAAAAAAAACTTTTATTATCGCGAATGGCACACGGAAGAGTGCTTCCAAGTATCTGACGGTACAGCCGGCCAAACAATCATGGGCACATCAATCAGCCTCGGCCACAGCCGCTGATAGCCGGGACGCAGTGACAGGAGGTGAGTTGGAGGCAATTTGAGCTCATGATCCGTCATCTGCGGACAGATTGACTTGGGCGGAGGGTCACTTGGGTGGAGGGATTAGAAAGGCAGTCGGTCAGTCATGTTGCAGACTGATGGTTTTCCAAAGAGCCGCTAATGTCACTGACGCTCGTGGCGACTTTTTATTTTTTCATTTTATTTTTTAAGCTTTAGAAATGTCTGTCACACAGCTAGAATACGTGACATTGTGTAGGTTTCAAGTGCCATATTTCCAGTTAGTGCACTTTCTTCAACATGGAAAAGTTTCTACTGGCCCTTGATGTTTACAGATGTGTCTGCATCGTGAAAACTGTGCTCAAGACACCTTAAAACTCAAGGTTACCTTTTCCAGCAAAGCATATTAAATCTTCCTGTTCTTCTGTGTATTTTCTGCCATTTAACATCGCGGCCCCGTGTTTTGTGTGAGAGTGACTTTTTGAAAAAGACGGATCGATTGTAGACAAGTGCTCTCTGATGGACGCTCCAGGATGATTTTAACTCACTCTGAGGACAGCAGCTTTCTCTCTCTCTCTCTCTCCCTCTTTTTTGAATGTGCATGTGCAACATTGTAACAGCCATCAATGTTTATACACTAGTAACCAAACCCCGAAAATCTTTCAAGTGCTAAACTCCGTGTCTTTGCCCTTTTGTGTTTATCACACACGGGTCTCATGAGGACAAGGGCACGGGAAGTGTTTGACCTCTAGTTTCCTCGGTGCTGCTAAATTTGATTAATCCGAAATGACACAAGTCATTAATTAAACAAAGTTTATGTTATTCATTTGTATTTAAAACTAACAAAGCCCGACACTGTAATTGACCTCATGGGGTTTGTTGGTTTCAGCCGCTGCCACTTGGTTACACAAACGCCACAGTTCAGACTGACGGTGTCTTCGACGCCGCTCGCCTGTCGAGGATTATTGTGTCATTTTTCCTTCATTAGTGAATGTCTGCCGTCATTTAATGTTAGACTTCAATGGTTGTTTTTTCCTCTCTTGAAATCTCTCCATAATGTTTTTCATTGAAGAATGGAAGACAATGACCAAGCAACAGGTTGACTCGCCTGCCAGCTCCAGAACACATTACACTGCCTTTGCCGTGCTGCATGTTTCAGCGCTTTTGATTTTTTTAAAATGCTATTTTAGTCTGTAGAATCATGAAATAGATTTGTGAAATCTCTTTGGGGTCTGAACACTGACGTTGTTCCTTGAAAAAATAAGAAAAAAGGACATCATTTCAAAAAGTAATCCAAAATCCAGAAAATTATCATTTTATTGACTGCAAACAAAACAATTACATTTAAAGATTTTCTAAATCAGCTCTACAGTCATGTGCTAGACTATTTTTGTCACTGTACAGATACACTACAATATTTTAATAACAAAAATGAACAGACTGTCTAATGCCAATGTCCTTGAAGAAAATGATCAGACGTCTGCTGTTTGTTCTTGATCTAATAGATTTTAGAAAAAATCAAAAAGGAGACATTGGCTGTTGGAAGAGCAGAGAGCAGCTTTACATGATCATGTTCTGACTGATTCCAGGTGCAAAAGTAGAACCTCGAGGAGTGTCGGAGGAAGTGTTACCACGTAAAGACACCAAGATTTTTCGTGAGCCGCAGTGACGTTTGCAAAGTCATTTCATCATCACACGAGATGAATTGCAATGACTCGTCAATGACTCCGATCGGTTTACATTGCGATGCAAGTGGTTCTTAACGCGGGTAACAAAAGACATGAAGGCAAATGAACTGGACCATGTGATCACTACATGACAAAATCATCTTCACAGCAGCAACAGTTCCTACAGAATAAGGCGCCAGGGTGTGAGTAACTCAGTTCATCCACTGCAAAACAAACGCTGCCACTTTCTGTCGGATTATTTGTACATGGCGTTAAAGGATCGTCCAATGATAAGTCGGCGAATTTCACTCGTGCCGGCGCCGATCTCATACAGCTTTGCGTCCCGGAGGAATCGGCCCATGGGGTAGTCGTTGATGTAGCCGTTCCCACCTGTCGACGGGCGACACAACAGGTCAGGGGTGCGGTGACGGCAAAACTAGGAGACCATGCAGATCTGAGTAAAAAGCCTGAAAATGCCGAGAATCTTTTTTTTGTTTTGTTGTTTTTTTTTTTACTGTTTGTTTTCTTGTTCTTGAAGTGTTTTAATTGTATTTGATTTTTTTTCTGTATAGTGTATTGGGACCATGTTTCATGATGAAGCTGATTGATTGATTGATTGATTGATTGACTGAGTCAACAGCAGGAACACAAGCAGGATTAGAATGGACCACATTACTTCAAGATGTTTTTGGTTTGTTTTGTGTTTTAAATCATACCAGTTTGGCTCAAGGCACACATGTTAATACACAGCAAGGAAATAAGTCCAAAGAGGCAAATTCATCATGACAGTAAAGACCATGACAAGGTCATTAGCACAAACATAATAACCACTATAATAAGAACAGCAAATATCAAACACTAACACCTGGCACTGAAACCTGTTGGTCAACTACCGACTTCTATTCCAAAGTGCTTACCTTACTTCCGAGTTTCATTTAAAAAAAAAAAAAAAAACGCGCCACCTTGTGGCCATAGTTAGTCACAGTTAAATTGAAAATCCTTCAAAAAGCATCCTTTATGTCATGTCACATCAAAAGTTTGTGAATAAAATTCATTCCATAAAAATAAAACACCCTTTCAGATCAGTTTCAAAACCATTTGCATTTTCTACCATTTTAGCTTCTTCTTTTTTTTAACTTAAGTCTACTAATTATCCCAAATATATTATATGTTGCAAAAAAGCAGTGATTGATTGGAAAAAATGGATATTTGATGAAGATTTACACAATGCCAGAATCTCACACTGGCCTGAGTCTATTTCTGACAATGCAGCTGGTCAGCCTGCTGTCCTGCGCACGCTGCAGCCAGTCACTTGTCATCTTTCTGCTTATTTGGGGAAAGAAAAAGCTCAGTGAAAGTTTCTGCCTCCAGATTTTGGCATTGAAGCACTGAATCAAACCATAATGCAGCTGACTGCATCCCAACGTGAGGTTTAGAGCAGAGAACTACAGATTTCTAGCCTGTTCACTTGATTCTCAGCTCGGCACTGCTTGAATAAAAGGCCCCAGTTACAATCTTATTCAGATTTTTTTTCTAATCAATCATTTTCCAGGCACCTACCCAAACACTGAATGCCGTCCAGGGCAACTTGGGTGGCGTTCTCGGCACAGTACAGGATCACTCCAGCACAGTCCTGCAAACGCAAACAGCCGCCGGCGCAGGAGAAGATGTTACTACACAAAGCAGTAGTTTTATTTCAAGTCCTTCAATATTTTCTTATGCAGTGAAATAATTTTTTCTTGTCAGTGATAGCAGAGAGCAACAAAGAATTTCTCACCATCGCGCTGAAGTGTCCTTTGTCACAAGCGCGGGCCACGTTATACAGGTACTGCCGACAGGAGCTCAGTCTGGTGTACATGTCGGCCATCTTGCCTTGCATTAACTACACACCAACATAAACAAGACCGGTGTCGGTTGCCACGGCAGTGAAATTACAATATTCAAATTGTACAGCAAGACTCTTCCAGGTATGCATGTCGTGAGGGACCAGACCTGAAATTGACCAATCTTTTGCCCGAAAGCCTCTCTCATGTGGAGGTACGGGACAGCGTTGTCTATGACCGCCTGCATGATGCTGCAAAACAAAGACAGGATTGATTATGGCTAAATAATCAATTTCTTTTAAGCGTCACTCCATCGCAACTTGTTAGCCGCCATTATTTCCCACACACTTACATGTTATGAAGGTGTAATAAAACGTTTATATGTAAACAATATGTACATAATTTGTAAAGTAATCCAAATGTCAATATAAAGTGAATATCTTGTGAATGGCTTGTTTTGATCGCCGTTTGTTCCTTTTTAGCCCATAAATATATATATATTATTTTTATTTAGTCAAAAGGGAGAAAAAAAATAGCAGTAATATCAAAAAAGATCTGTGCAAACGTAAATACTTCTTATTGGATTTCAAGTATATTCAACATAGCACACAGCACGCTATAGAAAACAAGAAAGAAAGAAACAGAACGACCAGCAACTCAATAGAATCAGTGACGTTATGTGATGAATAAAGACACAGGACAATGTACTCTTTTCATCATTCACTCATGTTTTGCTATTAAATACAACTACACACTGGCCATTACTGAAAGTGTCTCACAACCAGAACCAAAAATACAAACCAAATATATAAACTGATTGCATTTCACATCACAGACAGATCATCATCTCTTTGCACGGTGACGTGTGACAGGCTCAACCTACCCGACGGGACCCGACGCCAGCACCAGCCGCTCCAGATCCAAACCGCTCATCATCACATACACGCCTTTGTTTAACGGGCCCAGGATGTTTTCCGCTGCAGACCGTTGAATCAAAAACAAAAAAGTCAGGGAAACTGTGAGATGACAACGTTGACATTATTCGTAGATGAATGTGCAGAAACTCTCGATGACGCACCTGGGATTTTACAGTCTTCAAAAACCAGCTCGGCTGTGTTGGATCCTCTCATGCCCAGTTTGTCGAGCTTCTGAGCTGTTGAGAAACCTGGCATCCCCTTTAAAAAAAAGAAGAAAGAAAGATAGAAAAATATTAAACCTCTCCGTAGGGCCACAACGAGCCATTGTCAAAAAACTGCCGCTTGGCCCCTGATTTACCTTTTCCACAATGAAAGCTGTGATGCCTCTCTGATAGGCGTCGGGGTCGGTCTTTGCGTAGACAATGAGGACGTCGGCGTCCGGCCCGTTTGTGATCCAGAACTTGTTTCCGTTCAGGATGTAGTAGTCGCCTGAAGAAGAAAGCGCCACACAACGTAAGACTTCAGAAATGATCTTTTCAGCATTTCGCTGCCTTCCGTCGTGTTGCTTGTGTACTTTGGAAAACTCGTTGTTGTTTAAACAGCTCCTACCTTCCTTCTTGGCTTGGAGCTTCATGGAGACGACGTCGGAGCCCGAGTTGGGTTCGCTCATGGCCAGCGCGCCCACGTGTTCCCCCGTCAGTAACTGGCGAGGGCAGCAGAGTGCACGGTGAGATCACGGGCCAGACTGCCACCTCAGTCTGTGGCGGCCGCTGCGAATGTGCTGATCTGTGAAGCCGTTTGTTTGGCTGCTGACCTTCGTCATGTACTTCTCCTTCTGCTTGTCGTTGGCGTGCCGCACCATCTGGTTGACGCACAGGTTGGAGTGGGCGCCGTAGCTGAGGGCGATGGCGGCCGACACGCGCGACATCTCCTCCATCACGATGCAGTGCTCGAGGTAGCCCAGGCCCGTTCCGCCGTGCTCCACTGGCAGAGAGGGAGAGAGGTTCACGTCAGGGACGAAGTGGCTCAAACAACAAGAGCTTGAGGATCACGGCACACAAGGTAGTTGATAGAAACTGAATCCTCTCCAGTTGAGGGTGAAATTTGAACAACTTTTGCAAACATCTTCTGACCTTGTTTGCATGTCTGCAAGCTTTTTACACCAACATCTGCATACTCACTTTTCTGTTTGCACCTGGCTATAAACAAATATGTTGACTGCATAAACTTCACCAGACGTCTCACCTGGAGCAGTTATCCCAAGCAGTCCCATCTCTCCCATTTCCTTCCAAAACTCCTGAAAAAGAAAAAGAAAACAAAAAAAATCAGTGTATTACCAAGAACACATCCTGCTGACTGCGCTAGAGAAAACGTTGACCACCACAGAACTCATTAACCAGTTCAGCAAATGGTGACAGACTGTCAAGGTTTTTCACCATGTTCATGAAAAGGCTGAAGTTATCCAGGCTAATAAAAGGCGTTGAATCAATGTGATAAACTCTTCTATGCAACTCACGCGCATTCTTGGAAACTCATTGGTCTTGTCGATGTCGTCGGCATGCGGGGCCAGTTTTTCTGCACAGAACCTCCGCACCGTTTGTCTGAGCTGTAAAAAGACAGAAAACAAACAGATAAAGAATAGGATGGAAAAAACAACAACCTTGTCTTGTGCAGTTATTATTTTTTAAGTTCAAAAATATGCAAAATAAATTAGCAAAGTATTTAAACAGCAACATAACCACCAGTATTTCCTTGTAGAATGCATGTTGGCAACAGGTAGGACAATTTTTTATGAATCAGTCTTGCACTGATTGAGGAGGGATGACGGCCCTAAATGTGACTGAAAAGATGCGTGTTAAACAATGCCTGCAGTAGACTTTTGATGCTTCTAATGACACATAACGCGTCATATTTAGACAGATTCACAAAATTTGAGTGACGATGCACAAGCATTTGATAAAGTAACATTGACAACATTACTATAAATGCACCATGACACTTTCCAAGCACAATAAGTACGACTAGAAAATAATAATTCAATAAATTAAATAATAATAACAATAATATTAGTCCTCATAAGTGATGACATGGAGGTAGTGAATAAATAATGAAAACACAATTAGACAAACATTTTTTAAAATACAGTCTTGCATAATAACACTTCATGGTCACATGTTCATAACACAACGACACAATGCCTCTGACTCGCGGATTGACCCCTTCATCCAATCAGAAGGCTTTATATGCCCCCGCCCCTCCTCCCATATCGTTTTCTCTTTGCCACATATCACCGCGCCGTTGTCAGCTTGTGACTGGCGATCCAAACTTGGTCAAGAACAAAACAAAACAATTTTGAACACACATTTTGACCCGCGTGTCGAGAAACCTGCGTGCATACAATAAACGTGACGTCAGGTTGTCATCTTGACGTGCTTGACGCTCTCAGCAACCGTTTTACACCTTTAAGCGTGCTTAAAATAATGCACGCCGGAGACATTTAGCTTCTACTGATATAATTTAAACCCACTACCAGTTAACAAAGATAACACGGTCTACTCGGAGAGCTACAATGAACCTGCTACAAGGTTAGCTCGCTCTGTGTCGGCTAACTTCCATGTTATGTCACAAGCCTCCGTCAATAACCTTTGAGCAAAACACCGAGTTGCTATTTGTTTCAGTCTGAACCTCATAATATCTGTGCCAAACAGGTGTAACTCTGTAGTCTGTGTATAAAAGAATGCTGAAAAGTTAGACTGAGGAGTTGTGCCTAACAAACCTGAATCTGGTCTTCGGTGAGTCCATTCACCACATCGTCCACCGGGACGGCAGCTCCAGCGCATCCTCTCCTCGCCACAGCGGGGATTGAGATTCTGGAGGCGAGGCGGAGAGCGTTTCTGACGGCCAACATGTCGCTGCAACGCAGGAGAGTGTCCACTTGTGGTTGATATTTGTCAAAAACCCAAGCTTGGTCCCTTCAGGGTAAAGAGTAGACGCCTGCCCTTTCCTCTAATTTCGATTTTGGCAAACTCGAGGCTTTAGTGGCACCCTGCTGCCCTCTGCTGGTAATCGTTCGCTTTTTCTTCTTCTTTTGGTTTTATGGTGGGTTGCAGTCATGACGCCGGGAGGATATACTGCCATCTACCGTTGTGGCGAGGACCTTGCGTAGCACAATCTCGATAAAATGTTTGGAAATTATATATCGTACATTGTTTGCTATACAAAGCAAACAATGCAGGGCAACGTTTGTAAGTCTCCAAATCTGTTTTACATTTGATGTAAACAGTTTAAAATTCAATCAAAACCTCAACTTTTCCCTTCTTGCTTTTTATGGAGGCACTTGCCTAGTCATGAACTCAGTGTATGGAAATTAAATACAAGGATAGGTTATTATGCACGCAGTCAGCGTCTACCTCCTCAAAAGACAATGCACTACATTGATTCCATCAATACTGTGCCACAGTGCCCTCCGGTAGGTGGAACACAGAACAACCAACTCTTGTGACGAGCAATTCTGTTCTCCTCGCCACTCGTTGTGTTATTACTGGGCCGTGACATAAGTATTCTAATACCTATTTGTCTTACACTACTTTACGGCCTTTACTTTATTAATTGGTATGTATCATCAACTCTCAATTAGGCATTTATTGGTATTCTGGGAGAAGTTTTACATTTTAATTTATGTGTATGACTAATCCAAAAATGCTGTCAACTATCTAATCTCATACTCGTTTGAAACTGATGTAATACTAGGAATGTGCTGCTAATGACAGTATCTGGCGTGATTCAATCAGTAGTTGTGAAATCTGAATAATGGACCTATCAAGACGATAGGTCTTGATAGGTCACTCCAGTTCATCTCCAGTTTAGAGGGCACTGTGGCTCCATCGACCCTCGCTCACGTCAGTTCAGTTGACTGCCAGGAAGCGGCAGAGAGGTAACGCGGAAGATAAACACGTTGTGAACGAGCAAGGCGCAAGTGCGCCGGCGCGCGCCGCGTGCGTAAACTGCGTCGGAGCGCGAAAGCAAGCCGCCGCCACAGAGGGGTTCCCCTTTCCAGCAGTGCGCACGGCTTGTTCGCGTCTGACAACTCGGAAAACCAACAACCAGGAAGTTTATCTTGAACACAAGAGTGCGATGACGAGATTTGGCGATTAACTGTGCGCCTCTCGCCGTGCGCGGTTCTCTCTCTCTCCAGATGCCCAAAGAGTGCAGGAGGCGCGCTTCGAAAGACCTGAAGGCTTCTGGGAGCGCGTCCGCGGAGGTCTCGCGTCTGCCGGCGAGCGCAGCCGAGAGGTCGTCCCTCGCCCGGGATGACGCTCGGATCTCGGGGTCGTGCGCAAGCGAACCGCCGGCCGTGATGGACGGGCGTCCCGTCCCGCAGGTCACCATCACTCCGGAGGGAGGCGGCTGCTCCCGGGAGATGCAGCAGGAGGACATGGAGGAGGTGGTGGACGGCCCCCTGCGCAGGAAGCTGTCCAACTCCTCCATCTCGTCCACGGGGTCTTCTGTCGCGGAGTCCGAGGACGATCTGCTGAGTGACAACGAGAGCAAAAGCAAAGGCATCGTCACTTTGGAGCATCTGGTGGACGCCGGAGAGGTGAGTGCATGGGAGAGACATATCATGTCAGATCCCACTACCATGCATGGACAAATGTCCATCCATTACATAGGACTTCAGATATGCTGCACCTGCTTATTATTACAGGCATCATTTGGCTCTTGTTCCTGACAGTAATCCAGGAATTGTGAATACATACTGGCCTCCGTGTTGTATGAGAGTAATATTCTGCAGGAAATGTGATTTTTTTTAACCCTTCTCTCATGATAGGTCACTTAAATCCTCCCCCCAAATAATTTTACTTCTCTCTCCCCCCACTAATCATCACTCAAACACACCTTATTCAGATTAATAATAAGAATGAGGCCTATGTGTTTCTCTTTAAATGTCAGTTCATTGAGTCATTCTGTGTTCTAGGACTGCAAGTCCAGTGGGCCCTCCTTTAACACACACACTCACACACACACACATACATACCATGCGAGTACTGAAGGATCACCGAGGGTGTCAATTTGTTTGACTTTGCCATTCTAATAGAGCCCCAGAGCCTTTGTTGCCTCCAAAGATTAGTCTGAAAGCAAATGAGAGGAGCGCCGCCTTCATCCAAAGCACAAATTCACATGTTTGACATTGAGATTTGAATGGAACAGCAAATATTTCTGCAGCTGCAGCGCTGGCTCGACGACTTGCCACTCGTAGGGAAGTTGTGTTGCGACTGCAGCCAGTGAGTCACCTCTCGGTTTCTCCAGTCAGCAGCAGGAACAAAAAGAAAGAAAAAAAAAGAAAAAGAAAATCTGCTTTTTGTCACCACACCGACGCTCAGGGTTGGATTGTGCGGCCGCACGTGGGCGTGCGTGTTCACATGTCTCCCTACATGGC
Organism: Thamnaconus septentrionalis; assembly: GCA_009823395.1. Taxonomy (NCBI): domain Eukaryota; kingdom Metazoa; phylum Chordata; class Actinopteri; order Tetraodontiformes; family Monacanthidae; genus Thamnaconus; species Thamnaconus septentrionalis. Next base: position 9,254,038 of record CM020517.1, read on the forward strand.
CGGGCGCTTGTCACGTCTCTTGTCAAACACGTCGAGAACATATGGCCTGTTCCAGCCGTGTGTGTGCGAGGAAAGGGGAAGGAGGAGGGGCAGCTGGATAGCGGAGGGCCTCTTTGAGGCTGCCCACCGACCTCGGCCGCCTTGCCAAGCCTAATGCATCTCCTTAATGCTCCTCAAGTCGTCGTAACCGAGAGGAAACAAGGCCCCCGCAGACGCACTCGCGCAGCTCAGTGAGAGCCACCAGGCCGCCTGGCAACGCTGTGTTTTCATGGTCAGTCGCCAGCTTGAAGCCTCTGACATTTAACAAAGAAAGCACTTGAGGAAGCGCAGAGCACTTTAGCGGACTTTAGCAGACGAGCGCTCTGCCTTTTAGCCCATTCGAGCTCCTTATGAGCAAATGAAAGGGGCGAACTCTGGTTAGCCTGCGCCAAAGTGCTTTATTTTTTAATGGAAATGTAACAGGGGAGAGAGATGAAATAGAGAGCGAGGGCTTCAAGGTGAACGGAATCGCACGCAGCGTGAGTCACACGATGGTTCCTCAGACCTTTGTGGAAAGCATGGATGGAAAAGTGGAAAATCTCTCTCAAGGGCCCAGCGACATGCATGTGACATGTGGTGAACGTGATGCAAAAAAAGAAGGAGAATAAAATGACAGAAACCAGCTGACGGCGGTCCTGCCTGGAAGTGTAGGAGTTGAACACCCTGAGCAGGCAGAAACACTCTAAAGGTCATCTGCTATCGGGACTGACGGGGAGACTTTTCTCCACAAGTACTGAAAATCCCAGTACAACTGGGATTTTCAGAATCACAAACACATTTATTGCCAAGTAGGTTTTACACTTACAAGGAATTTGCTTTGGTGTAGTTGGCGCAATACTACAATACAAAAAAAGAAAAGCTAACTATACTAAATATATAAAAATATAAAAAATATATGTACAGGAGCGATAAAGTTCACAACTTACAAATTTACAAAATAGCAGAAATAATAAAAATATAATATAACATGGAACTACATAGGGCAACATAGGACCGTTGTGCAAAGAAAAATCAATTTACATTAAATAGTTAAAAATTAGATGGAATTTTCCTTTGGAATACATCAGTTGAACTAGACAGATGATCTAATATCACCATGAGTAAAATGACTTTTTTTTTCTCTCTCCAACTTGCCCGTGAAAAATCTAATCACTCATCAGATTTACCATAACATAGCGGTATTGTAGCTAAAAGTGCAAACTGTGAAAACCACAAGAGTGAAAAGTCGTCACAGCGGCAATGATGTGCAAGTTGTTTTGTTTTCCAGGCCGTGATGACGAGCAGTAATTCCCAGTGGCGAACCGTGATGACTCGCACGTTTCTGAAAACAAATCATAACGTGTTGCTTTTGCACACTTCGAGGTAAAAGAAATCGAAAAATTATATGTCAGACCAAATGTGCTTCTCGCTTGATGTAGCCCTCGTGCTGCCTTTGATTATATAAGAAACAGGTTTTTTTTTTGTTTTCCTCTTTTTTGGTGTTTGAGTAGTTAAAATAACGTTTGATCAACATTATTATTTTTCTTAATTTTATGGGTTTTTTTATTTGGTCATGGTTGGCCACCTTTATGTCAAAAAAGTCTTTTACGATTTTCAAAGTGTTTCTTTGGCGTGTCTTTCAGCTTTTTTTGGCTAAAGGGAAAATTCAGCTTCAGACCGTGTGACGAGAAATATAAATATTGGCTGTGGAGCCGCAGGGGCCGATGGGTGTTTACCTCCAAACTGAACGTGTCACATCGGCGCCTCCATTCCCTCCCTGTCGCCTTGTTTGCCGCTGAAAAACGGCGGCCGCCCGCTACGCCGTGACACAAAATGCACCAACAAAAGTCAAACTACACCCTGATGATGCAGTGTTATCGGTAAACAAGTGGCCCCCACGGCAAGTGAAGCGTGTCAGCTGACATTTACACTTCTGCTGGTCGTCACGACGGCGAGCCGAGAGAGTGAGAGCGAGACTGAGAGAGAGCGAGAGAGACGCTGAAGCATGACCCGAGTCACAATCCCTCCTTCGTTTCCTGTTTCTGCCAGAACAAATGACCTCCGTCGACCTGTGAAACACACAACCGAGACACAACCGGACTGATTATTCTTTTGAGGGGGGAGAAAAACATTATCTTGGTTTTTCTATGTGTGTGTGTGTGTGTGTGATGTGTGAGGAGGAATAAAACAGGCAGTTCCACGCAAGTGTGAAACGCTGTGTGTCTGTGAAAGATGCAAGCTGTTGCTGTGTTTCTGTGTGTGTGTGTGTGTGTGTGTGTGTGTGTGTGTGTGTGTGTGTGTGTGTGTGTGCATGTGTGTGTGTATGTGCGAAAGAGAGGAGCACAGAATGTGAGGTTGCAGGGGGGAGGCAGCTTAAAACAAAATAAACACCTTTGCCAAGTAAAAAAAAACAAAGAACCTCCCTTCTTCTTTAAGGTCCGATGTATATTTTTCAGTCCTGGAAATGTCGCGAGTGTGTGGGTTTCGTGCGGTAACCGGCCAGTGTAAAAAACCTGCCAGGACTTGGATGACAAACTGCGCGCTATAGTCGGTGTGAAATTCTAAAGCCTGCGCCGAAACCAGCTGCACGATGTTAAGCGCACAAGACACACGGGGGAGAAATGGAAGCCGAGAGCCGGGAAGTTTGACGCCGTGTCAAACAGACCCGAACGCGACGGGCCTTTCCACTTTTAATGACGCCTCTTTGCCATGTCCCTGCATTTTTCCCAGAGCAAGCCGCCCTGGTGGAAGCTGAAGACCATCGTCCACTGGCCCTTCAGCGCCACCCAGAGGAGGAAACTCAACTGGGTTCAGCTGGCGGGGCACAAAGGTCGGTTTACATCATCTCACGTCTCGAACGGAAAAACCTAAGTGCCTCCTTCTTGCCTGCGTGTTATATTTCCGTCTGGATCCTGTTTGCGTTAAATTGTCAGACTGCTTATGCGAAAAGACGAACAGTGTGTGAATGGCCGCTGGCGACATACTGAACCCCCTCCTCCCCCGCCGCCCTCTAATCCCAGGTAACTTCAAGGCCGCAGACGAGGGAAACATCCTGAAGAAGTTCTCGGAAAACGAAATGCAGTGTTTCGAGAAGCTGAGGGGGGACGAGCTCTTCCCGTACGTGCCCGGCTACCACGGCGTCATCGAGAAGGACGGCGAGTCCTTCCTTCACATGACGGACCTGCTGGCCAGCTTCGAGCACCCCAACGTCATGGACTGCAAGATGGGAGTGAGGTAACGAGAGAGAGCAGAAACGACTGTCGCGTAGGAGGCTGCGAGCGCTTTGATAGTTTGTCCCGCCAATAGTGCGGAGGTCGATTGTGTCGATTGTGTTGACGTGAGCTGCGCGCCCGTGCGGCTGCACTGATGAGTCGCAGCAGTGGCGGCGGCTGCTGTGCAACCCTGGGGGCCTGTTTTGCTCTACAAGGGAACACCTGTTGTAACTGCAAAGCTATATGCTTGGCTTCCTGCCACAGCGTGTCAAGCGCGCACACGCGCACACACACAGGAAAACACGCTCGGCGCGCACACACACACACACACACACACACACACACACACACACACAGGAAAACACGTTCAACACACAGTACACACACACGGCAGATGCACAGACATTGTGCAGGTGAGCAGTGGAGGACTGTTGTCGTCGTCGTTGTCGTCGTTTTAATTCAGTGTAATAACTAAGAACCCCCCCCCGCGAGCACACACAAACACACACACACACTGTATCATGATAGACAGATATCTTTCGGCGGCGTCCGCAACAAGTGTGTTTGTGTGACTCTGAGGCGACAAATACACAGTTTTTTTCACTCATGCAGGCAGGGTGTCCCTGGAGACTCCCCTCTGTCAAAAACACACTCGACCGCAAAGCTGCAAAAAACCACTTAACTTGCACGCACGCACGCGCGCAGGCACGCACGCACACACACGCACGCACGCACGCATGCACGCACGCACGCACAAACACAGCGCTGGAGTCTCCTCTGCACTTCCCTCTTCACCGCTGAGGAAGTGCTGCTGCTCGCAAACTGAAACTGAAATTTCTCGTCTGTTGGCACATTTATTTTCTGTGTGTGTGACAAGCGCGAGCACTCGCTCGCCGCCCTCGAGCCGAATCTATACGCCGCACGGCATGTTGACTCTCTGCGCGGCTTGCCGGCGGCTCCCGGTGCCCCTCCAGCGCTGAGCGAGGGTGTGTTTATTGGTCGAGAAACACCTTACAGATTATTTCCATTGAGTGCAAACACACCGAGGCCGAAGGGGAGAAGAACGCCGCTCCTGTTTGTGCGCAGCGTACCGAGCCCGGCCTTGAAAGCAAATAGCCGCCGCGAATAGCTGACGGAGGCGGCGTGCGCGGCAGCAGCACAGGATAATATCAGTACTGTCGATACCAATGTTGCTATCGGTATCTATTGATATTAGCGTCGTTGAGATCGATACTTTAGATTTGTATCTACGTAATGCATTTCTGTGTATTGATGTTCAAACTACGAACTACAAGGTTGCCCATCAGAGTCGGAATAAAATCATTTTCAATTTTGTTTGACCTAGGGCTGTCGGCCGATTACAATTTTTAATCACGATTAATCGCATAGTGTCCTGAATTAACTTGCAATTAATCGTAATTTTTTTACCCTGCCCTATATGTAACAAGATGATTATTCCCAAATTCTGTCAGAGGATTTAATAATTCACAGCTAGAAAAAAACAAAACACTTAAACATCATGGAATTCATTCAGATTTAGCAAATTAATGATAGATTCACCTGAATTCAATAGTATCGGTATCGTATTGGTATTGGCGATACTGGCCCTGTTTTTATTTGGTAACGGCTCAATACACGCACACCACCAATGTGAAGGATTCAACTCCTGCTGCTGTTTCAGGACATACCTGGAGGAGGAGCTGGTGCGGGCGCGCGAGCGGCCCAAACCCAGGGAGGACCTGTACCACAAGATGGTGGAGGTGGAGAGCGAGGGGCCGACTGGCGAGGAGCACCGCCAGCGGGGGGTCACCAAGCTGCGCTACATGCAGTGGAGGGAGACCATGAGCTCCACCAACACCCTGGGCTTCCGAATAGAAGGGATCAAGGTAGTGAGAACCGGAAAGCACGTACGCCAGCAAACCTGATTGCATGCGTGCGTGCGTGCGTGCGTGCGTGCGTGCGTGCGTGCGTGCGTGCGTGCGTGCGTGCGTGCGTGTGTGTGTGTGTGTGTTCAGAAAGCAAGAAGCAAGCATTTTTTTTTGCCACTTTCCCTGCTGCAGCTCCCCGGAAGGTTTCAGTTCCCCTCATAAACTGCAACAGATGAAAATTACAAAGCTTGAGCAGCCAACAAAAAAAAGTAAAGAACAAAAGACACGGCAGCTCAGATTTCAACTTGGAAATCTCGATGTCTTGTCATGCTCCAATACACAGTGTTTGCAATTGATCTGTCTAAACGGAATTTCATAATTTCATAATAACAATGGATTCCATAACCAGTCAGCTTTGAATTAAGAAAAGGGGGTTAAAGCGAGAGTGGAAGCTGCTATCGTGGTAGTTATAGCAACTTCTTCTGAATCCAAAAATTCCTACTTGAGACCAAGATATTGTCCGACAACATTGGCAAAGGAGAATTAGGCAAAAAACAATAGGACCTGTGGATGTCCCAGTTTGGATTGGATCGCAATCCTTCCTAGTTGTGTTTTAGCTGAATGCACACCTGCACTTTTAATGTGGCCAGTCAGATTGCAGTGTGAAAAAAACCCTCACGGCACAGTTTGTCAGAAAACGCATGACCCACGTGAAATCCACAGTCACCCAGCCACCATGTACATAAGCAGCATCATATATATTTTGCCGACCTTTCAGAAAAGTGACGGTACGTGTCGGACTGACTTCAAGAAGACCAGGTCGAAGCAGGATGTCATCCAGGTCTTTGAGGACTTCGTTGGAGGAAACGTTTGCATTATAGTGCGTGGGAAAGACTGAGCCGACAGGCAAAACACACACACACACACACACACACACACACACACACACACACGTAGTTTGCGTTTCCAGAAGTCAACAGACATGGACAAACAAAAAACCTAAATGTGCACACGTACAGGTGGAGCAGGCAGACACCGCACCTGAAAGGTGTCTGTTCCAATTAAAGTAACCAATGGCGTGAAGCTTTCACATCCTGCTCCATGTTTGGACAATTGGCAGTCATTTTGTTTGCTCAGTTTTTATACAGGAGTAAGATTTGCACACAGGTAAAGATGACAGCAAACAGCCTCCGAGTGTTTAAACTGTCAGGGCTCCGATAAAACTGCATCGCCACCGAACAAATATTTACGCAGAAGTTCCCAAATTACAGGGAGAGAGCTTCCAAAATTCTGCAACCTGACATCTTGCAAAGACTCGGAGCCTCTTTCAATTGCAATGTATGTATGTTGTATGTATATATGTATGTATGAATGCTGATTCTGCATGTTTTTCTCTCCTGACTCAGAAGTCCTACCTGAGCAGGCTGATGGAGATCCAACAGGCCCTGATGATGTCAGAGTTCTTCAAACAGCACGAGGTGAAGACTTGATTAGCTTCATACTCGTCCAACCACTCCTCCCAGTCTTGTTACCTGAACCCAGTTGGACCAGATCAGAGCCAAATTGTCAAATTATACATCAGTCCCATGCTGTTTGATTACAACAGGGACCTTTATTGACTTTTGATGTGAAGCAAAACAGCTTTCGCTTTGACCTTTTGCTTTTCAAAGTTTTTCCCCCTTCACTAATTACCTTTGCTTAAAAAAACTGTCTTTGCAACTAACAGAAGTGCAATTATGATGGCATGTAAATTCTCCCTTGCCTGGTTGGAATCCTCTGTTTGAAATGTTATATTCTGTCCCTACATAAATTCCACAGTGACAGCTGGGTCATCTTTTAACAAACATCTTGTAACAAAAAAAATAAATAAAAAATAGACATTTCACCTAATTTTTTCTAATTAAATATAGGAACATCTATTGATTTGTCATGCATAACACGCCTTAAACCTGTAAAATCACAAGTGGCCTCTGTGAATTATTTCAGGCGTAAAAATAATATAACGTACGTGAACAAGGTGTGTTGGTGCAGGGAAACATGCAAAACATGCAGAACAGGCAACAAAATGCACTTAATGAAATAGCGAGGTTGTCAACCTGTCGTAAGCTTCCAGGCGTTACGCACCTGTCTGTGGAGATGTAGAGAAAATCACACTGTCTCCGACTCACGTCTCCTCGTCGTCCGCAGGTCATCGGCAGCTCCCTCCTGTTCATCCACGACCACACGGGCAACGCCCAGGTCTGGATCATTGACTTTGGCAAGACTACGGCGCTACCTGAGGGCCACACACTGAGCCACGACATTCCCTGGCAGGAGGGCAACCGGGAGGACGGCTACCTGTGGGGGCTGGAGAACCTCATACACACACTAGAGTCCGTGGACTGCGACGGGACTAAACCAGAGAGCCTCGACTCAGACATGGGGGAAACGAAACAGGGTGCAGACAGGGACGGCCTGTGATTCCCAACTGTTTGACCTCTGGATGAAGTGGACTGAACAATACTCCAAAGGGAGGTTCAGTCTACTAAAGCCTCTGACATAAAGTCAGCAAGGGACGCTTCAAGGGGGAAGTGTCTCTGGTTTGAAAAAAAAAAAACGAAAAAAAAACAAACAAGAAACTGACACTAACTCGTTTCCACAAAATGAAGTGAAAGAAAGTGTGGGGATTGTGCAGTGTGCGGGAAGGGGGAGAAACTCCCGACCAGAGAGTTCAATTCAAAACGTGAAAGAGGAAGCAAAAATTTTAATAGAAACTGAGTCTCAGTTGTCCTTGCAAAAAGTGACCGAGTAGCCATAGTGTTGTGTGCTGTGAGAGCGAATCACTGCTGTTCTGGCAAAAAATCTTCCACTGTACATGATCTTTATTTCACTTCCATAATCAAACTAATTTATAGATTTTTTTTTTTTCCAGGCACGTCTGCTTGATCGAAGAAGTGAAAGTGAGGCTGAGAGAGAGACGCAGGCAGAGGCCTGGAGTGGAGCGAGCTTGTATTGTGCTCACCCGTGTTAGTGACAGACATGCCACCAAATTACAAGTTGATCTTAATTCAAATTAAAAGTTCATTTTAATAATGAGGATTGGTTGTTTTAATTCCTCGGATGGTTGTCAATGCTGCAATGTTTATGAAAAATATTTAGCAAGGACATGAATGAACAATTTGTACATGGAAATTAGAAAAAAGGGTAAATACACTCAATGATTTTCCATAATAAAACATCACTGTGGTATGTAACAACTGTGCCACGACTCAGTTCACTGTGTTGCCTTCTTTGCTTTTGGGGGGAAAACAACAGAAACAAAATAAAACACTGGCCAACGGTCTAAACACACCTAAGATCAATATATTTATTGGATTTATTTGGGGCACAGTCAGGTTAGACAAAGTGTGAAATACAGGATTTTGCATAGAGTGCACTTTTGGTTTGAGGCAAAAATATCTGCAGGCTACGTAAGGAATGCAAAGAAAGAAAAAAGAAGTTGTAAAACTAGTATTTCTTCAACGGTAAACAGTATTTCTACATGGTGCCAATGAATAGTATTTCCTTGCCTCTGAAGAAGAGCTTGTTTTAAAATGTAATATTTGGAAATTTAAACGACCACAACTTATAACCAAACTGAACAAGAATACACAAGAAACTCAAAAGAACCCCTTTATAAATGTAACCACTGACTTACAAAAATTAAAAATCAACTTTCAACACATCGATGCTACAGGCACAGGAGCAGATGCATCTACCAAAGGGACTAAATAAGAAAAAAATGAAACAAGGTTTTCACAAAAACAAACTCTGATTAATAATATGAACCGAGAAACTCACAGCAGCATGTTTGGCATGTCGAAGCTGAATACCTCCCCCTGCTGAGTAAACGTAGGTACAACAAGCACTACATGAGACGCAGTGTCGAGGTATCGAATGGCAGTGATCGACTACAAATACAGAACCATCATCAACATGAATAAATAGAAGTGAACGAGTAATTATAAAAAACAAGAGAGTAAATGCAAATGGGGTTAGTCCAGTGTTTGGCTGTCAGTACAAAAATAGCAAATATATTCACAGCAACATTATCATCAGCAACGTTCTAGGCTTCGATATTAGTGAGTCCAAGTAAATAATATTAGGACATTGGGTTACACGTTAACAAATGGTCAAATTATGGCAAAAATGTATAAAAAAAATTGTAACTTTCACAGCACCGACTCTGATGCAGAACATTTAAATCACTGCTGAAAAAGATAGTTGAAGTAAAAAAACAGAAAAGGGGGCGAAGTGCTCCAACAACTAAAAAAGCAGAACACACACCTGATTTTCATTTTAGGAAACACACAAAACATAACTGCCAACTGGGCAAAAGAGCCTTTCCAGCGCAATAGCAGCGTCTCCAACAAGAAGTTTCCAGTTACCGAAAAACCAGCAGGATTTACAGTTGCCACAAAGCGTTGACAGAAGATGCCCCTTAACTTCATTTAACCGCTACGTCTGCTCACACAGCTCTTGTAAAATACTCAACGTGTAAACCTGAGTGTTTTTGCCAAAGTCCTGATCGCAAAGTCAACGGTGAAATTATGCGACCCCAACAGCTTGGTACATCAAACTTTCTGTTTAAAACATAATAAATGGGGTTATGTTCCAGCCTTTGTTGGGTTTCATTTTTTTAATTAGGAGCTAAAAAACAAAAAAATGGACAAAGATCTTCCCAATGTCTCAATATTGTTTGTCTTGTTTGTGAGTACTGTACACAGAATACTACAAATCCGGAGATATTGCTGACTATGATGCAAAGTGTACTACAAGGAAAAAACAACAAAAAAACAAAAACAAACTAAGTCTCTGACTTTAAATCTAAAACTGAGAGACAAGATACAGCAGTTATGATTGGCCGCCGCGGGGCTGCTTCAGTGCTCAGCTACCAGTAGTATTAGAGGCCCGAGAGGGAGCCCAGAGTCCAGCATCGGATCTCCGGATCACAGTGCGCGGGAGAGGTGTTCCAGTAAGTGAGTTGAATTTTCCCCAGCATTCCAGTGACTTTTTAAACCAGTGTCGCGGTTCTCCGACCGTGATGGAGTCCTCTCGCTTTTCTCTCAGGAGCCCAGAGCTCCACTTGTGTGACATTCAGTTTCATTAAAAAAAAGAACAAAAAAAACACTTAAAATCAAAATCTCTGCTACAGAAGGAAACCAGGTCCTACATGGGGGTGACACTGAGGTCTTCGGACAAAGAGAAGCCTGAGTCGCGGTCGGAGATGGGTTTCTCGGCTTTGGCGTGTTTCCTCACGTCCTCGTGGCCGTAGCTGGCGTGGCGCTTCAGCTGCAGCTTGGGCACGGCGGACTGCGCCGCGTGGTGCCCCGTGCCGGACTCGGTGGAGACGCTCGGGGCGGAGCTGGTGTTGGCGATGGCGTCGGGGGCTTTGGGCTTGACCAGGGGGAGGCTCTCCGTCTCGTAGCTCTGCTCGTCGTAGGCGTAGTTGACGTTCCCGCACGGGAAACTCTGCAGCTTGGCCAGGTCCATGCCAGCTCTGGTGGCGCCACCTGCTGGAGATCTGTGGTTGGAGGCAGAGGCCGAGGGCTGAGTCGATGGGCTGCAGAGGCCGGAGGGGCCGAGGTGGCCGGCGGCGGCGCCGTCGCACCCGCCGTCGTTGCCGTCTGGGGCGACGCTGCCGGTCTGAGGAGCGGCGGAGGAGGAGGTGGAGGAGGTGGAGAGCGGCATGGACTGGGTGTGAGCGAGGGCTTTCTTCCCTCTGAAGCTCTCCAAGACCCAGGAGCCGTACGTGGGGTTCCACAGGTTCTTCGTCTTGTTCTTCAGCCTCTGGCTCCCCGAGGAGGAGCCGTTCCTGGTGCACGGACGGTGATGAGGAGGCTCAGGGTGGAGCCAGTGTCCCCCCGAGAACACGGCCGCCGCCGCCGTCGCCGTTGACAGGCAAGGTGCGGGGACTGGCTCGGCCCAGGACGGCTCCAGGGCTTCGCGGCACGACGTCACTTCGTGGTGGACCGGCCGGCCCTTCTGGAGGAGCAGGCGGGGTTTGGTGGGCTGCAGGGTGTGGCCCAGAGCCGAGAGACCCAGCTGGGAGGTGGGATCCTGGGGGACGGGGTGAGACGACAGCAGGAGGGGGTTGGGAGGGCGGATGACTTTGCCGCCGTCGTCCTCCGCAGTGGGGGTGTACTCCACTGGCAGGGGCGTGTTGATCACATCCGGGTCCTGGCCAAGCAGAGAAGGAGGGAAGTAGGGCTGGTAAATGAATATTCCAATTTCGGATATTCCTCGAACAGTGTTGTTGGGATTACTCCATGAAAGTAATCCAACTACTGATTACTCCTTAAAAAGTAATCTAATCTTTGATTTAGACAAGATCAACTCAAAATAACGCTTGTATTTCCAGCTAGAAACGCAATTGCTGCTTTTTCTTTTGCTTGTTTTGGTGCGTCGTCGCATATCCATGACGTAGCATGCATGGCTGCATCATCAGTCCGCGACATAATTGTTTTTCTAAATTTCAGACATTTTGTGGACAATAAGACATTTTTAGCTTGCAAAATATTTCAGAAAAGTAATGGAATCGATACTTAAATAAAGTAAATAAAGTAATTATGATACAATTACCATTTTTGCCAGAGTAATCCCATTACATTACACTGATACTTACCTGGGAGCAGTAGTTGATTCTCTCCAGGATGGTGGAGAAGTTGGGACGGTGCTCAGGGCAGTGCTGCCAGCACTGGGTCATGATCCGGTACCTGCGCAACACAAAACACCAATATCAGGTGAATTCTATGTTACAAAAACTGGTCAATCTACATAACAAGGATGCTTGGCTGGTAAAAAGGACTCAATGAAAAATGCTGTAGCGGAGAATGATTGAAAAGCTGCCGGAACAGCGTCAGGCCTGTTGATCCAGAGTCTTGCCTGCACTGGACCTCCTGTCTGTACTCACACAGGGCCCGGACAGTTCTTAGGAGGATCCATCCTGCCTCCGCTGGTGACAAACTCCAGAACCTCTTGGTTGGTTTTGCAGGGGTACGGCATGTAACCCAGAGAGAAGATCTCCCACAGCAGTACTCCAAATGACCTGCAGGGGGAGGGGCGAGATCAAGAACAGAGCTGACCAGGTCACATGGAAGCTCATGTGCAATATATTAAAAGCCTCAATCATCTCCGGATGTTCAGACTGAGACTGCCATTAAATTGAATTTTTTTTTTTTTTAGCAGCTCAAGTTTGTTGTTGTTGTTTGTCTTCTTAGATATCAAAGCAATATAAAAACAAAACCTCAGCTGTTTGCCAAGACTATGCAAATCTAAAACCTCAAGTCTAAAAAGAATGTACAAATGGGACTATTTCTTTCATTAGAATCAAATTATGTTCTTCTCATTTATTTCTAACAAGGTTACATTCAGTTTGGTGAATTAGCCTTATAAATGTGATGGAAGCAGAAGACATTTATTTGTTCTGGGTTTATTTGGAAACAAGATTTTGCTTCTTCTCAAAAGTTGTATTTTGGTCATTTGTCAGTGTTTTTTTCCCCCAAGGATTTCAGGATTTTACCTCTGTGTCTTAAGTACAGATGCTGTTTTGTCTTGCACTGACTTGCACCTTGCTGCTGAGACTAAGCTGGTGACAGCTATATCTCTTATCTAAGCAGCCCCTAATATTCAAAATATTCACAAAAAGCATCTTGGCCTTATTTGAACTCCCATTGCAGTTTGCGTGCTTAGCAGCACATCATTTTTATTTTTTTTTTACCAGGTGTCAGTCTTGCAGGTAAAGATTCCCTCCATGAAAGCCTCGGGTGGCATCCACTTGACCGGCAGCATGGCACGACCGCCTTTCCTGTAATAGCTGGCTCTGGGAAAAGAGATATGGAGTCGGATGATGAGGATTGACGAGAAATCCATCATTTGGAAAATAGATTAAAAAAAATACATCAAGTTGGTACCAACCTGTAGATGTCTCGAGCCATTCCAAAGTCTCCAATCTTGGCCACTCTTTCTGGTCCAGGACAGGTGAGCAGACAATTTCGGGCAGCGATGTCTCTGACGAAACACACATACATCAGTTAAACAATGTAAATTCAGAAATATGAAATTAAATAATGATCATCAACATTTCTATAATTATAATCTAAAGATTTAATCTCTAAAAGGAACTCACTCATGACTGGTTGTTTTTTTTATTTTATTGTTTTTTTTAATCTTCTACTTGTCTCATTATGGTTTCAGCACCTTGAACAACCAACACAGACAGCCTTAATATACAATTTTTCACATTTCATTTCTAGCTCCTCTGTCAGCTGACAGAGACAAAAAGTCGTCTCAAAAACTCGAAATGACGTGAAAAACCGAGACGCTGCTGTCCCTGCGGCAGTGATCAGTGAGAAAGGCTGCTAACCTGTGAATGAAATGGTTCTCCTCCAGGTACCGACAGCCAAAGGCGATGTCTCTGGCCATTTGCAGCAGCTCCCGCATGCTCAGAGAGGAGCACTGGCCCTGGAGAAAGAGTGGTCTTAATTCAATGCACGGCGGGCGCGCTATCTCGCACTGGCAGAGAGAGAGAGAGGGCGGGGGGAGCGAGGTGAGGTGCTCACTCACAGCTCGGGGTCTGTTCTGCCTCAGGAAGCTCTTCATGTCTCCTCCGGTCATCAGCTCCAGCAGGATGAAACGTGGCAGGATGTTCAGGCTGACTCCGATGCAACGGACGATGTTTTCATGGCTGAATTTGCTGCAAAGCACACGAAAGCGTTTGGTCAGCAGGCCCAAGTTGTGGTTATTATTTGCCTCAGCTGTTGGACCAGATGAAAACACAAAACAGAGTCTGAAAAACTAAACTGCTTGCTGCTAAAACTTGCTGACTCTGCTATTTAGACATTCATGTGAGGCGTTATTTTAATGGAAACCTCTGATCCTCAGTAACAATGAGTTGTGCATGTGATTCTATTCAAATTTTGGTGTACATTTTGCGTGTCTCCCTGTGTCTGCGTAGTTTCTCTCCCGTTAATCCAGCTTCCTCACACAGTCCAGAGTCCTGCACGAGGCCAAAGGGCAACTCTAAATTGTCCTTGGACGCAAGTGTAGGTGCAAGTGGTAGTGTCTGCCGCTATAGCCGCATTCAGGCTGCCAGCCAAAATCCCATTTTCAGCCCATCCAGATTGAAACCGGGTGGCTCTTTTGTAGTCTGAACACTCACAAATCACATCAAATCCGATTTTTGCAAAACAGACTGAAACCACCTTTCAAATCGCATTCACTTCCACTACAGCAACCTGTCAGATGGGTCAATAATGTGGCTCAGTCTGAACACAGCCACATCCCATTTGGACACTTGCTAAAAACAGTGTGGACAGCAAGCCCTAAAAACTGAGACTTGAGAAGGAATCTGATTTGAATCACATTTGCCTGCAGACTGAATGCAGCCCATCAGGCCCTGCGGTAAACTGGAAACAAGTTCAGGGTGTAACTCAAAGGCGATGTGGTGACAGAAAATAGATGGATGGATGAGAACTGTTACTTTTGCTTGTTACCTCCCATTAACTTGACAAGACTGCAACTGATCTATCAACACGAGCTGAAACTAAATTCCAAATTCAGAAATTTTGCGTTATCTGCGTCATGACACATTCTTCCCCAAGCATCTCCCAATAGGAGCCAAACACAAAACAGGTGTTTTTCAGTTAGACAATTCATCACTGAGACAAATAACTCGCTGCCATCACACAATCAGCTGCAACAAGCAGATAATGGTGTAATAGGAGCCAAATGCAGTAAAAGCAAAATCCTTCTTATTTAATGACCACAGTTATACATCTGGCTCCCCCTAAAGGCCCAACACAAAACAAATGCCGTTGCTGTCTGAGAATGTGAGTGGAGCCAGCAGGGTGTGTGTGCACGAGTGTGATATAAACAAGATGTGAGCTGCCGCCGCCACAGCCGCCGCCGCACCTCATAATGAGCGCCTCCATCAGGAAGTCCATCTCATCCTGTTCGGAGCAGATTTCTGGAAGTGTCTGTGGAGCGGAAAGAATCAGGAAGTTTAGGGCAGTTTGCGTGGCACCGCTGAGGAAGAGGAAAGTCACCACTGGACATGATCAGCAGACTACGGAGAAACACGCACGCACATGCGCTGCCTCGGGAATATTTCTTCTCATCTTCTCAACATAAGCTGCCGATGGGACGCGTGGGGAAGCCTTTATGTGAACATGCTTCTGAAGAAACACATGAACTGGATTGTATTAAATTTGGTATATTAAAGCTCACAGCTTTATTATTATAACAACGAGGTGAAGATGATCATAAAAAGGATATCAAAACATTGTCTTGGATGCTTTTTTCTTTTCTTTGATTTTATATTGCATCGAACATGGTCAAAATAAACCTCATTTTATCAGTGAAGTTAAAAATAAATCAGCTTCCCCTCAATAAATGCATTGTGAATAGAGCGTCATTTCTAATCTGGCGTCAATTTGTGACCTTTAGATGTTGAGCGGAATTACGTGTGAGTCACCAGACTTATCGCGATGTGGTCTCATCTCTGATTTCGACGCAACGTTTCCTCCCGATTATGGACTGACCTTTATGGCCACCTGCATGGGATTATTATCGCCACTCATTCCAAGGACTTGTCCTTCATAGACTTCACCAAACGCACCATGGCCCAGAGCCCTGCAACAACAAAAAAGAGAGATCAAAATATAACTGAAAATTTTTTGTCTAAAAAAAAGAGGTCTGTTAAAGTATTTGATTTGCTGCAATACCTCAGCAGAGTTATGTTTTTGCGTGGAACTTCCTTAAGCTCGTTGAGCGAGGCGGCCTTGCCCGCAAAGCAGTAGTTGGGGTTGTAGTCCGTCATGATGGTGGAGGAGCGGATCTTGCTGAGTTTGTACTCTGGGCTGTGCAGGCGACCCCTCACCGCGTGCAGGTCGTTCTTCCTGCGGTACCACACTAAGCACAAAGATGAGACACGCCAGCTTGTTTCGCTCAAATGAAAAAAAGAATATCAATAAGAGCACTAACTGGACACCACCCTTTTGCATGTCAGCTGTACAAGTAACTCCCCAACAGCCTGCTGGCCGTAGGAGCGGTAACGCAAGGAGGGGTCAAGCTCGATCTCACCAGCTGCACCTTAATACGAGATGATGCAAGGAGAAGAACGGCTGGGAGGTTTGTGTTTTTTGGCCATAGACAGAATATTTCATCAATAGCACTCCCATGCCACCAAGCAAGCAGGACTTCTTTCCATGCCGGGAAAGTCACATTTTTTCCCCAGAGATTAAAGGTCACAGTGCTAGTAGGAGGCCAGCTGATGCTCTCAAAATGCAAAGGGCTGCACGGGTCTGGCAACTTCACCTTCATCTAATCCCCAAAACTTGATTGTTTGCTCAAATTGGATCTTCCCGTCGTTCAGCCCAAGTCGTTGCCTGAGGAAAAGTGGCCAAACTTTCTGGAGTGTCTTTTTTTTGGGGGGGGGAGAGCGGCGCTCCGTGAGATGCAAGTCCTCTCCTTTGTTACTGCTCCTAGACTGTCGGTGCCAGTGAGTTTCCACTCACCCGCCAATGGAGGCATGTTGCCCGATGCAGGTTGGTAGTCTGCCAGGGGGTGGGGCGTTGCGTGCAGGTAAGAGGTGCCGTCGAGCCATCGCCCGGTGGAGATGCTAGGTACTCAGGGGAGTGTTAAGGTGGGGCTGGGGTGAGGCTTGGGTTGAGTATGAGGAGGAGAGGAGGTGGAGGAGGGGGTGGAGGCGGAGTGGGAGGAGGAGGAGGAGGAGGAGGAGGAGGAGGAAGGGGAGAAGACAGAGGCGAGGAGGAGGAGGTGGAGGAGGAGGAGGGGGACAGGGAGGAGAAGGGGCGCCCAGGGAACAGACTACCTCCCTGCATGGGGGAGAGCTCAGGTGAAGAGACACCATTAAGCTACAAGGTCAGGGGGTGTTGGGGGGGGTGTTCTTTTTTTGCGTGTTTGATTGTTTTTGCAACACAATGCATTTAAATGCACAATATCACATTTTGTGTCTCAGTACCTTATTTATTAACTTGTAAATTCACACAATTACAAAACGGAAAAAAAAATTGCAGTTAGTTAGAACATTTTCCCATAAAACAGAGGTTTCTCTGACAATGTTGTGCATAAAGGTCAACCTGGTAGCACACTTGCAATGTCATGTAGTTGTGCCTCATGGTTGATTGTTGATGACTGCTTAACATTTGTAACCAAATTTCTGTCCTAACTGGATATCTAATGAGTCAATAAGTTATTTTACGTGAAGGTTCATCAAAGCAAGCTTTTGTTTTTATCTCCTTTCGTTTTATTTCAATCAGCATCAGTTTAAGGGACATGTTTATTCTTTTATTAGCTTAACAGAGCTGAAATTAACATCACCACTAGACTGGGCCTCAAGAAAAAAACTTTTTTTTTTTATTGTTGAGTATCTTCACTTTGCTCTTTAATCCTCCACTTCCTTTGGACCAATCACTGTACTTTCAGAAAATATCATCAGTTTGGTCAAAAACCCGAACTGAACTGCTTTTTACGCATTTGGCTTTGTTGACAGGTGCTGTCAAAACTGTAAACTGAGAAGAGGTGGCACGTGTCCATGGTATTATCGAGGCTGTCTTGTGGAATTCTGCAGAAAGTCCGCGCACAGAATTTTGACGCACTCCAAAGAGAGGCGAAACGCTTGGGTGTGACTTATTATTCATCGCTGAATGAGGTAATGGGGAGGATGAGTGATAATCTGTTCCAACACCTCCGACAGAGCACATCTCAGAGAATTAGTGGGTCAACGCAAATGTCAGGATTCCCTTCACAATGATCTGCAGCAGGAGTGTGAGACTGACAAAGGTGCAAAAGTCTACTGGCTGTATAATCCCTCACTGTCCTATATGACTGGAGAATTACTGTGTATATGTTCACGTCATGGCTACACACGTACAAACTGCGGCTGGCTTGGTTAAATACACACGCGTTATTGCCACTGAACACTGAAAGGTAAACGTTAATTCCCTATTTAATCCTCGAAGCAGTTTATCTGTGCAAAAGTATCCGTTAAATAATTTACAGCATGTGTTAGATTATGTCAGATTACAGAGCCAGGCACTTTCATTTGTTCCTGTACAGCAAAATAAAAATCTAAAAAGGATGGATTTTAAAAAAACAAACTGTTATCACTATTTATCATCATGATAGTTAATACCTGAACTGCTGTTTAAAATACCGGTAATGACTAAATAATGAGCCTGACATTTACTCCCATCTATGTTTATGTTACCCAACACACCTCCTACTGGGAGGAACATTCTTGTTAAATGTCAAATCTCTTTATAGCCAGTGGTGATTTTTTTATTCCTGACACAATACTATTAGAATTAATGCAGCCTGTCCCTCTTAAGAAACGTGTTTGAGTTCAAGCAAAGCTCAGTGGCATTTTTATAGGAGATTAACATCAGGTGGTCATCATTAGTGGCTGTGTTAAGCATAGTCCATGCCTTTTAAATAAGGGCTCACTGTGTAACCAAAGGTGATTGGCCTTGTCAACTTAATTGAATCACACATATATATATCAAAAGACTTGATTCATTAGGGTTTTTCCCTAAACAACCAAATGCTTTTTGTAATGCCAGCTCTTAAACCTAAGAAGCGGACAATTGTAAAACATGGCAGTCAAAGGTCAAAGGTCAGCTCGTTGTGAGTTAGTTTGTAAGAACAATCTGAGAGCAATAAATACAGCGCTTAAATGAGACGGCGTTTAACTGCATTGTGTTACTACGCAACAACAGTGTCATCTTGTTTCACAATTTGCCACAAAGAAATCGCGACTGTATCTGCACACAGCCAGCTCCACTACACTGAGTCGGCCAAAACAACGCCTTTTCTGTTTTTGCAATAAATTCCAATGTCCATATTCCACATGTGCACACTTTATAGTGTGGCACACGTGTCTGTTCAGAGCCACATATTTTTTTTCCCACCTCTCAAGCACGCCGCCTGGGGAAAACACTGATACAAGTCCAAAAGCGTTTTTTTCACAAAGGCAACACATGTCCACCTCCGCTCACAGGCGGTGGAAGGTGGAAGGCACAGACTGAGCGCAGAACTGGACGAGTCTCTTACTGAGGATGACGCCGGCGCAGATCAAAGCCAGGCCGCTCGCCGTGGTGGACACCACGACGGCCAGGATCAAAGACGTCGATATCTGCCCCTGCGGCGCCAGTTCTTGAGGACCTGCAGTGGGAACAGAGTCAATTAGCGGAGCTTGAAAAGGTGCTTGTCCGCATTTTCAATTGGAAAGACGTTCAACGGGAGGGATAATCATTCGAACAAACTAAAAAACTATATTAACTGTAGGGGTGGAAAAATATCGATTCTTAGATTAATCGCAATTATGGCATTGAAACACGAATTCGACCGGTTCCGCCAGCATGTGGCGGCGTGCTGCCGACGAAACTCGGCAAAAGTCAAACCGTTTGTTGTGTCACGCTACAAACAAATATTGTGGGAACACGACGAACATGACGAACAGTATCGCCCACTGGCACCCGGAGTTGGAAGAAAAGACAGAAAATCCTGCAGTTGCTCCAAAGCAGACAACCATCCCCAACGCCAGAACCAAGCTACCAATACAGTCGCAAAGGGCGAGGCCAACTACGAAGTCTATTGGGACTTTGTGGTTCCACGGTACGTCGAATGCTTTGGATATAATCGTGATAAATCACGATTCTCAATTAATCGCGATTAATTGCATCGTAGCCCTCTGAATCGGAATCAAATTGAATTGAATCGTCAGGTGCCTGGCGATTCACACCCCTAATTAATTGAATATTCAAGTCGGGACTGGCACGGCCGTGACATCCATCAGCGTACTTACTTATGGCACTGACGCACGTGACATTGTCGCTGGCGAGGACCTCGTTGTCGCAGAGGCAGACGACGAGGTGGCTGTCGTCGTCTCGCTTGCAGCTCTGCGTTTCACAGTGGCTGCAGTTCAGCTGCACCTTGATTTCGCACTCGCCGTGACCCTCCATGGCTGGCCGGAGCGCAACGTGGAAAGATGGGGGAGAGAGCAGGAGGCCGGAGAAGAGCAAAATGTTCAGAAACAAACTGTACGCAGTGGTTCATATTTCCGATTTAACACAGCGCCATGCCAATAGTGCAAAATCAAAAATAAAACCACTCCCCCCAAAGAAGAAAGACTGCACCAAGCCTGAGTATAGACTTTTTCTCCAAAGGTTGCCTTGTGTCGCAGTTGTCATACATTTATCATGTTTCTTTACAACGTGCTGGTTTTTATTATATCACAGTCGCATTACAACCATTTTAATGCATCTCTTTGTCTTGGATGGGCGTTATGCTTCGACAGCGCAGAGGAAGTCATCGTGTCCCAGGCCAAAACAACGGTGTCTTTCACCCGAGAACCAGGGTCTGCCCGATGGCGCCAGGGGCAACAGGCTGCATGACGCTGTGAATTAGTCAACGACTTTCCTTCTCCCGAAGCTAAATAATTAGAATCAGATGGCCACTGACACACACACACACACACACACGAACAAACAAGCACACGGGCAGTCTCAGGCAAACACACTCACTCGGCACTAACTGGGTCGATTGCCTGCTGAACTAAGTGAGCAGCCAAGAGCTCAGGATTTAATCTCCCCACCGGTGGAGGAGTCTATTTGCATTGAGATCAGCTGAGTTTCAAGCTCTCAACTTCTGGAGTTACTGGAAGCGGCGGCGGCCTTGAGTTTTCATTCTGTAACAAGATAGGGCCAAAGTCGGTCCTGGGACACATGTATCCTCTGCAGGCCACTTCCTGAAACTTCAGTTATTACTAATTCTAACTTTTTACTCAGTATTTTGTGCCCGATCTCTGTTGTTACAAAGCTCCCTGGTGTCCGGCCTTTCCACACTTCAGAGTGTCGGTCTCACCTGCCAGAGGCTGAAGGAAAATCTCTCCCATTGGGTGAACGAAAGACACTCCGCTCTGGCCGTCCGCGGTGATCTCGTCCTTTGGGGCTGCATCGCCGCCTGCCAAAACATCAACTTTGTGAATTTTTAGATTCATTCTGAGAAATAAGGGTCCATAAACTGATTCACTTCAGAGAGTTTCAAAAAATAGCAGCAAAAAGCAACTCGCCGCACCAGGAGAGCACCCAATTTAGAAATGGCTAGATACGGAGATTGTACTTCAGAGTGCAGGCAATTAAATAATCGGGGTAAAAAAGGGCACGGCAGCACTGTTAAAATCAAAACGAGTGTAATTAAAGAGTCGGCATAACAAAACTATTACCTCTGTAACCACCTCCACCGCCTCCCGCTGTGCAGGCCCCGCCTCCACCTCCAAATCCCCCGTAGGTTGACCAGCCGAGCCTGGACATGGCCAGAGGACACGACGCGCCCCCCTCGGCTCCCTCCACCAGAGATTTCCCCGCTCTCTGCTGAGGGCTCGGAACGTCCCTCCAGCCTCCGCCTCCGCCTTCAAGGCGGCAAGGAAACAGGACACAAAATGACTCAGACGCTGTCAAGTCAAAGAAGGAAGGTTTAATACCAGCATCGTCAGTCAACAAATATTTTTTAATCTTGCTGTATAACAGCTGTGTTCCAAGAAGGACGACTCGAACTTTGAGAACTGCGGAATGTTTCCTGTTGGTTTTTCATTCTTCGATGTGGAAAAGCCTCTTCCTTGCTGCATCCAGCCCGCTTGTGCAGTGCACTGCACCTTTCCTGTGCAAGTGCACCGGCCCGAAAATGAGTAAGCCGCGCAGGAGCCTGCTAATCTGCTGGAACATGTCCAACTATTTTTCAATAACCCCTCGGTGGGAGAGAGACGCTCCAACATCCTCGGAGCTCCGGCTTCCAGAGGCTTTGTTGGGCAAAACATGGAACTCTCAAGGAGGGAATTTCAATGAAAGCAACCATACTGCACTTTACATGTCCTAGCAAAGATACTTTTTCACTATATTGGCAGGCCTTGTTTCAATACTTTTAGTTATATTGCTTTTAGTGAAGAAAAATCCATCTCCATCCAGCAATGACGTAGATGGGAGGCCAGGGCACTTCACAAAACAAATGAACTTCTATCACCTGGAACTAAATAGAAACCCGCTGAGCTTGTGTTGGACTACAGCTCCATGATTACAGCTGTAATTTGAGAGAGATGAAAAACAGGCGCCCAACCAAAGAATTTCCAAAATAAAGATGTAAAAATGGCCAGAAGTGGACATCTTTAACCTAGCAGTGCTGAGGATTTATGGGGTGTTCCATTAGTCCCAGGAGATTAAATTTACAGCTTTGAATTGAGATGAGACAAGATAAAACTTTATTGTTCGCAGGTGAAATTTGTCTCGGGTACAAAGTGCTTTCCTCTACATCCAACATCTGATTCACATAAAAAGCACATAGACGACGAAACAAAACACTGCACGAACTAAACAAACAACGCAAAACAACAACACTAGCTGCGTTTCCATTACAGTTTTTTGCAAAATAACAGCAATATTTCAAAAATTCCGACAAAATACAATTGCGATTTGCAGATGTTTACATTGAATGGTTTGCTTTTGTTTGTTTCGTTTGTTTGCTGTCAAGAATGGTTGCTATATTTTTCTCTTTGATTACTTCAAAAAAATATTCCGTCTCCTTCTCCGTTCAAACATAACGCACCATTTTCACTTGAAGTGAACTGGTCATGTGAACCCTGTACGACACATCCGGTGACGTGTAATTGGGAAAAAAGTGTTTCCATTACACTTTTGTGGTATACCTCTATATGGATATGTCTGAAAAACCACCGCATGAGAGCGTAAAAACCTTTTAGCGACATTTGAGAGGTTTTCTGAAGTTAAGCTTTCCATTACCTGTTTTTTATTGCGATATTTCGGAAACACAGCTACTGTCTCACAACTGTTGATTGTACATTCTGAGTAGAATAAAAGGTAAAGAATGAACAACACCCTATGGCCAATACAAACAAGCAAGTGACCGCGGCATCAACTCAATAGGATCTGCTGAATCAGGAATAAATGAATGCAAGAATAAAATACAGTCATAAAATTAATAAGATCAGTAATAATATATTGTAACCGCAAGGAGCATGAGTCAGTGGCTGCCTTTCCTCCTTCGAGGGGCCTCCCCTGACACACTGCAGGTTGCTGCAGTCCTGGGGGAAGAGCCGGCTGTTTATTTGATGGAGCAACAGCAGCGGGGCAGAAGGAGAGCTTGAATCGGTTACTGCAGTACGATTCCAAGTGCCTGACCTAAAATTCCTACTTCAGGGGGACATTCTTGAGGACGTAGTCAGCAGGGAACTCCAATTTAAAAAGGATAATAGGGGCCCACTGTTATTGTATCGACGCATGTGGTTTATTGACCCTTGAGAACCCAAACAAACGACTTAATCCTTAAAGTACACGTGAGCATTTATGTACGTTGCCTGTGGGCATAAGCAGAGGCATCTGTGGAAAAGGCAAAGCATCTGAATGAGTTCGTGAGTGGTCATAAAACCTGTTGCCATCGATTAGGAGTGTAATTGCTTTGACTGGCGGAGAGCCATTGGTTGCATTATAGGAAGGCGCTTGTGAAGTTTGAACAGGTAAAAATCTGGATGATAACTTTTCTCTTCTGTCTACAGCACATTATGTTCACGATTTTGAAATCTATGGAAATTAGGACTAAAAGACAAGAGGACAGATTTATATCTCTTTCATTCTATTTCAGATGAATGCAGGTCCAGAGAAGTTGCTTCATGTTACCAATGTGTCTTAGTCTGCACTCTTTAAGGTTTGCTTATAGCTTCAAACAGCAAGGCACAAATTTGACGAGCAAACACGGACTGTGTTTTACCTGCAGCGCCAGTTTGACCACTGGCACTTGGGGCTACTGTGCTGTTTTCATACTGTTCCAACGCCACCAGGTCCTGAGTGGACTCCGGGTCCTCCATGTAGGCGTTTCCTCCTCCACCGGCCGCAATCAACAAGGGTATGAGTTCACCCTCCTCCATCTAAAAAGACAGCAAAACCCTCTTTCCTTCACACTGTATTGAACTGCACATGCTTGCATTTCAATACTGAAACGTTGTAATGCCAGCTGCAATGCACTCAGCCATTATTTATTAAAATTTGAAATCCGACACTGGAACATTTTTTGTGAACAATAGTTACATAGAGTTCTTGTCCAATCTGACTTACTGTAAAAGGTTAGTATAGGGCTAGCCAATCCAAATATTTTTTTTTTTCTGCGACATAAGTGCAAAGATTGTACGGCAATAAACCACACAGAAGACAGACACCCAATATCAGCCAAAAAATAAGGGAAAAAAATGTTCTTATATTTCTGTCACCTTAAAGATGTAGGTGGCACCACCTCCTCCGCCACCTCCTCCAGCCCACTCGGCACCAGACTCTCCTCCAACGTTGTCTTCAATCACAGACGACTCTCCCAGGCAAATCTTCCGGGTCTGAGGATTTCTCTGCAGAGCGAGAGCATCAACACTGTTATGAGAAATGACCCAGATTCTCAAAAGTACGGAGGCGGCAAGAAAGAAACTTTGGGGTTTTTTTTCCCTGAATACAGCAATTGAAATTCCCTTGTCTAGTCACTCCACTGCAGGCACTATCCCACTGGGGAAAAGAACAAGTCAATAAATAAATGTGTGCATTGGCTCACCCCAGGACAGGCGTCTTCCCCTTGGTGGCCAACCAAAATGTAAAGAAAATCTCCTTTTTCCAGGGGAAATATGGCTGATATGAACACGCCGTGGTTCCGCTTGTTGTGATTCTTGGCTCCTTTTCCTCCTACAGCCCCATATGCCGTAATCCTGAAGGAGATCACCGCAGCACACAAACAGGTATTGGCAAGTGGCATTACACACACGTCAGGAGACAGGCGCGGATATCCTCTTGCAAACAACCACGTTGTTGACTCTGACAGCAAGCACAGCTGTGGATAATTTTGCGTAAGTAATTGGACAATCCCATGATTGCCCCAGCCACTCTGCCGATGCCTTGTTTCAATTTGTCAGTGCGCTGCTGAGATGAAATGGGCCGCTGCGCAAAAGTGTTGCAAAGCGCTTGAGGTGCTGGTCTGGCAGTATGACAATCAGTTATGCGGCACGAGGTCGTCCAGTCGCGCTCGTTTATTTTTCTGCACTGCACTCAGTCACACATGAATGTCAGCACAGCTGCCTGTTTAATGCCTGTTTGTTTTTTAAGAAATAAAAATGGGATGAAAAAAGATGCAGAGGAATAGAACAGGTGAGCACAAAGGCAGTACTGAGTAGAGACCGCTCTGACTTACAGGTATCTGTTAGTGGCTGGGACCCTCCAGATCTGAACCCCTTTCAAAGTGCCTTCCTTTCCCACCGTGACACTGACATTTTTGTTGCGGTAGGTACTGTCACACTGGGCCTGCGTCGGGCCATATGGGCCGCTAGCACCACAGGAGTTAAACCACCATGTCATCAAAGAAACCTCTAAGGACACAAAAAAGAGAGAAAGAAAAACATTGACATTAGTTCGCAAAGAGATAAATTAAGGTACTGGTTATTTATTGGGAAAATAAACAGAAGCAGCCGAGAAACTCTCGAGTTCTCAGTGAACTCTTTGAGAATGATGCCACCAGTAAATCTGTAGCATGCATATGAAAAGTTCAGAAGGCTGAAACCAGAGCGTACCTGAGGCGGAGGGCTCTGGCAGTGGGCTCAAGAAGTCCTCCAAGTCAGACATGGGAAGGAGAGAGTTCAGATCTAAGGACAAGTCGAAACATTCCACATAAGAACCGTTAGTGCCAAAGAAATTCAAAGATTTACTGTGTTCTACAAGGACATAAAGCATTTTCA
Source organism: Thamnaconus septentrionalis (assembly GCA_009823395.1). NCBI lineage: Eukaryota > Metazoa > Chordata > Actinopteri > Tetraodontiformes > Monacanthidae > Thamnaconus > Thamnaconus septentrionalis. Next base: position 9,279,945 of record CM020517.1, read on the forward strand.
GATACATTTAGAGGAGCAAGGAGACGTTCATGTTTACGCTCTTTGGAGGGAGTGTGGAAAAACCTTCACTGACTTCCTGACAGAATATAAGTCTTTTTCATATGTCTCAGTTTAGTTCAAAGAGAGCAGGTGTTCTTAGGTCGCTCTTCAGTGGCAATTTGAAGTGGCAATGTGAGATTTCTTTCATCGCTAGAGAGCACAGGTGAGCACAGCATGTAATCTGAAATAAAGAGGCGTCGTGGTCGCGCTCCTCGCTTCCAACTCGTGGCCATTGTCTATGTGAAGCAACAAACAGCACATGCTGTGCATGTGAACAAGCTGGACATACTAACATTAGCTTAAATTATGCAGGACATAACCCTCAACCTAGAGGGTCGCCTTCTGTTACCAGAACTCTGTCGTGTTTCCAAGGAGACCACTACCTAATCTGTGCCTTCCTACTTTTTTTGTACTAATGTTCTTCCACAGCCTGTTAAAATAAAACTAAACCACTATTTTATCCCATGACGTGAGCAGAATTCTGTGTCGGATGCAGATCAATGTTAGTTTCCCCTTGAAAACAGGATGTTGTAGGAGTTCTAGGAACAAATGGCGACTCTGTGGATTTCGGGTAATATCCAGCTTAATTCAATTCAATTTAGCTCATGTTAGCATTCATTTAGCATCCATTTCATGCTACTTGCATTGTTTTTCTGGAGTTGCGGCATATTTTTATTACCATAGCCAATGATGAAAATCCCTTATTGCCCCTTCACGGCCTCTGCTGCTCTGTTTACTCTTTGAACCTGACGTAATTGAAAAAAATACTACACTCTGGTGTAATTGCAAAAAGGCAACAGCCATCTGTACACTATTGCTAACAGCTAGTGGCATACTTAGAGCTATTATCATTCTGTTTTCCTGGGGTTTTTAAACCAGAATCCCCCTAAATCACAGCAGCAGATCACAACAAAAACAAATATATCCCTTTAATCCAAGGGAAATAAAGCACATTTAGACATTTAAACACATTTTACATCTATCAAGAATGACGCACGCCTGGAGAATTGTAATTTAAGTGATTTTTCTTTTTTGTTATTTCACACATTCAAGACAATGAGAAACACAAAGCCTACAAAACACAGGAATGTTGGCATGCATTGCTGTAACATGGTTGAATTGCAACACAATGCTCAACATTGGCTATAATCGCACTAAAAGCAGCAACTGCAACAGGCATCAAAGAAACGGCTCCAGATGAGAGCCAGGAGTCAGTCCCAGCACTGAAGGAGACTCCTTGTGCTCCCCTGCCCGCAATTTCATTCTAATCATCTTGAAACGCGCAATTCAGTTTGAAGGAACGAGCAGAGACATTAATGGGGCAGATCTGGATGTGTTTCATTTACTCTGCCACGGTTTCCATGACCTGAAGTGCTAATTTAACATTCAAAGCAATTTTCCTCACTAATAAACAATGGTGCGTGAACCAGAGACTAAACAGACACATTACATAAAAGTTCCTTCTTATTTAAAAAAAAACAAACAAACAACTAAAAAAAGAGCCATAGGATTTTCTATTTGAGCTGACAGCTTTATTACAAGAGACTTTACAACAATAGGTGTCCTCAGATTCTGATCCACTGCCACGTAGATATTTAGAAATTTTTTTTGTTTTCGGTCTCAAGCTTGAAATCGTCTGATGTTGGCTGCAGTGTACCTGTATCGAAGCAGGCTGCTCCAATGGCAACATCATCAAGGGCGACGTCAACGTTGGATCCCTGCTCCCAGGAAGCTGTCACCTTCACACTGAACCTACAGAAACGCACAAGAAATTCCAAGATTTGGTTAACTACATGTTTTGTGTTTTTGGCTGATTTGACCTTTATTTGCTCAAAGTATTCTTTGTAAAATAATACTGTCAAAGATTTTAACTGTGATTCCAAAGCAGAATTCAAGGTTAATTCTATGACTTAAAACATATTTTATTTAATTTAAACAAATTGAATTTTTTCATACCCATGCTGGAGGCCAGTAAGCTGTTGGGACACTTCCTCCCAGTCGTCTGTCCACGTGCCATTTCTCTCCCACACCGTCAGCGCCGCGTCGGCTCCTTCTTCCTCTGTCGCCACTCGTAAAGATCCATTAAAGTTTCCATACAGGTACAAAGAGAAACGTATCTGTATTTTTTTAAAAAGCCAAAAAAAAACAGTGCACTGTTAATATTAACAAACCGTGGGTGGAGAACAAACTGATTGTTCAAGCCATATATTCACCTGGCAAGCGGTGGCAGAGGAGAGCGGTGGCGGGAAAAGGGAGCTCTGCATGGAGGCGTGTGGACGGGAATTTGTTTCTCGTACCTGCAGGAACAGGAAGTGCCCTGCAGAGCGCAACAATTATCAGGCAGGATATGGCTGACTCGAGAGCAGAACGAGTATTCAGGAACTCGGGGAGGGGAAATACACGAGGCAGTACATAAAAAAGGTCATAGGTCGGAACAAAGGAATAGACTAGAAAAGGGGAGACACACACAAAGACACGCATGCACGCACATAACCAACCTGGCGTGTGCTGCAAAGCCACTCCGTGCATGTCTTCCCTGTCGAAGAGCTCGTCTCCAGCCACCCGTCTCCAGCCAGAGTGCTGCTTGGACACGGACCAGCCACATGCATCTTGTTCAAAAGAGCAGTGCGAGCCAAACGGAAGAGCATCTGGGGGAGGAGGAACCTTGTTGTTATGTCTACATAAAACAGGTGATCAGCGCTGCTGGGATTGAGCAAATGATTATTTAGAGGGGAGTGTGCAACGCACCAAGACAAGAGACTGTATTTACCGTACTGAGGTTAAAATCTGTTTTTAGTGAGCAGTTCGGCACGTTTTCGTGTTCTCCTAACGTTCGCAATCGGGTTTCTGTCATGCTTTTCTATCACTTTACTTGATTTGTAAGTTATAAAGGAGTACCAGACGTGGCAAATATGATTCTATGTGTGCGCGAGTGTGTTTTAGCCTTTTTACCTGTTGTTATATAAATCAAGATAAAGAGAAAAGATTATCACTTATGAATCATTAAAAATCAGTAAATAATCTCAATCCGTGTCGGGGTCCAATGGATTGTTACCTCCCCAGCTGTATTTTCAGTTTGAGTGCTTGGTGGTTGTTCCTATTTTGTCTTTGCAAACTTGTTGGATCGCCTTGTGTAACTTTCTGCCAGAAAGACTGTGTTGCCTTTTTTTTCTCCCTTTTTCCATGATGTCCACACTACATCCACTCAGTTATGGGCTCAGCGCTGCCATCGGCATTTGCGTCGAAAACTCTGCTGTCGGTCTTTCTTGCATCAACCTCAGATACGCTGTTTTGGTCATATGCATAGAATTATAGCATGTAAATAACACCACGCTTGAGGTTGTGTAGAATATAGGAAACATCTTGGCTCCAAATAAATGAGCCAGCTGGAGATCAATTGTGGTGATAGAGTCTTTTTTCTGCCGGATCAAAGCTTAACATGAGGTCAAGACTCGGAAGGCAAACCATGAGAAACAGAAATTGCACAGAGTAAATTAGAAACACAACATCGCTCATGAGTCATCATGAACAGTGTGGTTGTGACAGTCCTGCTAAAAGATCTCTTGCTTTCAATATTTCACGTACAATTCTCACTTTTCTGAGCCCTTACTCAAGCACTCTATTCAGTCCTAAATTCAGTCAGTTCATTAGCAGAGTTAACCTTTTCATTCTCAGAATGACGATGCCTTTTATATTTCAACCATTGAAATGATATTAGATTAAAGGTGTCGAAGTACCTTATTTTCTGAAATACAGTACCAAAAAAAATGAAAAAACTTGAGTTCAGCGTAAAAACCTCTTTGAAAAAAAAAACTAAGATATGAGATATAACAATAAAACAAAAACATTCCAAGAAAACATATCTAGCCTTTGACACACATTTGATAAAATGTGAGTTAAAGGGGCCCAAAAAACTACACTCAGACTTGAAACGCAAATTTGATCTCCACTTCCTGCACTTTAAGTACGCTGAGGCCTTTGGCACACAATAATTTGGCACCTCCAGTAATAGGATTAACAATTTATCACGGATATAAACTTTAATACAGCTAATGCAAATGGATTATAGCCTGCCAGTAGATCTATATACAGCTTTAGGACTCCTGCACTTAACTCACCACCCACAAAAGTACAGAAAAGTACTTTCCCATCCACATCTTTTAAGTGGGAACAGCAAGGGAAATTTACTGAAAAAATAGCATTTTGAATTTACAACAGAAAACAATTTGACTACTACGTACTGCTACAAGTAATACTACTTTAAATTTAGATTTTTCAGGAGTTCATAAAATAATTATCTTAATGCTTTCTCAGATTACGATTAAGAAGAAGAAGAAGAAGAAGAAGAAGAAGAAGAAGAAGAAGAAGAAGAAGAAGAAGAAGAAGAAGAAGAAGAAGAAGAAGAAGAACCACTCAGAAGCAGATGAAGAAGAAGAAGAAGAAGAAGAAGAAGAAGAAGAAGACAGAAGTAAGAAGGAGTCACTGCAACTTGGCTCCAGCGGACAGTCAGTATGGAAGTCACAAACTTGGCTCTGGTCAACACATTCTCCCGAGCTTTCACAGTAAAAAGAATCCCCACATGTTGATTTTGGCTCGATGTCTTGGTGGTCTGGATTCAAGCAACCACAAAACAGTTCAGCCATTTATGCAAAAGCAAAAGCAAAATCAAAATGCCTGCATTTTAACAATTGGTCAAACATCATGGTTTGAAATTATTTGAATAATTTGCAGTTAATAAGATGTAAATTTGTACGTTAGGGAAATTATATGTGACCTTGTAAACTCCAGTCTTTCTCTTTATCTTCTTTTGGCTTTTGTTTTCTGTCCCTATCTTGGGACAGGAGTTGGAAACTAGCAGTAGCTATGATCTCTGGAATGCGGAGATGTTGAAGTAATACAATGGTAACCTGTATAGTTCCTATCAAGTAACTCAATCAAATTAAATTACACAAAGCAAAAAAAAATCCAATTTTTTTCCCTTTAGTCGGCGCACCGCATGGCTCCTCTTGGGGCATGAGAAAAGAGTGAGGTGCAGCATCTGAAACACAATGAGATAAACCAACCTGATTCACAGTTGATGAGCTCCAGAGAGTCGAGAGCCACAGTGGCTCCATGTTCCCCCAGACAGGAGGAGTAGACCAGGGTCACCTTAAAAGACTCATCCACTTGACCAATCACTGCCTCCAACACCTCCCACGAAGCCCTGCAGCAAACCAGATACGCACCATTATTTTGTTTGTCACATCCTCAGTCACATGATTACAGTATCAGACCAAAAAAACATCAAAGTTGTTCCCATCTAAAAGCTGTTAGATAAATGCAGGAAAACACGCCTGAGCAAATTTATATAATTGTCTCATAATATCTTGTCATGAGCTAATCGGGCAATAAAAAACAAACTCTCGAGAGTAATTACAAGCAAAAATAGACTAATTAAACAGAGAACAAATGATTACAAAGGCTTTATCCTGCCTACATTACAGTAATTAAAAACTAATTGCTCCCATTTTAAATTCAGAATATCCATACTGAGTACTGCCACTCGTCTTTCTCCATTTAAAGCCTCACAGTGTTCACAGCAATGACTCTTTCAGGGCTGCTGCAGATAGCACGTGCCTTGTGCATGTGTTCCAGGATTTTCATCTGAGTATGGCTAATTATGTTGCCGCAGTCCCCCCCCCCATCTCCCCATACGCATTCATAACACATTGTGTATGTGGTACGGGACGAACATTGCGTTCCTGAAAAGTTCTTTTCGCGTGTTTTGGAACTGGTAGAGTGTGTTGCAACACTCCTGTTCTGCCACTTTTCTGGCACCTTTTCCAAAACGTAACACATTAATCTCCTGTGCTGTTCTTGCCCACTGAAGAGGGTCAAAAACTATCAAATCTATCTCCCATGGTTCTTCATTTGTTTCAACAACTACAATGTGTCATACAACCAATATGCCTTGTAGATCTTTAAAATACAGACATATTTTTGAACTTCAATTAAAGTGCAGTTCTAAAAATCCTATAAGATAATCCCATACTGTAACCGCATGTATGGGACCATTAACCTTTTGCTCCGTGGTTCAAGAGGGTTAATTGAAGAGCATATTTCCCACAACAGTACGTGGAGGTTAAACATCACAATTCAGGGTCAGGTATCCACTGCAGCGCAGTGAATAGCAAAGGCCCCCCAACTGTGTGAGTCACGTAATTGAATTGCCCAGTCCATTACTGCATGGACAAACTCAGGACAGCGTACAAACTTATTGCATATGCCGATCCATCCCTCTGCTGTCCTGACCAATTACATATTCATTTATTTGCTGCGTGCATTTAGACTAATGAGGGCTTCTTGCTGTTGCAAAGAAGGCTGACGGCTTAACCAGTAGATCAATGGGGAAATATCTGTCCCTGTTTTCCAAAGAGCACACCACGCTCCCACTTTCCCAGAAATCTAACATTAAGTGCAAAATGAAGGGAAAGACTTTTCCTTTGATTATAATTACATGGGTGATCATAACTATGGTGCAAACGTGAAAGGTTTTACATTCTGTTCCCGTGTTCGAAAGCTCCGGCCACCTTCCACCACAGTCATTCATGCTTGTGTCTATAGCGAGCTGAACCTTCAGTCCGGTCGGCGAGCACTTCAATTAGGAAAGATGCAGGGTTCTGCTTTTTGACACTAATTTAATTGCCGTGTTTGCTGCGCGACCGGCATGCCAAGAAAATAAATAAGTGTTCTTTACAAACTGCGCCACAGTGACAGGAAGGGCCTATTTGCTGACCTGCGGTCGTCATGGCTCCTGCGATTAAGAACCACAGAGCGGCGAGGTGAACTCGAGAGAACAGGCTGTATCATCAGTGTGAGGTTTCCCACCGCTGGGCCGGCCTCGAACAGGGCCACTTGGAAGATACAGTATTCATTGCTTCTGGGCAAAACTGGGCTGGTTAAGTGGTATTCACACATCCCAGAGTCTTCGGCAGCGGGGGAGACGCTTAGCAGGAGGAAATGTCCTGGGGGTGATAAAACAGAGTGGAAACATAAGCTTTGACAGAGTCATGACGGCCTCGTCTTAAAGTCACTTCAGGAAGCCAGTTGGGGAATGTCTTAGAACGGAGAGGTATGTCGCTACCAATTAACAAAACACCAAAATAAATGTTCAGGGAGGTCGTTCGGACAGCAATTCAAACGAGTCTAAAGATCAAACAGGTTTTTGTCTCACTTTTAAGTGACAACTGAGACAGAATAGGGCAAATCCTATTTAATTCACCTCAGTGTGTCTTTTTTTCTCTTACCATTGGAGCTTCCCACTGAGTGATCGGCGGCTGGTGTTGTGCCAGTTTGTTCACTTTCAACCTGGCTTGGAGACGTCACCTTCCAGTCCCCCTGCTGGCTGTGATTTGATGGAGTCCAGAGGCATTCTGACTCAAAATCACACAAGGTAACTGAGGCACAGAGAGAGAAGCACTTACACACACAAACCGGAAACATTTTTACTCGTGTAAGAGTAAAAAAAGTGAAAAATAAGAAGAAAGGATCTTTCAAAACAGAGTCTACGACATTTTTCATCCATCCAAAACAGCCTTTCTTATTCTTCTACAGATCCAAAAGTGATTTAAACCAAAGTGAGCATTAGAACTGAATTGCAGTTTCATATTAAGACATGAAGACATATTTAAGACAAAATTCATTTTCTCACTTTTTAGAGGAATGACACTTCACGCTACGCGTTCTTAACAGAGACAGTTAATAATTCTTAACTCATTACTCTTGTGGCTTTGATAAATTATTATTAAAGTCGCATGTGAAATTACTCAGTCACACCTGGTTCTTAAGCTTAATATCGGCATAAATCTCTTCCTTGGTTCAAGGCCAAAATCATCATTTTAACTGATATCCAAAACCTGCTTCACAAAACAGAAGCTTTTCATAAATTTGGAGTGACTGTACATCTGTCTGGAGGCCCCCAAGACATCATGTCATGGCTGCAAATTAAACCGTTGCGACAGATAATGAGTCAAACAGCCATTTCAATCTCTAAGGAAAGCAGAAAAATCACATATTTCGAAAATGTTTTTGTTTTCCTCCCCACATTAAATACCGATTTGCTTATTCTTGAAAGTGAAAATATTTCACTTGTGATCACACATAACCTTGGCAGCAGAGTTTTCCTGCTGTTGTTGTGCCGTCTGTCTGCTGCTGGGAGCCATGACCGGCGACGTAGTTCCACCAGTCTGGCTTCAAGCTTCATTCAAATCAACAACTGCTTACTGTTTAATACCACAGTAGTGATACTTGCTTACTACTGGCTCTCATCCAAAGGTCCATCAGCAAATTGAACAACATGTAATTCTTACTTTGGCCGTCATCTTCCATCCCCATATGAAGAGAGAAGCGCTGGTCTGAGAAGTTCTCCTCCAGGAATCTGTCCGAGATGGAGTGGCAGGCCCTGCAAACTGAGGTGAGGCAGAGAAAGAGTTTTTTTTAAGGTAAGCCATGCATAGAGGGAGAGTATATATCTTTATCTATTTCCCTGGGTGAAATATCAATATCTCTGCAAGATCTGTATGTGATCATTTCAGACGGTTTCTCATAAATCCTGACTCACGATCCAGGGACTAACACCGGTTTTCAATCGATGCTGTCATAAATGCTTTTGTTTCTTTTTTCTTGAGGCTTCACTCATGACAAATCCCCTAGTCGGAATTCTTGGCTTTTATAAATCAAGATTTGTCCATGCACTTACTACGTCATGTGCATATGGAAGCTAGTGGGCAACGATAACGATAGTGCAGCAAAGCAAGTCCGATGTACAAGGACACTCAACGAGGCCCCCTGGAGGCTGATAAAAATGGGCCCAGCAACAGTAACAATGTCTTTGTAGAATAATTGCAAAATACCAAAATTGTGTTCATTAACTAAAGGGTGTTATTAAAGATAATGAAGCTGCGCTTTTGAGACAAAGGACAATAATAGCGTTACCCTTTTATTCTACCCTTTGTATTTTTATAATTGTATTATTATTTATCATTTTTATTCATGCAACTACTGGTGCTATTTGTAAGAAGTATTAGTACTGTACGTCTCTTAGTGGTTAACTTAAGTTTGAACGAACATGTGACGTTACGGAACCATCACAAATTCATATGATTCTCTGTAATGGGTTGAGATGTCTCAGTCCAGTGCGTGATGGGATTGCCTTCAGACATCAAGAAGGTCAACAGATGTGTGTACAAAACACAGAGTTCATCCAGAAATAGGCTCAGTCCACGCAGACCACAATAAACACAAACCAGTGACAGACACTGCGTTGTTTTGGAGGGTGGCAGAATGGGAGGATACTTAAGACGAGCAACACAATTCACTTACTAATGAACACCATGACTGTCAGACAATGGGGAAGATGATTTGGGTCACTGCAACTTAACTTGTGCTTAACTGGATAGTGATGTTACTGTTCTCTGAAGCCCTGGAGGCAAGGTCCCACAGGTCAAGTATGAAAAATTAGATTATTTAAAGGACAGTCTATTAAAAGCAGTTATGATAGTGATGGGGTGAGGGATGGCAAAGGGCATGAATGGAAACCATGCATTATGTGAGTAATTATAGAATAAAATCAGACATGGATGGATGACCAAATATGGAAACTGGAAAAATCCAGTAATTTAAAATGTGAAGGAATTTGGACAAAGAAGAAACTTTTAATGGACAAGTTTGAAAGAGGAGACAGATTTATGGGGAATTCCCCCGAAAATTAAATCTTCCTGTATAGTGACTTCCTGCTTCCATGACATTGAGAAAAGTTAAAACATTAGATGTATAACATGAGAGTTTCCTCTTTGGTGGAAGACAAAAACAAAGCAGGGAGTTGGTGAACATCCAAGATGCCATCGAAGGCTTGCGGTTTGACAAAGTGTCCTGATGTCTTAAGAGGACCAGGAGCTTCCAGGCTTGGATTTTGAACAGTTTGGGAAGTTCATCCAACGCAAGTCTGTTCCTAAACCTTTTTGAGAAATATTTGCATGTATATTAACAAAGGAAAAGGAAGGTCAAGAAACATATGACGTGCAGATATAATGAGGTGGCTGCAGACAAATTCCCAGATTTGTGTTCAGCTTTAACCAAAGCAAAGCAAGGGATGTAACTAGAGGGAATTTATTAAAAGGCAGTAATAGCACTCCTTTGGTGCCTTGAGGAGAAAAAGAGAGTAAAGCACTCCAACACTTCGGGGAGCTGCCGGGGCCTTCATAGAAATGTTCTATTGGGGCTTTTACACCTGGAAAAAAATGATACCAAAAGAAATCCAACTCACAATAGTCTCTCAACAGACGTTTAGGTGCAAAACAAGTTGTCGAAGAATGGTTTAGATTTAGCCGTAATCCTGTAAATGGTAAGTTTCAGCTCTAATCATCCATCCTACACCCACTCAACAAAGCCAAGATCCCCTCAAACGGCAACTCACGGTCTCAAGCATGCAGACAGATGAGAGCTTGGAGGAGGATTTACTGACAAGGAGACATTGGGAGGAGAGTTGCACAGGCACCTAAAACTGCTCTGATGAATGCATGCAGAGGCAAGTATTTTAAAGAGTTTAGTCACGGCCTGTGCTTTATGGCTGTTTAACATGGCATCGGAATTGCTGGCAAGCAACAATGAGAACAGTCAAGCACTTTGAAAATGTTGACGATGACTGAGGTGTAAAAACAAAGGAGATTCCGACACGCTCTCTCTCTCCAAAAGGTGATTACGGTAAGATTCTAGCTATTTTTGAAAATTAGGTACTTTTGGTTTTATTAAATTTTTAATTTTAACTCATCGGCTCTTATGTTTATAAATACTTTGCACTCTGCACAGAAGGGCCGTAAAATTGGACTGGGTAATGTTGAGTGGGAATGAGCTCTTTACTGAACTCATTCCTCCTCGTCCTCGGTGGTAATTATAAATGATTGTGTCCTTGTACTGTAGGCACAGATTTCATTTCTGAATGAATTAAAACCACTGACACAAGACACTTTTTTCAATATTTTGGAGCAACATGTCCATGAAAACCACAGGTTTTCACTCAAGGTTTCTCCTGCATTCAGGTTTCAGGGACAAAATGTCTGTTTATGTATCAATGTATGTATGTAATGTATAATGTGCGGATAAAATACTTTATATACGTACTTTTTTTTAAATATAACACAACCAGACATGTTGTCCCACCAGCAAATAAAGTCTAGTGTGACTCAAATCTATAAATCTCTCCTGAAATAACATGGAACTGTTGGTTCAGTACAAGGTTTGGTATTTGAAGTTTGTTAGCTTTCCAGACCACTACCTAAAACTCAAACACAGCAGTCAGTGTCATATTTCCAGCGCTCATCCGTCTGCAGCACACATTTTGAAACCACATGAATACTTAGTCTCTTTTCTGGGCGCAGCTCATGATCCCAATTTAACAAAAGCGCTATCACCTCCAACCAGTTTAACTCCGGATGAACCGACACATATTTGGAAAAAAATTGGTACATACCAGCGAGTGTCTGAGCTCTGTTTCTCTCCTCAAACTCTATGCTGTTCGTGGGCAGCTCATTTGAAAACAGAGAAATCACACATGTGGAGGCAAACTCCAAAGTCTCCCTGGAGTCGCAGGCATCCACAAGGGTAATAAGAGCAGACATTCAGACAATAAGGGAACAATTTCTGACAGTCTTAATTACTACTGGATAATCGGACTGATAATGTATTTGATTTAAATTATTCAGGATTGTAGTTGACTTCCAGGACAGCTGTTTGCAGTTTACAGACTTGAATGTCTTTGCTCATTTGAAGGTTTATTAATGACAGACAAAATTCAGGTTATCAGAGTTTAAAAATATGGCTGGACTTAGGCCTACACATTCAGCCATCAGCTTCACCTCGCAATTATCATTATCTATAAGAGCAGGCCTGGACTTCATCGTTATCCTTCAGTCTCAATAAACAGCAGCCTGGAGGTTGAGACATTTCTGAAAGGGCCATTCATCTGCACTTAGTCCGGCATGTGGTATTTCCAAGAGCATTAAGTCCCATAACTTAATTTATGATTTAATTGGACTCATCTTGGCTTCAATTAGCAAACTGGTATGCAGCTTCTCCTGGCCCTTACAAACAAAAACACTTTTCGTCTTCCAGACACATCATCTTGGTTTTGAACCTTTGTTATCTTCAGGCAGCACACACACACGTGAGCTGTAATCCAAGTTACTTGGAACAATTTAGCTGAAATGGAGGCCAAATGTGATTTTAGGGAGAAAAATCGACTGAAAGGTTGACGGTAATAAACTTTTGCTGGACAGGCGCGAGTGTGTGTCTTTTCTCTATATTTGTTACTGTCAAAGTCTGAAGGTGGCAGCATTTATTTTTACAACTGTCGTGATCCAAACATGTTAAAGCTTGTCCTTTACTACCGTTGTAATTCTTTATGGCTGCTGTAATAATAGTAGAAAACATTAAGGATACCCGCCATCCTGTCTGGTCCTGCTGTTGCACTCAATTTGAGTAATTATGTGTCGGGTGTATGATACATAACCGCTAAGTGTGAAAGTCTAAATCACTGGCAGCAAATAACAAAGATTTATGCAACAAGTGAAGCTCTAACCAATCTGGCCGGTTTCACCCCTCCACTTGAAGCTCCACCTTTGTAGAATAAATCTGCCAGGCACTACAAGGGCATTCACACCTTTCAGTTGTTTGTCTCAGTTGCTAGACAGGACTGGTTTTAAAAAAAAAGTTGAAAAAGTCAACCCCTTTCTTATGTCAAGCATTACTAAGATCAAGACTGGCCATCTGGTAAATTGATGACTTTTAAGATATGTTTACATTCTTAAAGTTACTCTGAGACGTATGCTTCTGCTAACATTTCCGTTATCAAAGATCAGCTCTCAGAGTCCCAATTACAATGGATAGTGGACCAAGTTATATCAAATAATTCCAAACATTAACCCGCAACTCCAAAAAAATAAAACCGACATCGTGCTGGTGCATCAAGCTCGAGGTAATTAATTCTGCGAACTAACAGTGATCGTACTTTGAATGCCATGCTGTCTGTCTGGTAAACATCCTGAGGAGGAGTGGGGACTGATAGACTGAGGGTGCTTTCTTCTCTGTAAACCACAAAGTCCGGCTCCCACTGAGTCTGGATGCGCCGCTGACATTTGTTCAAAGAGATCAAACTGTGGTGACTTTAAAAAAAAATGCACACAGAGACACATTTGAAGTACGGCTCTCAGTTCAAGACTTGACTTGCGTCAAGGCAGATGTAACCATGACCAACGAGAGCCAGCGCACTACCCTCCTGTGTGACATAAAGTCAAATGAATCACAATTCCTAAGGAATAAAGCCCAACCCCCAGATATACTTTAACACATGCTTTTGCTAAATGCACTGAAATTTAAGGAATCACCTCAAATAGCAGTTGTAGGAGCTGTCTGTTTATTTGATAGGTATGCATGCTGCAAGCACAGCAGAGTACAACAAAGAAAATTGATGCTTCAGGAGGCAAAAAAACATGACTGACAACCACAGCGCATTTGTTTGGGAGCCATTTGTTATGGTTCCCTTTATTTTTATGTCAAAGACTCTTTGTGTTTTAAATTGTATTACCCTCATAATCAACCACGAGAATGGCAAACTTCAGTCAGAAGCCGTGACATGACAAACCGACATGTGATTGTGACTATTTAACAGCCGACGCTGTCGAGCTTTATGAGAACAACTTGATCCCATGAAAAAGAAGTTATAGCCAAGTTTGACTTCATCACATGGACACCACGGTCCACAAAGTCTTTTCATGTCAACATAAAAAAGCTTTCCTGAATTTCACATTATGTTTTCAGGGGGAAAGAATTTTAAAAATGAACTGTGGAAAAAGCTGTCTGCTGTGTTTCATCTCAGCCCTAACTTCTAATCTTTTATTAATGCATGTCAGTAAAATTCTTTTCCCGGATCCTCAGCTGCGTCTGAAACTGTTGTTCCTCATCATTAATTCTAAACACTCATATACGATATGAGAATTAGGCCTCATTTGAAGTAGAGGGAGTGAAAGCACCAAATGGTGTTTTTTTTATTGACTGGAATCCAGAGCAATCAAGGCTGCAATCAAGGTCCGATTATACTTATCATTGCTATGTCTGCTTAACGTCACGTTATTTACTCTGCTATTCATTTCAAATGACGATAAATGACTGCAGTATTAGTCAGTGCCTTTGAAGCATTTGTTTGTCCTTTTTGTTCAGCCATGATCCAATCATTGCCAAATTCCTCTAAATAAAAAATAGCAGCATGAAGTAACGAGCTGAAAATTGAGATCGATGCCTCAGAAACAGCTTGAACCATGATAAAGGCTACCAAACAGATTGATCAATTAATGAATAACTCCACAGTTATCTCAACTTTGTAAGAACATTTAAAACGTACAAAAGGCTTCATTGCAAAAAAAAAAGAAGAAAAAAAAAGGAAACTTCTAGCTGCTGGATAAATTGTAAAACTCTCTCATTAAATATTCTAACGGCCATATAAATACGCATTAGAAGATCCCATTGACTGAAATAAAGATTTTAGTCATGTTTAATTGGTTTTCCATAGTCCCAAATGAATTAATTAATAAACAAATATATACAAATCTGACTTCACAAATGAGTACATTTGGATCCAAGTAGTCTGCAAAACATCTGGATCTCCAGTATATAAAAGTGCAGCTGCACCTTTGCTGACATTTTCAGTCATCTTAATCAGTTGTTATGGTGGTGATACATGTGATGTTGTGCGCCAAAATGTTACTGTTTGGTGTTTTTGCTGACTTCCACAAGCTGTATATTTCATGCCCTAATAAGAATTGAAAAAACAACATTCAATTGGCTTCGTCCTTGAACAATAAGGAAATGCAGCTGCTCGGCATCTGTTAGCCAGCCAGCCAGCCAGCCAGCCAGCAGTGATGCCCCTGAGCCACAACTTTGATCTGCTGGCCTCTCGTTGTTTGCTACTAACATCACTGCACTCGATCAGAAACTCTGATCAACATGCACAGCGAGAACATCCAAAAACTGTGCAACAAAACTGCAACATAAAATATTTTGCTTGTCACACTGCGTTACACACTGTTGACAGTTCAGAAAATGACAAAAAGACTTTTACCAAATGATTTATTTTGTATGCTTGTCCGTAGTGTTTCCCAAGTCCCTCTTTTCATTTCTAGATGATGTCTTCTTTTGGAATACTGCTTCAATGTCAATGTTTTGCTATATTTATTACCAAACAACACTCTATAGTAAATTCAATTATGAACATCAGGGTTTCCTTTTTGTAACATTTTACCTTTTATTTTCTGTTTCTTGCGAGTACAGAACATTTTTCCTGTCATTTGACCAGTCTGGAAGATGGAAGCCTCAGCCTGTGTGACTGAACTGCTGTACCGTGCAGCGTGGACCTGTTTCTGATTAAATATTTTGTGCTGTCGCCTGGCCTGAGTCTGCACTCGAATCCAGCGTCTATTTCGTGATTTAAAAAAAAAAACCAACAACAACAACATCAAAGCAAAAGCAGAATATATTGTGACCAATTGCCTGCCAGGGGAATTAAAAAAGAAGCAGATTAGGGAAGCAAGACAGCCTGAAAGGGGAAAAAACCAAAAACGCAAATGCATCTAGCATTGCACTTTGTGAAATGCCACACAGTGGTATACCCATTCACTGGTAAAAGTCATATGCACGGTTTAATGCTAATTATATGAATTGATACGTTTCTTTCAGCATCTTAGATGAATTACCTCATTTTCATGAAGAACTCTCAAGTTGCCAGTTTCAGAAAAAACACATTTTCAATTCTCTGATGTTGCAAGTACAGTCAAATTGTACTGGAGCCATGTGGGCCATTTGGAGACAGTAACAATGAGAGCTGTTACATTTCCCCTCGAGAACATCCTCGGCCGCCAAGCTATGTGGCAGAGAGCCGCAGCTCACACGCTCAGCCACCTGAGAAGTGGATCACCTGCTGGTATTAGAGAACAGCTTCACTTGCAACTCATCAAGTCTGCATGCTGGCCGTGATTCAAGAACGGGAGAGGGAGGGGGGAGGGGGAGGGGCGGGAGTTGACATAAGAGTGTGGCTTTTGGCAAAGCTCACCCTGGATTTTTTGCTGTCACTAGGACTGACTGCGGTAAGAGCCCCCCAACACAGCACGGCGGTCCAGCAAAGCCAATAGCTGCACACTCACGCCTGCGTCTGTCTTCTCTCTTCACATGTAAAGTGGCACTGCTAATCACATTTGCTATAACTCTTCTGGAATTGCCATTGCCATTGCCTGGGAACACAAAGTAAGACTGTAAGCTTTGCACAGCGGGCCATGGTTGAAAAGCCTGCAGTGGCTCGGGTAGGAATCTTTTATTTTGATAGAATGAAACAGTGAAAAGAGGTGATGAAATAAAATTAAAAAAGCCTTTGACAAACCAGCCATGAGGTGATAAAATCTGTTAGAGGACTCAAAGTTGCTTAAAACAAACACACACACACACACACACACAGACACACACACACACCTTTTTTTTCTTTTTATGCTGCAGTAAACATTAGGCTAAAATCACAGTTCCTCGGCCTCAACACACTGGCATACGGCCTTATGCTGTCTACCAAAAACGAAGTTAAAAAAAACAAAAACAACCTTCATAGGAATACTATCGACCACAAATTACCCCGCAAACGGCTGCAGCTTCATTACGGCTTGCCCACACAGCGACGCAGTGATGAATGAAAAGTGGCCCAACAGCGTGAACGGCGAATTAACAATTTTATCACCAAAAAAAATTGCCATTGACAATTTGACTCGCTTCACTCACGACGCTTCATCCGGGCCTTCAAATTGAAGCACGTGATTTAATCGCACGCCACATATTACGGGCTAATTTCAGCGCGTGGAGAAAATACTTGAGATGGTCGTACGGCTCGAGAGTAAAGTTGTGCACGTATTCATGACATTTGTAGCGTGTTTTTAACTACAACCATTTACCCGCCGGCGCAGACCTGTTCTCCACCTTTTATCCGGGAAGAAGTAACGCGTGTGTGCTGACAAACAAACCTGCATTAGCCTCCATGGTGGCCGCGCTTAACATCTATATATATTAAAAAAACAAAAAACAAAACCAAATCACCTTCCATTCACTTCTTGAAAACTTCACAGATGGAAAGTACATGCCTATCAGTCGACACGACGTTGTCATTTATCGGGGGAGTAAAAAAAAAAAAAAAAAAAGCAGACTTGAATAGACTTTACTCGGTGCGAAAGAGAGAGAGAGAAAAAAGTTTAGCTGCGGCTAAAAGCATCCATCGCTTCCGCGAACGCAACCTTGCTCAGCGGCGGTGAATAAGTCTGTACTTGCCCATCAGAAAGACGATGGAGAGGTGAACGTGGTGTTTTCTGATATATTCCATGGCTTCCCTCCTCCGACAGAACCCCTCGGAGAGCTCGCTGTCCCTGGAGCCGTTTACGTCCTCATGAAAACTTGGTGCCAAGCCGTCAAGTGTCGCGCCGGCAGCCACTCTTGTCTGTTTGCTCCTCCGCAGAAGCGCACTGTTAGTCATTCCAGTGATGCTGATGCTGCTGCTGCTGCCGCTGCTGCTGCCGCCAGTGACGACAGCTTCACCCGCCCCGCCCCTCATCTCTCCTCATCTCACTCTCACTCTTTACTCGCTCACTCCCACTCCTGCTAGTACTCCCGCCATCTGCGCCCGTGCGTTAATTTTTGTGACGCACGGAGCATGTTTAGAATACAATAGATTCATAGACTTAGCTGATGCTAAATTGGGAAACTACACAATGTTTGTTGATTTGTTTGCTTGTTTTCACTCTAGGTTTGGTTCCTTACTAGATACCAAATAGGTCATCATGGGTCTGAAGATTTAATAAAGAATAAAGACAAAGTTTAGAAATATTTGTTCTAGACCAGGCCATATGCGGCCCGTTAAGCCTTCTAATCTGGCCCGCCGAACTTGAAGAAATGATAATAATAGTAAGTAAGTCATAAGATAGCTGTATTTCAATCATTTTTTTCAGCGTTTTAAGAGTCATTTCAATAAAGAGCTATCTGTTGTCCAATGACCAAAAGGTTGGCGGTTCAAATCCCGCTCTATCCCAGTCTGTCGTTGTGTCCTTGGGCAAGACACTTAACCCGCATTGCCTCCTACGAATGTGAGTGAATGTTGGGTGGTGGTCGGAGGGGTCGTTTGGCATAGATTGCTTGCCACGCTTCCAACAGTCTGCCCCAGGGCAGCTGTGGCTACACATGGAGCTTACCACCACCAGTGTGAATGTGGTTTGAATGAGTAATGGGTTCAACGTCATGTTTCTACATATCCCATGATATATTTTTTTTCCCTATGGGGTGGGTCACCAAAACACTCCATCCATCTGCTCCAGCTCTGGCCCCTCTGTCAAATTTTAGAACCCACTGTGGCCCACCACCAGTCATAAAGTTTGCCCTCCCCTGTTCTAGACTTGGTCAGAGGGTCACAGGTCCGGGGGCAAGTGGCGATAAGTAATTCCCTTTATTGAATTAGCTTACCACCATCTTCCCAAAAATGGCACCGTTTAACGCAAAGTCTTTTATCAAGCCTTTTGATTTACGTACAAGGTGCACTAAACGCAATGACACAAACTCAGGCAATAAAATAGAGAGTGATCCTGGGATATGCTGCACGTTTTGTTCCTACTCGTTCTGACTCAGCTGGATTCAAACAGAAATATGCAGCCTAAGCTTCACTCTATTGCAGACAATTTACTTACAACAAGACCTGGAATGACTGAATTATTAAGCTTCTATTGGATGTGAGGGAAATACATTTTGGTTGGCATAGTGATGTTGCGGCTGGCACTATTGTCTCACAGCAAGAAGAACCAAGAATGTCGATGTGGGTTGCACAACCACTCATCTTCCTTTATAGAAAAAGAGGTGGGAAGAGTCATCGATGTCTAGCTTCTTTTAGAAACATAAAGGAAGACGAAGCCAATCCATGTTGTAAACTTTTGGCTACGGCTAAAGAGATTAACGTTATTAGTGCTTTGGCAGGAGTTTCCTTCAATCTGACGGTGCACATCAGCGAGCTGCTGGGGCAGTGACGCAGAGCTCATGTCACACAATAACAAATCTGATTGGTCCACTTGAACGAGATAGTTTTGACTGCAGGGAATGCAACAGAAAGTCCTCCAAGTCAGGCTGCCTATAGCCACTTCAGAATTGTGCATATGAAGTAAGTGTCTGCGTAGAAAGCAATATGGCCATACACAGTAGCTCTTCGATGAACCAAAGCCCTGTGCAGGTTTGTTTAAAATTCTGACTATTCTGCTGCACAGCAATGTCAAGGTAATTACCGCAGCTCAGTTTGACAACTCCGCATCGAAAGCGATGTCTTTATTTATCAATTATGTATCGCCACAGCAAGAGTCGAAGCAATTTGAAGCAAATCTGGCGTCAGGCTGCATCTCAATTTATATATTGCCCAAAAATGATCTGCTTGACGGACATAACAGGGATGAACAGCAGACCCCCAGCAGTAAGCGTTCAAAGTAGCACGAGATCAGCATTAACCATGCAAAGCAGCAGGAGCATTAAGGGCGCAGAGCAGCAAAAGAGATGGCACCTTATCAGGTGGGGCAGCGTGTTACCCGTCAGCTGACCAGTCACATGACGCAAGCTTGAAGCGTCTGCCTGGAATCGCTCCGCTGGCTTTGCATAATAAAATAGGCACACACCGCAGTTTGTACTTTAAAAATCTGTTGCGTAAAATTCTCTCCTTTGAATATTTGTAATATTAAAGATGAAATTCATTAATTCAATTTATAGCGAAAAATTATGGACAAGGATACAATCGGGTTAGTTTTGTACGCAGATAATCAAGTTTTTAAAAGGTCTCCTTTTACTAACTTGTCTTACACTGATGATTTTTCCATGTGAACAAAAATCCTTCACCCGTGTTTTGTGTGTTTGTTGACAACAGCGGATACTGTCTTGCGTCATGAATTAGCTGCCCGGCGCACCAACCATGTCCCTGTGGAAGACTTGAAATGAGTTACTCCAATCCTTGACTCTGTGTTCAAAGGTCACGTTGTCAACATGTTGATCTGCCGTCATATATTCGTGACCCAGAAAGTAAAATAACACTCCAGTGCACTCGATTGGAAACAGATTGCCTAGGACAGACGTTTGGATTCTACGTTGCGCATCTGCGCAAACCCACAAGTGCTGGGACTGCAGGCAGATGATGTCTAATATTGCGAGCGCATCAGGCGGCAAATTTGCAGCGTAAATGCAAAGATGAAGGCAGAGAGAAAAGGAGATATTTCATCTCGGAGCCAGGGAACACAAAAGACTCTGGAGAAAATACCTTCTCCCACTAAGGAGATTGAGACACACTCAGAAGATGTTCCCGAATTTTGAAGCCTCTTGAAGCCTCGTGCTGCCAGTTACATTGATAGAGAGCTGTCACAATAAGGGCTTTTCCTGAAAATTATGTTTATGTACTGAACGGACTAAATTTGATGAAGGCTATCTCAGATTTATTGGCTATTTGATTTGCAAAACAAAGCAGCAGTTTTAAAACAATGTCTTGTCATCCATCACCTTGCCAAAAAGCTAAAAGCTGCCACCTTTTGGGCCTTAAGGGCTCATCCAACCAGAAATATTAGGGCGCCCCCTCACAGTTATTCAGGATGCAAATCAGTCCAGTCTTCAGCCCGCTCTGACCCACAATCCTCCGGAAGATTCGTCACGTCGACTGAGCAGCAGACGAAGTGCAGGCAAGTCGGGGCTTGCTGACAAATGCCAGGAGTGGCTGTGACAGGGGGAGGAAGTGATTATTTTTATTTTTTCATTTTTGGCAGCATGTGGGAGACTTACACATTCAAACAACTCACAGATATATGAATTATATGTACGAGCAGGTGTGTCAAAGATCAAGGCCGGTGTAATGATCAAATTGTGTGCTGCAGTCGGCCATGCGTCACATCCAGCCGAAAGGTACAGAAAACAAATTATGCAATTTGGAGAACAACGCTGCTCTGTTGTCTGTTTTCTATCAGTCTATCTGTGTGTGTGTGTGTGTGTTTGTGTGCATGTGTGCACATGCATGTGTGCTTGTGTTCTCCCTGGAAATGTCTTAAAGGGAAACATACAACAAAACCCCCAAAACCATTTTTTTCGTCTGTAACTCGGTGAAAATATGGATGTGGCAGCAACTTATTTTACACCCAAACGTGAGTGCGAGACCATCAGGCTGCACTGAGTAATTATACTGCAGGTGCGTGGCCTTTTCAGCACCGCACCTCAGCATTCATCAGACGCCCACCACCTCTCTTGAAAACTTATGTGGGTCTGATGGAGCTGGAAGCTGTTTGGAAGGACCCAACTTTTGTATCGGTACCTTCAAGGATGACGTGCGAGAGCACAAGAAATCGGAATCCTCCAGAAAGCAGGACGTCACCGACATTAACAGCCTGCTGACGTGTCAGGCATAACAGCCAGCGTAACTGTATATTGAATTTTCTGTTTGAGAATGTATCTGACACAGGGAGTCAGACGGAGAGACAGACAGGGCAAGCATTGCGAGACATTAAAGTTTAAGTCCCACTGATTGTCAAAAGGATGTGAAATTTGTCCTCCGCATCGGAGCCATTGCCCTAAGGGAGCAGTGAGCAGCAGCAGCAGCAGCAGCAGCAGCAGCAGCAGCAGCAGCAGCAGCGGTGCTGCACTCGGGAATCACTGGCTGATCTACACGTGGGAGGGAACTATGTCTACTATAGACGTGCAAATCTACAGGCCAAATCGATTCCGGATCTCATGGTTCTCTGTAACAAGTTATTTCAGTCTGACTGTGATGGAGGAGCGAGATATGACACAAGTATTTCAGTATTAACCCAGTCGTGGGAGGGTGACAGTGTACGATGTGCATTTATTTATGCTTGATGTAGCACTATTACAGCAATACAACAACAACAACAACTACAACTACGATTTCTACTATTAATACTCCTAAAAATATATCAATTTGCTTAAATTTGACAAGAGTTTTGCTGGGAAAAGTCATTCAGGTTAAGTCAAACGTCATTTTTTTGTGGGTTATATCAGCACGTCGTGCCATCTTTAACTTATTCACAGCATGTGGATGACTGTGCAGACAGGAATATTCCCGTTGCCCCCGGGGGAATATAAACACCTTAAGAGGAAAAACAAGTGCAGTTTGACTGTCAGAAAGTCGTTTTTTTGGGGGGGTCCTTTGGGTCTCAATTTGGCTCACTGTGTCGACTTTGCACAAGCAGCCGTTTCTGCAACATCAAAGAGCAGCAGAGGAGGTTATGAGGAGTTTGACACGAAAGGAGAGGAGAGGATGCCACGCTCCACTGAGGCCTTTAGTTAAAAAAAAAAGAAACACTCTTACACATCTAAGCACTGTCTCCCTCCTCATCCGCCGTAGCAGTTTCAGGGAAGAGAAACTGCATTGCAATAGCGTGTGGCAACACATCCTGCCAGTAAAATAACACCTCATCGGTGAATCTGAAATCTGAAGATGTTTCATGTATGAGGTTGTGTCTTCTTTTGGTTTAGTGTTATAATTAGTATCATGTTTTGCTATTTTTTGGAAAGTTTTTTTCTCATGAGAGTGAAGCGTTTTAGGTGCGCAACAAATTTCAGGAGGAATTCTGACTGTCAATCACTCAATCTTGACTAGTTTACCTGTAAATCAATGAGCGTTTTTAATCAAGTGAAATGACACGTTTGCCATCATGCATCACTTCCCCCACAGTGTGTGTGTGGCAGTGGTAGTGGGTATTTTTGCACAGTGTTCTATTCCAAACAGGCCAGATTAATTACAAAGTTATCACACGATCAATTTATTTTTATTAATATATGACTGATGTGCTTCCTATTGCTGTTGCCAACAGGAAGCGCAGCGGAATAATAAAATGAATGAGGAAGAGGGTTTAATCATGGTTTAATTAAATAATGGACAAAGACCTGTAGTAAGAGGTGAGCTGCAAAGTTAATAAATAAATAAATGAATAAATAAATAACAGCTTATTAGCTGTGATGTGCGAATACCACCTGCATCCACTCTGAATAAATTCGATTTAAGACAAATTCCATATTTTCCACAGTACACATGTATGATTATGAAAACTCCCCTGTACGCTGCAAAGTCAAATGACTTAATATGTTTCCTGGTGCAGGGACTGAGTAGTAAGTAAGTGAATTAGAGACACATGATTTCAAAGAAACTTTGCAAATAGTGATATTCATATGAGTGAAAGCATCTCAGAGTCCAAACACAAAGTTAACAGTAAAGTTCAGGGCCAAGGTTTAAAATCTAGCAAGACCATGGCGCAACTCTGAGTTGGAAGAAGAAAATTGTCATGTTTTTCTTCCTGAAACAAATCATGTAATCAAAATCACAACCTGTGGGATTTTCCTCCATCAATATTCCATCCAAGATTAAGTGAAAAACAAGACTACCAGAAGATAATTTAACCACAGGGGATTTCGAGACAAGTTAAAACGCCAATCACGTCAATTGCAATTGCCTGAAATATATTTTCCTGTGTTTCATCATTTCTGCAAAAAGGGCTTTTGTGCTGTGCACATTTTGACACAGTTGTGTGCAGACATTCCAATCCATGTGTGTGCGACAGCCATACACAGTAGTGTGTTTGCCTGCGTGTGTTTGCCTCACCAGAATCTCAAACATCTGCTGTGAACAGAACATCGGAAAGTCTGGTAAGTTGTAAATTCAAGGGTAGAGACAAGAAAATCACATCAAAATTATAAAATTAAGGAGTTAAAAAAGATCCAAAAAACATGCTGTAAATCAGACTCATTCGGGAAATGTGTGTCCCAGCATTTTCGGTTTCACCATTTATGCTAAGAGCTGTCCGCAACTGTCTACATATTTCATCTCTTCTCAGTCCACTTGCAAATAACGCTGCATTAAAAAGTGAAATCGCATGCAGTTGAGGGAGGGGAGGCAGGTGAGTGAGGTGAGCGGTGCACGTCACGTCAGAAATCGCTCGCTGCAAGACCCCGGTACTTGCAGAAGTCTAAGGTCCCGGGCTGCAGTGAGAAGGCCTGGAGATTTCAGCTGACTGCTTTTATAACACTTTCCCCTCTAAAAAAAAAAAAAAAAGGAAAAAAAAGACTGAAGAACTTCAAAGAAGAGCGGTTAACACCCACAAGCTGTCCGGCTGCTTAACAGGAACTGATGCATGATGGGTTTCAATCAAGGGGCTGACAAACTGGGTTTTTACAGGGTTTTTTTCTTTAATTTTTAACAGGCCATGCAGACTTCATGTATGGATTGCCGCTAATCCGTAAATTTAGTGTTTATTATTTTAATTGTTCCAATGGTCGGGTTTTTACTATCTTTAGTTTTATGTGCTCGTTTTGTCCTGTAGCGTGTTGTAAGTAAACATTTCTTCAGTCAGTGCGTTGAGTCAACAAAGCAATAACTTCAAATGTCGAATATTGACCCGTAAATCTTGAATCCGCTTGCCTCAGTTTCATCACGTAACATCTGAAAAGTTTTTCAGGTCAGCAAACTGTGAAACGGTGAAGGGGAACCATCTCCCTAGTTGACTTGTTTCTCGCAGTAACATGAGAAACAGAAAAACACTGCGCGCTGATGTAAAATTAGAATTTTACTGTCGAGCACATAAAACGTGTCATCAAGGGCCGAGGCTTTTATCACGGAAAAAACACAGATCCGCGACGCATCTGGCGCAGACCAAGCCCACCCTTCAAGAGCCCTGTTATTTTTCCTGGCCAACAGCAACGCAGGGCCAAAGGAGGTGAATTAGATTATTCTCTTTCATAAAATAATAAGATGTGGAATGCGGCGAGCATCACTTACGGTTGCTATCAAATCTCAGGGGATTAGAGGAGTTTGGATTTGGACTGGAAAGTGACAACATCAAGACGGAGGCTGTCGAACGCAAAGCCAATACCATCATGGACCAAACCAAACGACCTGAGGTAAAAGGCAACCCAGCCTATTTATTATTTTTTTAATTATTATCTTTTTTTTTTCTTTGACTTGCAGGGGTGTTTCAGAAAATGATCAGCACATTTACAGCTTCTGCTTTCAGTCAAAGCAGCTGTACAACCAATATTTAAACGATTGCGTTAACGATGCCGATTTGGCGGAAAACCTGACGTCAACCTTCCAGACTTGGTACTTTTTCAAACTAAGCTGCTCACTCGGCTGATGTTCATGCCAGGGGCCCGTCGTCTCTCGTGGACGCACACCAGCTAACGACAACACTGTCACCGACTGGTCTTTTCAGACCAAAGAGTTACTAGAGGAGGGTCAGTTCAGTGAAATTTCACACAGAGCTGTTATTATCTGATTCATGGCCCCGCCGCAGTCCCTTAATGGCAGCCTGTCTGTGCACAGATCAAGTGTCCCAGCCTTGTTGTCGTCCCACTTTCCCCACACTCCTCTGACCTTTCCTTGACTATAAACACCATCGCTCACCACCACCCTGAATCTAATCATCTGATTAAATTAGAAAAACCTTGTTCACTTTACTTCGGATCTCATTACATGATTTTTCTTTTCTTTTTTTTTAAACCAAAGTGAGTAAGCCAAACGTGTTCTTTATTTTTATTTTTTTTATAAAAAGCTACACTAAGTACTAAACTACAAAAAGACCTTTCATGTCAAATTTTCACACTGTTGCAATTTGTTCAAGCTGAGGCATTTTCCATTCTCACAGTTGTGCTGCCCTTTTAACAGAGACTTCACAAAGCCATATCCGTGCAGGGGAGACAGCTGTAGAAAGCTAGCATAGTCACCGACCTGGCAGCGGTCGATACTTTCAGCAGTTTGGGTTTTCCGTTTTAATTACAAGGTCCTGAGGGTTGGGTCCTCTGAAAAGATATCTTTCGGTGTGTGTGTGTGTGTGTGTGTGTGTGTGTGTGTGTGTGTGTGTGTGTATGATAGATAGATAGATAGATAGATAGATAGATAGATAGATGAGTAAGATGTGCAGCACAGACATGTTCTGTAGTGTTGACTGCAGGACAAAAGGTAGGTCATTCTTGCTGTTGTCTGCCTGTGGAAACCTCATTACATGCTATTCCTCTCTCAATCCGTCATTCAAACTTTATTGTCAGTCAGGCAGATGTACTGAGATTGTTTGTGCTGGCAGTGGGCCCCGGAAACAACTTGCTCTTGGTGTTTAATCTAATAAGTGTGAGAGAAGAGGCAGCCTTAGACTATCTGGATGTGTTTCTTCCATGTTCAGTGCGTGTCACTGAAAGTGTCTCCACATTAATTATGAACACGCAACTGTATACATGTCTCCGATGCCAAAACAAGGCACCTTTGATCTTCTTGCAACAACAAGAAATTTAAAAAAGAAAGCAAGAAAAAAATCAGAATAACCTCCTTTTCCCATCTCTGTCATGCAGGTGTCAGTTGTTGAGGCTGCAGATGGCTCAATACCAAGCAGATCACATAGCCTGCCTGTGCAGGTTTGAATGCACCAAAATGGGAATGCGGTAATTTTCACTTTGTAATTCCCCAGGTAATTAAAGGTCAGTCTGCTTTTAACTGCTTTTGAACTATGAAGACTAATTCACTCTTCTATCGACATAAACTTATTTGCAAAGCTTCATTTTGTTGCAATATCCAGGCAGGTGGACGTCCCGAGACATCTTGGCACTGGCACCTTGTCCTCCTTTGTATTCAATTTCCTTTCTTTAAGGGAACATTGCATCTACAACTACTTCGTCCACTGTCCAGGAAAAACACTGAATAACAGGCGATGCTATCATTGACATGGATAGGAATTGTGCAAAACCAAAGGCGTGGGTTCAGAAACAGTTCTTTGTTTATTGATTTCTGCCTCTTTTGTTCCCCAGTCAGGCCCTTCCAGCCCTGACCGCCGCAGCAGCCCTTTCAACCTGATCACTCTGCTTGACTGACTGCAAATACAAACCACGCATGCTGAAACCATTTTACTTTTTATGCCTATGAAGTCCATAATCACATGCAGTCTCCCGTCATCGAGATTAAAAAACAAACTGGCTGCGAAGAGGCTACCTCTTGGCTGCCGGCTGCGTCATGCTGCTGCTCACACTACACAACACAACACAGCCGCGTGAAGGCGGCAGAGCGGGGACTTCCAACTCGGCAGGAAATACTTTGACAAAGCCAACTCGCAGGGAAGGGAATCTCAAAGAAAACAATAACAAAAAAACAATGGTGAAATCGAGTGAAATACGCTGATCTAGTTTGACGATTGTTGCTTCTGTTTTTGTGATCCGTCCCCGCGCGAGGGGTTTTCTGGGAAGGTGGCAGCTTTGGTGGGACACCAAGTCTGGAATGTTGTGTTAAAAACAACCAACAGGACTAAATCACAATGTCTTAATTATACCGTGGCTACATTTTATGGGATCACCTGGTAATGGTTTTGTCCTAAATTAAGAAATTCAGACTTTTAAAATTGCACGCAAAAGACAAGATGTACAATCCAAATGAAGTGCATGGAACATTATTGCAGAATCATCGGAACAGAAAAATGGAAAAGCTGAATACAGTTTTCTATAACTATATTTTTTCTGATGAGATATTTTGGAATCAATGGGGTTTTTTGGATTCTCTGAGAGGAGCCACTTCCTGCCTCAGTTAATGTCACACGTTCTGTCGGTCATCACGCCGGCGGTCACTTCCACAGACTGTGTTGTAAAGTCTACCGTGTGTCTGCCTTGGTGTTATTGGTCTCCTCTGTCACCGGCTCACGAGGAATGTTCCGTGTCTATACGTAAACAGCCGGTGGTGGTGTTCCCCATATTTGGTGGCGTGGCCAAATGTAGCCGCTGGTAGAACATGTCTTAGATGTGTTTATTTTTGGGAAGCTCCAACGAGGGCAAAATATTAAGTGTGGTGAGTTGCTTCCACTGGCCAGCAATGTTGTTCGAATTACTCCATAAAAGTAATGTAACTACTGATTACTCCTTAATAAAGTATTCTAATTACTTTTATTTAACTACTTTGTTTCATAAGTAATCGATTACTAATTACTATTTACTTTAGTTAAAAATGTTAAAGCAACAGTTGCTCAGTGCTTTGGAATTAACTTTATTAAAGTGCAGATTTTGCAATTCCAAATATTGTCTCCTTCCTCTTAACATGAATGAATGTTTGCTCTTTGAACACGAACTGCACATTTCACAGAACAAACTCATGTACAGCACTGGTGCCTTTTGCACAGGCCATATTGTTAAAATAGTTAGAAGATTTTGGAAAAGTGACGAAATCGTTACTGAATAAAGTAATTATGATATAATTACCAGTTTTGCCACAGTAATCCTGTTACATTACTCAGTGACTCCAAAAGTAGTTTAATTACAGTTGTGGATTACTTAGTAATGGATTTCTCGCCAATACTGCTAGCCAATGAGGTAAAAGTTGAGGCGGGAGCTTTGAGTCTGCATCCTCTAAGACTACATAGAGCACAGATTTTGTTTTTTTGTTTGTTTGTTGCTTTTTTGTAAATTGCCCATGTCATTCAATTGGTTATGAGCTTCTCGGCTAGAATGTTGGCAGACATAAAACAGGAACTCTTGATGAGTTGAACGGCAGCCCTCCACCACACAAAATATCAATGACGGGAAATATGACGGACTGGATTGCTTCCCGTGAACGGATCATCTTCAGATGGGAGCGTAACTATGTGCACATGCAGACGCCATCCGACGTGAAGCCGCACCTCATCTCCTCCTATCAGTCAGTCTGCTGGTGTGGCTCAGAAACAGTTTGCACACCACTGAAAGGGTGATTGTTTCTGCAGAGGACACTTGGCGTTCTACATCGTACTCATCAAACACACATGAGAATGTTATCTTGACACAAAAGTGTTTTGATTCTTTGGAATATTGATTCTTCTGACACATGATCTGAAGTAAAGGGCCACCTGTGGTTTTATAAGAGACTTGGGGAGAAAATGGTGAGATTCTTGCTTATTGTCAGCCTCCAAGACTGGTTCACGTTGCTAGCAGAGGTATTCCAAATTATTGGACAGCAATATATTGGCTTTCATAAGTTTCCCACTCTGGCGGCTGGTCAGGACAAAGTGGAACATTTCACAAACATTTTTCAGATAACAGATTCCATTTCCATAAGTGAATTACACTATCTCCTATATTTATGCAGGGTGTTTTTAAAATATCAGAACCTGGGAACTGGGCTTAATATGCCACAGCTGTTTCGATTTGTCATCAACAATAACAATCTGTGCCCTAGTAAAGTTATTGTAACGTCGCTGAAAAAGCTGTGGTTTGTTGATCCCAGTGGGATTTGACCACAAAACTCCTACCTTCTTTTGAAAGTGGAGCTTGGGAAACAACAACCACAGAGGCTAGAATTTTAACGAGAGGCCGCTGTCGCAAAGATGTGTGAGCTGAACTGAACTGCTGGGTCAGGCCCGAGAGTTAGGCACAAAAGCCAAACTTATTAGGGCTGTCTTGTGACTACGACTTGAAAAATGACCCCAAAAATGTCAAGTAACCCAAATACCAGGCATGGGCTCACCAAAACACTCCATCCATCTTCGACTGCTCTGGCCAACTTTTTCAGATTTTGCAACCCATTGTGGCCCACCAGTCAAAAAGTTTGCCCACCCCGGCCATAGACTGATGGCAATATGTCCAGAAAGTCAGAATATATTGATAAATAATGCTTTACTTCCTCTCAAACCACAAATGTCCCCATTTGTCCATCATATGGCCAATTTGTGGTCGAAGGCGCCCACCGCGTTAGGCAGTCTTATTTGACAATAACCACTTTCTGTTGCAGCATCTTTATTGAATTAACTTTCTCCAAAAACAAAAATCTAATATTGCTCCACCATGTGTTGCATGGTGCTGAAAATCCATGTTCAATTAGGTCAGGAAAACCTACCAAGAGGGAGTCCAAGGGCTCTCACTCTCCTGGTAATGGAAGCCTTCTGCCACTTATTTGAGCCATATGGTGGCATGGCGGAGGCTAGAGAGCCTGAGTGACAAAGCGGTGATGCTCATCGCGCCCCAAAGTTCCAGCTGTGACAGACACGCAAAACCACACAACACCGTTGGTGACGTTGACAACAACTGACCGACGGTGACTGAAACGCAGCACACGGCCGTACTTGCAATTCTCGGCTGATCCTGAATGTTGAGTCGGAGCAGCGGTCTGAGGACGAGAGCGATGCGAAACGTTGACCTAGTTAGCGGTTTTGACGCCCTGCTGCACTTTGTGTTACCTCAGAGTTGAGCGTGTCAGAGCGGCAACAGGGGATAAACAGCGAGCGTTCTTCGTTACCAGTAAACGTGAGATTTTCTGGTGGGAGGAGCCACTGGTGAGACTATCTTGCTTGTCACTCTCTGAAAGAATGCAGTGTTTAGATGTTAGGGGCAATAAATAGTCTGATCTGGGCCAAAAGAGAGGTGAAGAACATCAAGGGCACTAAATCTGATCCCTGAGGGACTCCTCAGGTGACACCAGTCACACTTATTTAAGGGACAAGAAAGTTTTTCAACTCAGGGGATGTGTTTG
Organism: Thamnaconus septentrionalis; assembly: GCA_009823395.1. Classification (NCBI taxonomy): domain Eukaryota; kingdom Metazoa; phylum Chordata; class Actinopteri; order Tetraodontiformes; family Monacanthidae; genus Thamnaconus; species Thamnaconus septentrionalis. The sequence continues at coordinate 9,310,570 of CM020517.1, forward strand.
CGAAACTTTGCAAGAGGAGTTCCGAGCTAAAAATCTTTCACTTGTTTTACACAACCACATGTGGGTGTGATTTTTTTACAAAAAAAAAGGGGGGAATTTATTTGCTTAAATATTTCCGTAAATGTGTGGAATTGGTAAAAGGGGAATAATGGTTGTGGCTTTCATGCCAAAAAGAATCAGTCTGCCACAGGCTGAATGAAGTCTAATTCATGTATCACTGGTTTGGCTGCACGGAATCAAAAAACAGCACAAGCTTTGCCCAGATGGTTTGACTTTCTTTGACAATATCAAAATGCCTTTAATAAGAGCTTGATTATAATGTTTTCCAGGTTAAAGACAATCTGTGTGTTTTTGTTGTTAAATTAGGTACCTACCGGTTATACTTACGTTAGTTAAATGTGAAGTATGTAGAAAATACTCTGTCTGCTGCGACATCTGGCCAACAGATCAGGACAATGATCATGACTGAGGCAGATGTAGAATGAATTAGGAATGTTTTATGTCTTCCTGGATAATAATAACAAATAAGAAGAAGAAGAAGAAGAAGCTGATGATGATGATGATGATGATGATGATGATGATGATGATGATGATGATGATGAAAAAGAAGAAGAGGACTATAATAAAAACACATTAAAAAGAGCATTTGCATTTACTCAATCATGCCAAAGCTAACCATGTGATTCACGGCTAATTGGAACACCGTTGCTTTTAACAGCGAGCTTTTATCGAAAACAGGCCAATCGAGCCATTGACCCGTTTGACCCTGCGCAATCTTCAGCAAACAGCCCCATTATAACAGCAGTTGTAAACAACACAGGCACTACAGCGCATGATAAACGCACTTCTAACCATGCAACACATGACTGTGGCAAAAACAGCACGAGACAAAAATTCATTTTTAACACAGGGACAATACATTTGAAGTGCCGTAGGGTTTTTGCAGATTCGAACGCTGTTTGCCTTCATCTGTGGTTCCTGCAATCCACCTAGCAATCAGACACAGGCAAACTCAGGTAGGGAGAAAAGCAGATTGTCAGGATAAGAACAGTGCAGACAGTATGGATGATGTACAGTCAGCGATAGGTAACATATCGCCGCTAGTATTTCATAAATCACAAACTCCAGCAGGCTGCAAAGTCAACTCATCTCAAGGGAAGCTGACTGGTGATTTGTGAGCTGACAACAAACTGCAGTGACTCCCTGTGTTTAAACAGCGGGAAAATGCACTGGAGGAGAGAAGGTGTTAATAGACACATTGCTGCATATTTTTTTTTGTTAAATACTGTTTTCTAAGCATAATAACAGTGTGGCTGTGACTGTCATTGATGATTCACTCCCTGCAATCTGCATTTGTCAACCAAAAAAAATTTTTCATGAGGGCTGCGGCAAGAAAAACAACAATACAAGTCAAGAAATAAGGAAAGAGATTTCCGTGTTACCCAACTCCTTTAGTAAGAAATTAGACTGTTGAGTGTTGAATGTTCTCTTGTGTTATGCCTCGCAGTCTGACTTCACACTGGGCCAGAGAGACACGCCGTCGGAAAATATTCCTCTATTTTCTTTTGGTGGAATCAAAATAGTTACATGACACTACGGAAAAAGAGGTAGATTTCTCATTGACTTTATCTTTCTAACCTTTTTAATCAGCTGGTTGTCTTTTTCTTATCTTCTGCATTTGTTAGTCATTTGTATAATTAATAGTACAATTCTCATCCATTTCAACAGGCAGACAGGAGAGCAGGGTGGGAGCGAAGAATTTAGTGAAATAATGCACCGGACACAGCTTGATAATCACAAAGTATTTGTCAGTGCAACTCTGGCCTTGGGATGAGGAGTAGAAGGGGTCAATTCTGGTTTTAATTAGAGCAGAAAGGAGGGAACACTCTCTGTTTTTTAGCTGATAGAAACTCTCCAAGAAAACTGAGGTAAGTCGCTGAGGTAACCTCCAAATGTTGCGTGGCGCACCACCACCCAGCGCAGTGAATTCTACAGAACATCGTGCTTGCGTTTCCTCACATTTCCTGTCACCTCCGGGAACGGCACGAGCTCTCCCTGAAGTAGGGATACAACAGCTGGGAACAGATGTTGGAGGAGGCGATGCGTCTCCAGAAACACAATCCGGGGAAAGCTCGTTCCCATCGCACTCGAGCTCGCAACGCACAATGGGCTGGCTTCAAAATAAAAAGCGCTAAAATATTCATGTGTATTAACGCGCGCAAGCCAAGTGGACACATGAAACAGATCCAAAGGCCGGGAATATCACAGTTTTTATTCCCCCTGTGAGGCTATAACATTAGGGGGGTGGGAAGTAAATAAATCTATGTGAACTGAGTATGTATTCTATAAGTAACAGGGATGGAGGACACGCAACAGATACCAGAGCAAAAGGGAAACACACACACGATGGGGATTCTGAATATTTATGTACGCTTTTGTCTTGGGGCCAGAAAAGCTGACAGGACGAGCTTCCGTCCATGAGCATCCGGCTCGCAGCTGTGGATTCAGTGGAGAGCTCCTCGACTTGGAGAGCTCCACGTCAGGAGAACTGGCGGAGGAGGAAAAGAGGCTTTCCCTCCTAAAAAAAAATAAATATTTGATATCATAATATATATTTATATCTCAGGCCAGATTGTTCTCTCTCCGTCTCTTTTGTTTTTGACAGTAATACCACTGTGCAACTCCCTAAACTACACCTCGCTGTCTCATGACCGTTGGACGATGACGGACGAGAAGTTCAGCGATAATAAAGTGGAGAAACGTTTCCCTCTAAAAGGCTGGAGGAGAAACCCATAAACTTGTGACAGACATTAAAAATCCGAGGGGAAACATCTGCACTTGCTGCTTCGGTTAGGCAGCGTTGATGTGGCAGGACTGTTTCGTAAGCGTTCTCAAAAAATCCCGGCATCAAATAAATGGTGACGTCTCTGTGGGAATGTGATCATTGTCATTGTTCGGGTTGTAAAACTGTTTGGCTCTCGGTGGGCAAAATCAACTGGTGTTGTTTTTATTCCCCATATGTATTTTTGATCGTTTGCCGTTTATTGCCAGGCTCCAATCTGTGTCATGGGAAACTTTACTACATTTTTATTCAGTGACCATTGTTTTGAGTGAGCTGCGAGATCTAACCGAAAACAAATGGAGGGCAGGAGTTGGACTGGCAACGGCACGAAAAAGGCACTGTGAATTTGCCCTCCTGGCTCCACACAGTAATGTTGAACATTTGTTCATGTTTATAGACTGTGATTCTATCTGAACTTAGTATCAGCGTTATTCAAGAGGTCCTATATTTTACCCATTTTCACATCTCTTCATCCAGGACTCTGGCGAAGCAGCCAAAAATGTGACAGATTTCAAGATACAAACGTGTTTAGCTCTTTGTTTGCAGCCTCCCGTAAAAAAAAGACGTTTAGATGTCACAGCTAATATTTATTACGCTTTGTTATTTTCTGCATTTCAGCAAGGCAAACCAAACGAGGCGGCGGAGAGGACTGCACAAGCGCCTGGCAGGGCGGCATTTGGTGACATCACAAAGGGATGTGTTTTTCCACAGCAGGCTGCGAGAGTGTTTTTTAGCACACACATTTTGAAAATTGAAGCAAACAAAGGTAAAAGACTTTTCATAATGTCATAGCTGCAGACTGAGGAACCTTGAAAGAAGAAAAGTTACAAATACACGAAAATTGTGTAGTCCAATAAATATGACAGATGTGTCACAATATGTACACACACACACACACACACACACACACACACACACATATATATGTACACACATACAGTACATATATATAAATACACACATATATATACATATATATATATATATATGCACATACATTGAGACACATATATGTCTTATATTATTATTTATATTTTTTCCAGACTGATTCGGATGCAGTTCTGCAAAAAGCACATGGAGGGTCCGAGACACAGGCAACCTACAAGCAGGAATGTTAAGCAGGCTTTGTCCATATGGACTGCCACCACAGCACAAACTGCTACACACACACACACACACACACACACACACACACACACACACACACACACACACAAGCCACCAGAACTGATGCAGCTCCACGTGCCAGCTGGAAGCGAGCAGCGAGCTGAGCGCCAGAGAAGAAGCGGTGCAGTGAGTCGGCCTTCCGCTGTCCAGCGCCGCGGCCCAAACACATGCGCGGAGAAGCGTGTCGGTGTCACAACAGCTGGTCTTATATCCTCCTTATTCACGCCTCGTTACAATCTGACGACGGCGGCGGTTTTCCGCCCGCCGACGAGCGTCCGGCGAGGTCAACATACGCGCGGCAGCCGTGTCCTCTCGTACCTCGTGTGCATTTTGCAAGCTGCATGCGCTCACTGAGCTGGATTCGTTTCGGACAAGCGCTCAGTCAGTGTCTGTAAGCACATTTTCTGGACTTTTTTTTTTTTTTTTTCCGCTCATTGTATTAAGTTAAAACAGTCTCTTTAACTCTAGAACTCGAGAAGTGCAAATTTGTTACTTTGTTGCGCAAAGGCAAAATGGCTGAGCAGAAAGCATTGTTGCATGAGGTTGCTCAGCAAGGGGAAAATATCAAGGCAGGGAAATACAAAAAAAAAAAGAAAACGCTTAATTAATAAACGCTCCAAAATGCAAACCAGCCCCAAAACACAACGACTGAGAAACACTAATCAACAGCATCAACAAACAGACAAATGGGAACTAATAAGGGGCAGCTGAGACTGAAGCCATATTCCTACATCTGTGTCCACTCTGGATTGGCCTCGGGACGCGGCCTGCACTGCTGTGACCATTAATATTTCACCATCGAATGTCTCTGTGCGCTTGTTCGACCACTTCAGAGGCCTTCAGCGCAACATTCTTAATGTTACTTTATTTTAGTTTTTTGGTAAGTCGACTCGATTATTTAGTTTGAAGTTAACCACCCTTTACTGAGAATATCCACACAGCAGAGATTTAAAAAAAGAAAAAAAGGCTCTAGAAGCTCGTTTCCCTTCATCATTTTGGAGCTTCACGGCAAGAAATACATGCTTCTAATAACATCCACCAACTTCCTTTCCACCTGCCCCATGCTGACACCTCCCATAAGCGGCACACACACACACAAAATAACCAAAATAAACAGGGAATAAAAATCCAATCAGGAAATAATGAACGGAAACCATAACAAGGAACTTTAGTAGGAGAACGGTGGCCACAAACATCCCTGAATGTGGAGCCGAGGACACACACAAACAACCCCCCCCCCCCCTTCGACACACACACGGCTGTTATGATAAATAACAGCTGTGTGTCCTACAGTTTCCTTAGGACACGTCCAACACAACAGGGTAGCAGACCGACGTGTCGCTGGACAGGCACGTGTTCCGTCTGGCTCTGAGTTTACTGAGGACTCCGCAGAAGCAGAAGAAGTGAAGCTACACAGACTAGCATGGATGCAGCGGCAGCGACAGTTTTTATAGGGATTCAGTGACACTTTTACATAAACACTTCACAGGGCAAGGAATCATGTGGTCTTTTCTATACGCCTTATTATTACGCACAGTGACTTCATGCTATAAAAATGACACTGCCTTGCTGTTGGCTACATGCTGTCTCGCTGACGTCATTTGCTACTGAATCATGTATTTGTTAATTTGACAAATGAGAAGTTCCTCGTGACTAATGTTTGAATGTTCAAACGGGAATAAATGTTCTGATTATTCCCTGCATGATTTTATTAGACTTTTTCTTTTACAGGAAAATATTATAAAAATTATACGGTGACTTCTCTGATTCTGATTTAGCTTAAAATTAACTTACCTTTAAAAAGTCACCAGAGAAAAATCATCCACTTACAGTACATCCCTATTGACGTTCGCGTATTTCAGTGAGTGCCCCATTAAGGAGCTAAAAGAGACAGAAGGCAATGGTAACGGGGACTTTTTTTTTTCAGCTAAAAATGTTTTTCGCTTCACTCATGACTGGCTTTAGCAAAGGTTCAGTGAAAAGCTACAGAGCATCAGAGACCCCAGCAGGGGCAGCAACGTGAAATTACCGTGGCCACCTCAACTGAAAGTAAAGCTGGAAGTGAAAAACAAACAAAAAATCCGTTTGGTTTGCTTTGAAGGAATGTGATAGACTTGAAGTTTGTCCCAAAGTTTTCTCCCTTTTTCGATGTCTTTCCTTGGCTTCACCTGATGAAAACTTGATGAAGGGGAATTAGGGGATAAAGGACTTAAGAAACGCTGCATGTGGCAGGGAAGATCGATTTCACACGCCTCTCATGTGACGGACCAAACCAAATGCCTTATGCGTGGGAAAAAATGATTAACAAGTTGAAGTTTTTTTATACACATTCAGAAAAAAGAGTCTATTTGTGTGACAGGAAAGCCTGATAAAAAAAACTTTAATTCCAAAACTTTAACTCCAAAGAAACACACACATACACACACGTTTTTTGGCGAAAAACTGTGATGGAAACGCAGCCATAGAAAGACAGACAACCATTCGCTCTCTCACACACACCTCCGGTCCATTTAGAGATTCCAATTCATCTCAAATGCATGTTTTCAGACTGTATTCTTTTTATTATTTGACAGGCACAGAAAATTAGCTGAAACGGTAACAAAACAAATATGGAATAAAAAAATGGACAAATGGTGAATGTCTCTGTCTTCATGTCTACATAACAGTCGACAAGCTCGTTAGCTGAGAACTTCGACATGTTTCCAAAAGTCTGCGTGCACGAGTTCGCTCGCACTTAACACACGAGAGCATGCACGCACACACGCGGACACACAGGCCTCAGGGTGTCACGGGTCATTAGCTGGCTCGGTCGCTAACATAGTCGCTAGTGTGTGAGCGTGCGCGTGTGAAATTCCACAGACGGTTCAGAGTTGGAAAAGCTAATGATTAACACATTTGTTCAAAGCGGTATTGATGATTATAATGGGCTTCTAAGTGCATCCATGCACCCGTCGCCCCGCACACTGCGCTCTAGTTAATCAGCTAGCGCTGCCTCATTCTCCCACAAACTCCTGTATAATCACAACATTGCCCCTCTCACTGCAGGCCTGCGGCGCAATGCCGTAGTCCATTCAGACTTTTTTTTAAATTCTCGTATTGATTGTCGTCTGCAGGAGCACACAGAAGTGAGTTATCTTGTTTTGCAAAGCAATCAGCAGGTCGGCGTCAAAGGGGTTTGTTCTGTTTGTTCCCTAATTTCCAACGATATTAATCACAAAATCAAATGCAGTTGGTTGCTGTTGCTACATTTTCTCTCCAAGCCTGACAGCATGGCGAGGAGGAAAGGAGCGGCAAATATACGACGGAATATGAAAACATCACATTTCTGGCGATGGACAGGCCATTCATTTACAACCTTAAATGTGCATAGACGTGTCATCGGCTGGAACACAACAGTTTCTATCGTGTTGCGGCGCCTCTGCTAAAGCGAAACCAAACCACCCAGCTGTTGCCCCGAGTGTGGAGGATGAGAATCTTCGCTTCGCTGTTGGCGTGATTCAGAGGGGTCTGATGTGAGCCATGTGTTCACTTGATTTGCCGGCAATCTGGATTCTGGAGCTTGGAGACACTACAACTGTGAAGCAGCCATGACTAAATGACATCATATGACGTGATGTACAGGAGCCAAATGATTTGTTGGGACCTTGGCATTAAAAGGGCCGTACGTAGGTCAAAAGAAGATCTGTGATTTTCTTGTGAAGCAGATGCCGTATGGATCGATATTCATTATCACTATTGATGGTTTTTAAAAACAATAATAATAATAATAACAGCTGCAGGCTGCAGGTGTTAATCCCAGCTTTCATGGAAAAGTGGAGCAAGCATGGACTTTGGTCATTCCAGCGTAATGACATCCAGAACTCCTGTCTCTGTTGCAAGTAGTTCTTTACCTTATGGAACCATTTGTAGCATATTTGATGACTGAGTGACCTCTATTTCATCAATTTTTATCATGAGTAGAGTGTATCGTTTTAGTCGTAGACAATGTTATAAAACAGGCATTGTCTGTTTTGAGCGAATGCCTTTGTACTCAGAAATTCACACTGTATCACAGTTAAGCTTTGTGAAAAATGTGTGCATTAAATTAGATACTGTGGGTAAACGAGGTGCTTATTCTGCCCACTGCAATACAAAGGGCTCATTTCTACGAAGGCTACTCGGCTTCAGCCACCTCGGCTCAGCAAAGTACGCCTCAGCACACTTTTTCATGACCTAATTAATCTACTGCAATGCCATTAATTAAATGTTACAGGCAAAACCACTTTTTTGTGTCGTCAGTGAAAACTTGGCACACCAATCGTAAATGTAACCAAATGTAAAAAAGGTTTATTTTGTTAAAAAAGTTCATTAACATCTCCCACAGTCGTCCCACAACCCCCACCCCAAAAATAGAAGAATTAAAAAGGAATATTTAAGAAATAATACTTTTAAAAAAAAATAGAATTTTCTGACTATTTTTATATGATTCAGGCCTTTTCAGGGTTTAGGTCCTTGGAACTGACTCCACCAGGCGATGTTACGCCGCCACCATTAATCTTCTTCGTCAAACCTGAGAAGTGGAGCAAGCCAAGGAAGCAGAGGAGGGACTTTTCTCATTCCTGGAAAGTTTCCGGAAAGTTCTCTTCACTTTAATCTTCAAGGCCACCACGACCCGGACGGCTGAGAAGCTTCGACAGGTTAGAGACTCGTGTCGCTGTTAGAAGACGTCTTTGATCTTCAGCAGTGCGAGAGCTGCTTTGTGGTTGCTGTTTACACGTCGCATCACACAAATCCTCATATGACCGATAAGATTTGTGGCCGAAAAAACATCTTGCAAGGTCGCACGGGGTCGCCGCCGTTGCACAACACACGACTTGGACAGTTTCAAGAAAGTGCTCCTCTCAGTTTTCACTCCTCTTTTGATTGTCTCATTCTTACTCAGTGCACATAAAACACACACGCAAAAGCATTATAAGCGTGCAGAGCGGAGGAAGTCCCAGGAGGCCTTACAACTTTTTTTTTCCTAAAACAAGCCTCTCATCACTCGCCGACGAGGCCTTTGAAAGAGCATCCGGGTGAGTCTCAAACTCTCCCTTTCATGCCGGCGCACGCTCGCGCCTTCATCATCCCTCTTCTCAGTCCGACTTGAGAGGCACGGCCCTCGTTAGGCGAGCGTTAAATATTTAATGCTCCCTAACAAACCTCGGAGAGGAAGACGAAGGCCGAAAAGGGGCAAGCGGGAGGGAGGGGAAACCTACTCGGAACCTGGCAGCAGCAATAAGCCTCTGCCGGTTCCCCTCGCTCCTCGGCCCCATTAACGCGGCAGATGACGTAGCTGGGACCGACTGGGTCCAGCGGTGCATCGGCTCTATCGAGGTCGAAGCAGCCCCCCGATCCCTCTCTAGTGTCCGACACAGCGGCCCATTCATTTCAATGGAGTTGCTCAGACACGCCAATAAAGTCCAACCGGCTTCCGGGTTGCTTCTGAAATAGAGCATGAACAGTAGTGTCACTTCCCATCATGCCTCTGTAATTCACGTGATACATCTTGGACGCATCAGCCAATCAGAACGAGCCAAGAGACACAGCACGTACGGCGACGTGACGTCACGCTGGGAAAAAAAAGCTATTTTCCAGGATATTTTCTGGCCTCTGTAAATGTTTTAGAAAGCTTAATTAAGTCCGTAACTTAAAAATCTACAATGGAAAGATTTATTATGTATTGTGTTTTAGGTCGGAGGTCATCCTCTCAGCCGTTTTACAGGCATTTTTTTTGTATAGCGGTCTGTGGGGGGAAAAAAAGCTTTTTGGGCCAAATAGGGTTTTTGGTTGCAGTACCTCGAGGGGCCACTGAGAAAATAATTAGCACACTGCCATTTTGTGAGTCTGGCATCCAGTTCTTATAACACATTTGTGGGTTGAAGAGATGCATGAAGAAACTGCAAAACGGGCCTTTAGGATCCTTCAAAAAACGCCCGTAAAAACAAGCACACAAACGGGATCATTCCGAGACGAACGCACGCTTTAGTGTTGCGATGTAGCCAAGTGAGGTCATACTTGCTGGATGTGCTCGTGCGAGGCCTCTTTGACCAGCCTGACCTACCTGCCCCCCTCTCCTCCACTGTCATCCATTTCCGATTTTTTTTTTTTTTTTCCGAACTGACGTGCTGCGAGCGGCTGCGTGGCCTGAAGGCAAGCTTTGTCCACGGAAAACATCGTGAGAGCCATCGTGCCCCCCGCCCCCCCTCCCCCATCCCGCCCCCCTACCTCTCTCTAATGTAATCAGTTTCACCGAATTACAACAGCGCCTAATGGCATTAGGATCTGGTGACACTCATTTAGTTCACTTAGCTCGTCGCATGTCCCGGATCTTTTTGTGTGCCGGCTGGGAGAGGATGGGAGTCGTTTGAACAGTGTCGCGCCCTGCTGACGGCGGCAGTGTGGAATTACGGCGCCGTCGTCCAAGAGGGAGCGCTCTTACCACCGTTGGCTCGAGGCCCGTTCTGCATTTTTAACACTTATGTAAACTGTATGAGCGCTAAGAGAGCTGAGGTGATTTTTTTTTTTGATGATGATGATGATGATGATGACGATGATATCTGAGACACCACAGGGACGTTCTGTATTGCACTCCAGGGACAACAAGACACAGGACAGCTTTTTAACGTCCATAGACCTTTCAGACGGTAATCCTGCTCTTGGCCGACTGAGAGAAGTGCTGTCGTAGTCCCATCTGTCAGGCAACCTGTTTCATAACACTTCAGAAATCATGGAAGGTCTGTGTAGCCTCAGGGAGCACACTAAATCCTAATTTAGCACGCAGGCTAGGGCTACAAATGCGAGGGTTCTTGGGGGGGATTAATTTTTTTAGTGACTGACAGTTTTCTAGAAATATTGTTATGATAACAAAGTCATACGGTCATCTGGGCGCTTGCTCTTGTCGGGAAAACAAATGTCCAGGCGTGCTACACGAGCTGAGAGCCATGAGAATAATTTTTATGATATGAGGAATAATTCAAAGTTTACCGTTTCGCCTTGTTGAACAATCCGAGTCAAGCATTTTGTAATAATGGCTTTGGCATTGCTTTTTAGGCTAAATGTTGTTTAGGCTGTTGTTACTGCCAGCAACTTGTTAGCATTAGACAGCTTGATAGATAGATAGAATTTAAATGTTCTATTTTTAATTCTAATTTCTGCACCCTTTACCCACACCACCCCACCCCCCCCCCCGCTGCAGCCTCGCGTCACAGTCGCCTCGAATGACGGTGGTCGCTGAATGCGTGAAGTCGTAAACAGTTCGCATCATCGCCATAACAGCTGTCATTACCGCTTTGTCCGCCTAGAATAATTTCTGCATTTTACTGCGGGCTTTGCCACAGCATGTTGCCTCGAATATCGGTAGACGTTTTCAGCAGAGCGCGTTGACGGCGCTCCTGGAAAACACATGGACAAAAATGATTCCATTGAAAGACGGGAAGAGCTCTCAGCGGAATAGGCAGAAAAGAAAAACGGCTCCGCACAGACATAAGGGGAGTTATTTGACATTTCTGCTATATATAAGAATATACATATAACAAGGGTGTTGCTCCCAATGAGCATGTTCCTGAATTGGGGTGACTGCGTTTTCAAATAAACCAACAAAGAAGAAGGTGGACGAGGTATACAAGTTTGGGGGCGCAGGCCACCGCAGCTTCCTGGATGTGTCTCAATTCAGGGTCTGCATCCTTCGAAGGAAGCGTCCTCCATCTGAAGGAAGCGTTGTCTGAAGGACCCAGCGGAGAAGGACGGACCAAAACCCACCTCCCCGGTAACTACATGGGACGGTCTTGCCTTCGGCGTATTTCCTGGTTGCGTCACTGCCGTTCCCTCCTGCTGGCCAACTCCGGAAGTGACGTTTACATAGCATCTAGCTAACCATTGGTTCGCTATCCAACCATGTCATTGGATGTTCAGATAAATAAAAACTCTACTTTAAAAACGTAATATTTTATGTGAAATTTGAATAATTAAATTTATATGTCGTGTCTTTGCCAGTAGATGCCGCAATTTCAGCTGACTTCTCAGGATCCCAGAATGCTTCGCAGCAGCACGCAAAGCATCCTGGGATACAGAAGGACGCGAAGGATAGTAGCGGTGTATCCTTCGAATCGGCTAAAAGTAGGGCGCATTCTGAGTACGCATTTGGAGCGTCCTTTTGATTTTCAGGAATTGGGACAAGCCTTCGCGCAGTGCTATGATGCAACTTCCTTTCAACTGCATGCTTTGAAGGATGCAGACCCTGAATTGAGACAGCCCAGGCAAGCTCAGGAGGGAGAGGGAGAATCAAAGACGCTGTAATCTAAAATGTAACCACCTGATGTCGCTGTTTCTTCTTCAAAATCTCTAAATATTACACACTTACCCTTTAAGCCTATTAACAACTCAATGGTCAGAATGATTAAAGCTTATTCATCAGTGCGGGGGGGAAAATACCAGCTTTATGCATCCCTGGACACCCTTCAGCAGGAGAGAAACACACTCTCTCCCAGTGACGAAGTATTTGAGTAGAATACTGGACAAAGCCTTTGATTATGCAAAAAAAATAAAAAGTGATTTGTTTTCTTTTAGCGTTTGCATGTTTAATGGATGGGCTCTGCCGGGAGCTGCCTCCATGAATCAATTATTCAATCACTCGCTCGAACTCAAGCTCTCACATTCGAGGTTCTCTCGTTGAGACCGAAACTGTTAAAGCATGACGATGAGCTACATCGCCGGAATTAAAATGTGGCCAAAGAACAAGTGGCAGGAGTTCCCGCAACAACGCTTAAGGACGAGTAGAGTCTATATTCAAACCTCTATTCAAACTTTTCCTTTTCACTTTGTTTGCGTTTTGAACAATGTGTCCAAGCTGACAGGAGGATCAGCTTGGCGTGGAGTGGATCAAAACTATTTTTTTCACCTAAACAAGCGTAAACTGCCACCCAACTCTTGTCCATATGCCCTGGTCTAAATTTGCTCTTTGGCCTGCTGCCGGGCCCACCACCCTGGAAAGCCACCAAAGCCACCCGGAAGGTTGTTTCTGTTTGGAAGTTTGAAGCGGGTTAGGTAAGGCTAGTGGGGTTTTACAAGGCATTTCTTCACTTTTTTGTAACATCTGCGTTTTATTAAAGTCACTGACCAGGATATCAAACATCCTGTCTGAAAGCGGTGAGAAAACAAAAAACAAAAACAAAACAAAAGCTGAAAACATATTCTTATGGCATTTATTTCTGAATGAATCAGATTTGTCTTCGACGACAGGTTAATGAATACTTTGTGAGTGAATGTGAGTGACTAAAGGCTTTACTTGGTGGCAGGCGACACGGGAAGACACTTCAGGCAAAACCTGAAAGAATGTTGGGTAAACTATGATTACAACCGAGGCTTTTGGCAGGTGAAACGCATTTCATTTGTTAACGAGCGATAAATCACTACATCTTCACGGCAGCCGACTGCGGTTTGCATTGTCGCCTGCAGCATGAAGGTCCTGAATAAGATCCCTGTGTGGGAAGGAAGGGCCGATCTGTTTGGAGTTTGTGTGGGTTCCCTCTTGGTTTTCCAGTTTTGCCCCACAAGCAAAAAAACACATATTTGAGGGTTTAATATGCCAATGCAAGGATGAAAGTCTGGACCAGTCTGCAGGCGCAGTGCAGTATGGCTCTAATACAGGGAGCAAATTCACTGTAAATGACTGTAAATGCGTGGCACACCAAGGGAATTCTACCTAAACCCACTTCAGCTGGATACGTCATCAATCACAGATGGATATTTAGTCACGACATCTTTAAAAAGACCTGACGATGAGCCTGAGTCACCGAAACTGCACATTTACTGCCCTCTACTGGTCATAATCCAGCTACCACATTTGAATAGAAACGTTCGTAAGTGGAACAGGATATTAAAATAAATAGTTGCTCTGACATGTTCAATAAAATATCTGACTAAAGGAAAGTAGGAAAATCTGAAAATATCACCACCAGCAGTTGGAAAACCTTCACGATTAAGTCGCAGAATTGTAGATGATTCTGGTGTCTGGTGGAAAGGCCCTGCCATTACAGTCCAGCCTCTCTGTCAGTGTGGGACCACCTCGATTATTCTGTTATTGGACCAGGAAGCAGACGTATGATGTCTCCTGAAAGACATCATACGCATGTTGAGCAGGTCATAGAAGTTTGCATCTTGCATCTTTGAAGTTTATTAGCGCTAATGTGCACCATTCATCTTCATATTGATACTGGCTGTGGAACTAATTGCTATTGGATGGCATCCATATCACTTCAAACGCTGCACGCTTTCTCATTTGTAGAAATCCCAGAGAAGTTTAACCCCAAACCTACATCAGTACTACTGGGCGGTTCATTGCATTCTTGTAATAAAGTGAAGTGTAACTACATGGGATTAAATTGATTAAAACCATTAAGATCCAATCATGTGACAAAACAATTCCCTTAGTAAGTCGGTGTATGTTATTAGCACTTGTCTCAGACAGAAATCACAAAGTCCTTTGCAAAGAGGCAGAAGATGCAACATGACTTATCATGGACAACAAAATAACAACAGAATGAATGGGAAAGAATGATTACACAAAAGTCTTTCAGCACAACAACTAGAACCGAAATGCAACATTCTGACCATGTGGCACAATACTGCAGCTGCAGGGAAGCCGACTGCCAGCTCGCATCGAGCGGCCGGTTGTCGATCAGGGAGGCCAGGATGGACCAAGAGATGGAACAATTCCAGAGGACAACCTTTCTCAGGCTGCAAGAGAGCATCTGCAGACTGTTTCTCAACAGGACAATGACTGTAATTCAGCCTGAACAGCATCGGAATGGCTTACAGCAAAGAATGCTAATATCTTAGAGCGGCCAAGTAGAAGCCTCAATCTAATTAGGGTTCCGCGAAGAGATTTGGAAAGCGGCTGCTCCGTAGCCAGACTGGAGCAGAGAATGGGCAAAAACTAAAACCCTTCCATGTACAAAGCCCATTTCAGACCGAGAGCCTGAACAAATCTAAAAGCTTCACGGAAATCCATTGCGACTCACAGGAAACGGAAAGGTCAGCGCAGAGAGAAATGCTGCAGTCCCTTTGGGCATTTTCCCAAAGTCCAAACAACTTTGTCCAACAGTTCGAGCTGCATCTGTGGAATTCCACTGCTGTTTAATGAGCGCAACGCAGTGGAGGGACTGATCATTTGGACTGAGGGAACATTGCATTCTACTAATCTTGATTCTCTTGAGAGGACAATCAGATTCGACATTCGGCGCCAGTCAGTGTCACATTGGATGAAAAAAGCTGTGCTCCGACATAATTATTTATGGAAAACACGTGCGGTTTGCAATCGACACAACAACACATGACACATAAAGAATCATGATTTATTGACAAAACAGACCATTGCAGGCACTTCAAAGGGCGACTACTGACTATCTTAACTTAGAACTCCTTCGTAGCTAAACATTTATGCAACAGATTTTAATGGACAATTTAGCAGTTGGACACATGACAGGGGTTAAAGCAAAACAAAGAAGTAATGGAATTAGCTTTTACTGAAAGCACTGTGATTACATTTCTGTATTCAATCCAATCAATATGTTTTGGCTTCATGTGCATTTCTTATTTTTCCCCCCCAATTCTTTCAACAGAAAACTAACTAAAGCCGTATCAAGCAGTGGATCGAGGACAATACATCGGTGCAAGTTCTGCAAGAGGAGTTTGTGTTTCCTAGTTTGCACACCGAACCTCCAAGGAGAAGATGTGACTCATTTTCCTCCGAAAAATCACTGCCCAGCGGTTGATCCTTTACGAATTCCATCCAAGAGTGGGAACTGAGATTTTGAACACTTGTCCAGTCACACCCCAGGACTTGGCAGGCACGCTCTGGGACTGTGCGCCTTCTGCGTGTGGCAAAAAAAACTGTGTGGTTGCATCATTCACATCCGTTTTCTTCTCTGAAAGTCATGATTGCAGCTGCAGCGAGTCACATTTCTGAAAATTGGCCCGAAATTGGCCCGAAATTGGCCCGAAAATGATCCGCTCCTTCACCATTTTGTTTTTTCTCCAGCATGGGCTGATGTGAAAACTACCACAGAAATAAATCAGTGGGGTAGAAAAGAAAAACCTGGAGGAAAAACCTGTGTTTTGCCTGGAGGACCTGAGCCACACATCTCTATTTCTGCTCCTCTAATCATTATAATCTCTGTTTTAGAAAAAAAATTCTCAGACTAAACCGACTTTAAAACATCTCGACTAGATGAGCTTCTAGTTTTTGACACACCACCCTTGTGACCATTTGTCATCTTGGTAAAGTGATTCACTCTGTATCCCTCCACTAACCTCCTCATTATATTCCAGGCCCTCTGACTTGTGCCGAGTCTTTGTGCCGTTTCACTTTTTCTCCTCAGACGCTTCAGTCTCCCCTAGTCGGAGGACCCCCTCCAGGTGTTTGGCCCTAACGGGAGGCAGCTGATTGTACGTATCGAAACCCAACTCCGAGTCCTCCCGTGGCAGACGGAAGAGTAGCAGGTGGTCTTTCAGCACCTGGAAACGACCCAGAGAAAGTGTGAATGTGGCGAGAAGAGAAGCGTTACATTTTCAGATCCAAGAGACATCCGTTCTGCATTGTGTGTGGAAACTATAAAAGTGCCAAGATGTCTGTGTTTTTTTTTAAAATGAATGCACACCTGGCCAGACAAGGGGCTGCTAATAATATTAGCTTAAAGTGAATATTCAGCCAACATAAATATTCAATGGTTGAAATAAAAAAAAAAAACATGATGGTATGGGTAAGCAGTTCAGATGACTGGATAATTTAAAAGTTGATGGGTAAATGATTAAAATAAAGTAATCGGGCAAGACAGGTTCTTTGAATGATGTGCAAGACAAAACATTAAAACAAACCATAGAAAAAAAATTACAAACTTTAACTTAAAAATTTAGTTGAGCAACTAAACCAAACACATAATTAACTACATAGAGGAAAAAAGGAAAAGACAAAAAAAAGACTAAAATAAAGGGCAAAAGAGACTTGAAGACTTGAAGACTGTGGACAACAAGATGAAAAACAGGCTGGTTTGTTAGAGGAATGTGGACCCACTCTGGCAAAAACAATGTGTGAAAGATTCTGAAAGAGGCGTGAAAACCTCTCACAGATGAAGTGCAGTACCTCATTAGTCAGGAAGTAAATTTTCCTCAGCATACTTTGTCGAGCCGTTTCGACTTCCTGGAAGAGGACAAGATGACTTGAGATCAAACAGAACATTTACATGCTGTAATTGGTCGTGTTCTTCTTGTACCTGCCATGTTTAACTACACAGCTCGGCAATGAAGTCATAATAAAGCGGCTAATTGTACAATATCAACCCCAAGGAGCTCATAAACCACAGTCTATAACTGCACAGAATAAACTACTGCTTTTTAGCAATTAATCTCACGCACATGCGTCGGCTTTATAGAGATTCATTTGCGTCCGACGAGTGCGTTAGGCTTACAGACACTTTCGCACACCCAGGCTACGAATTTATGGCCGCAGACGTCGGGACTTCGCTAAACCGTTTCACATGTCTGCCTGAAGCTGCGACTACGGCTAACTGAAGAAGCCACAGAGCACAACCTAAACTTGAAAACACAGTTAATTAAGTTAGGCCCTGGATTTGTTTTTCCAAGCCTGTGAGGAACACATTTAGCCACAACAGGACTCCCAGTGGTGGGAGACGCCAGGGTGTTTTCCATTATCGTCTTCACGCCTCTTGCAGAGACTGTGTGTGTGTGTGTGTGTGTGTGTGTGTGTGTGTGTGTGTGTGTGTGTGTGTGTGTGTGTGTGTGTGTGTGAGAGTACAGTCTGTACCTGTGCTGCAGCGTCCTGAGAGAAGACGAAGGAGTTGACGTGGGACAAGGCGACCACGTACAACACGGGGCACCAGCGCTGCGTCAGGGTCCCCATTACCAACGAGCGGAAGTAGAGGCGGAGAAGCGGCAGGGAGTCCTCGGGGGGAGACGTGAACCGCTCGATGGGGACGGAGAGCTTCACGCAGAGACACAGAGAGGCGATAAATGAATCCAGGCTACGTCAGAGGATGCTGAAAATTGGCGCCGTCGCTGCCTTTACCTGCTCGCGGGTGACCCCCAGTGACCTCAGCAAGCCCACGTGCTCTCCAAACACAGCCAGCCTCATGATGGCGCTGTAGCGCCTCTGCAGCGGTAAGAGGACCCAGCAGCCAAAGAGCCGGTCCCCAAAGGACACGGCTTCGTACTGGGTGAGCAGGGCGGAGTAAAGGTCCTGGAAGGAGGCCAGACCCGGAGGAGGGACGTTCAGGTCCAGAGAGTCCAACCTGGATCCCCTGAAAACACAAGATGTTTGAGTTCAACTGGGGAGTCAGACAAGCCAACAGCCATCTGAGGAGGATCGTTTGCCGACTGACCTGGTCAGCAGTCTGAACAAACCCCAGGTCAGTTTCTGAACGGGCCTCTCCAGGAACAGGTCGCTGGAACACAGGAAGACGCAGGACAGACGGGCCAGCTTGGCGACAGGAGGGATCATCTGGGACAGGACACAGTGTGCAAAATGTTACTCATGATGATTATAAAAGTGTATGGAAAAATGTTTTAACACAAACACACAGAATTATTTCAGTAATTATTTCAATTAAAATGTTTGAGCAACAATACATTTACTTGTTTTTCTTCATTTGTTCTGAACAAACTTTTTGTTTTCACAGTTGTTTAAGATTTCACCTCGTGTGCAGATTTTGTATTCTAATGTGAATGTGAAAGTTTTTCATTCTAAAACAAAAATACATTAAGCTGACTTTTATTTATGAGGAACAGGGCAAGGCTGAACAATGTTTCATTTGAAAAAAATATATGTTTACATATTTTTAGGCTCATATTTATATAGTGTGGCTGATCTAAACGGCGTCTTTGACAGCTGATGTGTCCCCCTTTACCTTCAGGGCCTCCTCCCTCCAGACCTCCAGCAGCAGCAGCCACTGCAGGCAGTGGGTGGCCGCCTGCAGGGCGCCAGCGGGGAGCTCCTCCACCGCTAGCCCGCCGCCGTCGGACGCTCCTGCTCGCTCGTACAGGCTGATGAGCGGGAGGAAAGGCCAGTCGGACGGCACGGCGGGGCCGCTGAGCTCGGGGAGGAGGTGGGCGCCCACCCACGGGTTCCGGCCGAGCAGGGCATCGCGCGACGGCAGGACCAGAGGCTCCAGGTGCGAGAGGTGGGTGAGGAAGCAGCCGCGGATGGAGGGCAGCTGGACGCAGGCTTCCCTCAGGAGGGCGCCGACGGTCTGGAGGGACGGGGACGAGCGCCGGCCGGTCTCCTCTCCCAGCTTGAGCTCCCCCAGCTCCACGGCCTCGGGCCCCCCGCTGTGGCCCTCGCTGGGGAGAACAGAAGAAAAAAAACGATGACATCTGCAAAGTGAAGAAGTGCTGAAGAAATGCAGCAGCGGAGCAAAAAAAAATCCATCTCTGCTATTTCCATTTGAGCCATTGAAGCTAAATACAGTGTCGCCCTTCCTTTCTGTACAGCTTTCTGTGCAGAGATTTAATTGCCCGCTGGCCGCAATTAAAATTGTAAATTAAATGAATCTATGCAACATCATCTTGGCAAAGAATGCGGGTGAAAAAAACACACAAAATGGAAATGAGTCATTGCTGAATCTGCTCCAAAAAAACTAATCTAATTGGTGAGATTAGATTAGGCTGATCTTCTCTGTTTTTCAAGCGCGTCTATAATTGAATACTCTTCAAACGGAGCCACCATCTGCTCACAACAAATGGAGACACTGTGATGACACAGACTGTTTAGCACAAACACAGACTCGCTGAAACTTACACTATGAAGTCCCTGCTGAAGACGACAGTGGCTAACAGCTCATGTGCCAGGTGCTCTGCGCCGGGCAGCAACTGTGGCAGGAGAAGCAGTGCCACCTGGTGGTACAAAGAGGCCTGCTTTGCTATTTGGGGCTCGACCGGAACCTGTGATGAAGCAGAGAATTAAAATGATGCTTGATGATCAAGATGACAGCACGGCCGTAACAAAATGAAACCCAAAATTCACAAAACGTACAAAAGATTAAACTGAAGATCATCTTTTGAGGTTTTACTGATATAGAATAAATCAAATAGGGCCATATACAGTATGCTTTGGCTTGTAGATCGAGCCCACCAGTTTGTGTGACAGCCGTAGCACCAGGTAGAGGAGGTGGTGCTCGTGGCGGAGCAGCCAGGCTCTGCTGAGCGAAAGGGAGGCCGTGGCCTGAGTGCAACTTTGCAGATAACCAATCACGTGCTCAGACAGCAGGAGACCGGCGAACTGAGCAGAAGGGCAGAGGAGGAAAAGAGACCAGTCAAGATATTGTGGGAATTCCCCGTGTATGACCACTAGAGGGCAGTGAAACACCCCTCAGTGGTTTCCTGGACCGGGACAAAGCTGCCAATGATGGGAACTTTGCTGAGGGTTTTCTATCATTTGGCCTATGTTATGTGATGAATAGATAGTGAAAAGTTACATAATTGTATTAATGTAATTTATACATAATTGTAAAACGTAGATTACTTTCCCAACATGATAAATAACACTGCTGAACATTATTTCAACTCGTCCTGACGTCCTACCTTTCGGCTGAGACCTTTGTGGATGCTCGTGATGGTTTCCAGGAGGAGCCCGAGGCTGGTAAGAAGAGGGAAGGGAGAGCTGGGAGCCATCAGCCCTGGACGGTCTCTCCATCCTGGGCAGGCCAAACCAGGGAGACTGGCAGTGGTCTCTGAGCCCACGTGACATACCACAGAGGAGGACCTAGTGCAGCAACAAACAACAACAAGTGTGAGCGTCTTTTTGTTTTATTTTTTTATTTTTTATTTTTGAAAGGATGGTGGACATTTTGGAAAAAAGCTCAAGCAGACTGCTTCACACCTACTTTAGGTTTTTCATCAGATCTTGAACAACATGGTGGGACAGCAGAGGGAGGAGAAGGTCAGAGGTCAGCAGCTCCAGTTCCTGAAGCGTCTCCACCGGCTTGAAGCAGTTCTGAGGAGCAGCCGCATTGCATTTGTGTTACAATCAGGTTTCAACTCTTCTCTTTTGTTGCGTCATGGTCATCTGAATCAACGACTAGGCAGTAAAAAGTTCTCCGTGTCAAAACTAATAAGAGCCCTTCATTAAAGTTCTACTCAGAGTGATTTTTGCAGAATCCACATCAGGAAACAGCACCTGTCTGGAAAGCTGGTGGTAGTAAGCATGTAGGTAGGCCAGGTACGCTGGTATCAGAGCCAAGCTGCCCCCCCTCTGGACTGGGTTATCGAGGCTTCTCACGAAACCCTTCAGGTGAGCCAGCAGCGTCGCCTTCAACCCGCTGACGTGACCCCAGGACACTGGAGGAGGAGGGGGACAATCTTCTCCCTGAGAGCTGAGAGTGCGGCGCGTCAAATAAGCAGTCTGACGCTTCCGGCACCAAAGACAATGTAAAGCAATCCTCATGTGTACCTGACCATGCTGGTGTGCAGCTCCTGGTGGCAGCCGGCAGTGTTTGTCACCTGTGTGAACAGAGACAAGACGGCCAGGATCCACTGGAGCCGGAGGGGCAGCAGAGCGTCCGGGGGATCCAGGGCTCTGGGGACCGACTGCAAGACGTTTGCTAAGCTTGGGTACAGGTCGCTGTGGGGGGTAAACAAATAGTTTAGTTAAAGCCAGAAATATTATTTAGTAAAAATACTGAAACTTCATAAACAGAGTGCAAGCACAATGCCTATCTTGTTTTGTTTTTTCAGTTTGTTTACACTTGTCTGTGCTATTGCATGCGTCTACCCACACAAACATTTCACAGGCCTGTCCGTAGCCGGCCGCCACAGCCCACAGCCTGTAGGCCTCGGTGGTGAGTCTGAGAGCCTCCGTCGGATCCAGCAGCAGCTCAGAGGGCTCAGCACTCAGCAGGTGGGCGAGACGCTCCCTCGCACCCACAGAGTTTAACTGAGGAGCAAATAATGGCACATCCACCACATGGCATAATGACACAAACAGAATGCTGTGGTATCGTATCGATTCACTGTGCGACAATACTCACCAGTCTGGCGCAGGCGTGTCTGCCGGAGGTCGCCACGACTCTCAGCAGCTTCATGGCGGCGGCCAGCGGGAGTCCGTAAACGGACTGAGGCGGAGTTGAGGAGGACGCAGCCCAAGAACTGGGAAGGAACTCGGAGAGCAACACCTCCATCAAACGGGGACAGTCCAGTACCTGCGTGGAAAACACAGTCAGAGGCGGACGAGAGTAAGTCGATGTGCTCCAAGGCGTGGCAGAGAAACCTGAGCACGTCCTGTGTTGCGTATATGTGGATGGAGTTTGGTGCTTTAAGTCGCTACCTGGGTGGCAGAGGAGGAGGAGTGCCTACAGACTCGTGTCAGGATCTCCAAGACGTCCTGAACCACTGGGGGAGAAGGTCGCACCACCTCCAGAATGTAGCGCAGCCTTGGGAGAACTTTCATCCTCAACAAACCCTAAAACACAGACAAGAGGAGAATTTACAGATTTAGCCTTCACACTTCATTCATCGGGTGGAGGAAATCAATGAAACCTCTTGAATGCACCCTGCAAGCGCACCTTCACCACGTCCTGCCTCGCCACATCCTGGTCGCTCTTCTTCTCCTCCTTCTCCTGAGCCGTCTCTCTCATGTTCTCGGGGATCCCTTCGTCGTCCTCATCTTCCTCCTCCTGCGCTGATGGCAGCAGTGGGAAGGTGGCCAAGCCCCGGAACCAGGAGAAGGTGAGGTCCAAACATTCCTGAGAATGACAAACGAGCATCAGCCGAGCCAAGTGGCCAGTAGTGCTTTTAATGATGCATCATTGCTGTGAGCACAACTGCTTCATGACCTGTCCACACATCATCAGGTCTGACTGTTGTTCAAAAACTTTATTTGTCACATGCTTACACTGGTTAGGCAGTGAAACAACTTTCAGATTTTTTTAATACAAAAAAATAATCTTTTTTGTATTTAAAAAAAGATTTTTTTTTTTTTTAAATACAAAAGCAGCACACCATTCACAAAGGCAGTGAATAAAAATATATGTATAGTGTGTGGTGCTGCGTGGGTTCCGGCAGTTGGTCTTACTTCATCCTCTGCGCACACAAGAAGTGCTTTAATAGCGTGCACCGCCTGAGACATCACTCCCTCCACGCTGTCGTCCAACGCAAAGCGCAACAGGAAGATCAGGCCGGCGTCCAGCAGAGTGCACACAACGCTGCCAGTCAAAACAGAGCCGTACCCTTCGCCACGAGCCTGCGGGCAGACAGATGAGGTTCGGATGAGCGTCTCTGACAGAGTGGCCGGCGATGCTGCGGGTGTTTTGATTGATCCCCTACCTTAGTGAGGATGCTGGCCAGAGTGCTGAGCGCGAGACTCCTCTGCTGGGTGAGCTGACTCCGGGACAGCAGGAAGAGTTCCTGCAGGGAGTAACCTGCCCGCTGATGAGACATCAACAAAATGAGCTGGTGAGGACGGCCGCAGCCATAGTGCAATTTCAAGTCGCTGAACTCAAAGGTGGGCACTTTTATGCTGATGTTTCTCCAGAAAGATGTTGCATTTTATGATTTTTAAGGTCCCAAGTTGTGTAAAATTCAAGTTTTGCAACTCTAACCTCAGGTTCTTCTCCGTGATGGTGCAGGCCAAGGTGGGTGGGCAGGTCCTCGGTTGGTGGAATCAAGGCCCCTGCAAAGTCGAACCGAGCCTGCATGGCCTATGAACAAGAACATAAAAGGTGCTGGCTCATCTCAGTTTTAATTCGTTCGTCAGGCTTGAATGCAGAGGAAGACTGAAAAAAACATTACGCTGAGTCGCAAAAACGAATCACTTCTCTTTGTTCTTGAACAGCCCGCCTACCTTGTTGGTTCCTTTTTTTCTTGGAGCGGGCAAATCCTTCATCCACTTCAACTTCTCCGGCTCCACCACATTCATGTGGACCCATTCCTTCTTTGGCTTCACTGGCACATGTTCATCTGAATAAAAAACAAAACACAACAATGAAAAGTAAATGCAAGATCAGTCTTCGATGATCCATCAGAAAGAAATGCAATCAACACTAAGGGGTGCTCCTTGAATTAATATGCGTAACTTAATTGCAGATCTGTGGTTTCTTTTGGCTCAGTAGAGCCTTTCTGACAATCACACAAAGTGTTGTTAGCATAACGTTTGGATTTTTGCCATGTAGCAGAAGCAGCCTCCGCATAGTTATTCAATTAGGCGAATGGATGCTTTGATGGTGAGGAGAAAATCAGGGAGATAAAAGCAGGACTGATGAAGGGGAGAGATGAGAAGCAGCCAGACTTTATGGTCGGTTTCATAATGGACAGGCCTGCTCCCATTTATTCTACCATCCCAGCAGCGAGGTTACAGTTTGAAAGAAGAAAAGAACAGAGCTGCAGACATCAGCAAAAAAATGACAATGCAAAAAAAGGAAGACTGCTCTGAATTCACTGTACCAATCGCTGCAGGTGACGGTGGTGGTGATTTTCCCTCCTTCGCTTCCTCTTCCATCTCTTCAACTTGGGGTCTCTGAGAGGGCACAGCGGCTTTGGGAGAGTCTGACTCTCTGCTCACGTTGTCGAGTGGAACGCCTTCCGTCCTGCTTTCGCCTTGAGGTGGTTTGGACGGGGAGGCAGACGAGTGGATGCTCTGGGCTTTGCATGACCTAACAAACTCCACAAGTCTCGGATCTGGGATGTAGAAATAAAGGGGTTACATAAGCAGTGTTTCCTCACTAGCCTGGAGAACAAATGAGCACAGCTGATGTCAACATGCATATCTGGTATCATTAATACCATGCAGACAAACATCCCTCCACCATGACAAGTATTTAAAATGATTAGAAGTTAGAATGGCCTAACGCGTGAAAATTATTTTTGCAATATGCAAAGCAAAAACAGACAACAATCAGTTTCAAATGAAGATCAGCTTTAACTGACTTAATAGTCTCAAGAGTCTTTGGGAAGGGGCAGTATTCAATACAAACCAGGTTGATTCTGATCACAACAAGACACAAACATGACTGCCTACCCAGCTGGGATAAAAGTTTCTTCTGCTCTTCTAAAATCTCAGCCTGAGACATTTCCCGGAGTTTAGCCTGGTTCTCTTCGTGGATCCTCTTGGTCTCTCCTGCACTGTCTCGGACCTGAAGTCCCTGACCAGACAACAGCCCTGGACCTGTGACGGCAAATAGAGGGACAGAGAATAATGTGAATAGGAGGAATCATAATTTAAGACTAAAGGGGAGTCTTTCTGAATAATACAGCTCAAGCCTACTTACAATTATTTGCAGCAAACGACTGATCTGTGTCCATGCTGGTTTCAGCCTTGGTTTCAGCTGGAGCAGATGGAGCAGGATGGAGCAAAGATGTTTTCCCTCCAGTAGCATTCCGAGCTGCAAACTGACGCGCAAAGATACTCCTCTTTCCACCAGATGGCAACTGTTTCTGGTTCTGGTTCTGGAAGAAACAAACTTAGAAAGCTGAGCTTACAGTGACTCACTCCAAATGACTGAAATGTCGCACAAATGATTGGCCAATGTTAATTTACCTGGCAGCTGGTTTCTGAGCGGTGTAACACTCTAGGGAAAGCCATGCCTGTAAGTGTTGGTAGAGATATTGGAATAGAGCTGGTGTCTCGTTCCTTAAATAAAAAAAGAAATGTGACAGGGTTGTTAGAAAAACAACCTAAGAACATCTGTTTATTATAAAAAGGTACAGAGAAATTGATTGTTAGATCCCAGAAACAAAAATTCTGTTATATCTTTTTTTTAGTCTAATCCTATAGAAAAAACACGTACAACGATCCTGGAGAGAACTGCGCTGATGTGAGTGTCGTGCCTGTCCAGGCTCTCCCCGGCATCCTCGTCTTCAAAAGTGACGCGGCCGGCTTTAAATCGAGATTTCTTTGGAGGAGCTGGTGTCAGGGATGGGAGCTCGTCCGGAAGATCTACAAGGAAGCGCACAAGTTTAACATCAATCACAAGCAAACAAATGGAAGAAGTCAAATTTGGAGACTTGCTTTTACCCTCTATGGTGACAACATCCCTCTGTTGTTCCCTATTCTCCCCGTTACATTCTCCTCCTCCTCCTCCTGCTGCTACTCCTCCTCCACCCTCTCCTCTCCTCTTGTCAGGTCGCCGGACGACGTTGGCAGCTGCAGGGGCGCCAGAGGTCAGGAACTGCTGCTGCTCTCTCAGGAGGTCCACCTCAGAGTCTGTGGGCTGAGGACGGCGCAACATCCCTCTGCAGGACATATGAGATGAATGAACAAATATCCAAAATTCATTAGCTTGTTCATTAGCTCTAAAACTAATTCAGTCTTTTTTTTTATTATCATTATTATTATTATTGTAAGTCAATTTATTACAAACCCAGTGACATTGCATTTTTGTTGTTTTCCTCATGAGTGAGCAATTTACATTCCACAATTCCATAGAAGGCAACCAAATAACAAGATAGTCACACAGTTCTGATGTTGGGTTATTCCCATTTGATTCAAGTTTACAAAACGCATGGTATGCCTCTCTCCTGCTTCTGATAACTAACTAGTGTTCGGAATTACAGAATTGAAAGACGTATGTCTTTTCGGCATATGCAACGTATTAATAACATACTGTATTAATCAAATATGACAGCGGCGTGCATTTGACTACATCGAAGTTCGACAACCGTTATTTAATTCTATCATCTTAGGTGGAACAAAACGACGTAGTATTGCTAATCCCAATACTGGCTATCAAAAAAATGATCAAAATATCGATCTTGAATGCACATAAATTATATAAATCTTACATTAGCAGTAGCAAGACGTTGCCTCTCCGTTTCACGTGCGTTCCCCAAGTTTACATCCGGTGTTCCATCAACTAGTAAACATTAGCTTAAAATCCCAAACTTTGACCTAATCACATTTAGACTATGCATATACCCAGTTCTACAACTGACAACACACAAAGAGAGACAGAAAGAATATGTGATAAGAACAACGAACGGCAAGTGTATTTACTAACCTTCTGTTTAGGTCATTAAGTCCACGATACACGACAATCACAACACTGCACGGAAGGGTTTTGGTGTGACACCAAACTCGCCTTCAAAATAAAAGCTCTGAAATGGCTGGCGGCAGGGAGCTGATCAAGTAAGAAGCATGTTCCCCTTCCTTTTACCCTTGTTGAGCAAAAATTACACCGTAAAATTTGGATGACTACAACGCAGGTAACATCTGGATCCTACGTACACATTTTTCACATTTTCGCTGCTGATTGATGCTCCATCCAGGGTGCAACCACATCCCGCGGTGTCCTTCCTGCCTCCTTCATCGATGTTCGGATGCGCGCACCGCCCCCTGGTCTGACTATTTCATATAACGTCGACACCATTGACGATAAGCTTTGCTGACTGCATCATGGTTAACCTCTGCTGCCTTTGCTGCGGTGAAATCCCTCGACCCCGCCCCCCTGTGTCCGAGCAGTCGGGAGCACCGCGGGACACCCGCACCGTGCAGCAGCAGCAGCAGCAGGGGCAGCGGCGGCGGCCGCAACAGCAGCCGACCAGCTCCGGGTCAAACGGTGTCGGGCTGGAGGGTGCACAAAAAGTGGGAGCGAAATCGGCGTTAAAGGGAAATAAGTGAATGAAGGTTTGTTTGCACTGTGTCTGAGATGCGAGCAGTGCAGCATGTCTGTCTCCGATCTGGACTCTGCGGAGGACACGGCGGCCAGCGCTACTCATGATGCTGAGGAAGAGGAGCAGGATGAAGAGGAGGATTCTCCGGCTGAGAGTGATGTTTTAGAGGAAGAGGTAGATATACACATTCAAACCTTTTGTTGTCTATTCACCCTAAAAAAAAAAAAAAAAAAAAAACAGAGGCATTAAGAACAGCTGGAAACTGCCATGATGTCTTACTTTAAAAGTTTAAGAAATTAGAATAACAATGTAATAAATTTTGTACTTGTCATTTCTGATGCCATTTTGTTAAATCGATTTGATTTAGGGCAGGGGAAAATCTTTAACTGATGTAAATCAAAATGCATTTTGATTGGCATTCTTTACCATGAGCTGTGCTGTGTGCCTATATCAGCATCCTCTCTGAGCCGTCACAGAGATGCTTTCACCTGCAGCCAATAACTCTCCGTGCTCGCTGAAATGTCAGAACAGTCCATTTCACATACAGTGGCAGCGGAATATTATCCAGTCATGCAGAAACTCATACTCTTATTCACAAGCCCGTGCAGTGCACGGTTGTCCAGCCATAGCATGATAATTTTCTACCAAGCCAAGAGCTGTTTAGTCATTAACCTGAATGTGAATGTGCTCCGCCATGCTCTGGGTTTTTATTGTCATGGCCTAATGAGTCTGCATCACCGTGGGGCAGATGATGTGAGTTGTCTTACCTAAGATCCATTATCCGAGTAACTGCAGATTCTGTTTTATACTGCAGAAGGCTTTTATTATAGACAATGGAGGATAGGCAAAGATTTTTTTTTCTCCAATGTTTTCCTTATTTTTGCAAAATGCACATATTTTTGACCCATTGAAAATTGGAAAATTATATTAAAATCTAATGTACGGTTGCTTAATGTGTTTTGTTAGGTGTTAGTGTATTTAATGTATGTGGTTGTGAGGCCTATAGATGACTGACTCTGACATAACAGAATTGCGATCATGTTTGCTTCATAAATAACTGAGGTGGAACCAGCAACGTGACATCCCCACCCCTGTCTCAGTGCAGCAGTGGATGGGCTGCCTGTCAACATAAATCTTCTCACTCCATAAAACAGCAGAGGTAGTCTTTGAGGACACAGGATCTCATTAGGAGGAGTCCTTGTCACAAGAGCACGGCTCAAATGGCACAAAATTCCCCGAAAAAATTCCATCAAGAAATTTTGATCATTCCCAGCCTGACGGCCTCCCATACATTCATTTCTCCAAGCTGTCAAGGTTTTGCATCTTTCCACAGGCATAAAGGGTCGTGCAACATAGCTACATTTACTGTGAGCATTAGTGATTAAATAGTCTTAAGCCAGTGTCTCAGATAAATGGGGAAATTTGACTTGTGGTCAGCAATTTAAATGTGAGCGCTTTCTGTCTCTGTTTGCCTTCAGCTAAACAACACGCACCAGAAAAGGCTACGTGTGTGTGTGTGTTTGAGCACATCCATATCTGTATTTTATTGCAATTATTGTCAAATGAAGGGCCATTTTAGTGATTAATGACTTGTTTATCATTACTAGGTAAACAACCTTTTCTGCTTGTCAAACCAATTTTGAATGATTTTACATTAATAATTTTTCGTTTACGAGGGATGAGGCAGCATAAAGTTCTGTAATGTGAAATAATATAATTAAACGGGATCTCAAAATAGAGAGAGCCGAGAGCTTTTTTCCTTTCAATGGCAGTGTTTCATTATTGAGTAATTGCGCAGTGTAATAGGTTAAAGTTAAATGGCATCAGCTCCAGTTAGGTTGGTTTCCTTTGAGTGTGTTTTTTTTCTGCCAAAGGGCACAAAATCTTCTGGAAGAAAAATGAATGATGACAGTCAGCCAGGCGGCGTAACAGCATTTCTGTGTGCTCTCATGTCTCCATTATAGACCAAAATTGGCTATTAACTCACCCTGTGTTTTTTTCTGCCATAATTATTTTCCCTGTAGATAAACCACAATACTGATCGTATTCTAATAAAAACATAAATCCACCCATTAATCCATCAATTTTCAAAATTGGGCTAGTGTCAAATGTTTGCATTTGCATGACTTTTCAGGTATCGAGTCAGTTGGTCTCAATACAATTTTAAGCAAATGGTGTTTGCAGTAGATTAAGAAAACACACTTCCAGGGACAGTGTGGTCAAAGCAATCCCTACGACTTCTCTTTACGTTGATTTACATTGCACTTAGGGTGTGAAAAGCTACGCAATTTATAGCGCGGCCGAGTACATTTCCAGTGCGAGTCATAACGTCACCGCCATTTTTCAGGGCCTCATTGCTTTAAGTGCCTCTTCCTTATTACGCTCTCTCTTGCAGCAGCGACCGGTGAAGCAGTCCCTGGGCGCATGCGTCTGCCGGGAGTCCCACTGGCGCTGCCTGCTGCTCTCGCTGCTCATGTACAGCTGCCTGGGCGTGGTGGCCTGGTGCCAGCTGACCCGCGTCACCAGGATCAACTTCAACGCGGCCCTCACCTCGTCCTTCGCGGCCTCCTTCACCACCTCCCTGCGAGGCGTCTCTGGGATGGGCGCCGGAGGACACTCGATGATCTACCACGACAGCCCCTGCTCCGATGGCTACATCTACATCCCCCTGGCCTTCCTGCTCATGCTGTACGTCATATACATGGCCGAGTGCTGGCACTGCAGGGCCAGGAGCGAGCTGCAGCACAAGGCAGACGTGGACAGCGTGTACGAACGAGTTCTGCGGATGCGGCAGGCCCAGCCCTGCATATGGTGGAAGGCCATCAGCTACCACTTTGTGCGGCGCACGCGCCAGGTCACCCGCTACCGCAATGGGGACGCTTACACCACCACGCAGGTGTACCACGAGAGAGTCAACACCCACGTGGCAGAGGGGGAGTTCGACTACAGCCGCTGCGGGATGAAAGACGTGTCGCGCGACCTCAGGGGCTTGGAGGGACACGCGGCAACTCGGCTGCGCTTCACCAAGTGTTTTAGCTTCACCGAGGCTGGACCCGAAAACGATTACCTCAACCAGAGGGCCAGGTTCTTCTCTGAAATCGAGGGCTTGGATGACTACATGGAAGCCAGGGAGGGGATGCAGCTCAAGAACGTCGACTTCAGGGAAAATCTGATAGCCTACGTCGACCCAGACCGAATGCCTTGGTACAATTCCCAGGTTGCCTTTTGGCTGGCAGCCCTGTTGATGTTGTCCTGGCCTCTGAGAGTGCTCATCGAGTATCGCACCGCTTACGTGCACTACCGCATCGAGAAACTTTTCGGGATGGAGTACAGCCACAGCAGCCCCTCCTCTCTGGACGAGGACAGAACTTTGAGGAGCAACACCAGCTGTGCGATCCCACGAGTGGACACGCTGGACAGCACTGAAATGGAGTGGCACATCCGCTGCAATCACCAGGCGATCCCCAGCTACTCGGAGGCCGTGCTCATCAACGCAGACGCGGCGGACTCCGCCTCGGTACGCGACGGCGAGTGCACTTCGTCGTCCAACTGCGTCCTCCTTGAGAACGCGCAGGCTCCCCAGACCTACGGCACTCTGCAACAGCAGCAGCAGCAGGAGGACCACGAGCAACGCGGCGAGCCCAGCGGACAAGGCGACGGAGGAGGCCACAGGAGGAGGACCATCACCAGCTCCAGCTGCTCCTCCATCTTCTCCTGCCGCAGAGGCCTCTTTCACTCCCACCTCTCCCTGAACACGTCCCGTTTCTCGCTGTGCCGCATGTACGGCTCCCACCGCACTGTAGCCCTGTGGCGGAGTCGCAGCAGCAACCTCACCGATTCGTATGCATGCATGGACGAGCAGTGCTCCTGGTCGGACTCCAGCCAGCTGGCGCTCAATGAGAGCCCACCAACGTACAGAGATGCCCGCTTCTTCCCGGTTCTTATCGTGCACCGGTCTGAGGGGTGCAGCACTGAGGATGGGAGGGAAGTGAGGCGCTACTACGTGCGGAGGGGATCATCCTGTGTAGAAACGTCTCTATGAAAGTCCAAAGACATGTCAATAAAAGAAGGCAGATTTGTTCAAAATAGATTGGAGTTCTCTGCAGAATGTTGGGACATTCTCAACTATATGTACGTACTATGTACTATGTGACTGGTGACAGAAGAGTGTACAATGACAATAGTGACCAAACTATTTGGTTTGAGCACTATGAGATAGAATTCTCAATACGAAACCCAGACACTCATAGGGAATAGGGAAACGATGTTGCCACAAGAAATATGTAGAAAATAAAAGATGATGCATGATCAAACCAAAGTCTCATCACTTAGTTGATTCTTTGCGAGGTAAAACCAAAGAGTGTGTTCCTTTTTTTGTTTGTTTCTGATCTTTATATCAATTTTATTAAACATTGGGCAAGAAATTCTAGATGGAAAATAATTGAGAATTGGAGTTGCAATGAAAGGAATATTGAAATTAATTATATGGGGATTAATATGAGCATGATTTAAGAAAATGAAAAATGTGCTTTGTGCTTTTATTTGAAATTTTGTGGTTAAAAAAAAATCAATTCATTAATTTTTCACCAAATGCTAAGAGTGTAATATTTGTTGTACGTACTCAGACGCATGTACGGCTATGTAAAACCTTTCTAATAAAACATTACAAACGAACGTGTTTGTTGTGCTACTTTCATTCACCTCAAGTGAAATGGCCACCTTCTTCCACTGGGTTTCAAACTGCTTATTATTGGCAAGTGACAACAGCAGTCATGTATTTTTTTTTTTTTTTTTTTTTATCGACCTTATGACATTAAATAAATAAAATTTCGTTACCTTCGTGAGGAGAAAAAATATTCTTCAAAACAAATTGTCCTTTTTTTTTTTGCAGCGCATTTGCGGCGAATTTCGTCAACAATTTGACACACCGCCCTGGGTTTTTTTAGTTTGTGGAGCACAAGGCGGGTTGTCTGGCGCTTCTCTTACGTCACTTCCCAGGCGCGCGAGACCATGCTAACGGCAGCTAAACAACCAAGTGTCATTGTAAACTACCGCGGAGCTTCAGTGCCTGTCAACAACGCTGTCAGGCCGAGGCCGGTGGCCTCCAGCGACCTCGGATTATTTTCTCCGGCCAGTGTTTGCCGACCGCGGCGGACGTTTTGACGCGATTCAGAAGAGAAATCGGGTTTGTTGACGTCCGCGGAACGGGTGCGGATGTGGCGTTTTGTCGCCGCCGCCGTCTGCGCCTCAAGTTGCTTGTTTTCGCGGAAGTTTGCGCCTCTCTCCCCGGGCTATGCAGCGATCGAGCCTGTGAGGACCCTCTCGAGCTGTCGTAGCTAATTTTTGGTAGCAATGAAGCTGCAGTGCGACGTCGAGGTGGTCAATCGGATGCTTCCCACGTTTGGGATGAAAAGTCGGGGCAAAGGAACCAGAGCCGTGCTCTCCATCGGGAAACATTTGGACAAGACGAGTCAACGAAGCAACGTTTACCTGCTCATCTGCACAGCCAAGGACCGAGCAGGGTCAAAGTATAAGGTGGGCTACTTCTCTGCGTTGACATTACATTACAGTACATTAACATGACAATGTATGTAGAGGAATAAAGGACTGGACAGTGTAGGCTCCTCATGGGCGTCTGGGTCTCTCTGTTAGATGACGTTGATTACTGAATGCCAAGCAGACATATCTGTTAGATAAGCTAAACATGCAGAAAGAAGGAAGGGATGATGTTGAACTGATGTTTTATGAGCCCATTAAAACATGCACGTTACGTTTCAAACAACACAAACAGTGCAATAAAAGGGGGAAGTGTTTATGGGTCACTATCACTAGTCTATCTAGTTATTGACTAATCTGTTGATAATAGTCCTTATCTCAGCATGCATTTGTGCCAGGCCAGTTTTTCTTTGTTTGTGTATGTTTTCTAACACATACATTTTAAACTCAGACATGGGAGTCCTCTCGTTGTCTCCTGTTGTATGATTTGATACATACAAATCCCTCTGTTATTGTTGGCAGGAATGTGGGGTGTTTTTCTTTAGTTGATCTTGGCTTTTCTCCACTTAAGCTTAAAAAGTCCATCGGCTTGATGTTTAATTCAGGAAATATGAATGAATATGAGCAAAATTCCGGCTTAATGTTTTACTCATTTTACGATAGTGTTGAAGTATCCGTTAAAAACACGAGTTCCCTGTCTTCTTATCTCTGTAAAAGAAACATGATCGACCTGAGGTATTATCACAATTTTCCTTGTCTTTACTTGTCAAGATGGTGAATCACTGATCTCATGTTGTGCTATGTGTTTTTTTTTCTCTCCTTGCAGCTCAGAGACAACATAGAGAAGTTTTTCACTTGGTTTGTGGAGGAAGGGAAGGCTACTGTCAGATTAAAAGAACCAGCTGTCGACATTTGCCTGAGTAAGGTATGACGGCACACTGCGATTACAGTTTAGAAAAATATGTACGCGTGGGAGCAAACACCAGTTGTCCCCCCTTTTACAGCATTATTTTTCGGGTCATTCCTTAGCCGGCGGCTGTTTTGCAACACAGTCACAATGGCGGCGCACTCGTTCATCCCTCCGCCGGTCAGACGGACGCTCTGTGTTGTTTTGACTGGACAGACACCACAGTCACCTCATTGTTTGAGCCACTTTAAAGCCCTCCTGGCTGTTTTGAGGCAGTAGTCAACCTTTCACCCAGATCCTGAACCCGTCACATTGAATGAAGTGCACACAATCTCACAAACCCAGTAGAGACATATTTAACAGGTGAACGATGAAAACGGCCTCATTCTGCTGTGTGAAATTATCATTCATACGCCAGCTTCACTGTACGTATTGGCTGGATTAGATTTTCAGTGCAGTTCCTTTTGTGAGTTTATATAATACATATGTCCCTGCAACCACTTTGCTGTCACATTCACACTACTGCTAATACCGCTAGTTACACCTCATTCCCCTGTATTTGTTTTACTAACAGCACAAAGTTCATTGTGTTCATTAAGAAAAGTGTGCCAAGATATTCTCAGCTGGTGAATTTAGGTTAGTAGTTATTTCAAGGAATCTGGAGAGCATCCCTCAGCTGCACCCGACCCAAGTGCAGCCTCTGAAAAGCAAAGTGTTTAATTCTAATAAAGAATTGAACACGGCCTTCCCTCCTGCTGCTGGGAGACCCTGTTAATATTCATATTGGTTCTGTGGATGAGACCCCAGTTGTCCCCTTAAGGATCCGTCTGTGACTTTTTTTTTTTTTTTTTGCAGGCTGATGCCAGCAGCTTGAAGAACTTTCTGTCGGCCGCTCGCCTGGCGGACAGAGGGAGTGACACGAGCAGCCTTCCCCTCTCCACCCTCACTCCTGTGCGTGCCAAAGACGTCGAACAACCAAAGAAGAAGCTTACCATCGTCTCCAAGAAGGATTACCCGCTCACCTCCAGCTTCCCCTACTCTCTGGAACAGCTGCAGGTGTCCTACTGCAAGCTGTCACGGGTGGACATGCGGATGCTGTCCCTCAAAGGTAACATTTGAACTTTGATGCATAAAAAAAAATTGACCACTATACGCCACTTTGTAGTCTTTGCTTGGATCTCCTGGTGATGAAAATGCAATCAAAAACAAGTCAAATAAAGTAGGAAGCTAAATAAAGGCGCAGAACCATTGTGTAATAATGTGCGCTAATTGTTTCTGTTTTGTCTTCTTTCGTCTTCCCAGCTCTCCGCAAGCTGGACCTGAGCAACAACCACATCAAGAAACTCCCAACCACCATCGGCGACCTCAGCTGCCTCTCCGAGCTCAACCTCCACAACAACCACCTGGAAGCCTTCAGCGTGGAGCTGTGCCTGTCCACTCTGCAGCGGACCCTGCAGCTGCTCGACCTCAGCCAGAACCGCCTGCAGTACCTCCCCGCTCAGTTCTGCCAGCTGCGGGAACTCGTCAACCTGAAACTCGACGACAACGAGCTCGCGTGTTTGCCGTTCCACATTGGCAGACTCTCCAAGCTGAGGTTCCTCTCCGCGGCGCACAACCAGTTCACCATGCTGCCCAGTGACTTCCGCAAGCTGAGCCTGGAGAACCTGGACCTGTTCGGAAACCCTTTTATCCAACCCAACCCTTTGGACCACAAGATGGAGCTCACGTTCCCCCTCAGTCTTCAGGAGATGTGTTCCAGAGCCGTGGTCAACCTCAGGTGAGTTTTGAACCAGCTCAGTGAATGAGTTGAACTCTTTTGAGTCAATTTCCTAACGCTTCTCTCTCGCGGCACACAGAATACCATACGGACCTCACCTCATCCCCGCCCTCCTGTGCCGGGACCTGGAAGTAGCTAAGACGTGCGAGTGTGGTCGGGCTTGCATCAGTTTTTACATCAAGACAGCAGTGAGCATGAATCTGCACCAAGTCTCTCACACAGTGGTCCTGGTGGACGACATGGGGGGCACAGACGCTCCAGTGCAGCAGCACTTCTGCTCCCTCTCCTGCTACTCTGAATTTTTAGACAACTCCCTGCAGAGAGGCATCAGATAAGAATGGAGGAACCCTGCCTGCTCCCAGAATAGACATGAAACTGTTTGGGATTTTGCATTCTCTGGGGTTTTAGTGTGTGGTGATGCATGAGTACTGGGACGGATCGATGTTCCGAACGTCCTCCAGTGAAGAGCTATTATTGACTTCATAAGGCTTCCTCTGCATAGGTGCTTCAAGTTGCCTTCTTTTCACAATTCCATTTACATTATTATGCACCTTTCACACATCACATGCATAGAGGTGAGCATAATGAACTGAAGTGTTGTGGGAATCATGCCTCAGTGTCTAGTTGTTGCTGTTTTTTTTACTGTGCTAATGACACAATTTTTAAACTTATCTAAATAAATATATTTGGAGAGTTCAATAAAAAAAATTAAAAAAAAAGACTTTTCTAGGGAGCTTGTTTTCGGATGTGATATATATATATATATATATATATATATATATATATATATATATATATATATATATATATATATATATATATATATATATATATATATATATATATATATATATATATATATATATATATATATATATATATATATATATATATACACACACACACACACACACACACACAAACCACACATGTTCTACCTGTAAAAAGTTTGGGCACACCTTCTCATGCAATTTTTTTTATTTTTACAACTTCCTACCCTGCAGATAGATACTGGAGACATCAAATAAATGAGAAATATATGTAATTATGCAGAAAAAGAAAAACAAGTTCAATAACTCTAAATATGCTTTTTATGAAAGGTGGCTATTTTGAAGAATTCAAATATAAAATGTGTTTTGAGTTGTTTTACACTTTTGTTTCCTACATAATTCCATGTGTGTTCATTTGTAGTTTTGATGCCTTCAGTGAGAAACTGCAATGTCAATAGTCGTGAGAATGAAAGTCATCAGTCCAGCTCAAACATCAAGGTGTTCCTGAAGGTGAACCCGGCTGAGGTTCTGTGATCGCTTATGATTATTTCATTTCCATCCTGGTCAATCTCCCGCAATACAGCAGGTGGAGGTTTGCTGCCGTGGTCTGCGCTGTGGAAGGTTTGCTCCGTTGGCAGGTCGTCTTCGTCCACGTTCTCCCTCGCCTCCTCCTGCTTGTCAGAGCCGGTGGCGCCTTCCTCGGAGCTGAGGGCGACCCCGTCACCTGGAGCTCCTCCGCTCGGCTCCGTCGATTCATCCGTGGCCGGCGTCACGCTGAGCTCGTCGGTCTGCCGCAAAGTGCTGCAACAGGCAGCGTTGTTTTGATTTTGAGACGAAGACGAGTGAAGAAGCGCAGCATCGGTTCCCACCTGGAAGCAAAAAACGCATAATTTGTAGTCGTCTTTTATGAAACTCGCCAAATCTGGTCAGCATCATTTATCTCACCTCTTCATTCACCACTGGAGTCTCGTTGATCACGTCCGTCTCCTCCTCCTCCACTGGAGTTTTGTTGATCACTTTCGTCTCCTCTTCCTCCTCCTCATCCTTGGTTGCAGTCTGTGTTTCAGATGAGTTCGTCAAACAAGGGTCAAGATCTTCCTCCTCCCCCATTCCAAGGTGGCCTGGATGTTCAGCTGTGATTTTAAACTCTTCTTTTTCGGATGAGATCACTTCCGCAGTGGCATCCGGGCGGCTGTCGGAGGTGTCGCACTGAAAACCTGTTGCGCCAGAATAAATTTCTTCGGCATCTCTGTCGGCGTGGACGCAGTCAGTTGCCAAACTGTCTTCCTCTTTCCCCCACTGCTCTTTTTCTCTCTCAGTTTCCTCCTGCTCTTTCACTTTCTCCTCCACACTGACCTCTTGGGTCTGTTCCTGTTTTGCATCGTCCTCCACGCCTTGTTCCCTTTCTGCCCCTCGACTTTTATCACCACCTTCCACATCTTCTTCTTCCTCGTTCTCTTGATATATTTTGTCCTTTTCTTTCCTCCCCTCTGCCTCCCTGTCATTCTGCGTCTCACACGTCAGGTCTCCGTCCTCCTTTTCCTCCAATGAACTTTCTGCCTCTGGCGAAGGGACCTCTACCTCCTCCTCGTCTCCAACGTCCGTTTGAGGAGGCCCAGTGGTAAAAGGAATGGTCTCCTTGGAGGGCAGAACGGGCAGCGTGACGGTCAGCTGTCCCTTCTGCTTGTTGAACTTGGCCTCTCCCTTCTCCTCGTCCACCGAGTAGGCCAGAGGCAGCTCCAGCCTGTAGGCCGGTTTCTCAGACTCCAGCAGCAGCCTCCTCTCTTCCACCTCCAGGTTCGCCTCCGTGACTGACTTGAGAAGCGGTACATCGATGGTGACCACAATTTCTTTGGGCCTCGGGCTCTGGGCCGAGTCTCTGGAACACCTGAAGTCTTGAAGGTCGATGTAAGATCGATATTTTACTGTGTACTTTGGCTGCGTCGGCCCGGTGTTTTTCAAAGGTTGGATCTGGATATTTACTGGTTGAGCAGCATCATTTGATTTTGTTGCTGGTGTGTGTTTGTTTGTTGTTTTTTCATCCGGGTACGGAAACGCAAGAGGATCACATTTATCCGAGGGCTCTTTGGGTTCGTATCCAGGGATGGGTTTCCGGACGACGCACGGCTGCGGGGTGCCTTTGTATTTCGTTTTCATCTCTTTCAAATTGTTGCTATCCAGAGTGACGTTGAAAGACTTCTGGATGGCCTGAATGGCCGTGTTGTCCACCAGATCCATGAACCTCTTGTTACTGCGTGCAATGTGCAGCGTGTCCGGGTGGAAGACCACGTCATAAACAGTGAACTTGTTACCTTTGTTGTCCGTGAATTGCCTCCCCGGGTGCAGGTTGTGAGGTAAGGACCAGTACTGACCTCTGCAGCCTTCCTCTGACACCCCCCGGCTGCTGGTGGGTTTCCCGACTTTGTCGTTGGCGCAGATGTTGACGTAACACCTCTGCTTGCCGTCCACACTCGTCCTGAGGGCCTTGAATGGCGTCGGGTGGACAAATTCAATGGTGTTTCCTCTCTCCTGCTCCAACATTTTGATCTCCTCCTCATACTTCTTCTTGTTCTCGGGGTCTGATATTTCCTGGGCGTAGTCATGCAGCATTTTCCTGAAATTCTCATCTTTAAAGGCCTTTGTCAGCCTGTCCACTTCATCCTCCGTCATGTTGAGTTCCTTTAGTTTATCTCCGGCCTCCATGTTGACAAAAAGACAGACAGTTTAGCTGGAGCAGAGCACCTTTAAAGACTTAGCACTTGAAATGTTTCTCAAAATCTAATTTGGAGAATTCTGGGATTAAAGGCTGAAACCAGACCAATAACTTAGTGTGGGAAGAAAAGCAATTTAAAATAAAGAAGCTTGCATTTCAGTAGAACTAAAGTACTAAAAGGTGAAAGTGGAAACTCCGACAACTCCGTCCGCTCAAAGTAGAACCTGCTTAATTGTGTTGACGTAACCATGGTAACGCGAGGCACGGTGCAACAGAGAAATATTTCCCGGGCGGAAAACGTTTTTTCGCCGTTTTCATCGCAAGTGAAAGTAAACGAACTGAATATATATTGAACCAAGCGTGACACCTAATTTGAAGGGAAAACAATCTGAAGTAAAATCAAGTAGCTTTTCGAAACAGAGATTGGCTGGGGCGGCTGCAGCAGAGATTAGAGGTTGCGGGGGTCAGTAATGTCCTATGCCAGCTATCATCGAGCGAAGGCCGGTATCGAACCAACGACCTAATTTCTGCGAGGCGACAGCGCTAGTCACTGCACCACCGTGTCGCCCCGTTCGAGACTATATTCTTTAAATAAAATAAATAAAACGGTAATGACGATGATGAAAATGTACGTTGTACTCGTTGCGTAAATGCTGTTATGACACTTCTGTGGCAGCAGGCGTCGCTGTAGACCATCGCTCAGGTGGCACGCAGCCAGTCAATATATCGGTCAGTAAGGCAAGGGGGGCGGGAATGCAAGAAAGAGCCGTGATTGGTCGCGCCCCCGACCACTTTCCAATTCCACCTTCTGATTGGAAGAGGTGTGCTGTTACTGGGTATGACACCACTGCAGTGGAATAAATTGGAGTGTGGTAACGGAAAAAATGCATTTCTGTGGTTTTATTGTTTCCTGTCTCATAACTTTTTATGTACATGATCACGTACTTTCTTTTTTTAGGGTTTTTGCTTTTTGATGTTTCCAACGACCACATTGACCCAGGGATACAGACTTAGACTCCACAACATTAGCTGTTTGTTAAATATGACCAAGAAGGGACTTTTGAGATGGTGAAACTTTAACATTTGTTCAACAGGCGTGCCGTTCTTTCTGGGATTTGGGGTCTTGAATTAGTAAACTGATGCTGAGGACAGGATGCCAAGTCATCTGACACAATGGGTCTGTGTACAAGGTGTTCATAAGAGTCATGCTAGTTGTAAATGTGTTTATATACGGGTTCTAGAGTAAGAAAAAAAAGCATTCATCCAGAAGGCCCAGAGGGAGGGAGCGTGGCGTGACGCACGAAGGATGTGGGACAACACCCCTCATTGCATTTCTGCGTGAGCCATCTGGGAAAGATCGCTGACTATCCCGTTCCCACATCTTGGTTTTCCCATATTGGATAATGAGGTCATAAAAAGAGGCAAAGATTGATCCACTTAAAACTGTGTTTATTACAAATACGTATTAAATAATATGAAAAGTTAGACAGATACAATCAATGTATAATCATTGTTCTCATTATTAATAGCCATACTTATATGTTTTGTTTATGTTTACATTTACTCAAATATAACAAATAAATGTATTTCCTCATACATTGAACAATACATTCACATACAGATATTATCAATATAACCTAATATGAGGGCTGAGAAAAATGAAATGTATAAGACAAACTTCAGACAAAGGCTTTGGCGAGGGTGCATACATATTATTAATAATATCAAATTTAACAAACAATCCTTTAGAGAGAAAAAAAAATGTACAAATGAGCAATTGAGAGGGGAAGAGTCCAGTGCATGATTTTTTATTTCTCTTATTCCCATGAGTAAGATAGCAGCAGCCTATTGTGCTCGGCTGCTCCCTGTGATATCCTGGGAGTGGGTATGATGGCAGCGTTTACTGTCTATTTGGCGCTGGCAGGCACCAGCATGCTTAGCGGGGCAAGGCCAGGTTTTGGCGGAGGTGTTTTTCCAGCCGCCATTTTGTTGAGGCTCTGAACGTCGGCTTGCCAGGAGGGAATTTTCTTTGTGGTCATGTGACGGCGTGCGTGTTTGGTGAGGTGATCGCTGCGCATGAATCTGCGCTCGCACACGGGACACACAAACTTTTTCTCCCCGGTGTGCGTTCGCCGGTGCCGGGAGAGCTCGTCGGAGCGGGCGAACCTCTTATCACAGCCGTCCCAGCTGCAACTGAAAGGCTTCTCACCTACGGGGGGGAGAGAGAGGAAGAGGCGGGAAAGTGAGGAGTCAGCAAATGAGTCACGTTGCAGTCATAAAGGCGGCACGCCACAACCGGCTGAGTCTGACTTAGAACAATGACCTTACACAAGGCCAAAAATCTCTCGCAAACAACACACGACAACAAAAGAGACCGCTGCAAACCCCTCACCTGTGTGTGTTCGGAGGTGAGCCTTGAGGTGCGAGCTCTTGAAGTACGTCTTCCTGCAGCCGGGGAAGTTGCAGACATAGTTTCTCCTCCGTGAGAAGTCCATCTTAGTCGCCGCAGTGCCGCCGCTGGGCCCCGCCGGCACGTACACGGGAG
The DNA here is from genome assembly GCA_009823395.1 of Thamnaconus septentrionalis. Taxonomy (NCBI): domain Eukaryota; kingdom Metazoa; phylum Chordata; class Actinopteri; order Tetraodontiformes; family Monacanthidae; genus Thamnaconus; species Thamnaconus septentrionalis. The sequence goes on from CM020517.1 coordinate 9,352,418, forward strand.
CTGGGGCCAGAGGTAGCAGCTTGGTGTTGCCCAGGGTCATGACAGTCTGTGAGCAGTGGGGGGCCTGAGAGACGGAGGACTGGGGAGGGAGCACCAGCATCACCGTTCCCTGCGGCATGGCCGAGCCCACAATGAGGGGCTGCTGAACGGGGGCGGTGTTGGCAGAGGCAGGCTGGGAGAGGATGGATGCCGTGGTGGTCTGAATGCCGCTGCTGGGCGTTTGAACCGCACCGGGGATGAAGGCTGAGATTATACCTGATTGGCTGTTGACAGGGAACATCTGGCAAATGATTTGGGGGCTGCTGACGGCGGGCTGCGATACAATTGCGGGAGCAGAGGTGGGTCCGTTCTGCGAGTGGGCGTTGACTTGAGCGGGGGTGGAGACAATGTCCATACAAGGAATCAAGGGATGGGCCTGCTGAAGTGTTTTCGCAGCAGGTAGTGAGGGCGCGAGCGGAGCTGGAGGGGACGGAGGCGTGCTTATCTGATTATTCTTTGCAGCGCGCGGCTGTTGCCGCTGCTGATGGCACGTCGCCGCCACTGCTGCCGCCGCCGCTGCCGTTTCTCTGTCTCTAGTTTTCTCTGGATTGGGGGCCACTGGAATGTGGTGTTGGCAGGGGGTGCTGTCTGCGGTGTGGCGGATGACGCTGGTCGCCATGGCTCTGCACGGCTGCGGTAGATGCGGAAGGGAGGAGGACTTTTCAGGAGCGGGTGCCGGGGCGGCTTGGTGCTGCCCCGAGCCGAGGTGGGGTGAGGACACAGCCTGGCCGGAGCTCGACTGGTGCGTCAGAGTCTCGACAAAGCTGGGGCTGTGAGGGGGAGTCATGCACTGCGAAAAGTAAAAAAGGAGAGCGTCAGACAAAGTGGTCCTGTGATCGCCGCACGCACCGAAAGGTGACAAGTGGGTTTATGTAAGAATGGCAATCTCTCTCCGCAATACGGCGTCATTTTTTTTTTTTATGACTCTGACTCAAAAAAGGAGCAGCTCTGTCTGAAGGTTGACACATACTGAACTGTCTCGCCTCAGTTTTTGTCACTGAAGCCTCCCTAACCAACATGAAGTCAACACTCATGGCCCTGAGGTTATCTTTATGCATTTGCCTGATAAGGCCAAACTCGGACAATCAGAGGTGAAAAAAAACCTCATTGTGAATTAGTAGCTATCTCAAAGGTTTTGATTGAATGGTTTTCCTGGCCGACAATGTGTTGAGTGATTTACCAGAGAAGAAAGGGACACAAAGTCCTTCGGGGTTTCTGGGATCTCCGAAGGCAGGAGGGAGTCGCAGGAGTCCGAGGCCGGGGTTAGGGGTCTGGGCTTGCAGGGGTTGGGCCTGCTGCCGCTAAGGAAGTGGCTCTGGCCCCAGGAGCTCATGCACACCAGAGCCTCGGCTGCCTCCAGGTCTGTGTATTCCAGGCCAGACGTTCTGCTAGCGTGAGACTGCTCGCTGTCATGCCGCCTCCTCTTTGAGTGGGGGCCGCAATGACCAATGTGCCGAGCCTGACGGGAACAAAGAATAAACATCAGACCAAGAATGCAAAATTAAATTCCTCGGATCGAGCCACATCACTGGGATATTGTGTGTCTTTTCCACTGCATGACACACTTGTGTTGATTCCACCCCAGCACTTCTCCGAAACAAAGGGGAAAATAAAACTCCCCCCCCCCCCTTTTGATCTTCTTCTTCTTTATTTTTTAGATTTTCCTTAATCTTAAACATCCAGACATTTCTTTTTCTTTTTTTGCACGATGCTTTCAAGAAAGAGAGGAGTGTGTAAGGGACAAGGCATACACCCTGGCCCAGAATGCACTACCTTTGGCTCAGCGCCAGGATACCTCCCATTGCCAAATATAGACCAAACAGTGACGTGCTGCCGCGATGAGCCATGTGAAATCCCCATAAAGCGGGTTTGCATCAGGAAGTGGGCTTCACACAGTGAAACTTAGAAAAAAAAAAAAAAAAATTTTTTTACGGTAAATGAATCGAGACGCCCTGCGACACAAAAACATTCGAAAAGACGACGCAAGTTGTTTACACCAAGATGGTTTCATTGTTTTTAGAGTAAATCGTATTATCAGGTTATTGTTCATCTCCTGCCTATGTGGAGGAAAAACAAAGCGCTACAGTTGCTCACTACGTTCTTAACAATGGTTTCGTTTTATTTTGATGTGACAAATAATAAGGAAGACGTGATATAATTTCATTTAAAAAAATATTTTTTTTTTACAAAAACTATCTCCTGTTGTATTTAGGGTGATGGCTTGGTTTTAAGAGCAATGTGCACGAAAATCACTTGGTAAACAAGTGGATGTCTCCGGAGCGCAAAAAATATAAAACGCCGAGCCAAAGTGAGGATAACAGTCAAAAGGAAATCAATATCTTACCTCTTTGGAGTCCATCTCCGAAAAATGTCGAGATGGCATCAAGAAATAAAATGTCTAAATATCACTTTTTGTTGTCAAAGCCGGGCTCGAACAAAGAGACGGCGGTTGCCAGTGCTACAGCCCGTGCTAGGGTAGCGCTGAGGTCGGTTTTTTTCTCTGACTGGCTCCCTTTTCTCTCAGCTGTGTGTGTAAAACATGGGGAGGAGGCGGAGGGGGGAAAAAAAGAAAAACAAAACTAACACGCACCGGCGGGTGGCAACACCGGGCCAATCGCAATTGAGTGTGTGCGGACCCACAGCCAATGGGAGGCGAGAGAGCGCGTGAACAGTGCGTGCTCGCAGGACGGTTGGAGGAAATAGGGTGCGTGGCCGTTGGTGGGCGTGGCCAGGAGAGTCAGCAGTGTCAGGGTAAACCCGATGAACTGCCAGCCGCTAAACTAGGCGAAAGGTCGATCCGGTCTATGAGGCGTTCGCTGGCCGTGGGAATAAGCAAATATAAACAACCCGACGTGCCGATTTCAAGTGAATAAAGAGTCTGCTAAAAAAATAAAATATATATTTTATCGTGAATCACGGACTTATAAAACGAAATACCGCCATCACGTTCATGGAACAGCGAAATGATATGTAATGTTGCGCTCTTGAACGGGGCATATACGCACATATAGTCTCTTTTTTTAACTAAAAATAAAAAAACAAATATTAAGACAAAACAGTGCCTGAGTTATTAGTGTATTCATAAGTATCGTTTATCTAAAATTTATTGGTAAGTGTAAAGGCTCAATTTTAAAGTCTTCATGAAATCAGTCGGCTTTTAAACTTCACAATGTCGCGTGAATTCCGAAGGCGACACTTAAACGTTTTTGTTTCACACAGGAATTATCAAATAAAAATGTGTTTTCCCTTAACAGAACATGAAATGCAACTTACATTGTTTGTTTTAAAAGCGCTATTGTAGTATTATTCATACGGTTGGTTTATCAACGTTTATCATAACTAAATTCGTAAATTGTTTTGACATTGCACGCTCAAGTCTTCTCCCGTTTTGATTTAATCTAGGTCATCTGTAAAATAAATATACACGCATACATATATTTTTTTTTAAGCTACACAAACCGGAGTGTATAGAGGAATTTGTGTAGGGCTACTTTTCACATAAGACGTAAATGCAACACCCGTGCCAGATGAAGCGCGGTAAGGTCTTGTTTTTGAGAAAACTGTGTGCAGCTTCTTATGGAAAGAAAAGCAGAAAAAGTAGGCTACTTGACTGTCAGCACACTAACATTTTATTCAAGAAGCAGGATCTACAAAACCACAGTCGTTTTTCTTTTCTTTCTACTGAGTGCAATTTTTAACCAGGGTAATATGTTATTAACCCTTAGGATGCCGCTTTGTTTTTGTCTTTTGTTTTACAGTAATTAAGGTAGCAAGAGGCCATGGTCTTCGATTTGACAGGAACAAATAGTCGCAAAGATTAGGTGTTGCTCCTGACCATGACTCTTCATCTTTAACTTGACGTTTGTTTAGTCTGCTAGCCTTGGCAAAATCAAAGGATCCTGGGTTCCAACCACCCCCAGTGCTCCATTTATCACCATAATGTGTATGTTGTTTAATTTATATTATTCACACAAGTCGACAGGCCTATTACGTTGATGACCAACTTTCCTGGGCATGGAGGAAAACAAGTTGTGCTTGTTCTCAGACTAGAAAATATAAACTTTAAGCCTCATCTCAACATTAATATGTAGCTGGACAATTGTCCGGACTCACTGGGATCATTCCCACCAGCACGTCAGACAATTCATGCTGGTCTTGACCTACACATCTTGTTACATCACCAACTGTATTGGGACAATGGAGAAATCAACTAATGACAAAAAATGTCTAATATAAATAATAAAAATCACGTTAAAAGGCTATGATTTGATTTGATTTGAATTTATTTTGAACATCAATATGTTTTGTTGTGTTAGCTATTAAATCTCCAACTCAAATTGTGAAATGTACTTTCTTTGTGTTTTTCTCTTAATGATGCTGATTTGAAAATGGACAAATTGTTGTTTGCCGTTTTCCTGCAGGCGCAGGGATTGCAGCAGGTGTGCGGGCCCAGCCCTGGCAGCGCCGGACAGGGCTGCTATCGAAGGCTGGGCCTCGGTATGACTCACTCATACATGACCTCAGGGAGCAATGAGGCCATCCAGTGCAAGCAGTTCGCGGGGAGAGAGAGGAAGAGGGAGGAGTCGCAGGGAGAACGAGTTGAATGCAGAAATGACAGGCAGGCCGGGCCTAAGTACAGCAGCCTGTTTGTGATATAAGTGGGGCAGGCCGCTTCAACTTAGTTAGGGAATGTGGAGGAAAGGTTACGCTGGCCCTATCTGGGCCTCCACATGCACACCTCCCCTCACCCTGGTCCGACCAACCCCAAGACAGGAACTCGAGGAGCGGATTCGAAAAAAGGGGGAGTCTCCCCCTGAAAGGTTAAATATACCACCTCAAGACAATATTTCACACGCAGCCCCTCAGCTCTTGACAGGCCCGCTATATGTTATGTTATGCCGACACGACTTTTCCTAGACGTGGCAAATTCTCTCAAAGTTGAAAATGTATCAGTTGACAAGTTTGACCCAGTCCTGGCTGAGAAGACTGTACATGTGATGCCGTAAAATGCATGCACAGTAGATGTACTCAGTATCCACTTAGGGATGCTTCCCATGTCTGTTCTTTCTCATCAGCTATTGCAGGACCTCCGTTGGAGGCAGCCTGACATGGAATCATGAATATTAATCATGTTTGATAGCAGTGATTCTTCCATAAAGATTGTAGACTGACCTGTAGTCTGACTTGATCAGTATCAGTTAAAATAATCTCACTGACGCCAGACTTTGAGGAGTGAATGGGAAGATAGAGCAATGGTCTGATGCAGAAAATGCTCAGAAATGGGCTATAATAATTTTGTCTCGTTTCTGGATTAAATTTAATTTTTTGTATGGAAATTTTTAAGAATGAAATGTTGATTATTAAAAACCCTTTTCAAACATGTCCAGTATCATTTATTTTGACCACCTTACTTAGAGCTTCTGTTAGACTTTATTCTTCCCCTACTTACATCGCCATAATGGTTAAAACACTTGTAGTTTCTTCTTGAATTGTACTCTCGGCAAAACATGAATAAAAACAAAAACAAACCCGTCTTTGCTCCCTCGCAACAGTCAACTTTAGATTCAAGGATGCGTACTATACCATCCAGCACACGTGCCGCCTCCCCCGTCTCCTCCCACTCATCAGAAAATAGTGGCAGCAGGAGTTCCTCCACAAGCACCTGGCTCCTGATTGGTTGAAATGTTGTCCTGGCAACATGAGGAATGGGGAGACAGGTTTGAAAGCTCCCTGGAGGAAGCTCCTCTGAGCATGTGTGAAATCCGATGCATCACAAAATAATTTAGTTTGAATAATGATGTGTCTGGCCGTCTGGATGGGGGGGGGGGGAATAGCGTGGAACATATAGAAATAGCCCCATTTACTCCATGGGGCGCTGGAGACTGCTGCGTGACTTATTGTGAGTGTTTTCTTTCTTTTAATCTTTTGACTTCTTAAGTCTATATGGTCTTTCCTTGACAAGAATTGATTTGTGTGTTTTTTTCCGCATTTGTAGCTTGCATGTAATACTTATCACATTCACGTATACACTCATGGTTATTGTCAGATGAATTATCTTTTTTTCTGTTTTGTTTAAATATGAAAAAAATAAATTTACTAAAAAAAATCTCAGCGTGTCAACCATCAAAATTTAGACATTTTTTGTTATAAATCTAAAGCATGATTTCAAGGCTGGATAAAGAAATGAATACAAAGGGATCTTGATTGCTTGTTGATCTTAGAGCCACGGCATGATTTGCACACAGAGTTAAGTTCTTCACTTTGACGTAATCTCTGTTCTGCAACACTAATCCTGACTGGACCCAAACTATCTTTGCCTGACCTGGAAGGTTGACTGGCAGAAAATGAGGATCAACCAAGAGTTTCAAGACCTGTTGATCAAATGCTGGCCTTCAAAACTGCATTTTAGCAGTGAGTTGATAACTTTTAGTAAGAAGTGCTCACGTTCTCACTCATGTTATTTAACTGCATGTGTGCAGGTTTGTCTTGCAGCCAGATATCACACATTGGGCAACGTGTCTCTCAAAAGTAACTAAAGAAGGACCAAGGTGCCACGAGAGGAATGTGTTTAGTTTCAAAGTGTGAAATCAGTGCTGCACTCGGGGTGTTTGAACGGCATCGAAGTAGGTCACTTGTGGTCAGTTCTGCCAATGCTGTAGCGTGATGTCGCAGGAGCACAAAGTGCTCGACAGAGGGCTGATCATTATCTCAGTCTAAATGAAGAGAGAAACTTATTTCATATTGAAATATTGATATAACGTATCGTAACGATAAAACTTATAACATATTGATACTGTCAGTATTAATATCTTAATGCTTTTTTTTCTACTTTACCTTCACTGAAGAATGAACACACTATTTTTCTACACTAATGATTCCTTACTGATGATCTCAAACTGCTAACTGTCAACTGAATTTAACGACCTCCACTGGAGGGAAGCTGATCAATAGCTCTTTAAGATGGACCAAACCTAAAAAAGTGTGTTGTTTTTTTCCTTGATGTGAACTCGCACTTATGCAGACCTGCGGCCAATGACATCATAGGTCCAACATGCAACAACTCTAAGACACCCATAAAATGCAATCACTTTGTTAGCTGTTTTTTTTGTGAATAATATGTGCCAGATGTGTCCTAGTTAGAAAATACTTGCATATAGTGTAATAGTGCTACAAAGATCAAATAGAGGGATGTTTCAGTAGATTGTGAAACGCAGAGGTTTCGTCGAATGGCTTGAACTACACCAAATTGCAGGAGCACAGCAGCCCTCAGGTTCAGGCTCTGGGGAGCGTGGATGCGTGCACACACCTTTCCTGGCAAAAAGGTGCGGCAAAAGGTGCTGAGATATTTCCGTCCCGGGTTGGTGGAGCAGCTGACGAGCATCACAGTCCTCGAGGGTTTTTCCACCAGCCAACAGCTTGAGATGGACATGATAAGTTTGCTTTGTTCAGCCAGTGTGAAATTTGAAATGTGTGGCCAGGTTTCCGACAGAGCACCTTCTCTGCTGTGGCCTGCGATGCCATGCCATGCCTGCACACAGGGTTGAGATTGGTGCCCGGGCATCTGTTCTGTTGGAGAGAGCCAAATGACACAGGCACCTTTCATCTCTGCATCAGCTAAAAAACAAAAACAAAAAAACACACATGCAAACCAAATAAACCTTACTTTATTCAATTACCCACTAAATTCAATGGCCTGAAATGACAAATCTCCTGAAAAATGTTAATTTAGCCTTAAAAGCATCGAGGTTTGGGGGAAGACGAGACAAATGACAGACACTGCACTGACTTGAGAGCTTTTATTGGGCACATGGGCACTTTGTGCATCAAATTCTTTACAAAAACATCATTTAAAAACATGAAAATACATTTTTGTCCCATGACATATAATATTAGAATAACTTCATAAAAAAGGGGGAAAACACATTATATTATTAGAAATTTGAATGTATTTATATGTATGTATATTTAAAAAAAACAAAAACAATAACCCACATCCATTCTGAAAATAAATATATACACATTAAGTACTGAGATACAAAAAAAAACAATATTCTTTTTGGGTATTTACAAAATTTCTACTGTTAGAGTGACTTTGTAGGCAAGTTATGTGAAATAAACATAATCTCACTAGTCTTTCTCAATGTCTGAACATAAATAGAGAATTTCATTTTACATGTGAAAATTTTGAAACCTATGTTAGAGGGTTGGTAAAATCTGTATTTATCAGTAAAAAAAAATACTAACAAACATAAGCATCTAATTACAGTTCTATGAATTGTTGACGTCAATAAGAATAAAACTGAAAATAAAAAAAGAGAAGGCATTACTGTATATTACTGTACTAGATTCCTTTCGTCTTTCCCGGCGGTTGAGGGTTTTCACACACTAAATACTGCCATGTTGTTTGGTATTAATACAGTGAAGCGCCGGGGCTCCACGAACTATTTGTCATCTTCGTTACGTGTGCTCAACGCCAGATTCCAGAGATCGACATCATCAGTGCTATGGCTTTTTTCCCCCCCGGAACAGAGCAGTTTCTCCTCACAACCAAGAATCACAAGGTAGGAGAAACGCCTGCAAAGCATGAGGTATAGCTGCGCCACAAACACCAGACACAGCAATGTACAAAAGTACATTTCAGGTGCACCTTCCTCTGTACGAAACTCCCGACTTGTTGGCTTTTACGCAAAAAATAATAGTCAAATAAGAGCATTGGCTTTTTCAATATCTCACATGGGACTTCCTTAGACATCAATACCACACAAAAAAAGAGACCACATTATTTTACATTGCAGATCAGTAGTCCATAATCACTGGCCACAGCAGCCGTACGTGTAAACCACCACTCCTCCACTTCATTCGTCTTCCATCCCTCTGTCCAATCAGATTTCGGTGAGGGTGAGTTTGAACATGCCCCCCTGCTCCTCCATGGTTATCTGGAAGGTGTCTTCATTGGAGTAGTGTTTGATGATGTTGTCGTCCATGTGGACCAAGATGCTGTTTGGACAGATGTGAACATTTGAATGGCACGCGGGAGGGATAGAGGACTTTCTTTTCTTTTCTAGTGGCAGAACGGTGAGTTGTTGTCTCGTGACAGGGAATGACGACGTACAAAAACACATTTTCAAAGCGATCTGATCTGCAGTGAGCAGCCGACAATACTGGTTTCTCTGGAACAACATGTTTGCCTGTTTATTGTTGATAGACTCACCCTTTTTTGCACTTCTTGTACACCTTTCCGATCTTTTCCAAAGGTACTTCATACTTTTCCGAAATCTGTTGGAGAGAAATGAAAAAAAAATGATGGCATGGGTTTTTGCGTGTTAATAATTGTAGCTGGTGTTAAAAGTCCAAGTGTTGTTATGTTTAATTATTCCAATCTTATTCTGTTGACCTTTCGACATCTCAAATGTTGGGTGAGCTAACCCTACATCTGCAGGACTGGTACAGAGTGAGGGTCTACTTACAGCTTCCACAAGGCCCTTCAGTGTGGGATTCTTCAGCATCAGCGCATCAAACACTTCCTCTGTCTCCTTGCGGACGTACAGCAGAACTATGTGGCGGAAAAGACAGAGGAGAGGCAAGAGGGCATTAGGGAAAAAAAAGTCCACGCGAATAAAAATAAGGAAATGAAAATCAACTCAACCCAGACCTTGCATCGGACAAAGGTTATGAGGCAAACTAAAATTCAAACACTGGCTCTGTTCAGCGTAGGCCATGTGTAGATAGGACATTAATGCCAATTACCTCCCCTGGCAGACTGCACGGCCGCGGCCACTCAAAGAGGTGGCACCGTGCCTGGGCAAAAAATACTCTCATCATACATGATGATGAGAGGCACAGTGACCCACCTCATATTTACTACACTCAGCCCTCCAAAAATAGATCACTCCCGAAAAAGACTCTCACATTGTCTTCCAGCCCGCTCCAGGAACATGTGGCAAGGAAAATAAATGAATAAAACACAAGCCACCGATCTTCAGCCTGGGTCTGTTTAGAGTTAAGCTCCTCAAATTCTCCTCTAATTCTTATCATTGCTTTATCAGAATGAAGCGTGAAGCCAAATAGGACGTAGACTCTGCTTGTCGAGCATCTGCAGCTGCTGTGGAAAAACCTCATGAATGAAAAGGTCACCTGACTGAACACTGCCCCAACAATATCTTTCTATCAGGTGGTCAGAAGATCATCTAAAGGCTACCAGGCTGTCGTGCATTAGCAGCCCAGAGATATCTTAAAAGTCCCACGTTATGGAAAACTCACTGTGCCAATGATATGGCGCAAAAACACACACTTGTTGTTGTTTGGTGATGTCACCAAGGGTGCCGACACCTCTCCCTAATTTAGCAGTGCTACGCCTCCCTCACCCTCGGCCACCTTCTGTGACCACCTCGCTTTGTTTTCCCCCACTTCCAAACCTGTGCAAGCAAACAAAGCAAAGGTGACACTGAACCAAACTGTAAACAGAGGGCTAAAAAAGAGGGAGGGAAAAAGAAAAAGAGAAGAAAAAAAACAAAAACAAAACACAACTCATCATGCAAAGATGGTCCACTGAAGTGGGTGAAAGGCTAAGGTCTAAAATTAAGTATGATATCAAAACTTTGGAGCGCTTAGTTGTGCATTTTCATGATCGATCGGCAGATTGATAAATGACAGATGCTTTATTTGTTGGGGAAACAAAGTTGGCCCGAGCTCTATGAATAGGATATGGGGTAAAGGGTGCAGGGCTTGTTTGCATGTGTGCACGTACTGATCAGTGGTATGTCGTTGGGTCAGTGGAGGCCTCAGGCACGTGTGTGTGTTTTGAAAGACCTCGAATAATCACATGGCTCAGAGTGAGAGAGAGAGAGAGAGAGAGAGAGAGAGGAGGAGGAGGGAGAGAAAGAGCGAGAGAGGCTTGTTTTCAGCAGAGAAGGCTTGCACACACACACACACACACACACACAAGCACGCACCACACACGTTTGGCCTCCTGACAGCCACATCGCTTCATCGACATGTGAGCCGTCAAAAGACACCCCCCAAACACACACACACACACACACACACACACACACACACACACACACACACACACACACACACACACACACACACACACACACGGTACCTTTCTTGGGCTCCTCCTCTCCTCTTGCAATCTTGCTTGGAGGAGGCACAAACTCGTCGTCACTGAACGGCAGTCTCTTCATGCCAGAGCTGTGGTGGACACAAAACGCAGACGCGCACACAAACAGGAAGTCAGATGGCCTGTAACAACCAGCCAACAGGCCATCACACACCGGAGCATTTCCTAGAAGCGGCGGGGACTCTCTGCCCTTTATTGCAAAAGCACCAAAGGTTGCCTTCAATCAAAAGTTGCAAGGGGTGGGGGGAAGCGTGAAAAAGTAACAAGGTGCTGATGGACTCACCTCTCCTCTCCCTCCTCTTGTGAAAAACCCTGCAAGAAAAAAGCAGAAAAAGCAACATGTTAACAACATGTTAAAATAATTAAATATATGTTATTATACACCTAGATGCATTCAGACTAAACGAGGCATGTACTGGTTTTGTGCACAAAACCCAAAGTTGGCGCACTACTGCATTTCCAATTCTTGGAAAGCTGTTTTTTTGGAGTGTCCCTCCCACCCACCATGACTGTATTGATCGTGAGCGCTGCAGTTTTTAGAATCCTGTTCGAAGCTGGTTGAAGACCAGGAGTTTATCAGAAACTGATAGCACTTCAGTCAGGTTCAATGTTGTCAGAAGCACCCAAAATAACCGCTGTTGCCCCTGCGGTCTGGCTGCTGGCACGGTGAATTTAGGGAGAGGCAGAGAGATTAATATTTCATTGCTTGGCTTGGGTTGTCACTTGGACACATTCGGGACTGCTCACAAATCCACCAGCAGGGGTCTCTGTACGAGTGCCAAATGTCCATATCTTGTTGATGTGATGAATAAAACCCCTAAACAAAACATAAAAGCTTCTTGAAATGCAGTGTCTTCCCCTTGCACACAGTGTGTCATGTATGTGTGGTAAGAGCCGATCTCGTGCTCACGCCTGTTTAAAGTGCACCTTCCGGTGGTGTTGTGCAATGCTGCAAGATTTGATATCGATCTGATACTGAATAGAAACAGGACCAGTTATCGTTAATACCAATACAATACCAATACTTTTGAATGAAGGTGAATCTATCGTCAAATTGCTAAATCTGAATTAATTTTCTGACATTTATGTGTTTTTGTGATTATTTTTTAACTGTGGGTTATTAAAAAAAAGACCCAGGAGAAAATTTGGGCATTTTAGGTTAAATCGGAAACACTTGTCCACACCATTCAGTGCCTTTCGCACCTTTATAGCAGAAGAGCTGGTTGTTTGCCCTCCGTTTAATTATTTTCCACACGGAATTATTATAGAAACAAAAACAATCATTTCATGAGATAGGATAGAAACAAAAACAAGATTTTATTACAACTTTTATGGGCAAATCTGTGGTAGTTTAAATATAGTTATCAATATATACAAATGCAATATCTAGATGCAAATCTAAAGTATTGATATGATTACACCAATATCGATCGATACCGATACCAACATTGGTTTCGCTATGATTATGTTATGATATTTGGATCGATCCCCCCACCACTACCTTCCGGACACCACGAAGGTAGAAAATCTCTTGACTGTCAACTGGGAACACTGGCCGATGGAAACGGCATCGCAGCGGGTGAAAAACAAAACCTTCCAAACAAACTCGACTTGTGTGGAGCATCCGGTAAATGATTCACCCCATGAGTAAGCACTCTGAAATATGGCCATCAGTATGTGGGACTCATATCAGAGCCGGAAACTAGAACTCTCTGTTCCTGCCAGCTAAGCAGGCAGGTCACCTCGACCCAGCTGGCTGACAAGTGGGCGGAAGCTGAAATTAACCAGAGTATTTATGGACCACCTGAGATGTGTGTGTGTGTGTGTGTGTGTGTGTGTGTGCGTGCGGGGGAGCACCAAAACTGAGCAAAAAAATAAAAATAAAAAGGGGGGCTGATTCGTGACACCGCCCCTGACAGAAGCGTGCGTGGCACTCACATGACGCTGGTAGGTGGAGAAGTGAATGTCGGGAATGAAGAGGACGGGCTGGGTCTCAAAGTCCGTCATCATCTTGAAGATGGTCACGTCGTTGCGCTTCTGGAGGATGGGCACCTTGACGTCAACGACTAAAGGGGGAGGGCGGAAAGAAAGAGAGAGGGGCCGGTTTTGAATGGGAGAAGTCGTCAAGAGATTTCTTGTCAGCTTGATTGCGCGCTCCTGACGGCCGGTGGGAGGAAAGGCCCGCTGTAAACACTTTACATAATAGATTCAGGGGGAGGCGGGAACTCAAAGTGTGCACGGAAAACAGCCCAACCGTCTCAAAGTCTCATTAGTTTGCACCGGATCAATGAAAGGCTGTCCATCTGTGTGCCTCCCGAGGGAAAAATCAAACTCCTACGATGCATTTGTGTTGCGGTGGGATGTAGTTTAGTTTGGTTGTAGTCATTTTGAAAGAAAACGATGCTGAAACTGGGACGATCTGAGGTCGACCGAGGCTAAAACGCCTGATCCAAAAATAAAATCCTGAAACCTAAAGAAACTACAGAGGCAGACCGCGTCGCTCCATGTGGTTTCATCTCACACGTCCCTCGGTAATCAAAGTTAGCTCTGTGATTATGCCAGAAACCAGGAAAATTGCTGTTTTAGGTTAAAAAAAATATATATAAAAGAAAAAGATGAGGTGATGCGAGGCTGGGAAAGTTCTGCCAGGGTTTTTAGATCACAACCTGTGGATATCTTGCAGATATCTAACACATTGACAGCTCACAGCTGACATTGACAGCATCATTACTGCGTTTTCCACGTATTATAAATGCCACGTGTTGCGTGTGTACAGCCAAACCGTGGGACGCGTCAGTTTTAAATGCCACACTGGCTTGAGGCAGGCATGGGCAAACTACGGCCCAGCGGCCATATGCGGCCAGTTAAGCTTTTTAATCCAGCCCGCTGAACTTGAAAAAATGATATCAATAATAACTAAGTAATCAAATAGCTGTATTTCATCAATACTGTGGGGTTTCAAATACACATATTTTGTTCATTCTCAACTGATATTAAAGCACGTTTTCTACATATCCCATGATATATTTTTTCCTTCTTTGAGGTGGGTCACCAAAACACTCCATCCATCTGCTCCTGCTCCGGCCCCTCGGTCAAATTTTACAACCCATTGTGGCCCCACCAGTCAAAAAATTTGCCCACTCCTGGGCTGAAGGTAGCGAGTGACTCACAGGCCAGGCCGGGGTTGTGCTCGCCAACCTTCCCTTTTCGGCGAGACTGCTTCCGCTCCTCGTCCCGGATCTTCCTCTCAGCGCCCTTGTCACAGAAGACTTTGATCTGGCAGTAGGCGCGGTGGATGGGCTTGTTGCTGCGGTTGTTGTAGCTGTAGGTGTCAATCTGGAGGTTGAGCGGCAGGCCCTTCACGCCCTTCTGGGAGGAGAAGTCGGTGCTCAGGCAGTTGACGGAGACGAAGATCTGCCAAGATGGACAAAACCAGGGAAAAGTGTCAGACTTTGTTGACAGTAAGATGGGGACAGTCATCATAGCGGTGGCCAGCGTCAATTTGTGGCAACAGCAACTTCGATGACACTCGGCAAGTTCTCTTGCAGGCCTCTCTTGCGGCTGGCGCTCATTTAATGTTATTTGCTGCCCTCTACCGGCAGACCATGGGCATAGCAGGCTCCTGAGCATTTGGAGTGCCAAGACGCTCCTTTGTTCTCACGGCGTCCCTGTTGAAAGCAGGTTAACAAAGCGCTCTGTTCCAAACAATCTTTTTTCTTTTAAAGCCCTTCAAAAGCAAATATCAGGTACCGTGGAAATAGAAGTGAAGAGTAAATGTGTAATATTTGTCAATTTAATGCATTTTTGCAGCGCAGTTGAAGCACTAGCTAAAAATCCTGTGAAGACAGTTGTCAATTCAAGTGCGTTTAATTCACTGTAACTTAAACTGAAAAAAAAAAAAACCCTCATGTGAGGAAATGTATTTACTTTTATTTCCACTTGATGTTTGGAAAAATGGTCAGGTGCATTTTTAGGAGTGCAGATATGTTCTTTCTTGTACTTTTTATTTTTCTTTAATGCTGCAGCGTAATAGAAAAAAGAAGAAAAATACATTTCAGTCTGCTTGACAGAGACAAGACTATGCCAAGATGGAAATAATTGGCTTTTTGCAGTGAAAGCAGCTGCCCTCAAAAGAAGATTAACTCAACTCAGTTTTTTTTTGCTTGTTTTTTTTGCAAATACCCTGTAAATGTATGTATATATGCAGGCGAGCGATCACCCTGAGGGCAAGACACACACACACAAGCACACACAGAGAAATTGATGAGATCAATTATTGGCTGCTGTGCTCAAACAGTGCGGCAGGGTGGGGCTTCAAAAACACACACACACACACACACACAGCGCAGTCACACACACAAGGATCAACATCTATGGACACGGCCTCAAGTCATGCAACAGTTAGACCCACATCCTGGTGTGTGTGTGTGTGTGTGTGTGTGTGTGTTTGCGTTTGAGTAGTCTGTGTGCAAGAGAGGTGAGCCACCGTCCATCCTCCGCCACGGTGACATAAGAGTCGGCGAATCGAGCGCTCCTCCTTCCTGCCACCTCCACTTCCCGCTACCTGCTCAACTGGATTTTCTTTGTTACCCGCTCGGTCAGGTCTGCGTCAAGTTTCCTCATTCCTGCACTCTTTTTTCTATTGCAGCGTCTGAAAAACCGCCTTCGCATCCAGCGTCACCCCGGGGCTGGTCGGACCGGTCTGGAACGTAAATGCCCCGAGCGCAGAGCAACGCTTACGCTACGCTTACATCCCACGCCAAAAACCCTGAAAGCCTCCTCCGTAATTTTTCTCTGGGGACTGTTTCGAAGGAGCGCAGCGAGCACATCAGCTGATGAACGCAAACAAAAGGGGCTCAGACACCTGAAACCATTTGCGGCTTGTGTCACAAGGGCCTTTATAAGGAAAAGGGTTGTCTATTTTTAGCCTTGGCGGCGTTTTAAGGGTTTAAGGCGAGAAAGAAAACGCATTCTGGGTGAAATTTTACGTCTTCGCCTCTTTCACGGTCTTACTTTGGCCTCCTCGTTGGTGTCCCAGGTGAAGGAGATGGCGTTGTAGGAAATCTCCTCGATGTTGCCGATGGTGTTGAAACTCTCCTTGTAGTCAGCTGTGGCAAGTGGGGAGAGGTGGGCAGAGGTGGGGATGAAAAAAAGGGAAGGCGTGAGATTCTCAGTAACCAGCAGGTACCTGCACATTCCAGCCGGCAGTCCGACTCAACAGATCTAATTCCCAGATGACCCGAATAATCTGTCACTGTAAAACAACACATTTAACCCCCCCAGCCCCACCCCTCCATGCGCATCACTTAGCGCTAAGCTTCCCCCTTAAACCTGCCACTTGTGCAGGCACGAGAGGATTAACGTGACCTTTCCGGCACAAAAACACGGGTGAATCGGGGTGGGGTGGGGTGGGTTCTCGAAAATCGCCGACATCTGTTCACCGGCAGCACTGTCCCACATGCCGAACGTCCAGCCCGTTGGAATTCTTACCGATGTCCAAGCACCTCTGCTTGGCGGTGTGCTGCCTGGAGTGCCAGTACTTCCAGTGTTTCAGCTGGTCGTCTCGGCACTTCTCCTCTCCAAACACCACCATCACGACGCTCTGGAGACACGTTAAAAACACGAGGAAATAAACCAATCACACGCAGTTCGTAAATGACTCTCCCGCTTTTCCTCTCTGGGTCTTTTGTCTCACCCTGACTTTGGTGATGGGCTGCTGCAGGCCTTTGTTGTCGATCTCCCGGAGGGTGATGGGGTAGAACTGGCCTTTGTTCAGGTACGTCATGGTGCCGTCACCCGTCTTCTGCCGCAGAGACTTGGACGCCTCCAGGGTGTATTCGAAATTATTCCTGCAACACGCAGCGGAGTGAGAACCTTGGCCGCAGAGGGCCACTCTGCACGCTTCTCTTTTGACGGCGGCCTCCAAATCAGTGTGTGTGTGTGTGTGTGTGTGCGGATGCTCGGCTTTCACACCGAGCAGGGGAATCCGGTGTCTCCCCTGTGGCCCGCCGCGAAAGATTCCGCTCGGCGGCGGCGTTACTCACCCCGGCACGGCGTCAAAGTGAGGGTAGTCGTCCGACGCCATTGAGGACACGCGTAACTGGAGATCCCCTGGGAAGGAAAAGACCTGCAGCGCACAAAGGAAGCGGAGTAAACGTGAAGGAAGTCGCTGAAATATCTGCTTTGCCTTGATGACACAACTGACAACAGCAACACGGGAAATGACCAGAGACAAATAACTTATTTTCATTCACAAGCCATCAGCTATCTTCTCGATGTCCTCCACCACTTTCTGATTATCGGATTAGCTTGTTGCCTTCCCCTACACCGCCCCCCTTTTTTTTTTTTATATCTTCACCTTCTCACCGCCTTTTGTGTTGAGTTTGCCAGGCAACTATTCTCAAACAACCCCCCCAAAGGTGAATAGAAAGAGAGAGGGAAGAGCGAAAGGGCTCTGGTTATTGTAGGGGGGGAGAAAGTACAGCAGCTTATTGTGTTGCTGAGACAATGGCATAATAACACCGCTGGTCGCTATTTTTTTCCGGCCGTGTTCAAATAAAACCAGGCGAGGCTGAGCCCACCGCTGGCTCCCTGCAGGGATCAGGTGAATGGCCTTTTGTGTGACGGCCGAGACGTGTGAGAGGAGACGAGGGGAAAGCCGGGGGCTTTAGCAGGGTTTCAAGAGAGGGACGCACACACACACACACACACACACACCTCCTGGGAACCATCCTTGTAACTCTCGGTGAAGGTGGAGTCGGGCGGCGTGCGGGACTGGGTGCCGGGGCTGAACTGGACGCTGCTGTGGGCGAGCTGGCGTTCGAAGGCGCCCACGTGGCCGTCGGTTTCGGTGCAGGTGTTGGGAACGCTCACCGAGAAGCCGTGGCCGGGCGCCTCCGTCTTGACGGCCGCGTAGTTCGGCACGGCGGCGATGGAAACCGTCACAGTGGTGTCTGCAAAAAGAGAAAAGGAGAGACAAAAAAAAGTGACTATCGGGTTTTTCCGTCTCGCTCACTGACATTTTACTTGTGTCCATCGATGACAACCAACCTGGTGAGGAGAACTGGTTCCTCTTGTCCTGAGTAAGCTGAAGGATGTTGAAGGGGGCTTTGAGGACCTGGATCCGGCTCTCCATGCCGCCCTCCTGGATCGGAGCTATGGAGTGTCCTGCCTGGAGCTGGTGTCTGAAAGCAAGACAATCAACTCGAATTTAGGAGTGAAATGTTAAGTTTCTGCCATGAATACAGTGAAAGAGTATTTTTATTATTATTATTATTATTATTATTATTATTATTATTATAATGTTTTGGTTCGATATAAGGTTCTTTAATTTGCATATGACTTTACGGGTGCACTTCGGGACACTCCACATCTTAACGAGCGACACGTTAGTGACCTAACATATCACAAACTTCTCAATAACGACGACAATGACAATATCCAGGTCACGTGTTTCAGCGACACTGTTGACAGACGGCCGCCATCCGTGAAGTTTGCTGCGGTCTATGAAAGATTTGGTCAGCTCCCAACCAACAGCGGCACGCAAGCTGTAGTTGCGCTTTGTGTGTGTTTGCGAAAAACGTTGCCTTCAGCAAAGAGCGATCCTTGGTGGCGGGCTTTCTTTTCTTAATATCGAAAAGAGGCAGCAGCCAGTGTCAGCCAGCGCCAGAGACAGCGAGTGCAAAATAGCTGAAAAAGTTAGACTGATGGACCACTAATTATCTAAAAACTTAGACTTAAAACTAGAGTTTGAATTCCATGTTTTGACTTTGCGATTATTAGATCACCTCACAGTTTGTCGGTTCTCAATCTGGATTCTTTTGAGCAGGAACTCTAATTGACCGTGATTGTTCCACCCCCACCGGGTGCAACCACACAGCCCCTTGTGATCTCTGCGCCGTGTCGACCCTCTTGTTGCCTCGGCGGGGGGACGCCAAAGTGCGCGAAGGGCGGCTCGAACCTCTCAACTCTCTCCTGCTGCGTGTGTGTGTTTGGAGGCGACGGCGGAGGTGCTCACCTTTTGTTGGGATCCACATCACAGACCAGCGCTTCTGGCTTGCTCTGGGTTATTGTCCTCTTCTCCCTGGGCACCTGCACGGGCGGGTAAACACAGCCGCTCAGCGTCTGACCACATCACACCCAAAACTCACACAGCTCTCCCCCCCGCCGTCTACACGCGTGGCCGGATCAGTTACACGGCGCACGCTCTGCCTCGCAGATGTTGCCCGGTGGCTGCGTGTTGGGGACCGGAGAGCCAGGAGAGATTTGAGAGCCGGTCCCCCGAGGTCAGAGTCTGGACTTTTGATTTATTAGACAAAAGGGTTGGGGATACCTTGTAATAGTCGTACAACAGGCCGAGCGCCGCAGCGCTGTCCTCGTCTCCGTTGATGCTCATCATGGCCTTGGTGGCGGCTGTCAGAGGGTTCTCCAGAAATGACTTCCAGGCTTCATCCTCTGTGGTGAAGGAGCGACGCTGGTTAGCGTAGCCAGGGTCGTTCTGTAGGACGAGGACCGCACGCTTGCTGCCAGGGGGGAGGGAGACGAAAAGATACATCACACCACTGCGGGCAACACGGGGCAACACGCAAATGCTTTTTAAACTTTTTCATCTTGGGTTGCGTCAAATCGAGCTGATGGAGGTTCTCTTTCACTGCACGAATTTATAAAGTCGGCCAGCGCCAACACAATCAACGCAATCACACAATCACAGCCACCTTCAAGGCAATAGATAAACCATGTAGGCGCTGTGCGTCTGAGAGACCAGTTGTTCTGGCTTTTCCACAATTGTGCAACAAATCTCAGCCATGAGGCCACCGGAGGTGTGTGGCGAGAAAGATGCTCCACAGGCTCGTCCGGTGCGACAACTCCAGTTCGGGGACGCCTGATTGGCTGAGGCGGCGGCCGCGAGTGACACATCTGATCGGGCCGCATTCCTGCCAGTAATCAGCGCCGTGCCACTGTTTTTGTAAGGAAACCTGTTTGTGCAAAAGAGGTTGTAGTGCGAGCGTCACTTTTTAATCCTTCGTCCATTTTGTGAGCCGTGGAGCCGAGCCGCCATTGCATCGCAAACGTGAACACACGACAGGTAATTTCTCTTATTTCGCAAACTCCGAAGGTATATATAATACCACTGACGTCGTGTCGTTGATTCAAATAAAACACTGCACAACTGTCAAAATACTGGCCTGTAGGTGAACAGCAAAATTCAAATGGTTGCCCCCATGATTTGATTTAACTCTTGAAATTCAGTTGACATGATACATGCACCAGTTCAGTTTCCACAACAAATGCCGCTTTTTTGTTTCCCTCTCAATGGTCAAAGCAAAGTAACAATTAGTAACCCTATATCTAATTGTGCTGGTCATAAAGGGCAACCCGATAAGATCATTTTATATTGCAGGTTATTTGCGAAAACAAAACAAGAGACAGAATGCATTATTAAAACACAAAAGGGTTTTTTCTGTCCATTTTTGTAAAAGCTACCAGATTATTTTCTAAAAACAAAAACTGACTAGTATTATCATGTCATCATTGATGTAGAATTTACAGTTTTAAGCGTACATATGCAAGGAAAACAACAACACATGTCTTTTGTGTGCAGGTTTCACTTACAGAAACGTGTAAATATGGAGTATTTTTATTTATTTTTTTTTAAATCCCATATAGTGCTGTGCTTGCTTTGTGTAAGTAGTCTGGCCAACGCCTAGCAGGTGTACAATTTCACTCCCCTCAAAGTCTCCTTGTCACTGCCCTCAAAACATAACAAAACAAAACCAAACACGTAAAAAAAAAATATATATATATATATAAGAAACAACAAAGAACAATCAGCTCAAGAAATATATTTTACTACTTTCTTATTTCACGTTTGCTTTAATACCTTGGAAATATTTCCAACAACAAAACAACAGCACCAAGCTGCCACTGCCAGCACCCTGAGAAAAGTCCTCATTTATTCCTGTGCAAACATCATTATGACTATCCACACGAGCTGTTACAGCTCGGAGCAAAATCAAACAGCAAACGGGCCCCGGCGCTGTCACGGGACAGGCGCTGTCGTCTTCCAGCGGCGGGCGCCTGGGCTCGCACGACAGGTGGAGATACACCTGTGCAGGTACGAACATGACAGGTGAACTGAGCGCACCTCCGCACCATGGGAAACTATGAGATACAATCACCTGCCGCTTGGCAGCCACTCTCGTAAGGAAACTTACCATTGCAGAGGTAATATTCCCCGAGCTGTGCGTAAACGACACAGACATTTAAAAAAATTGGAGAATCTCAAAATAATATTTTGGAAAATATATATCAACATAAATATTCAAGTTGCGGGTCAGAAGTGGACCAGGCTTCGGTTATTTATTCCATGTGAGCCCTGATCTCAGAAAATTGCTCTCGCACACAAACACACGCACGCATACGCAAAACATCCAAGAAGCGAGGGGGGGTGAAATCGAGGGAAAAACATCGCAAAGCATCCGCAAAATATTTACTGTTAGTATTACAAGCTTGTGCCAGCCACATAGTGCAGGCTACAGGTGGAAGAGTCAGGACAACTTACTTGTCATGCTCCTGTGACATTTCGCTCGGTCGAACTGGACTTTCTAGTTGGTACTGAAAATCCGATCCGTCTTCTTTACAGTGCTGCGCCGCTAACGCCGGATAAGACAAAACAAGGTGTCCCCAGACCGAGAGAACGGGTTTTGTCGGCTTTTCTCGCTTTTTTGGGGGCAATGCTGAGAAATTGAGGGCCGGTTTTACCTGTGACAGCACCGCGGATTGGATTACAGGTAGCCAGATGGGCGGGGCCTGGCCGTCAATTGCCCTCTGCCCGGCTGTGATTGGCTAGGTGAGGTCGGCCCGTACCTGCGAGCTGTGGAGAGTCTCACTGGAAGAACAGGGTTTCGCACTTGGAATTATTTCAAAAGGGATTTTTTTTTCTTCCTATGACGATGTTTCTAAAAAAAAAAAAAGAAAAAAAAAAAAAGAAAAAAGAAAAACAGCAGATTTTTTGGGGAAGAGACAAACAAGAGAAACCGTAGAAATTGAAGCTTTTTTGGTAACACGTTTTCTTAAAGTTCTGTCCAATAGACTACATGAAAAATACATAGAAATACATAGAGATTTTTAATCATTGTACTTCTTACCAATTTCATATCTAACCTTGTGATAAATAAATAAAAGTTTTGTTTTTTTAAATGTCAAACTGCAGAGCTGAGCTATTGCAGTGGGAGCATTTTCCTTTTCCCCTCCTTCCCTTTCTCTCATTCCAGTCAACCTGACAGTAAACCGTTTTCATGCTCCATAAAGAAAATAACCCCACCTGTGCCAGTGGATGATGAAACAGACAGCTGTTTACATTCACCAGGAGGCTACATTATCATAAGCCGGCAGCAGGTAAGAAAACAGACAAATTCAGCCCTCAAACCACCTCCCTTCCCACCCCCCAAAAAATACATCAGAGGCGTGCAAATGAATTGGGGGAATTAGCATGTAACCAAATCGGGCGTTGAGGGGGGATTGCATGTGGGTCTCAATGGCAGTATCAGAAAGTGGCTTCCTGAAAATGACGAGTCCTTCTTTGCACCCACGCATGGAGGAATCAAGAGGTTTGAAAGGCTTTGAAATCACGCTGTATCTGCTGTTTAGACTGCAATTTGCAGCCATCCACGCCTATCGTTGGGCCAAATGTCATAAAGCAAACAGAAAACCTTAAAAGCCGTGAAAACATCACGCGACAAAATAAAGAAACACCCGCAGTGAAAACAAACAGCTTGGTTGGAGACAAAGGAGCTTAGAAGATGCTATCAAGCGGTTTCTCCCCCTCACATAGAAACTAACAGCCCCCACTTCTTACACGCAGTCACAGTCATCAACAGACACACACAAAGAGACAGACAGACACAGGCTCCAGCTCCTGCTCCTGGATCCTGGTTTGCTGTTTATTTATCCCAGAGGAAGGACACCTGCCTCTCCTGGAGCTTGTTTGTGTTTGCACTGTGGACATGGGATAATGCAGAGCAGGGAGGGATACAAGGAACTGTGTGTGTGTGTGTGTGTGTGTGTGTGTGTGTGCGTGTGCGTGTGTGCGTTAGCTGCAGGAGTGTGTGTTCCACGGGCTGCTGAGGTTGGGGTTGCGTACGAAGAGATGCTGACTCGACAGAGAGCAGAAGGGAGGAAAGCAGACGCAGGAGGGTGAGCGCAGATCAAGATCACAGGCGGGGGGGATTAACAGGCCGCCAGCTCCTGGGAATCAAAATAAAAGCCACGGCAATGAGATGAAAAGTAACAGTTCAGCGGAGGAGGAATTAGTGAGAGCGCTGTCTTCATTCCACAAGCAAATTATGACAAGAAGCCAAACAAAATGTTAATTTCAACAATTGAATTAACCGCTAATGATCCAATTTACCCTTTACATCACTTAGTCGCACGCACATATGTTTATTCCCTATTTAAATGCATTTGAAATTGTCACTATGAGGTCAATATGATATCCTACAGGATACTTCTATTGGAGTTTGTCTGAATAAACAGTTTGGACTGTCAGTCAGTGCAAACATTCTGCTGGTGTGTTTCAAATAGAGAGCAGAGGCTATACAGTGAACCAGGAGCGTGTTCTTCTGCTGGAATGATATTATTTTAATTCATTCAATAGATCAAACTTTTCTTTACTTTGAACATCAGGCCAAATTAGAAAACACTTTTGCCACATTAACTCTCCCATTTACTTTCCCAACATGTTGATGCTACTATACAGCATGTACATGCACAACCTGTTTTGTCCATATCAAGGTTTTTGAAAAAAAAGTTCAAGAATGACAAATTGGATTTCCCTTTCTTATTCATTATCTTGTACTTCATAATGTTCTAACTAAACGATTAGCCACAACAGATTATTTCTTGTTAAAGGTCACATGTCCCTTTGTTTCTTTTTTTCTCTTTGTTCTCCGACAGACGTGTCTCTCCTGTCAGTCAACTCACAAGGAGGAAAAGTCCCTCCTTTTGCTTCTTTTGTTCTTTTGTTTTGTGCCACCTTTCACAAAGTGCATGCAGACACGCACATCTGGAAAACAGGCCCTTTGTGATGTCACAACCTGGCACTGACTTTTCTCCTATATTGTTGGCTGCAACCAGCTTGGTGTCTGGAGCCACCACCAACATGTGGAGGACCCAACAAGTCACCAGTTTCAGCACCTGGAAGACAAACCCAGCTGAGATTACAAGATCCAGAGTCCAGATGTTCTCAACCACTGGGCCTCTGAAACCATTTTGAGATTAATTTGCAATTAATGATGCAATAAAGAGCTGCACCTCCAAGTTGTACTTAATGAATCTCGAGCTGCGTTTCCATTATAGTTTTTCGAAAAAAAAAAAAAAAAAAAAGCAATATTTCTTAAGTTTGGACAAAGTACAATTGCGATTTGCAGGTGTTTCCATTGAATGATGTGAAACGCATCAGCCGTTATTCACGTAAAATCTCGTGGGACGAGTTTTTACAAGAATTACGTTTGCTTTTGCTTGTTCACGTCTGTTTGCTGTCAAGAACGGTTGCTCTTGTAAAAACAATTCCATCTCCTCTACCATCCAAATATAACGCGCCATTTTCACTTGAAGTGAACTGGTCATGTGACCCCGTACGAAAAAAGTGTTTCCATGACACACCACCTCATGAGAGTGTCAAAACCTTTTAGCCATATTTGAGAGGTTTTTACAAGTTTAGGTGTTTCCATTACCAGTTTCTAATTGCGATATTTAGGTTTTGCGCAATTCTAGGGGTAATGGAAACGCAGCTACTGAATTCTGACATCATACAGGTGGTGCACATCAGGAACGTTGCTTCTTTTCTCCATCTACAAGATTTTAAAAAACAAGTAAAACAGTTATTTGAGGACTTCCTGTGGAAAGAAGATGGACAAGGTTGAGGCAGTGTGTGTCCTCATGACGAGCCTTTCGTTGGAGCTCCTAACTGAAGGGATCCCACACCCAGGTCAGGCTCGCAGTAGTTACTGGCGTCTAATAGCCCGGGGCAAAGAGATGATCTCATAACTGCTTGTGTTACACACACACACACACACACACACACACACACACACACACACACACACACACACACAGAAACAGAAAAGAAAAGTATTGCGATAAAGTGAGACGACGAACAGACGTGAACGTGTTGTTTATCCAACAGTCGGCCCTGGAAGAGCGTTGGGAGAGATTCCCAACTGTTGCCAACGACTCAAACCCTCCAGGATTCGCTTTGTCGTCTCTGTCAATTTGCTTAGTGGGCTACAGGCCTGGAGCCCTCGCCCCATCCCCTCCTCACTCATCTCCCTGGAAGACAGTTGGCCTTTCTCTCTCTCTCTCTCTCTCTCTCTCTCTCTCTTTGTCTCTCTCACTCTCTCTCTCTCTCTTTCTCTCTCTCTCTCTCTCTCTCTCTCTCTCTCTCTCTCTGTTTTAACACCGCCCGTCCCACTCCAGGCATCTAACCGGGATTGAAATGAGATGCAAATCCAGTTGCTCTTTCCAGGCATGTAGCCACATGCCAGAGCCCAGAGCGCCCGTAACTGTTCTGAGGTCTGTTTCGGGCACGCCGGACCGACGTCGGCTGCTGAAGTCAAGTGTGCTGTTGTTGGATAAACAGGCGGTGGCGGGTGTGGGGAGAGAGGGTGGGGGGGTCGGTACCAACAGTGAAGCGGTGCTGTGATGAGATCCCAGATTATTATCACACCATTACTTCTCTCTTTTTTTTTTTTTTTTGTCAACAGGTGCCGCTGAGGTCTGAAATGATTTACCCTCCATGAATATTCCCGTTGCAGTTTTTCCCCTTTGGCAGCCTTTGCTCCTGTTTACCCAATTATTCCTTTTTCTTTCCCAAGTGTATGACTACGGCCGGGCTTGAGCTCAGTGTTTTCCAGTGTTTTGCTGAGGCCCTGGTTAGATGCTATCACACTCTTCCCGCTGATTACAGTAAAAACAGTCACAGACAGGGCTTCACAGACCCGCATGCTGCTTCTCACACACACGCAAAAACACACACACACACACACACACACACACAGGCACAGTTGGAAGCGAGCAAGTCAGGACTCTCCTTTTTTTTTTCTCCAGGTGTTATGGGATTCGGGGATGCTTGATGGAGTGTGTGTGTGTGTGTGTGTGTTTTGATTCACAACACAGCTGATGTTTGAGCCTTGAGCTGCAAATATAACCGAACTCTAAATATGAGCAAAGGGTCCGTATTACATACGCAATGAGCTTCTTAATTGTCCCTCGCTTGCTCTTGTATTTTTGTTCATGTTTCTTTCCTCTCGTTAATCCTGCGGTTTGGCAGGTTGGCAGTGAGACATGTTCAAATGATGCTGGGGCTTTGTGTCATTTTGTGATGGCAAAACATAATCCAAGTAAATCACTGATCTCATTTAGAATAATTGCACACAACTGCCTGCGTATATAGAAAAAGTTTGATTAAATTACGTTACTATTTGTAATGCTGCATTATCCGTTGTTATATAATAGGAAATAAAATCACCACCACTCAACACCAGGAATCCAAAAAAAATATATGTGTGTGGACAACAAGACATCATTATGTGTTTTGAGCGAGCCGGCAGACACGAGCAGCAGCTAAATCAGCATCACTGGGAACACCGGAAGATTGTACCCACACAGTAGAGTGAGAGACCTCAGAAACATCACACACACTTGTCATCTCTTCATGAACCGAAAAACTAACAAGAGCCAATACTAATTTGCATTTTCTTTAAAAAAAAAAAAAAAAAACCCAAAAAACTTAAGTTTATCTATTAAACTAGTGACAGCTTTCTCAAATAACAGGCTAAACATCTGATGCTGAAAAACAAACAAACGCGTGATACCAATTAAAACACAATCTCTTGGCTAAATGGCTGCGAAGGGAAAAAAAAGATCTACGTAGTGTCACAATCATACTGACTCCTCACAGAAAACTTGAGAGCCAGTGGGAAAAAAGGGCAGTAGAAAGGTGTATTTGTCAAGTGTGTTGTGTTGAAGGAAGCAGTGAGTATTGTTTGGACAACTGAGCGTTCATTCACACCTGACACACATGAGCCCTAATCGCTCACAGGTGAGTTTAACGAGTGTGAAACCCAGCGAGCACACGACCACAAAAGCTCCCTTTTTACACAACCACCAACACCGCCACCACCATCCCTAGCAGCAGCAGTTATTCACCCAAAACATATTCAATTTAGTCAGAACATCAGATCTGTCTGTGTATGCATCAATCTTTGCATATGTATACCTTTCCATATCTATGTTTGATCCTTCAACGCGCTGCCCACAATCAGGTTTTGTTTTTTTCACAGACAGTCATCTACTATTACCACTGAGTGCAGTCAGTGATTTTATTTATAGTTTTTTTTTTTGTTTTTTTTTTAACGAGCAGCCAGGCTGCGTGAGGAATGCAGGCCAACCGAGCCGACAGCATACCTGCACTATCACAGGCGCCTGGGCTCATTTGTTAAAGACCGAAAAATTAAAAGGAAACGTTTTTCTTTCAGTTAAAGGTCACATGAGTTTCTCAGGCAGAGCGGATGGAGGTGATGGCGTGATTAACCCACTGAAAGTTTGACCGCCATTTGATAGAGTCATGCAAAAATGCAGCTTTTCTCAGATTTATTATTATTTATTTGTTGCGAGTGCAGCCAATGCCATATCCTCAACTGCACCTTGCTGAGTTGTTGGATGATAAATCCATAGATTCGTTATGAAATCATCCCTCCAAACCACACAAGGTTCAGTGCACGTTGGGGATGCGTTGAGGCTTCCGTCGTCTCGCGACTCGTCGGTACCACTTGAACGACGGCGAGCACATCATTTATCCGTGAATGGAGAGGTGAAGACTTACGGACGGGACCAGCGTGGTGACTTCTGACTCAAGTCGGTCTTTGTTTCAGAGAGCGAGGGCCACGGCGAAACAAGCTCTGCCACTTGTCACACACAAATCCTCCTGCCCCGCCTCATCCACCTTTTGTCTCTGCCGTGATTTACTCTGAAACCGCCCGCATGAGCAGTCACGGCCTCCTTCATTCGAACATTGCACCTCAACGGTCCACGCATCCTCTGTGCAACACAGCAAACTTACATCCTCTGAATTTAAATTTATAAAAAACTGATGAGTTTTGCACTGTTTTTTTGTAATCAGTCTTTAGAGAAAATAAACTTTTTTTTTTTTTTTTTTTACTAAATATATGGTGACATGATATTTGTTATTCCTTGTCATATCCTCATTAGGGAAATTATGTATTTCATGCATGCAAATGTGAGGTGCTTCCTGGCAAATTGAGAAAACAAATGTGTCCCTCTGTATTAAAGAGCCCAGATGACATTTGGAGTCATCTGACGGGGCTGCGAGTTCGCCCTGGCCTATTTCATTGTACGTTATACATGTACATTATACACACATTACATCATTGATCATCAGCCATCTAAGCTGAGGGGCATTTGTGTGAAGTGAAACGTGAAGTTTCCCTTTCAGTCAGTGGTGGGACGTTCCGATAGAGGTCAAAGGTAATTTATGCCTGATTCTTCTCTCATTCAAGTGAGCTTGAATCTCTCCCTCACTCCCTCCCTCTCTCTCTCTCTCTTTCTCTCGCTCTCTTTTTTAACATCAATACAAATCAGCTATTGGTGACAAATAAATATCAAGAGGCAAAGTGATAGTGCTGTGATATGCAAGGGATTATATTTGCTTCATGGCACACACAAACACACAAACAAGCGCACGCACATACACACAGAGTCACAGATTTGTGTCGATACAGTCACCGGGACTTCAGAGGACAAGTATTAACCTGCAGGAGTTTCTGTTGTCTTGAAGCCAACCGTTGGTGTCTGGTGATTACCTCCAACTTTCTATTGTGAAGGAGGAGAATTAGTCTCGCTCTCCATCTCTCACACATGCAAAAAAAAAAGCAAAAACTGTGGTTTAATGCAAGGGAGGCCTCATAGTGTTCTGTTGGCGACGCAAGCCACTAAACAGAAGAAAATAAAAATGAAGATGAATTAACATCAGACCTCAACCGAAAGCAGGGTAAGACAGAGTTTCTGTTGAGTCAGAGCCAAACCTTGTGAGCCCGAGGGGGTTTGTTGATATGATGATGTTGCTCTCCAGCATGGAAGAATTGATAATGAAAATAGCAACACTAAAATGTTGCAGTCTTGCTCGGAAATGGTTCCTCAACAGCTGTGTTTCCTCACACGGTGACGATGGAAGGCAGCATAACGACCAGAAGTCACCAGCCTTGTGTCTTGTGTTGTTCAACTTAGTGAGATAAAAATAATTTTAAGAATCCTTGAACATGACATTTTACAAATGGAAATTATAGAAATTTCAGCATTGCTCCAACATACACACGTTGTTTCAAATATTTACATTAAATATTAAAAAAAAAAAAAAAGTTTGGTTGTCATGAGAGCCACTCAACCAATGAACCAGTTCTTATGCTTCTTTTGCATACATGGGGGAAAAAAAAAAAAGAATAAATAAATGAAAACATTTTCAACATATAACAATTTACCAATGTATAACATACTGTGGATGCATCAGGATTGTTTTCAAACAATAAACAATAACTTCATTAAAAATATTTGACCCCTCATTCTTTATCTGGCGGATCTCTATGAACTCATAAACAGTTCAGATGGCATTCGTAAACTACTCTAATCACCATTCTTGTCTCGATATCACGTGTGGTGCGGTTGTGCAGGTCACAGCCAGCGCAAAACCACCACTAAAACAAATTTCTTTGCATGTTCATGTTTGGTTAACTGATCCTCAGACCTGTCAAACCAGCAGCACCTCGATCCTTTGTCCATGAGCGGGTGGAGCGGAGAAATCACGGCCGTTGAATAAGTCGAGTTGCTGCCGCCTTTTTCAACTGATGGGAGGTTTTGCTTGGTGTGCTCCGATTTAACTGAGCATAATTTGCCGCAAAGACCTTTGCATCTTATTTTTGTTGCATATAAAACAAACCTGGACTGGTTCGTTTTCACCAAATCAGCATCTCTTCATGAAAATTGCTGATTTGGTGAAAAATTGTGTTTTCCACAGTAGCTGAGAGATGACAGGGCAAACACTCGCTCTTTCGCAACCAGGAAATGCATCTTTGTTCAAAAGGTGACATATTTGATTTATGAGACTGACACTGCATGACATATGTTCCCCCACAATGACTCTTTTCAGACTAACACCCTTTCTAAACACGAATTTAAACTATATTTGGTGCAGCGCAGACTCCTAAACTCCTTCGACCTCAAAGCAAAAAAATAAAATAACTTATATCGTTATTTAACTCTAGCTGTCATCAGGTGTAGGCAGGGTTACACCCGGACAGGTCGCTAGCTTATCACAAGGCAACAAACAAAAGATAAACAGCCATTTCCACTCGCAGCTACGGACATTTAGAGTTCCCAGTTTGCCTCAAGCATGTTTTTGCACTGTGGGAAGAAGATGGAGAAACCTGAAGGGGAAGCAACCTAGAAACAGGGAGAACATGCAAACTCCGCACAGAAGGCCTCAGGGCCCAGGGGTCGAACCAGCGGACAGTGCTGACCACTGCACAAAAATCCCACAGAGCGGACGACTACTGCTAATAGTAGTAGTAGTAGCAACACCAGTATGTACTTTACTGAGTTTTGAAGGTATGTCTCAGCATATGGTGGTTTCTATGAGATAACTAAAAATGTCTGCTTGTTCTGGCCTTCCTGGAGATAATGACAGTAGGTTTTGTGTTCATAGTGTTTTGCAGCACGACCTAAGCAGTGTCTGATAGTCACCGTGTTTTGACGGACGATGTAAAAAACAACAATATTTCCAGGATGCTATGGAGTGTTACTTCAACTACAGCGCCACTCAGCGGTGGATATGGGAAAGACACTCACTCAGACACGACTTGTCATCTAAAATTGATCCGACTTTTGGACAAGATGGTTCAAAGACTTGTCTCTCACATGACGAGTGGCAAGTCTTTATCCATTAAGAAAATGCACCCTTCGGCATTAATTTGAACCGGAATTTACATTGCTGTTAGCGATGTTCAACTGGACATTTAACGTTTAATCAAGTTAACATTTTAGTTTATTTTATTTTTATCACTAACAGCACTTCCCTTGTCACGTAGTACCCCTAAAATTGTATTTTTTTAAAAATTAATTTATTACCACAACAACTAATATAGTTAAAATTATTTGGAGGCTTTGCTGTGATATATATATATGCAAATGTATATAAACATTTAGGTTCTATTTTGAAACCGGCTCGTCTTAACATGTGAAAGAATCCCGGAAGTCACCAAAAACTCTTCAGCCTTGCCGTGAGATGCACGTCTTGATGCGGGAGCGCGCATGTCATGTCTAAAATGTGATACAAATCCTTGTTGTGGTTTCATAAACATTTCATTAATATGCGTAATATACCCTTCACCCTTTTTTTGATTTGACATGACAACTATTTGCTTCCATTATAAACCATAGTGACTGAAAGAATGCGCGCTCCCTTTAGCCTGTGCATTTTGCGACAGACGTGCGGAATACGGCACAACACTACCGTAGACCAAAAACACTCATTATGTCCAAATTCAAAACCATAGTTTGGCCGAGAGTGATCTTATTTGGAGACTCAATCACACAGGTCAGACTTCTTACAGCCCTTCTTGTAACATTTCTCTGTTAACTTTAGCCACCATATGCTGTTAGCTTCTAACTGACTGTCAAAGTAATTCAGTCGATGCTTAATCTTTCAGTATTCATTTCAAACGAATGGCTGGGGCGCGGAAATAGCCCACAAACTACAAAGGTAAGTAATTGACATCCATTGTGCAAGTGTCCTATTGGTTCGGCTATCTAGACAACCTAATTCCATCCAAGATTGTACTTTTAGCCATTCAAAGCTGGGGGATGAGATTTCTCTTAGTTGTTTGGATGTAAACTGTCTACAGTATCCGAACCGGATGTGTATTTTGTCTCCAGGAAGTGCGATGTTGTGAACAGGGGACTGTCTGGATATAACTCTAGGTGGGCTAAGATTCTTTTGCCTCGACTCATCGGCTGTCAGAGCTCGGCAGACAACAACATATCTGCTGTCACGGTGTTCTTTGGCAGCAATGACTGCGCACTGGAAGGTACCATTCACAGAAACACTGAGTACATCCATAGTAGACTGAACGTTCTAGTTCCTGTTGCAGTTTTCTACCAATAAGGTGTCCTCATCCTGCCAATGAACTTTCAGAAATATACATATATATATATAAAATTTTATTATTTTTTTTTTATTAAAGTCCACCTTTAACTTCTTATGTTGGCTGAACTGTTCAGTGAGTGTAGAGGGAAACATTCAAGTCTGGAAATTTGCCCTTTGTGATGTCATAAAGGCCACTGGCACATCTAGTAGGTTAGTGACGATGCTCAACATGGTTTTGTGTGTTTGAAAACTTGACATGCAGTCCTGTCTTGCAGATAAAAACCCCCAACAGCACGTCCCTTTGCAGGAGTATTCCGAGAACCTGAAGGAAATCGCCAGGCTGCTGGCTTCAGCTGGAGTTTCCGCAGACAGAGTGATCTTCATCACTCCTCCACCCATCCATGAGCAGACCTGGGAGAAAGAGTGCATCTTAAAAGGTTTTATTCCATGCATTTCTTTCTCATGCTTCTATCTTCACTCTAACTGCTTTGTGTGCCCAACTGGAAGTGATCTTTTTTCTTAAATCCATCATTTTTTTCCAGGGAGCCCTCTCAATCGTCACAACTCTGTGGCAGGACAGTACGCTCAGGCATGTGTGCAGGCTGCAAGTCATTGTGGTTCAGATGTTCTGGACCTGTGGACACTCATGCAGAAAGATGGACAGGTGGGTACCAAGACTGACTTTGGAGACCACGTCATATGAAATGTCATTTTCATTTACCAAAATACAACAGAGATCTGAAAGCAGGTGTAATTTTTTTTAATTGTAAAGTAAACCTGGACAGCAGGCTGCAAAACTGGAGTTGAGCTCTAGCTCAAAGTTTTCTGTTACACGTCTCTTGTGTCTTCTGCTCGGCAGGACTACTCAGTCTTCCTGAGTGATGGGCTGCACCTGTCAGAGAAGGGGAATCAGTTTGTGTCTCATCACCTGTGGGAGCTGCTGGAGGGGCGTTTGACACAGCTGCCTTTCATGCTGCCTTACTGGGGAGACGTGGACCCCGAGAATCCTGAGAGCAGTCTTCTCTCTGGCCAGTGACGGCTTTCAGATTATTCAGGGCTGAATGAATATTTACAAATTGAACTAATTCAGTTTTTTGTATGGAGAAGAAGCTCTTATTTGTACTGTGTCAAACAGCAAACGGTGTGACTCAAGTTTAAAATGCACAATAAAGATCTTTATTTTCAGATGCGTTTAGGCAAGTGGGAGACTTGCATTTCTTTTAATTGAAGGGTTAACATTAGTATGCATTGGAATATTAAGATACACATTATATTTTACACTTCTAACATCCACTCAAGTAACTTCACTTTCATCCAGCAACATTGTTAAAAGTCTCTACAGGTACATATTTCACAACTCTTAACGTGACAGCAGGCAACAGTGGTGAGATGTTAACTCAGATAGGTGCTTATTTCACACAGGCACACACACAAAAAGAACACACCTCCAAGACCCAACAGGGTGAATCCTTTGCAAATGAAAGATTGTCTGGCTTTATGGGTCATCTACTGGGACTTTCTGCAAAGAACGAAAAAAACTGAGCGCCAAGCATTTAGGCACAAAATATGAGAAGGCACCATACAGGGAAGGGACCCCCCATCCCCCCCACACACACACATACACACAACGATGTTAGACTCCCAGAGCACTTAACATTAAAACCTTGCACCATAAAGTGTGCATATGCTAGAGCGCCGTTCGGCCACATACAGACGCAACACAGTAAGAGCAAGAACACGTCCGACTTCAAATTTTTCCAAAGCCGAGAGAGAAAAAACAACATTTAAGTGCATTATGACACAGGTTCAGTCAAGAGAGCTGGATGTGCTCCTCCGTGTAGGACACTGCAGCGGTTCTTTTTTTAACATCTATAAGATTACATGACATCGCTGCACTGATAAAAGCACTAACAGAGTACTTGCACAGTCTTAACCCACGGAAGTCAGGCTTTTCACATCCACGGAAATGGATTTTCTTGGGGTTTCATGATGGTTTAGCCTGACGTCACAGCTCGTAAAGAAAGATCCAGGATGGACATGGATGGAATTAGCTGATCAGAGAGAAAGAGAGAAAGAAAGTTGCTGGAGGACGGGCAATATAGCCTACCAACGTGATCGCCATTTATTGTTCTAAAGCTGCAATTATTCTGACAGCGGAGTGTGGCAAAGTGCTACACACGTGATAAACAAGTCATTATGGGTTTGCAAGGGTGCTTTTCTTTATTTAAACCACTAAATATTACACACTAGGCCTTTGGAGGGGGGAATGATTTTCTACAGACTGAATGACCTTCTGGCCAAAGGCTGCACATATCCTCTCTGACTGTTCTGCACCAGGTATCTATAAAGGTACAATATGTATTGAAGTATAGCTATGTGGGCTACACCTACATCTACACTTGGCTGATATGATCTTATCTCTCGACGATTGACACAACGCGATCCTTTCAACGATTTTTTAAAATATCTTTTTTCCTGTGACTGGTATTAAAATAGTGTAACAGCTTTCACACACCGGTACTTCTGGGTCTCCCTCAGCACTCGGTCTCTTTTGTGTCAATGCATTCCTGCCTCTTGAGGCGCCGCCGGTCCCTGGGCAGCTGCGTCTGATCGGTCAGATCCTCGTAGGAGGACTTCGTAGCCGACGAGCAGGCTCCTGCGGTTGGGTAGTCGTCGGACTGGCCCTCCTCGCCCAGGTGAGAGTCGCTGATGTCCTCCTGGATTGTGGCCATCCGCTGGCCCCCTGCGCTGTCCGGGGTGAGGCCGCAGCTCGGGCCGAGGGCCGGGGTACTGCTGCTGCTGCTGGCCGTGGGAGCGGCTCCGGCCTGGCTGTGGTGCTGCTGCTGCAGAGCCGGTGGCAAAAAGGAGAGCGCGGTCCGACCGGCGGAGGAGGACTGATGCTGACGAGGCTTGACGATGCGCACGGACGCCGACTCCAGGTTGCTCAGCATTTCCTGGCTCTGAAACGCAAAAAACGTGAGAGGCCGGAATTGGTAAGATGATGCCTCTGACTGCCGTGGGATTTGTTCCTGATAGGACCAACAGACATAAAGGTATATCTTTCTGGCTAAACAGCAGGTAACAGTTCCTGCTGTTGACATCTGACACCTTTGAAAAATCTATAAAGCTGTCTGCATGTCGTCACCCTCAGTAGAACTAAAAAAAAAAAATAAGTAAGGAACATTTCTCATGGCGGACACCTACT
Source organism: Thamnaconus septentrionalis (assembly GCA_009823395.1). Classification (NCBI taxonomy): domain Eukaryota; kingdom Metazoa; phylum Chordata; class Actinopteri; order Tetraodontiformes; family Monacanthidae; genus Thamnaconus; species Thamnaconus septentrionalis. The sequence continues at coordinate 9,388,001 of CM020517.1, forward strand.
AATGTCAATAATAAGTGCAGTCCTTTCAGGAGCACAAGGGGCCCACAGTTACTGCACCTGATAGAACACTTAAAGGTCCAGTGTGTAAAATTTGGCTTGATTTACGATTTTTATATTGATAAAAACTTAATATACCCATAAGTACATTAATAAACGTGTATAATCACAGAAAAATAAAAGTAATTTGGTTTTCCTACCCTTACAACAGTTCTTGTATATGTATACATATGTATATACAATGTATATATCTGTACATAAATATATACATATTTACACACATACACAAGAACATACACATAGCAAGGGTCTTACTCCCAGTTAGCTGCTATCTGGCACGACCATATTTTGGAGGAAGCCGGGTGTGAACAATTCAGCCCGCCTGACAGCGCATTTCGTATGCAGGGTGACTGCTTCCGTCCTCAAATAAACCAACGAAGAAGAAGGTGGACGAGGTCTCCAGGTTTGGGTGCGCAGGACACTGTAGTTCACTGGACGGAGAGTGAAAGACGCTGCAATCTAAAATCTGCTTCTACTGTTTCTTCTTCCAAATATGACACACTGAACCTTTAAAGGACTCACTGTCGCACCTGAACGGAGCCACACTATTATCCCCCTGATCTCATCCTGCCCGTATCATGCCACAAATGTCACCCATGAGAAAAGACTTTGCGTGAACGATGCCTCAGTGTCAGTGCTGTCCACCCCAACAACCCTGATGACAGCACTTCACACAGTGAAGACGGCCACTGAGGAAAATGACAACGGGGACGGTGGAGAGAAAAAAAAAAAAATGAATAGAAACAACAATCACCTGACAGACATGGCCACTTTCAATTTTGGTGTCTTTTTGAACGGCAGCGGATGCAAACGGAAAATGCTGACAGACACGGCGTCGGAGTCGACTCTGTCTGGATACTCCTGCAAAGTCATCTTGCTTTCTTGAGGTAATTTCTGATCAGATGTGACCAAGGTCGGCGCCATGCGTGCAGCGGGGAGCTCAAAGAAGCATTAAGTCATGTTTTTTTTTTTGTTTTGTTTTGAAACGTTATCTCTCAGACAAACCAGAGAGCGTATGAGGTGTGAAAATGCAGCCTGATCAGTGATTACATCTAGGAGGAAGCGACTGCAGGAGTATCCCCAGTGTGGGGCCCACTGATCATGCACCACCGTGGACGCGAGGGGCATCGCAACACCAAACCACGGTACACGCACTCACCTATGGCTGGAGGTCTACTACAAACTTCCGCCATCTGCTGCAGTTCCGATGAGAACGGAGCAAAGGTTCCAAGGTAAAGAGTGAAGGTGACACATCATTCAGGGCTTCAACCCATCCGACGCTGTCTGACGCTGTTTTATTTTAATGATCTTTTTTTGGTAACCCATTTCAATTTTTTCTGAATTTATATGTAATATAATTATATAATGGTCTGATGCTTAGGCACATTTTTAAAATCGTTACTTGTCATCGGTAGAGCAGCTTTTAACAACAAATCTCTTGATCTGGAGAAAAAGAAAAAAATTAACCCTCTGTTTACAGCCTCCCAAAACTCAATCAAATTTAACTTCCAGTTAAAAGGGGTGATTTGTTTTACTTTCGCCTCATTTCCATATTAACCAGGTCTGAAAATGTGAAAAAGTGTGTATTATTTAAGTAAACAGTGTCTTGCTGATCTTTACTTTTCCTAAAAAGCATTTGGTGACTCACCAATGATGCAAAAATTATATTAAAAAAAATGTTTTCCTGAAAAATAAATGTATTCCATGACTCATTGAGCCAGCTTGAATGTGTTAAAAAATAAACAGGTTGTTAGTTTGGTAAGTTTGGCAGGAAAAACATTTGTATAGCAACGTTTCAGAGAACAGAAACTCACGCTTGGTGGGAAGTAGAAGCACTTAGTGTTCTCCTCATACTGCTGATCAAGTCGCTTGTCCTGAACGAGGAAAGTAAAAGAGACAGTTACGAACATTTCAGCATTTGACAAAGTGAAAGGATTCCAGTCGTGACAGAATTCAGTGCCCACTTCAGACGTGTCAGAAGGAGGCAGGCTCTGCCTGTTAGCAACAATTAGCATCAGGGGGAATTCATGTGGAGCAGGTCTTACCACACAGTGGACGAGGATGCTGAGGGGAATCCAGAAGATGAGGGAAAACACCACCACGGAGCCCACGATGTTGTCAGCCAGGAACTTTCCTAGTGGAAGACTTGGTGGTCAGAAAGCAGGACGCTCCCCGTCTCGTTCAAGGCCTCTGTCCGTCCGTAACTCACCAAAGGTATTGATGTCCAGCTTGTCAATGAAATCCCACAACCTCTCGATCACGTCCTGCACCTGCTTCATGCACTTCCCCTGTTAGGAACGGAGGAGCGAGCGGAGATGACGCAAGAAAAGACAACACGAAAACGCTGCAAATGGATGCCGGAGTGATGGAACTTGAACTCACGCCCTCGTCGCAGAAGCCCACAGTGCACGGTTTCCCTTTGCGGAGGAAAAGGAAGCTGCCGTCGGCCTGGACGAATGGAGAGCAGGTGCTGTCTTTCCTTCTGCAGCACATTTTGCAGGAGTGCTCCGTCTCTGCAGATGACGTCAAATTACACAGATGCTTCTGCTGTGTTCCTGCGCAAATGTTAACAACTACGCGCCTTCTAAACATGCATCGTTCTTACAAGAACGATGTCTTTTTCAAAGCAAAGATTAAAAATGACTTTGACAAAAAAAAAAAAAAATCATCTGATATGATTACAAAAGTATTGTTTGTCAATGGGAAGTTTTTTTTTAACTAAATAATCGATAGAATCAGCTTATTTGCTCAGAGTCTTGTATTTTCTTTTACCGTTGCAGGCGCAGGACTGGAGGTTCTGAACGGCCTCGCAGAAAGGGTTGCACTCCCCTTTGTAGCAGCGGCCGTTATCCACACACGTCGTGTTGTCGGCGGCGTTGACGGGCGGTGGACACTGACTGCTGACGCCTGGCGTGCGGAGCGGGACAAACACAAAGCGGCATGTATCAAACATGTATATAATTCACTATCACGATGGCCGGGAAAGTCCGGTGGAATTCTCCGTCATCTGCCGTCACACACCTGTGCAGTCGGACGTGCCTTTGCACGTTGCGTTGATGGCTTCCTGGCACCTCGTTCCCGCCTTCTCAAACATGCAATTCCGACAGCATGGGCTGTTTCTGTCGCTAAAGAGAGAAGAGAGAAGACACGCAAACGAATGATTCTCTTCAACGAGCAGGCAGCAGCATCCATTCTAATACAGGCATGGACAAACTACGGCCCCAGGGCCATTTGCGGCCCTTTGAGCTCTTTAATCCGGCCTGCCGAACTTGAAGAAATTATAATATTAGTAAAAAAAGGAAAAAAGAGCTGAATTTCATCAATTTTTTCAGTGTTTTAGAGTCATTTCAATAAGAGCTAAATACCGTGGGCCTTCAAAGACACATATTTTGTTGTAATGCTTTTGGTCATTTTCAATAGACACTAAAGCACATGTTTTCTTCAAATCCCATGTTTTTTTCTCCTATGAGGTGGCTCACCAAAACACTCCATCTATCTCCTCCTGCTCCGGCCCCTCTGTCAAGTTTTTAGAACCCATTGTGGCCCCACCAATCAAAACGTTTGCCCAATCCTGTTCTAATCCATCAGCAGCAGTCTGGTTCCCCGTACCTGCACTGCACGTCGGGTTTGAATTTGCAGTCGAACGTGCAGCAGGTGTCGTCGTTGAGGTGGAGGAGGCCGGGGTCGCACTCCTCGCCTTCCTCCACCCGGGAGTTGCCGCACACTTTGCTGTTCCTCTCCTTGAAGCACACGGGAGCCTTGAAACGCAGCGTTTTCCCCACCGAGATCTTGCTGCAGGTGGAGAAGCGCTTTGAAAGAAAAGAAAAAAGAAAGAGACGTGGTTGGTGACGTGACGGCGCCGAGAGCGCAGCCAAAAAATACGCAATACACGTCTAACCACGTATGTGCCATCCCACTGATGAACAATAACGTTTACTGTAAAAAAAAAAAAGCAAAACACAGCTTGACTGTGGTGTTCCTGAAAGAAATGAGGCTACGGATGAAGGTTTCCCACAAAAACAGAAAGCATCAACTTAGAAACAGACACACGGTTTCCCAGAATTTGCGGGTTAATGACATACACTTTCTTCGTCATCATCTCTTAACCCAGTGTTTTTCCACCTTTTGAAGCAACAGCACATTTTTTTCAATTAAAAAAAAAAGAAAATCACATGGCACACCACGAACCATAATGTGGTAATGACACTTTTTAGCCTAATAATGACAATATATTCTGCTCATTTATTTATACTCACTCCGTGTGAAACCTGTTTAAAGCTGATATCCTGGGAGGAAAATAGGCTCACGTTCATTTTAAAGCGGAGTCACTCCACAATGGATTGTTTTTTAGACCAGCTGAGTGAAATTGGATAATTTTTCACAGTAAACCTGCCATTATCTCACGGTGCGCTAGTGTCCCACACTGAATTAACCCTCACAGTTACGCTCAAGAGGGCTTTGTGCGGTCACGCAGAGGGAGTCACGACCACCCGGCGGCGTTACTCTTCAAAGTGCACAGACGTGTGCTGTGTCAGCTGCTGCGGCAAATGGCGGCCAGCGCATTTTCTTAGATTTCACGGGAACGGCAAAGGCAAGCGCTCATTCCAGCCTGGTCGTTCATTTATAAAATAGAATTCACGCTTTGGGATCACACTTTTGCATCTGCTGCTCGGCTGTGAGCGCCGCCGACCGCGTGCCGAGGGGCTTCTCGGCTGCTTACCTTGTTGTTGACGTGGTCTCCGCTCACGGCGATGGGGTACATGACAAACTTCCCGCCGTTGTCGTCGCTGGGAGCGCATGGGGGGATGTTGTCGGGGTCGTGCTCCGCGCCGAAATTGTGGCCCAGCTCGTGAGTGGTCACCAAATCAGCCTCCTGGGGCAGCGCAACAACAACACACACATTATGAATTGCGAAACACCGGATCAATGCTGGATTTGTGAAAAGAAGACGACGAAGAAGAAGAAGAACCGCGAAAACCCAGAACTTCCCCTTAGGTCACTGCAGTGGTCTGAAAATAAGAGCTGCACAAAGCAGCTGGTGACACATTGCAGGGATCAAAACAGGCGAATGCCGTCAGCGTCCCCGCCAAGGGGGTCGGCTGACTTTCTCAAAACCAACAATCGGCCCGATGGCATGGTGCACAACACAACAGAGGGCACCCAGTGATTACATTTGTCAAGGATGATCATTTGAGCAAAAGTGTACCGACCTTTGTTAGGATGGTTTTGCCATAATTCTTGGTGCTGGTCAGGCCTGTGTTCAGGAAACTGGGCTTCTTAACGGAGTGGGATGCATAATAAGCTAAAAAAAAAAAAAAGGAAGAAAGGAAGGAAGGAAGAAAGAAGGCACAATGATGTAATGGTATGTAAGTTTGCTTGAAGCCTCAACTGTCTCAAATGCAGAACATAAGCGACTTTCTTTAGCAGCAGCTCAGCCTGAAGTCAACTCCTATATTTTGTTTTTTATCTGCTGGTGCCCACAGGTAGCGAGCAGCAGATTGCTTCCTGGTTGTGCAATAACTAAAAATGTAGCCGATTGTTTACGGAATCTCATGTCATTTTAAGAACGACTGAAAATACTCAAGTGATGGAATTTGGAAAGACAGATGAGAGAGATTTCAGGGTTACAATCTCAGCGAGCCGGCTGCCGTGCGAGGTCACGTTTTAGTCACTGCCACCTCTGATGGCGGGTCACATGCAGAGAACCACATTCTAAATAGCAGGGACAATAACTTGGAAATAGCGTTACAAGCAACACTGCCCTTACGTTTTGGGCAGAGGCCTCCCAGTGCTTGAGGTTTGGAGGGGGCCACATAAGCCAGGCCCAGCGTCCCCTCGTCGAAATCTTGGTAGGTGAACAAGTGGGCCAGACACACAGTAGAGGCGTTGTCAGCGATGTCTAGGCTGAATTGCTGAGGGAAGAAGGGAGAAACATGATCTTGCAACACTTCCCGTTTCTGACAAACCATCGACGCAGAGGAACAATCTCTCTCAAAATGGTTTCAGTTGCAGCAATTTCTCCGGTTGGATTTTTTTTGTCCGCCTGTGTCTTCTCACCTCCAAAAGCCTCTTGACGTCCCAGACCTCCCTCCCAGCCGTGGAGCTGTTCTTCATGTTGTAGTGGACCCAGCCGCGTTGCCCAGGGGGAGGCTTTGTCGGTTCCTTGTTGATGATAATCTGAGATTCAAATTCATATTAGTGAGCTCAAACCCAATCACCACCAATATTTAAGGATTTTTTCTTTTCCCAGCAGCCTGTTTTGTAATGTGAAGTGACGTCATATCATTGCGACAGCGGCACTTGTTGCGATAGATGCCCTGGAGCTTGGCTTGAATGGAGCTATCTCCCCACTCACTGATGAGGCAATGAGTTTCCTCCTCTGTCCAGGAACTGCTGTTTTCGACTTCTTCTGTCTGCTCCATTATGTTACAGCCTGCACCTGGAATGGCGCTCTCTGGTCTGGTGCATTGGGTCTTGTGTCGTGTAGAGTGACGTCGCGGACTGTCAAGTCCAATCAGTGTGTCTGGAGGCGTTCAGACTGAGACGCATCTGTCCAAATGCTATTTGAAACGACCTCCTGAAGGTGGTTTCTATCCGTTTTGAAAAAAAATCGGATTTCACGTGATTTGTGAGTGTTCAGACTACAAAGGAACCATCCGGTTTCAACCTGGATGGGCTAAAATCGGATTTTGGCTGGCAGTCTGAATGCGGCTAAAACTGACTTTGACTTGATCCTCCAAAAAAAATAAAGAAACGAGCTGGTTTTAGTTTACTGTTTGTGCTATTCTCATTAAATTTATTGTAACTTAAACACTTGTACGACTGCTTTTTCCGTGTTACTTTTTATCCGAGGAAATTAACTGAAAACATCTCTGAGCAGCCAAACGAGTGCATATCTTTCCAGTGAGATACGCAGCGACACGCAGGATGACAAACAGTGTCTCCATTCACTCCCAAAGCCTGCGGAACAAATTCAACGACCCCACGTGGCACAACACAAAGGACTTAACTCCAAACACACGATGTTCTCAAACTCGCTGAGGGGGATAATTCTCATCATCTCTTCCTTGAATAACTTGGAATTCAGTTATCAGGCTGTTGGCAAAAGTGATTATTTTAAGAGAACCCACCGCACACACACACACACACACGAACCTGGTGGATTTGAACCCCATAACCTTTGAATTCATCGTCCCAAATTGTATTTCTATAAATGTCATCAACTCGATCGATGAGCTCAATCTGCAGGAATAAAAGAAATACAAGATTAAACATTCCCATGTAGAAATGAAGTCCCAATAATACAGGAAAATGATTTAATGATGGTGAACAAAATAGAAAAATACCATCTAACTCATCTGGCTATGCTAAATGCATGTGAAAGAGTGTTTACGTGACGATAATAATACCAGCAGAAATAAAAAAAATAAAAAAAGAATCGTCAATATGCAACTTCGTGTTGCCATACCAGGTAGTTTAGAGTGACGCTCTCCTGGCCGCGGCCCATGTGTTCAAAGAAGCGGTAATCTGCGACCAGCAGCAGGGGGCATGTGTTCTTCTTGTGATCGTGAGCGTACCTCTTCTCTCTGTGGCGGTGAGCTGACAGGAAGCAGCAGCAGGAACAGAAAGAGAAGAAGATGGTAAGGAAAGATAACCCACGTTCAAGTAAAAAAGCAGGGCTAAGCTTCCATGTAGCCGGCCCGCAGGAAGTAGGCCGTGCTCCCGCATCCGACAGTTCGGCGTCCTAATTTTCACGTTGAGAAACACGATTTTTATTTTTTTTCTTTCTTTTGCCGGCCAACTGATTTCCATCCGACATCAAAATACAGCCTACTTGAGCATTACATCATAAACTTGCCGACGCAGTGTTAGGGTGAGTGGGCGTGAGCCGCCCCGGCTCCCACAGTGAGCTGGCAGGAAGACTGGCGACGACCAGATTCATCTCACTGAGCGCCACGACTCCATGAATATAAATGCCTCCCCCGTAAAGGCCCTCACCTTGACTCGCATCCCCAACGAGTGCTTTCCACCAGCAGCCAGGCGAGCTGCGTGCATCTGAGATTTCTCCTCTGGCACTGTGTAACCGTTATACATGCTTTACATTTCCTGACCGCGGCTGGAAACCCAACAGTTGGTTGTTTCATAATAGCCACTTGTCAGCTGTGTGTGTGTGTGTGTGTATAGCATGAGCTGGGTTTTCAGAGATAAAAGCCTTTTATTATAGTGAATAGAGTATCACGCCCACATGCTCTGCCTCGCTACAGCCTCCTCTTTCCTCCACTTCAAACGCGTCTTATCCTCCCGCATCGTCTACTCCGCCACGGTAGTGCTCAGCGAGCGCAGACCTGCGCGCAGTTTTGTGATTCGTAACCTCTCGTAAGCCCCGTACCCCCCGAAACCTTTCCTTCCGAGCACAGGCGCAACTTGTGAGAAACGCAGCTCACCCTTTTCCTGTTCCACTTCCTCTGTGCCAGCCCAGCCACTCCTGGCCGTCTGTGGCAGGAGGTCATTGGCCTCTGCGTGGACGTAGCCGCACACTTTTGACGAGGCCAGGCGGCTGATGTTCTTGATATCCTCAGAGCGGTAAACCAGGACCCTGCTATCGATTTCGGAGTCTGTGAACCTCCACAGTGGCTGGATTCACGGGGGGAAAAGAGGCAGCATTACTCAGTAAAAATAACATTGATAGTGAGTACATTGGCTTCACAAGCAATTCAGAGAAATTTGTTTCAATTAGGGATGCAAATTATCGATTAATTCATTACTCGTTAGTTGATTGACCTTATTGATCGATTAACGATTATTTGAGAAGCAGCGATTTTTCCTAAGAACCTAAATTTCACACTGAAAACTGTGTAAGGAACACTTTATTTAACCCTCAAATAATGTTGAGGGTCCAATGTGACCCATTTTTACATTAGAGACCAGTAAAAACACTGTTAACATTTATCCTGACTTAGAGTTGGCTTCTAATGGGTCACATTTCAACTTTCTGTTTTTTTAAGTTGTTTAAAAGTAACTTGTTCTAGGTACAATATGACCATCACAGTATCTGCAGGTGAATTGCTCTTTCCTGCCACTACACCGTTATAATGATATACTACTCGTGTAAAAAAGCTTAAATTAATTGCGACTAATTTAATTTCATCGACTAAATTCTTAATCAACAATTAATCAATAATCGTTTAATTTTAACATCCCTAATTTCAATTCAGCTTTATTTGTAGAGCGCCACAACACAACAAATTCAGCTCGTTGGGGCACTTTACAAGTCGAGCAGGTCTGGACCAGTAGCACTTAAAGCCAGTGGTCTTCACTGAGTTATCACTGAGGCAGAAGTGACGGGGGAAAAGTGGCTTTTTTAGAAGGCAGAAGCCCAAAGCAGCTGCTGACTCTCAAATTAAGGGTGGGAGGTCATCTGCCGAAGGAGGGAAGAAAGGAACTAGTACCAGAGTTCAAAGCTCGGAATTCAGGCCAACATTACGGTAAGTCCCAGTGCTGTCATAACAGCATAAAACAATTGCACAGTAACACACTGTGCTTGTCGTCAGCCACCTGTCTCGACAATCAATCACTGCACCAGACCAAAGCCAACAGATCATTCAAGCATGCCACTTCTTAACACTTGGGTAGCTGAAGAGTGGTCACGAACAATGTGGTCTTTCTGTGCCAAGACAAATAGGATGAGTGCAAAATAAGTGACAGAAACTTGATCCAATGGATTTCTCACCTCTACGTTGTACTCTGTTTCGTCAGTCAGAATGTGAGCAGAAAATTCATCTCCGTCTATGTGTGCCTGCACACGTGAATTCTCTTCCCCTATAATATCCACAAAAAAAGTTATTCACTAGTTATGGTTTTAGATAGTTAGTACAGCCACATTCACCTTGTCCTTAACAAGAAAATTATTTGACCAATTAAAAACGTGGGTTTTAATCATGGTTTGATACATCATCAGACCTTGGAGTCACTCACCAACTACATGTCCAGTGAAATAGTTCTGAAGCTGAATGTCATAGTCCTTCTCTTTTCCATGTTTGTCAACAAACACAGCCTTAAAGTTATTGCTGAAGAGGTCCGTGTTGGTTGTCAAGTAAAGCTTAAAATGTCTACATTTAAAAATAAGGAGAAAAAAAAAAAACATTAAAACTGACACCGCCTGAACAACATGCATCCTTTATTTCTGCTGCTTTTTTTTCAGTCAACATATCTCACAAATCTCTTTAAATGTGATAATATCTTCTATCTTCCCATAAGATGGATGAATTATGCACGACCCTTATTAACAACTGGATGCTGTACCTTTGCAAGGCCGAGAAGCTCACCAGACGCTCAAGGTGGGAATGGGTGTTGACGTCTCTCTTCCTCACGGAATGGAGCTGGAGTTGTGACGTTGACAGCACATCGTAGTCTGTCAGGATGGAATTCAAAGTATCTAGAGGACACAAACAGACGACGATTGCGACAGACGTCCACGCATACGCATACTTTTGTCATTTCAGTGACCCCCAAATGATACCAGTTTAATCTGGAGCAATTAAATTTTATTGTCACCTCTAATGTGCTAATATTCTATTAGGAGCATACACGCAGCACTCAATTACCTACGATTGTATGAAGTTGAGTGTAAGGATAAGTCTTAATGACCGCAAAATAAATAAATACGAAATACATAAGAACCAGAAAGTTATTAGACTACACTCCCATCAAAAGCTAACGTTAGCTTAAGTTAGCTCGCTAATGTACTAACCGAACACCGGACTTTCTTTGTGGTTCTCCCGTGTGACTCTCAGCTGAAAGGCACCATCCAGCCAACAAGCAACTACAAGTGACAATGAAAGTAGGCTCCACATTGTCAGGAAGATCGGTTTGTTATGCTAATACCAACATTTCCCCCTAGGTTGACTAGTTTGGTGAAGCTAGCTACGATACCCCGGAAGCGCGCCGAGAGAACGGAAACAAGTAACGCGATGTCACAGGAAAAGAACCGCCCACCTGGAAAACTTACCGTCCAACCGTTTGAGCTTGTTTTTGGGTTTCGGACTTCACAGAAATACGTTCATATTTTCAACTCATGCATGAACCATCTTCATTTTATTATGAAATGTGCCGCCGATGGTGCGTGGGAGGCGAAAGGACAATAGTGTTCATGAACGTAAACCAACTATGACACTCGCAAATTTATTTTATTTATTTTTTATTGAAAAGAAGAGAAAACTGTGCGCGACTATCTGTGATTTTACATATTCTTTATACACCCAAAACCAGTTTGGGCAGTTGAAGGAGTCACACCGTTTTATTTAATTGGAATTATTTCGTCGCGTTCAAAAAGACTTATCGGACAAGAACGAATGAGATGCATTTATTTACGACATTCCTACTTTTCCCGGCCAGAAATAAATAAATGAATGAATAAAGAGTAAAACCCAGGTACGTCATTGTCCAGTACCACCGTGCAGATAGTCATTTAAGAGGTTTTAACGATCCTAATCTCCAATTGAAGAAAAACCCTTTTGAAAAATACATGATTTCCATCCTTCCTTTCATGCCAAAGCGATGTCATTTGTATTGGACAATGAAAATTTTATTGAACATACAAATACATTACAGATAGACTACAGAAAAGAAAACAGACCAACAAAATATTGGTTTAAAAATGTTTTATTGATGATAACATAGCTGATACATAGGGATTCAAACAGTTCCACAAAGCGTTTGGAGACTACTATAGAATGAAGAGCAAAACAATATCGGTCCAAATCTCTAAATGACAATCACCTGACAGACTAACATATCATCCTCGGGTAGGACGTGTACAAACCTGCATTGGAAATTGCTAAACTTGACACTTGGGACTTGTGTGTTATAGCATTTTTCCCATTCCAGTGTAATATCCCAAGAGACGTGCATGACAGAATTGCCTTATCCCCACTTACAAATTTCCCTCCATTTGGTCACAGACACCCCAGCCACCAGTCACCCACCCAGCTGTTTTCAAATCAGGAGTGCTCCAGTCAAACAGTGGTATGATTACCAAGGCAAAGAATAAAGATTTCATCGGTTGGCACCACTTGGCTGTATATTTATTTATTTGTTGTCAGCATGTAAAGTGCACAGGCTCTCCCTGCCGAATGAAAATTTTGTCTTTTTGAAGTCGAAGTTGAACTGCTGTAACCGTACCACGTAACTTTGAGAGAGACACTTAAATGCAAAGGAAAAACAGTTTCTCAACCTACCAGTTATTAATTGGAGAACAGAACAGAATTCGCCTGATGGGATTTCAGGCTGTCATCTTTTCAACTTTTTTCTAGAATTTGATTTACTGCTCTCACTTAATCCAGGAGTCTGATAGCGATGCCAAGCTATCAATTGCTTTCCGACAACTTAAACGGCACAAATGGGATGGCATGAACATACACAAATCAAAAATAATTGTTTCTCTTTAGTCTTCCAAATCTCCAAAGTGAAAGGGATGACTTTAACGTCTTAATTCTTTTTTAAATATTCATCGCAATTGTTTTCATTGGTAGAATGTTTAAGTGGAGTAATAAGGAATGAAGTAAGAATGTGTAAAAAGTTTTTTTTTTTCTCTCTTTAGTTGTATTTTGCAGACAAAGACATTTCTTTCAGTTCTTAGTCTGGCCATCGTCTCCTCCATCTCCACCTTCACCTTCAGCCTCCTCTGCAGCAGTGTCCGATGTCCATAACTGTGGGTGAGAAGAAGAAAAAAAAAAACCATTCACATAACAAGCGCTCATTTTCTTTTAGAGTAAAGTTTCTTCCCTTTGATCTTAGCAAAGAGCAATTCCCTGACTTTGATACGCAAGTTAGAAAGGGACCATGATGTTTACATTTACATTCAAAGGACTGAAAAAAAAAGGGGCAAACGGATTGCACTTCTATCGTGCTTTTCTAGCACCTTCACAGTACCCCAAAGCGCTTTACAAAGGCCTCTCATTCACCCATTCACACACCAATGGGTGGCTGCTGTCTAGCCCCATTGGGAGCAATTTAGGGCTAAGTGTCTTGCCCAAGGACACAACGAGAGTGGGATGCAGCAGGATTTGAACCACCAACCTTTCAGTCATTGGACAACCCGCTCTACCTCCTGAGCCACAGTCACCCCGATTAAAAAATAATATTAGTAATAGTAAGGGGAGGAAATAGAGACATACTGAAGAATTGAGACTTACTGTCAGATTGTCTCTGAGCAGCTGCATGATCAGAGTGCTATCTTTGTACGAATCCTCAGATAGGTTGTCCAGCTCTGCAATGGCATCATCAAATGCCTGCAAATACATTGGGAAAATGCTTAACAATCTACAATGTTGAGGACACAGGTGCAGACGAGATTTTCAAGAGGACAAGCGTATACCTGTTTGGCCAGTTTGCAGGCTTGGTTAGAATCGTTCTGGATCTCATAGTAGAAGACAGAGAAATTCAGGGCCAGGCCGAGGCGGATGGGGTGAGTGGGGTGCAGGTGTTCCTTGCTGATTTGAGATGCTTGCTCATAAGCCAGTAGTGATTCGTCGATGGTTTCTGGAGTCAAGAGAATTTACAATTACCACAAGACACATGAACACACAATGTAGGTTTACATGGCCATCAGAAGAACAATTTATTCAAATCCGAGTTTGGTCAAGAATGTGGTATAAGAAAGATGTGATGTCGAGTGAGACACGGTTTAGTAAGTATAAGTATAGCGGTGAAAACAGTGCAACTGTATCTTAATACTAGTTCAGCCTTAGATAACTTCTGAAATTAGTTTGGTCGCTCATGTTGGCTCAGTCCTATGTTCACTGTAGAACAATAGCAAGCTTCATAAGTGATTCCCAGCATGAAGAGGAAAGAGCACATCACCACTTCAGGAGGAGCAAGTATACTAGGGACAAAAATAGGACTTGTTGGAGGGTGGTGGTGGTGGGCAACCAGACTTTTCAACATAATATTTTACATTCAACTTACCTTTTTTATTGGTATCGGCAACCTCAGCAAGGTATCTGTTGTAGTCGCCCTTCATCTTTTTATAAAAGACTTGACTTTCCTGATCCGCCTCTTTTCCATCTTTAATTAAAAAACTATCCAGCAGGCCCTAAGGAGAAAGAATGTCAAATGAATGCAACTGAATATGAAACTGGAGTTACAACATTCCATAGGTACTGGTGCTGAATGTTAGAGAAGCAGTAGATAACAGAAAAAGAAGGTCAAGCCGCCCAAAAAAAAGAAAAAATAATGTAAATCAAGAATTGTGAAAGTCATGTCCCACTAGCTTCCGACCACCAGGGAGCAATATTCCTCTGACAACGCAAAGATGCTCAATATAATAATTTAAATGCGTTTATGTCTAACCAGGAGTTGAAGGGGACACTTTGATCCATCTCTGCTTTTTTTTTTTTTTTTGATAAGTTTCAAATAAAGTGCAACCATGCCAGGCCTCTAGGGTATCCCCAACTGTCTTCTGGCCTAGTTTCTGAACTATTAGCGCCCCATCCCTGTCAGCACTGTCCTACAAGGGACTGCTAGTTTTAACAGACCAGGATCACGTTTGAAGAGCGCAGCCTCTTTCCATAGACATGTGGACGTAAGTCGTCCAACAAACCTGAAGCTGTGATGAAAATACAGCATTTCCACCATTCATTTTTCACATGACCCCCTGTGGGCGAGCTGTTGCAGTCACTGAATTTTATGCAGACGTGTCCAGCACCTCAACTGCCTGGTTACCACAGTCCCAAAATAACACGCTTGTCAATCACGTTGCACAAAATAGAATATGTTCATGGCATTTTGGGTTCCATCTTTTTTTTTTTTTTAAGTTAAAAAATACAGGTCTACTGATTAATACTTTATTGGCTAACATGGTATTCATGTATGGCTGCCATTACAACTATCCAAGTATGATTATGACGATATCTTATGCTTTAATTTTTTGCTGGTTTGTGAAGCACATTCACCGAATAATTTCAACAGCAGGACAATATTGACTGAGGAAGTAGAAAATTGTATGCAAGACCTTCTACAGTCTAAATTATACATTTAAACATATTCATACCGTCTCAGTGGCAGTTTGGCATTGTATTCTGTACTAACCATCAACATTAGATATTTCAGAAGTGATCGGCAACACCCACACTTTACTTGCCACCTGTGTATATTTAAGTGCCCGCACTGATGAAGAACCTAACTCAACTACTGGTTTCAGTCTACTGAGCAGGAAATGAACACAGTCGGGTACACAAAAAGCTCGTCTGTTTGCTGTGGTCTGTGCACCTCTTTGTGTGAGCACAAGTACCCGTCAGGCTTCCACAAGCGAGTTGTAGCAAGAAGACCGACACGCCCTCCTCTGCTGACAAACTCTATGTCAACGCTCACAAGCTGAGTCACCGACGCCTCAAGTCTTAAGGACACACATGGCAAACCGGTCTACAGTTAAAAGCCCTCCGCCCCTCAGCCCCTTACAGCTTCAGGGTATTCGTGTGACTCGGATGGGTCTCGGAAAACAGTCGACCCCTTCAGCTCTTTGTTGGTGCATTAGATCGACTAAAGCGATCCGTTCAACCGAGGATACAGGAAGCACCCGAGTACTTGACGAACCAAAGAATGATCTGTACAAGATGGGACTGTACATTCAGCCATTTTCACACCGAATTGCCGAGTCTCCAGCTTCTCCCTTCATCCAGACACACCTCACTAGTGCAGTCACTCCGACCTCTTGTCAGTTCACACCCCAGAAGGTTTGCAGGCCTATTGTTCTAAATCCAGATACCCAAAAGGCAGGAACAGTGGGAGGACTGCATAACACTTCCTTGTCCTCTCTGGCTTAGGCCATATTTATACAACAGATGAGCTCACGGGAAGCGACAAGTAATGCTTGTCGGGGAGGGAGGTAGGTAGGCAGGGAAGGGAGGGAGGGGTTCTGTCATAAAACGTGTGACGAGCAATTTCAATTTGATAGTTAATAGCTCGGCTCCATTTAAAGCACAGATAATCAGGTGAAAAAAGACAAAACATTAAAGCGCAGAATGAATTAGCAGTTTTAAAACGTTAAAAAAAAAAATCAATAAACTAATAATAAATAACAAAGCAGATAAAGAGAAAGAGACGCTAACCAAAACTTCTTCGCAGGTGTCCTTCAGCTCCTTCACGACCACAGCCCGGTACTCCGTGGCGGTCTCAACCATGTCGGCCCCCTCCTTGCATTCGATGTTGGACAGTATCCTACTTGCGGACCGCATCGCCCCGACCACGTTTTTGTAGGCGACAGAGAACAGGTTCCTTTCTTCGCTGTTCAGCTCTTCTACCTTCTCGATGAACTCCTTCATGAACTTAGCCATGTCGTCATAGCGCTCAGTCTGTTCTGCCAGCTTGGCTTTCCAAATTAGGATTTCGTTATTCTTACGCTTATCCATATTTTTGAGTATTGGGTGGACTAGGGATAATTGACCTTTTTTGGGGGGAAACAAATCCAGGAAGTGGGCAACAGAGAGCAACAAGGGATCTACGCTTGAGAGTCCCTCGGTGAAGTTTCTGTTAAACTGTGAAAAGAAATAAAATAGGAAATAGCGTTAATAGGGTTCGATTTAAAAGATGTTTGGCTGGTTGTAATCTGAAGGCAAAATATGTTCTCTATAACGAAGTGTCTGTATTAAAAATAAAAAAAAGGGTTGCATGCGGCGCTAAGGAAAAAATAAGGGCACTGCACCCCATTGGATAAATGCCACTCGCTAAAATAACCCATTACACGAAATTTTGATGTCACGGTCACCAACGTACAGAATTTACGCTAACCTGGGCGCTGCAGCAACCGTGAGCTGATAAACGGCTCTTCGAACCGGGACAGACGACTGACAGCGGAAAACCACGTCCCTCTCGCACGACCGACCAGCCGCCACAAAGCTGTCTGGAGCCAGCACAGCAGCAGCAGGTTATCAAATGCTAGCTACCATTAGCTACCCGGGCCACTCCCTTTCAATACAGAAGAGAAATCACGTAAGCACTACTTCCTTGTAACGTTAAACCCGTGGGCTCGCAAAACTATCGATGGACGCGGGGGGGCGGGCCTGTTGAAAGCCAAACAGGATTAATTCATACCACTTCCTGACCTGAGAAGAGATGTCCAAATTTCCTTTCTCAAATTGATGCAATTCGAGAGGGTAGTCCGGAGAAAAAGCACAGCAGCGGCGGCAGCGGCGGCAGCGAAACCACAGCTGAACTTGCTCGAATAAGTCGCGTCATCTGCATACGGACTCTCCAATCATAAAGCGTCACCTCGTTTGACGGCCAGGTAGATATAGGGATATGGCCCAATAGCTGTAGAGCGCGGGGGAGTGAGGCGGGCTCTACTGCAAGCTTGGCAGACCGGAACAATGCAGAGGCTGGGGCCATGGGGTTTCCTCCAATTAGAGCAAGGGAAGAATACGTCATTGCATTGCCATGGCGATGTTCGCCCAATCGGCCGTTGCTTTCACACGCTGTAGGCGCTTTAGCAGGCGGGTGTGGCACTCATTCCTCATTGTTAACCGACGTATCTAAATTTGTATTCAAGGATTAGCTGGTCATCTCAACGTAAGTATATATATATATATATATATATATATATATATATATGTGCATTGCACGACTGTCAACACTATACCAACAACGTTGCATTGTATAGTTTAGTTTCTGAGAGAACACAACTGGTCCCACAACTTTCTTCCTGCCATTCAACGTAAAAACACCACATTAACTGGAATTTGTGACCAGTGGGGGTTTCAGGCTGCCTAGGACCAGGTTTTTCCTGGTAGTTGGGGTGGGGGTCAAATGGGTCTTGAATCTTACCAGTGCAAGAGATTGTTTCATTGAGTCACACTCCCTCTTTTTTCCCCACAATAATTTAACACCTGAGGGCTTAAGCAACAGACATCAGGATCAACCAGGAGACTGTAGTCATTTAAAGGTACCCTATGGATTAAACGCAAAGGGTGGACTGTCTTTTTGTCCCCTATCACATCTAAAGGTTTGTTGTCGTCAACACCTGTGTAATGTATAAATACACATTTACAGACACCTTGTGTAATGTATATATATACATTTACAGACTTTGTTCTATTTAATCAAATAGGAAGACTGTGGTATATTTCAGTATTGGCCTGTATTTTTCCACTGTTTGTGCAGCGTTAAACGGCCTCTGTGCTTCCTGGAAGAGATCAAATTTCACACTGGAATGCACCCCTCCTAGACACCTGAAATTCTACCTGAAACCTCTAGGCAATAGCAGGCAAAGATGGACTTACCCTGTAGGATTCCAGGTTTTTTCTCTTTTTCTTTTTGCAGAGTGAGATAAGTAAGATACACGATTCTTTATGTCAGACAAATCTCATTATTGATCCATCAGTGCATGACATAACCTTTCACTTTCTGTTTAATGTCATGAAATATTCTAATCTAAAATGAATATGCAATAATACAGAGCATGACATTCAAGTTTAAAGAGCATTCCCATGTAGGATCACATGGACAGTTCTGAAACAGAACTTTCTTTTTCAGTTTACTTAATGTAAAAGTTTAGCTTCCGTTACATCAAAAAAAACTAACAGCACCAAAGACAAAATGGAATTTCTTAAACTATTATTGTTATTATTGTCATTATTATTATTATTATTATTATTATTATTATTATTATTATTATTATTATTATTATTATTATTATCATTCATTCATTCATTCATTCATCTTCTATACCCGCTTATTCCTGTTCAGGGTCACGGGGGTCTGCTGGAATATTATTATTATTATTATTATTATTGTTATTATAGTGCCTTGTTAGATGCATTACTATTCAAGTTAGTTCAGATTTGCATTTTACTGGCCTTGAAACCCTTGAACTACGTTTACACCTAAACCACTGCCAGCACCTGTTGCCGCTGTCTCATAACTTACTCCCAACAGTGGTTCATCTACATCCAATAACATGCCACTGTGAGAAAATAATGTCAGTCTCTGGTGAAATCTCGCTTGCAATCAGTCACCTTTGAAAAGTGTTTTGTTAGCCTGTTCCTCCTCTTGCACAATTCGGACCTTCTCCGCCCCACCTCGGTGCCTGCCCAGTCTTGTTTTGCGATAGAGACCAGGGGAGCCGAGAAAAAAAGCTTCTGTCTTCAAGAAAAGGTGTGGGCTTACGTAACGTTCAGCTACCCCCTGTTGCTGAAACCTGTCCACCAAGAAACAGCTTTCGTTTCTTTGGTCCATCAAAAAATGATATATAATGAAAAACCAAGATTAAACTAAAAACTACATTTTTTAAATCAATCACAGCTTAGCCACTAGTTCTGATATAACACCTGGGTTTTAATCCATACTGATTCGTGTTGCTATGGTTTTTTCCACTGTTATTCCACAAGATGGAAGTGTTATATTCTCTTCTTGAACAGAACCACATTTTATGGGTGATGGAGTCAAATCAACTTGAAACCAGTAGAATGTTTTAAATTTGACCTCCAACATCTTGCTTTAATCCAATGGAAAGCATATTTGGTTGGTCTTCTCCTTATATAACCAGTCAAAGTGCAGTAAGTTGAGGCGGAAGCTTCAAGCTGGAGGGAACACAACTGGTTCTGCAACCTTTTTACTTCTGCTCAGCCGTATTCAACCTGCAATGGAATTCTTTACCAGTGGGGGTTTGGCTTTGCCTTGGCCCATGGTTTTCCAGGTAGATGGGTGGGGGTCAAGATGAAGCTTACCAGTGCAAGCTCAGACACCCTTGCTATTGAAGGACATCTTTACCACACAACTGTTGTGTTTCAGAAACAAGGGGAAAAAACATTCTCGAGATGCTGTAATGCTGTGTCTGAATAATTGGGATCAAGTGAGATTCTATGTTTAAAACACCATGTTAGAGGTTGAGACAAATCCTCCTCTACCCACACTACCTCCTAGAAAACAGAGCTGTGGGTTTTAGAGCTGTGACATCATCGTTTCCAAAAAAGATCGGTTTTGGCGTTTACATGAAGCCGGGCAAGGCGGCGTCTTCAAACTTATCCACCCTGAGGAGCATTTTCGAAAATGTGCGGTGTCGGTCAGTGAAAACGGCGTCTTCGTGTTAACGCAAGGCAGAACCGACTAAATATTTCAGCGTTTTCAGAGAAACCCATCTTCATGTAAACGGGGCCTAAGACACCATCCATCACAAGACGAGGAATCATCAGATGAAGGCGTTCATGTCCGCAGTAGGCTGGGCGACTATAAATAGAAATAATTAATAAGTCTGGAAATCCTACGGGCTCAGCTCTACTTTTGAGCTGCACGTGTGGATATTTCCACACAGCATGACAGCCCCCGAGATGGCTGCTCCTCGCTGGATTTGTGGAAAAGGTGTGTAGTCTACCGCGTTTTCTCACGTGCCTTAGTTTGTGGCATGCCTGTGGATGGTTGCCGTTGCGTCCCCTGACATGACGTGATGCCACGCTTCCCTTTCTGCTCCATGCTCAGCCATTCCACACTAGGTCAATGCATTATGAGCGCCTGCCTCCAGCGCTCATAAGCAGTCAATAAGACACCTACTAACTTGCTGATGTTGAAACAGACTTAAGGAAACAAAGTGAAATGAAAAAAATACCCAGTAAAAGATGCATGGAAGTATTCAGTTTAATTCCCTCTCAGCTGTCAACAGCAGACATGCTGAGGCCGAGCCTTGCGATGCTCATTAAACATACTGCTTAGCCTCTGTGTGTGGTTGTGTTTGTGTGTTTGAGTCGGTGACTTTGGTATGCAGGTTTCTTTTGCTCTTTAATTCTTCACTGCTCTAGTAAATAATGCATCACCTGTGCTTCACTAAGTGCACATTGCTGTACAGATTCTCCACCAGCCTTCCCTTCCCCTCCCCTCCTGCTACGAGAAATTCCGACTTACACTCAAGAAAAGGATTGAAGAAGAAGGTAAATAGTCATATGTTGGTTGTTTGAATGTTGGTCATAAATGAGCCTTTGCGACTACAGAACGGGGACTCTGGAAAGCTACACAGATGCGATGCACGCAGTTTGGCGATTCCTCATGAAATCTTGAGCAATCAGCATGAGTGAAATGCACAGCATTTGCGGTGCAGTGCCCAGAATTCAACTGCGGAATACTACACTATGAGCTCCTTCAAACTTTTGAGGTTAATCCCAATGCTTTGCCCCTCCGTCCACTTTGGTGCCTGGTGCCACTTTACCCACGCTCACCTACTCTGCTTTCATAATGTATAAAGTTCTCCCAGCAGCCTTTATTCTGTCTCAGTCTGCTGCTCTTGACTGACTCAGTCTTTCCAGGGTTGCTTGACATTCAGACGTGTTCAAACACACACAGGCACCAGCTCATCACTGGCACAGTACCCCGCTGCCTGTCAGAACCATGCCCGCTCTACCCATAACATTTGCCCTCCACATCCTGTCTTTTTAAATACAATCCGGAGGACGAAGCGGCCTCAGCGAACGTGCCCGCACACGGCGGTTCTTCCGGCACGGCCACACTCTACTGACGGGGCGTGCTGAGTGCAGCGTCTCCATCCCACTGCTGCCAAGCATTATTCCACCTCGCTGCAGAGTGGAGTGGCAGCTGGCTGCAGAGGAGCCCCCTCTCTCCACCCCGCCCACTCCCCAAACCGCCGGCGGTGCACTCTCTGGCAAGACACTGTCCCTCTCTGGTTCCATCAGAGCCAAAAAAAAAAGAAAAAAAAGCATGATATGCCTCAGCTCAGTTCATCAACCACAGATGAAAAAAGGTTTTCTTGCTTGGGGTGGATTGAACGTTCATGCTGGGTTAAATCTTGAGGTAGCTTTCTGGTTTACCATCATCCTGGCTGGTCTTGAACTCTCTTGAATAATAATATGCAAATTCCAGGTGCACTGGCTTTATTTGCAGAAGCGCCAGTGGAACTTTGCATTTAGTGCATGTCAAATTCAACATTTAATAACTGCTACACCTCTTCCAGATTCCATAAAATATAAATCTGTGGCTGCATATTCATCGATTCCATGCATGCACAACGACGAGGGTGTTCTTTGTTGCTCTTTCGCAAAAAAGTGAGAATTGAAGATTTTTTTAGCCACGGTTTATTCCGTCCAGTCATAGGACATTCCAGCTGAGTCCGGGTTTATTAGCAGGGCTGAAAATCGATATGGGATTTGAGTTCCCCACTGAATTTTGTTTGTGTTAAAACCCCAGCTTGTCCATTTTTAAAGTGGACTTTAAAATACACATTGGAATTGAGAGATGGACAGTGGTGGTTGCATGAATTCACAGATTACTTTGTATCACTTTGATTTGCAGTTTTTTCTTCCTGCCGCACATTGTAGCTCATCACACTCTCACTTTTCTCACACTGTGACAGCTTGGTGTTAAAGTGATTAACCAGGTGTGGCTGTGTGGTCTGACACATGACTGGAAGAGTAGCATGTTTATTTCTTTTCATGATCATGACCAGAAGAGTGGCTCCCAGCCACTAGACAGGAGGCTATCCATGTTTATATGGATAGCTTCCTGGTGCAGTCCTCTGCATCATGATGTTCAGAGAGGCACAAAACAACATTGGATTTCAAATCCTAAAGCAGTTTAGTCAACAGTGTGAACGCGGTTCATTCTATGAAGTAGACCAGTTGATACAGCAGACTTGGTTCGCGCATAATGGACTCAGAATCTATCATCCCTGATCAACGTGAAGCCCCATTTAACATTCAGTAGAACTTGATGTTACTCTTTCCATCACTTCACCTGACGAAAGAAAAAGGGTGTCTGGCTGCGTCATGGCCAGAATGCTGTAAAAATGCAAACATGATTATAATTATTTTCAAGGAAAAAGAGAAAAAAAAAGAGTTTTTCACATTAAAAGGCCTCGTGGGGTGAATCGATATGATTTTTCAAAGGTGTCATAGCGCCAAAGAAAGTCACAGTCAAAGACTACTCGATATGAAAGCAGTTGGGATTTAATCTCACTGTAGCATATTATCTGAGACGGTGGGACTGGAAGAAGGAGAAAAACAGGTGTTATACAACAACCTGGTCGCCGGGTCTCCCGCCGAGAGTTGTAGGGTGTACGGCGACAAGGACTCAGCCCAATCAAACGGCGGGTGGGAGGGACAGACGTCAGTGTTCACTCAGTTTTTTGGTCAGTCTTCCCTCCAGGCTTGCCAGTCCTCTTTCTCTGCCAGTTTTTTCTCTCTCCTTTTTTTCCTCCGTGTGAACGTTGTTGCTCTGTGTTTGCCAGGGACACACCCTGTGGATGTTGCTAGGAGATCGCTCAGATACTTGTGTCAACTTGCATAAGTTGAGACACAGACGGCTTTGAACAGGAATGCAAGCAGAAGCTGAGGCAGTGTTAGGAAGGGCGCACGAGGTGGAGTGAGTGTCACCGTGTCGGCAGAGCAGGCAATTGTGACGGAGAGAAAGAGGAAGTAGCGGAGACATGATGGTTGTACGTCAGGCAGAGACTTGTTTATGTAAAATTTTTGGTACATTAAAAAAAAAGAAGCACTTTTGCCACATTGCTAAATCTTTGTTTTTTTCAAAAGGTTAATATGTGTATAAAATGACACATGCGCGTGTAGAAAAACAAGAACAACAACGAAATGCTCATTTGTGAATTTGTTTATAGCTACGAATTCCCTTTTATTTTATTGCATCACACTTAGGCAGGTGTAGAGTGTGGAATTTGTTGTCGGCATCTGAACTACCCAAAGCATTCGGCGTGGCTTTCACACCAGCCTCTCCCTTCCTTTTCTGCGGCGAGCCCAACTGAAATGGAAAGTTGCCCTAGCCGGTTCTGTGATCGACAACCACTCCCTCTGACTTTTCTCAAAGGTGAGGCCTTTGGCTCTGGGCTGTATCTCGTGCTGCGATCCTTAATGTGTGACACAGCCTGTCTTACGCAGAGCCGCCCCTGAAAAAAAACCCAGCTAAAATAAACAGGGCTTTGCCCCATGATACACAGAAAGCTGCAGTTGATTCATGGGGGGATTCGTTTGAAATGCCAAAGCCACGATGCCCTTATTTATTAATTTATGAGTAATCAAAGTGCACTTGGCTGGGACGCACGTCGGCACAGCCCAGATTGTGTTTCAGCATGCCACAAATAAAACGGATTACTTGCAGGTTGAAACAAATGTAAGGATCTAAATAAGAGGACAAACGGATACTCATTAGGGGAGTTGGTTGAAATAACAGCACGATACAACAGTGAAAACTAGTGACGCTTCTCTCTTTGGCACCAGTTACACATTTTCCCAAAAGGGCAATGAATCAATACAAAAGCTTGCTAGTCAAAATAAAAATGAAATAAACCTGCGGGTGAAACAAAACAGCGATTTACTGAACATGTGTAAACCCACCAGAGTCGCTCAGACAAAAACAATTCAATTGTGCTTCATCACTTTGACACAAATGACCTTCAGAGACGTAATTTGGCAACCTTGTCCTAACCTTACATTTTAAAATCTCACCCATTCCTCTCGACCAACTTTCGACAACGTCCCATAACCAATCAGCAGCGAGGAAACCAGGAAGCGACAGCTAGTGCTGGTGGCCTCGCTTAAATACAGCAAAAGAAGACAGAGGTGAAAAATATGAAATGAGTGCTCGGTGCTGAGAGCAACTGCATTGGAAAGAATTTGGTTGAACACCGCAGCGTGGTGGTGATGGGCGTCGAACGTCGAGCCGGGGAGATATTCGTAAACCAACTGGTTCAACTGGCCGTAAACAAACGCAGTTGTTTGTTTGAATGTGATAAGATAGACGCTTTTTATTGGCCCTTTACCAGACGGATACAGGAGACAAATAACAGTGGTTTAGAAAACTTGTTTTGCGTGGCCGGTCATCTCAAACCCGATGTAGTTAAGTTAAAAAAATAAATAAATAATCAGTTACTGGCAATGGCTACTTTCACCTGAATACCACCCAAAGCTTATCTCTAAAAACAAGGACCACCAAATATCAAAAAATATGAAACCCATTTAAACAACAGAGGTATTTTACTGAACCCTAAACAGCAGCAGCAGCAGCAGGACTCAGATCTGACCAGAGGGGCTTTTCCAATGCAGCAGGGCTACAGATCCGCACTGATGATGTCATCTCACTGCACAGAGGTCACACTCTTGATTATGTACAAACATGCTTCGTTTCAGATCAATATATCGAGCAACCAGTCATTTGGGCTATGTGTTGCGCTCTGGCAAGCACTCACTATGCACAAGTTTCCCTGGTTATAGTCAATGAGGTATGTTTGTTCTGGGATAGCACACTCTGCAGACAGACTATATATAATTTTTTTTTTTTTTTTTTTACATGCGTGCTGTCTTCAAAGCAGTGTTATGGCTACTTGTAAACAGGCTCAAGCTAACCGACCACGGTGCTCCCGTAGCCTTGGCATAATTAGTATGAGCTTGGGAAATGGTTTGGGTGGGTGTGTTGGCGTGAATTATTAAGAAGAAGCCTGTTTTTCAGGCTTTGCAGGCAGACAACAGCAGAAAAGGTCAACCAGTAGCATTCTGATCCTCGTCCTTGCGTCAACACGCTTGCAGAATCCGCCATTTTGCGCGCAAATTCGGGCCTGATTCCTTCGGCCCGGCCGCATTTCACCGCTGGCGGTTGCTGCAAAACGGAGCAGAGGCCGCGGATTCTCATGCCCCGCCCACTCCCTGCCCTCCTCCTACCCATCCCCGTGCCTCGATTATTCTATCTGACACTGCACTCTGTCTTTTCTGGGTTGCCTCTACATGCCTCTGGGCCACAGATTGGCACAGAGATAAACTTAGCAACAGCTAGCCAGGTCAGACTAAAAACCCTGATGGGGACGGGGATGAAAAAGAAAAAAGCATCCGAGGCAGAAAGAGAGAGAGAGAGAGAGAGAGAGAGAGAGAGAGAGAGAGAGAGAGAGAGAGAGACTGATGCAACTGCTAGGAAGAGGACAGAGACAACTGGTGATTCGTCACATACTGTAGCTTAGCAGGCTCAGTGCCGATGTTGCACATGAAACAAATTTTTCACTCGTTGCACGCCAGTGCAGATGCTATATTCAGCTCATGGCGTTGGACTCATAGGTGCCACGTTACGTAAAAAAAAAAAATGGAGCACAGCATGGAGCACAGCCATTTCCTGCCTGCTTCAATCGCAACGAAACCAATAGGTTTTCACTGTATCAGTAACGTGGTATACGATGAAAGGTTCCTATGTTTCATTCTGAAATAGAGAACATTCATTTGGTGAAGACAGGTTTACATGCTACAATACCACTACCAGTCACTGGGTCTGCAGGTGTTACCAGACGAAGCGTTTTTTACGTTAGCCCCGCTGCTGTTAGTCAACCTTAGAAATGAGTACAGCCCCTCTGTGATGTCACAAAGGGTACAGATACTTATTTTTTGATACTATTCTTTAATCCCCTTACAAACATGGAAGGTGCAACAAAGAATGACGTTTTTCTTGCATGAGGCTGTAAACAGAGTTGACAGTCTATAGTTTAGTGTGCAAGAAGAAGAAGAAGAAGGCCTTTATTAATCCCACAGTGGGGAAATTTGCATCATTACAGCAACTGTGTAGTGAAAAGAGATGGACAGTTATATCAGAGGTATTAAAGAAATAAGGCAATGAAAAATAAAATATTTGTAGGGTATAAACAGAATAAGGTGCTCAATATAGATTATCTGCAATGAAAAATTAAAATTGAAGATGGAAGTAACATTGGATAATATTCACAAGACAGTGAAATGTGCTGCTATAAGATAAGATTTTTGATATGCTGTAGTTTGTGTAGAGCTGACACATGAATGCCAACATAAGACTTCAAGATGCCGAGGAACTACGGCATACAAAATTTGAGTACTATTTTTCCCCCCTCTCTTAAATGCAAAATTCTTTATAGGTGTAGGGTCAGAAGTGACAAAAACACCCAGCCTCCATAAACACACAAAGGATATCCTGGAGGAAGCTCTGCTGTGCTGTTTTCTGTCAACAGTGCTTCAAAAGGAAGTGATTTGGAGAGACCAAATATGGAAATTCCGAGAACATGTTTTTGGTCTTGCGGTATTGTTTGTCTTTCATTAGCTTGTCTTTTTTTTTTTTTCGCGACATGTTTTAATTGCTTTGTTGTTGGCGCTTGAACGCTTGAATGAGGCCCCTCTCTTCTCAGGCAGTGATCAATGATACTGTTTAAAAAGAAAGTAAAACGTAAAGCAACGTTTTAGCTACATCTATAGTTTCATAATATTCAATTATATATTAAATGGATATGAATCTTCTTGGTGGTTATTTCTACATTTAAAGGCGGATACAAAGCACTGTAGATAATTAAATGGCACTGAAGACCCTCTCCCCCCAAAATAAAGCGTCACAAGCATGACTTGATTTATTGCGAGGCCTTTTGCAATTAGGCTGCATCCTCCCTTTTTCTTTTTTTTTAATCCAGCATGTATCCCATTACCGACTGCCTGTAAAGCTAATGTCCGCATTTCCGGCGTCAAATCCATCTTTAAAAGCCGGCGTCGTCCTGTCATAATGAAATAGACACTCCCTCCCTTCCTCCCTCCTCACTTCCTGGCCACGAGCGACGACGAAGAACGGGCAAGCACGCGGGACAAGGCTGACATGCTGAGGTAGTGAGGTCATGTGGCGCGTTCAGTAGAGTGGGGGAGGGGGGTAGGTGGGGCCGGCGCCCTCAGATGAAGGGCGTCAAGCAGAGGCAGACAGAGTCAGGATGCCAGAGGGAATGTGTCAGCGCTGACTGGTCAGTAATCTAGTCGACACCTGGAATCACACACACACACAATTAAGGCGGAGTCTGTGTGTGCTCATTGCGGCTCCCACAGTTGACTGTGTAGTCCCCCTCGTCACCCTCCTCCTTTAATTGTGAGTCTTGATGTGATCCCATCTGTGCTGTTGACATTAAAGCCTGACAATTGTCCCTTTTGGCGTCGACTGGACAGAAACAATGCATTAAACCAGGAGGCGACAGGACAGTAATACTGTGTATGTGTGTTTGTGTGTGGGCGTGAATGGTTGAGAAGCTAGTGCTCATAAATGCCATATAAGGGCACAGATGGCTTAAAATTACAGTTGTGTACACTAAAAAAAAAGTGGTACGTTCAGGTAACAGGCTACATTTACTATAATATTGTGACCTCAGGAAAGTCAACTGCTCGGCTTTTTACCAGCACGTGTGAATCACAGACAGACAGACAGACAGAGAGAATCACATAACATCATTTCCTATATACACTCATGCTTCCAGGACTTAACATACAGTATGTGTGACAACAGATGGATCAAAGGCCACATGTTATTCCCCTCTTGTCTGCGTGACCGAGTCTGCTGCGAACGCTGCATCGTGACAATGGCTGCCGTCACAATAAAAAAGAGACGACGAGACGCTGTTCTTGGCCTCTGACGTGAGTCCGCGTGAACAGCCGCCGTTGCCCCTGGTGTGCGCTGGTGGTTTGGTGGTGGTGGTGAGGCTCACGGTGTGATTTTTTCCCCCGCAACAATCCCAAGGCTACCGGCTGCACGGCAGCGGAGGGCTGAGAGGATGCCGGAACATCTGTGTGCAAGGAGGTGAGAGCGGAGGGGGCTGCTGAACTTCCTCTTTCCTGTTTCCTCTCTTCGTGTGTGTGTGTGTGTGTGTGTGTGTGTGTGTGTGTGTGTGTGTGTGTGTGTATGTGTGCGAGTGTGTGTAACATCTGTCCGAATCCCTCTTTGTGTTCTTTTTTTTTTTTTTTGACAGAAATTTTCCACATTTTTAGTCTCATTCACGTCTGGGAACGTGAGGCCCAGAAAAAGGGCTAAAAATGGATCCTGATTTAAATATAAACCATTGTGTTATGTTCCAGGTGTAGCCAGGAGAGAGAAAAGAAACCAGATTGGAATAATGCCAAAAAAAAACAAATGCTGATTTTTTTTTAGACTTTCACACAAACTGGTTGAAACCACGTGGCCGTTTTCAGAGCCGTCAGGATTGGAGAATTGAATATGAGGGAGGGAGCCAGCAAGAGGAGCGAACTCAGTGGGGGAGGCAACCAGTGAAATATTCATGAGAGACAGCAGAACCGAAAGAGTGGAGACAAAAGAGTCACACACAGTGCAGGCCTGGGTTAGAGCATGAGTGTGTGTGTGCGTTTTGTGTGTGAGAGATGTTTTCAACTCATAAGAGGCCTCCCAGCTCAGCGGTTACACATCACACATCTTTCATCTGCAGTGTCACACTCAGCCGGCTGATTTCCATACACAAGAGCTCCCCCTTCATGCAGCGCACCTCGCTAGCAGTACAAGAGGAAGGCATTTGCATGAAAATAGAGAGGGGGTCAGAAAGAAGGCAGAGTGTACGTGGACCCCCTACACCCTACCTTGGTTTGTGCCAAAACTATGCTGTCGGCTGCAGTAAAATGGAGGTCAGTTTTCCGCCTGCAGCAGAAGGCATGTTGGAACAAACGTGTGAAAAAGGTTCAGGGTTACGCAACCTGTTTCTTTTGAGAACACAGCGAGAGAGATTTTGAGCCAAGCCGATGAGGCAAGTGCCACAAACTGTTAGTGGTCAAAATGTTCAATTAAACGTAGAATGCCTGGTCGAACATTGCTAGTAGTGTTGTAAGTTCTGGTTCAAATGGATGATGAAGGTGGCGTTTTCATTACTGAAGAAGAAGAAGAAGAAGAAGAAGAAGAAGAAGAAGAAGAAGAAGAAGAAGAAGAAGATTTTTGATTTTTACAATCTCACCTTATTTACAAAAAACAGACTAAAAATTATGCAGAGGAAGAAGAAGAAGAAGAACGAAGACATGTACATTATGCGTTATGTTTCCCGCATCCACCGCTGAGTGGCGCTGTAGTTAAAGTGACGTTCCATGGCGTCCCGGAAATGTTTTTTCGTCGTCGTCCTTCAAAACATGGCGACCATCAGACACCGCTTCGGCCGTGCCGCGAACCAATTTGTACACCAAACCTACTGCCGTTGCCCGCTGAAAGGCCACAACAAGCGGACTAACGGCGCGCCGCGTCTTTCTCCCGTGTCGACGAGCTTTTTGTTGGGTGAAATTCACCATGTCGCGGTGCGTAGAGCGGAGAATGCAGCGGACGAAGTGACCGTCGGACCCGTGCGGGACAGTTGCGTAAACGTCGATTTGACAACACTCCTTCACCTCGGTGACGATGCTCGGCTGGACAGAGACACCGAAGTCTTGAACCGTATTGTAGGATGCAACAAGTTTGTTTTTAGGCCTGACAGTACCCGGGAAAGAAGCCTCTCTCGCTTCCGGAGTTTTGCCAGCATTCACAGAACCCAACTACACGGGACTCGGCGTTTGTTTTGGGGATATGGACAAATTGTGAGTGTCCGAGCGTACAGCGGTGACGGAGCCCATTCTGAGCCCCTCTACAAAACCAAGACTGGATATTACGACATCCTGGAGGTAGCGCCTGCCGCCACGCAAGCCCAGATTAAAACTGCCTACTACAAGCAGTCCTTCATCTACCACCCGGACAGAAATGCCGCTAGCGAGACGGCCACTGCCCGCTTCTCTGAGATCAGCGAGGCCTACACCGTCCTGGGCAACAAGGTGCTGAGGAAGAAGTACGACCGGGGCCTGCTGAACCAGTCTGACCTGCTCTCGACATACAGGCCCACTGGCAAGGAGAGCACGGGGGGCTCGGGGAAACAGTCCCAGATCAAACGGTCTATGATGAGCGCGGACGGCCGAGGGGGTGTGTACAACTTCGACAAGTTCTTCAAGGAGCACTACCAAGAACAGCTGCAGAGAGACAAGGACATCAGGGCCCGCAAGGAGGAGATGCTGGGGAAGACCAACGAGACCACGAAGGAGATGAAGCTGGGCCTGATAACTGAGATGGGACTCGGAATTATCCTCGTGATGACTGTGGCAATGATCCTCCTCCTGAAACCCAAGTGAAATATGTTGCAGGCAAAGAGTTGTGATGCACATTTGTCCACCTCTTGACACTGCACAACTCACATCACTTCCGAGATAGTTTTTTTGTACCACAAAGTGGTAGTTTTGTCATCATTTTTACGGCGCACTGACTTTTAACATTGATTGGCATCCTTATCATTAACACAGTGGTTGTTGTGGGGTTAGACAACATAATGTTGCTGTCCTCTCTGGCAACCTCCTGCAAGACCACACTTGTCAGTTCTGGACATGTACTGGATTTGTTTGCCAACAGGGGTAATTGTGTTCGTGGAAGCAGTGCCATTCTTTATTAGTATAAAGTGTAAAAATGATTTTAGAACTACAATTTTGAGGCAGAAAAACTAGTTAATCTTGCCGTAATTTGCACAGTTCCTCAGTCTGCCGGTTGTCATTTTTAAAACTAACTTACCTTTAGCCGGAATGGCTTAATTTACTATTTATTTTCTCAATGCAAAATGAAAATGTTGGAAAATGAAGTGACATTATCTGAACATAAAGTAATTGTATTGAGACACATGAGTCTCTTACTGTACCCAGGTACTGTAGATGTAACAGGACTTGAATGCACAGAGCGTTCAATGTCCAGGGCGCTGAGGAAATTTGTGGTTGGCGTACAACCTACAATTATTTTAACTCCTCTGGCTTTTATAAAGTCATCTGTTTTACAGATTTCTTTATTTTTAAAGGTATGTTGCTGCATTGCTATTTATTCTTATTTTTAGCAGTCTTGGCAAGTAATAAATGTTCTTTGAATTCCAAAGGGCATTTTAACATCTTTATGTCAACGCTCACATGGTAAAAGTGCCTTTGACGGTGTTTATCGTAATGTCAATGTTTGTATTGTGTTGATAATAAATAATGAGCTGTGCATGTTAATGCACAGTTGAGCAGCAGCATGTTTTCTCAGCCCAGTTTTTGTAAACCTACAAACTCACTTCTCAGGGGCTCTGAGTTCTTTCCTTTCGATAGTACAAATAATGTGTCCTCCTTCTAAGCATCCTCAGCCTGGTCACACATAATTAAAGTACGAAGAGTTAAGAGGCCTGGCAAAAAACTTCATTATGATCATAATAAGTTTAATCTAAAGTGCACTTCACATTTTAGAAAAAAAAGTGCTAAAAGCACAATAATTACACATCAAAAGAGTGACAGCAAAAACAGTATCATCAAAAGTACAACAGGAAATAATCTAAAGAACGACTGACAGTAAAAGATTTTATCATAAAGGGACGTTTTAAGTTCCCTTTTAAAACCACTGTGAGGAGTTTCATACACTCCAACCACTTTGTTCGGACAAGCAAGAGTGCAAGACATAAACATGTTTTTTGTTTTAACCAAAACAAAAAAAAACAACAAAACCATTTTTTTCAAATTTACAGTGAACACAAACATTCTGTGCAGTCCAACTCCATCATTCAACAAAACAAAACAGTGCATCAACGCAAATACTTCCCCCTGAAAAAAGCATAAATATTAAAATTGCTTATAAATAATCAACAGTAAAATCAATCATCAAGTAAAACACATACAGTGCTGGACTAGGACGGGGTTTCAGATCAGATCCACACACATGGATCATATCAGTGGTTTTCCTTCATGACTTCCAAGTATTTCTAAGTGTTCGTCTGGCCTTCCTCCTGC
Source organism: Thamnaconus septentrionalis (assembly GCA_009823395.1). Lineage (NCBI taxonomy): Eukaryota > Metazoa > Chordata > Actinopteri > Tetraodontiformes > Monacanthidae > Thamnaconus > Thamnaconus septentrionalis. Next base: position 9,420,616 of record CM020517.1, read on the forward strand.
GCTCAGATGACCGGGTTGAGGGCATCGTAGAGCCGCTGCACCGCCAGATCCACCATCTCTCTGAGGGAGTCGTCCTCGGTGCATTCGTCCTCGTAGCACACTGACTGATTGGGGGAGGGGCAGACGGAAACACTCAGAAAGAGAGACAAAAAAAAAAAATCTACACCAACGTACAGAGTTTTCCATCTCACCCGCGTCTCCAAGCAAATGTGAATCGTCTTCCCGTCAACGGTGACAGAGATGTTCTTCTCGTCGCTGAAGTCCACACTGTCCTCTCCAAACATGTCCCTGAGCGCGGACAGAGAGAAGCAGACGTACCGTGACTCAAAAGCAGCCTGTAATGTTCTACATTGCAGCCAACAGATAATCCACCGCTTAGGTTTGAGTGTCACTCACTGCAGCATGACTCCAAGTCGGGTTTGGAAGACATCCATGTCCATGACGGCGGTCTGACACTCCATTACTGGTGACGCCAACAAATCAGATGAATTAAGAACAGGCAGGCAGGCTGCAAAAGGGCTTTATGTACGCCGACGTTCACCGACTGACCTTTCTGAGCTTTCGGGTTCGACTGGACCTCCAGAACCACAGTGGTGACGGCATCAGCGTACATGTCATTGAGAGGGTTGGCGATCCACTGCAGCGGAACGCAAGACACGGCAGATAAGGAGAAGGCACAGGACCGGGAGCTTCTTGAACGGGCGCTTTCTACTCACCTCCAGCATCACCATGCTAGATTCGTGGACCAGGGTGATGTTTTTGAAGACCTTCAGAGTGCTTTTCTCCGTTCCATCCATCTCCTCCACGTCACCTGAGATGGCAAGAGACACTGTCAGTTTGGCAGCTCTAAGCCCCCCGCCAAAAAAAAGGAGAAACACGTGTAGTATTCCAGTTAAAGGTATATTTTTTATTATAAAATAATAATAAAAGTCTACAGTTGCACAAAGAAGAAGGTGGACGACGTATCCAGGTTCGGGTGCGCTAGCTCACTGGCAAACTCAGTAGGGGGAGGGAGAATGAAAGACCAGCTGCAATCTAAAATGAAACCACTTGATGTCGCCGTTTCTTCTTCAAAATCTCCAAATATTACACACTTCACCTTGATTGCATCTAAACATAAAGCTGGCCTAAGTAAGTCAAATGAACATATTTTCAGATTGTCCTTCCATTAAAGCAGTAGGTCAAGGAAGCCTCACCAGTGAGGTTCCTCAGATGGCACACCAGCAGCGAGTATGGACCCGTGAAGGGGATGACCTGAGACTGTTTCACCGTGCTCATGGCCAGCTCTGTGTACGCTGAGGACACAAAATAGACACAGACAAGTTCACTCACGGATGCATCAGTCCTTGATTAAAATAAAATAAATTAAAACAAAATCAAAGTTTATCCTTATTTCCCTTTTCCGAGAGATTCAAACTCACTGGAGAGGTCTGACGGGTTGAGGATGTGGTAGTTGAAGTTCTTTTTCACCAAAATGCCTGATACCCTCTGGCCCTGAAGACACTTCTTGTCAGCCAAAGAGCCCATTACCTGGGAAGACAGTAGGGAGGGGGGAGAGGCACCAGGAAGTTCAGTGACAGAGGAAATTTATGGGATGGAAGAACATGTACTGCACGCAATGGCCCATTGTGAAATTATTTACAAGGTTCCTTCAGCATAAAACACAATGAAAAACATGCACATGTATGCCATTAGTCAGATGAACCGACTTTTGTTTTTGTTTTTTTTATTGAATTGGGTGGCCACAGGGTGTCGACTGACTGACCTTGGCCAGTTTCTCTCCTCTGAAGTTGAGGGTGACGGCCTCCGTGTTGCGGGGGTTGTGGACTTCGATGTGGACCTGGTCGTTGTCCTCGTATTCCCTGATGAGCGCAGCCTTGAGGCGGGCCATCTCGTTCTGCTCCCCGTGGACGAGGATCTGAGGGTGTACAGACGGGTTCCTCGTTGGTACGAACTCACCCGGGGTCACGGTGTCAACCCAAATCTCCCCATTTTTTTCCATCCGTCCCCGACTCTGTCCTACCACGTGCGGCGGTTTGAGGGCCCTGATGAACTCGCTGGTCTGCTGGTAGTCGGTGTGTGCTGAGAAGGAGATGTAGTCAACGGACATCTTCAGCTGCAGCTTCTGCCCGGACATGGTTGTGATTTCCTCCGGCTCAGACATGATGTGCTGTGCAGTGCAAAAGTATATATAGTATTTCAAACAATATTGAAAAACGACAGAAATAAAGTCACTGAACTAAACTAAACTAAACTCCAGAGCTTCTCTCGCACCTTCGCCAGGGTTCCCTCCACGCAGTATCCAGCGATGATGACTCCGTTCCTCTTGTCCGTGCACCAGCTCTCGAAGAGCTCTCTGGAGAGGCCGCTCTGCATCATACCCGGAGACGCCATCACGACGCTGGGGCCGATGTCGTCAAAGTGATCCATACTCTGTGGAGGGAGGTTGGTGTTGGATAATTTTTGTTATTTTTAATCATTTAGTTTTGTTTGGCTTGATAAATACACCTTTAGTTTGATCATAACATTTAGCATTATTTGAGATGGTGTGAATGCTTATTAATTCTTTCATTTTTAAGGTATTTTATAGCTCTGGAAACATTACATTTTCTATAGGCCTGTTAAGCATACAGTAGGGGGCAGCACTGGGAAGGGTTATGGTTTTATTGTTTTTTGTTTTTTAACCAGGGCAAGAGAGGTGGCAGCAGCCATTGTTATGTTCATTTGTTTGAAAAAGAAGAATAAATCGACAAAGAACTGCAGTTCTTCGTCTGGACAATGGACTCCGTGCCTTAGCGGACATTTGATTTGATTTTAATTAATTTGATTTTGTTAGTTCAGTTTGGATATTAAGGATAAAACAAAGAAAAGGACAAATGGTCACTACAGTTGGGTTTGTTTATAATAAAATATTAAGTCCATTTCAAGTCTTTTTTTTCTTTTTCTTTTTTAATCCCAGATTCCAATGGAGCAATCTCAGTGAGAACAAAAAACGACAAGACATGTGCGTGAGATAGGCATCTTGAGCAAGGAACAAACAGGAAAAGACAACACATGGCATGCTCGGACGCGCGGCAGCCTTCACCTTGAGGTTGCTGATGTGCTTGAAGACAAAGGGGTTGTTGATGTTGATGGCCTTGCGGATCTTGTCGTTCATGGCGTTGACGTAGGTCTGGTACACGGCCATGCACTTCTTGGCCAGAGATGAAGCGTAGTAGATGGGAATGTCGTGGAGCTCCGGGTGGTTCTGCCAGTACTCATCTAACAGAGGGGGACACGCCATTTTACCCATGCTTACGAGATTACACATACAACAGACTGATCTAAAAAGAATAATGAAAAGTACAATTGATTTTGGTGATTTTGGTTTTTCAATGCAGATTTGTGGGATTTCGCACCCAGGATGAGCAGCAGTTCCTGGGCCCGTCCCAACGCAAACACTGGGATCAAACAGCGACCTTCCCTGTTCACAATATCGTGGACCGTGTTACAGAAGCGAGCTTCGCGCTCCTCCCTCTTTTCATGAATGTGGGTGCCGTACGTCGACTCCTGCAGGGGAGAATAACAGTTTTCATCCAAAAACGCGTATAAAGCAGCATTTCATGCGTGTACACAATAATCTGGCGTACTATAATCAAGATGTCAGGTTTGACACTAGGAATCTCCGCCGCCATCAGATGCCTGTCTTCTTGTCTGGAGAAGTCTCCTGTGTACAGCAGCTGCAGAAGAAACAGAAAATGAGCAGTTTATTTTCATGCAAATGAAAAGGACTCTTTGAAAATTTGAAATCCACAGGAAAAAACAACAGGAGATGTTACCTTGACCCCGGCTATTTCTATCATGAACATAGCAGCTCCCAGCACGTGACCGGCGTGGTAGCACCAGAACTTGATCCCTGCCACCTCCTTCACCTCGTGAAAGTTGATGGTCTCAATCTTGTCCATGCTCTCCTCCAGGTCAGTCTCAGTGTACAGCATGTCGTCGGCTGAAATGTTGCTGCAAGAAGGCAAAGGCAGAGTTGCTGTGATGGGGTTTTCCTTGTGAAAGACTGTAGCGCAACAGGTAACACACGCTCTCTTCACCTGACTTTGACGTAGTCCGACAGCAGCCAGCGGTAGATGGCCTTCGTGGCGTGAGTCATGAACGTCCTGCCTTTGAAGCTGGTCTTCTGGAGGAACCAGGGCAGAGCTCCACAGTGATCCAAATGGAAACTGGTGAAAAAGGTGCAGCAGCATTTTAATAATGAAACTTCGGAGCGGCAGAGCACGTTTGTGGGGGGTAAAAAAAGGCAGGACTCACTGGCTGATCAGCAACAGATCGATCTCAGCCGGGTCGATAAGGTCTATGTAGGGAAGAGCATCCATTCCCTCCAGACCAGGGTGGATACCACAGTCCAACTGCAAGGACACAGTAATTGTTGTTTTTTTAATGAATGCATTAGCAATAAGATAAATAAGACTTAATATCATTATTGTGTTATTATTTTTTTTTTCTTTCTTTCTTGGGGTGTATGTACCATAATCTTCCTTCCTTTGAATTCCAGAATGATGCATGATCTTCCAACCTCTTGGCCAGCACCCCTTTAGTAACGTGAGAAATTCAATCAATAAAACTGTGATTACATACCGACGTCAATAAATAATAATAATAAATTTCGACTCACAAAGGACGAATAAGGAGCTGGTCGCTTTCCTCCGCGGGCACAATCACGTCCACTTTGCGTTTCGCAGCCATGCTTACTGTGATTTTTGGCCACCAAAATCAAGAAATACTGAAAACAGTCATTGACAAGCTGCACCGCTACGAATGAATGAATGAACGCACTGCAGGGCGACCTCCCGAACGTCACATTTCCGGTGTTGAGCCAAAATACCGCCGACGAGAATTAAAGCGCTGCCGAAAAAAGGTTCTGACAGCTTTTTGTTCAAACGTTTAAAAATCTATATTTTTTCCTGATCGCACATATAAAACTAAAATACACATATGACAACCTCGTTACCTTTGCGCATTTTTTTTTCCAGAGGCGAAATGCTTCAGGAGTGCAAAGTCAACATATTTCCTTGCGTCCCCTTTAAGTGGCATTGGGTGTAGGCTGAGAAACTCAAAGGGAGAAGAGCAAACTGTAGGTAAACACAGAGGGCTTCCTTGATGCAAAACTCTGAAAAGACGGGTTTTTATTTTTTTAATCTATTTATTATTTATTACACGCGAGTCAAAAGAAAGTACACAATAACACCAGGTACGAGTATATTGCGTGGACCTAAATACAGAGTTCGCCCATCTAAAACCCCGCAGTTTAAAACTTCGCCGCGGTGAAGGACATTTAAGGTGGAGCAGAATTTTTGTTTGTTGAATTTTATTTTCACTTTTCACGCGTTCACGTGTAGCTTCACCAGCACAGTTTTTCGGTTCTGGATGCAGCTCTGTTTATACACGTAACAAAGGCACACGGTGAGTACAAGTCGGCAGAAACCTGTTGAGTCCAGTTACAGCTGTAATTTTAGCCGTCGGGGGCTTCTCTTTTTTTTGGACATTAGTTCGCCGTGTAGCCGCACAACGGTTCAGAGGCAGCGGTGTGCTAATGGTGGGCTGAGGTACTGTTACTGTGGCAGGTGTAACGGATGGCGCGGTTCTCGGTTTAACTTGTGATCCTTTCGTGACGCTATTGTTACCCGGGTTGTCTATTACGTCTCATAATGTCTAATTATTTCGGGACTGAGCCTCAGCGAAGGCCTGCTCTCATCAGAGCAGGTCTTCGCAAGGCGAAGACTCGATTGTTATTCGTCCGTTTTTCCTTATTATTATTATTTACAAATTGCCCCCGCTTTTCCCCCCATTTTGACCCCCTTACCATACAAAATATGTGAATTAAATCTGCCACATAGGTAGAAACTGGCGACAAATTTTTTTAAAATGTAGAGAAAAAGGCAAAATTCCACTCTCTTGCGCCCCCTAGAGGCGTCCAAAAATTAGAAATGGCCCTAGCTTCCACAAGGAAGGTCGAAAAAATATGGGGAAAATTCCACACGTTCGTCTCTTCAAGCCCGACATTTCGTACGCTCTAATTTCTGTCACCCGACAAACAGGAAGTGAGTTATTTCCACTTTTTTACAAATTTCTTGCCACTCGTGAAAACCTATTTCCTTCTAGGTTAGGTCGTAGAGACATGGGGCCAACACCCACGCGTTCGGTCAATCCAGACCTATTTGCTGATATGATGACCTTTGACCCCAGAAAAACCGGAAGTGAGTTATTGTCACTTGTTTGGAACGGAGTGAAGACATAAGGCCCAGAAAGCGCGAGTCCGACGGGCTTGAAAATTCAGTATGATATAGACTCGACCTTCATTACAAAGAATCATATCTTTTAAAATCTTTTCAATAACTCGAACCGTTTTCATGCAACGGTCCTCCAAAGTTGATGCACATTGAAAATTGACCAAAGATAGCTCAAAATCCCGCCAAAACTTTTTAAAAGCCTCTACCGCCCTCTAGGAAGGTCGAAACGACATGGGACAAAGACCTACGCGTTCCTTGGATAGAGACCTACCTTCTGACACTCTGACCTTTAACCCGTGACAAACCGGAAGTGAGCTATTTTCACTTGTTTGAAATCATCCAGAATCACAGAACTCAACAACCGTGAATGCTGCAAGTTTCAACCTTTACCTTTTGTATTACACAGACTAGACTGTCAGAAGGTCAACGAAAAAATAATGGTCCGGATGCGTAGCACCATTTTCATTTTATAGCCCTTTAAAGTCGATGGATGTCAAAACTGACCAAAATCCAAAAAAACACCAGAAAACTAAAAATGCACGTTGCACCCTCTAGGAACATCGAAATTTCATGCAGCAAAAACCCACGCGTTCGTCTCATCAAGCTCTACGTCGCGTACACTCTAAATTTTTGGTGTGTGACAAACAGGAAGTGAGATATTTCAAGTTGTTTGAGATCGCCCCAACGAAAAAAGAAAAGTCATTTTTTTCACTGACCACGCCTACACCGTTATTCACACTCCAGCGAACTATACATAGTCAAATCGCTGAAACCCTTAGCTAAAAGATGATACCAATATCTTTCATGTAGATGCCGAAATGGCTGAGTTCTAAGCTTAGGTGTCCAAGGTTGCAAAAGCGGAGCTAGCGGAGCTAACTCTGCTCCTGCTAGTTGGGAGCCTTTCTCTTTCTCTCCCTCTTTATCAACACACACATGAATTGCTGCAGTTTCCTTTAGAAATGTGCTACAGACGTCATTCAAACACCGGCGTGTTTGTCTCATCAAGGCCTATATTTTACATTTCACAGCCACTTCAAAAAAAAAAAAACTGGTGGTAAAAAAATCTGTATCATTTGCATAGACTTCTTTCAGAGTCAGCAGATGTCACCGGGCGTCGGCAGAGGACGGGGGTCAATTGCAGGCGTCGGCAGAGGTCGGGGTTCATCGGGGGTCGCGTCGGCCACGGCGGCTCAGTCCCGCAAACGCTGCTTGCAGCTTTATTATTATTATTATTATTATTATTATTATTATTATTATTATTATTATTATTATCATTACTATTGTTATTATTATTATTATTATTACTATTATTATCATCACATTTGCAATGTATATACTGTATGGATTTAGGTACATGTATATATGTGAAGTCTGTGTTTATTATCAAATCGGGTTGGGGTGCGAAAATGAATAATAATAATAGGGTTTTGCTAAGCACTTAAAAAATAAATAAATAAATGAAATAAAGGGGGGGGGGCAGAAAATACATTAAATAAAGTTTCAGTTTTGGTGGGCCTGGAAAATGAACTCAAAGCAAGTGTCTGGCAGGACAAAATTGAAACTTAATAAAGCTATAGACATTAAAGTGCGCAAATGCAAATTTGAATCATCGTCTGTCACACACAAATGTGTCACAGGAACCATTCTAGTAAGAGAACAAAGAGAGAAAAAACTAGTGTTTTATTAATTGGTTATAATTATTAAAGGCAAAGGGTTGTGAAAGGGGCCTGCAGGCATGAACTTGAATTGCCAACTGATCACTCAATACTACTATATCTTACTGACTGGACCTTCAGTGTACTGTAAATATAATTTCAGTGCTTTTCTGGCTTGGGCTGTGCTTGACATTGTGCTCCGTGGTAATTCAGGTTGCAGATGATGCGGGACTAGGGACTAGACGGTGGTTCGTCATGGTGAAGGATGTTCCGGAAGGTCAAAAAGCGGCACAGCAGCAGCAGCTCGCAGAGCAGTGAGATCAGCACCAAAAGCAAAGTACATCTACGCAGATGCATTTCATTCTGACACTTTTATACACTTTCTGCCCTGCTGGTAAAAACTGTGTTTCGCTTCCTCTTGAAAAGTCAGTGGACTCCAGTTTGGGAGGGCTGTCCAGATCGAGCACCGTCGCCAGCCTCGACACAGACTCCACCAAGAGCTGCGGTCAGTCCCTGCTTCCCGCTCTTCCATTCCACATGTTCCCCTCCCTTGTCTCAATGCCTCAACCATTTCCCCACTGAAGGCAACAGTGCTTCTGAAACGTGTGCCGAGTTCCGCGTCAAGTATGTGGGAGCCATCGAGAAGTTGCAGTTCAGCATGAGCAAGGCCCTGCAGGAGCCTCTGGAGCTCATCACTTACATTGATGCCGCTCAGGTGAGGAGGAGCGGGAGGAAGAACTCGAAGTCGTAAAACTGAAGAGGAACGTTGAAAAATGTTCTTGTGTTTTAACAGCAAGGTGGGAAGCTTCCCTTCGTGCCGGAGGACAAGGAGATGATTCTGGGAGTGTCCAAGTATGGAGTCAAAGTGGCCTCACTGGACCAGTGTGTGAGTAAAAAAGAAAAGTCATTGCATCACAAATGCAAATAAAATAAAGGCTTTCTCTTCTGATTAGAAATGTTTGTAATTCTACTTCCTTCCAGGATGTTCTGCATCGGCACCCTCTGTACCTGATTGTGCGCATGCTGTGCTACGACGACGGCCTGGGCACCGGCAAGAACCTGCTGGCACTGAAGACCACGGATTCAAAGCAGGAGGAGTGCAGCATCTGGGTGTATCAGTGCATCAGCTCGGTCAGTGCGGCAGGAAACTGCTGACCGGATTTGCATTGATCTCTTAAGACAAATGTTGATCGCCGAGCCTTGCCGGTTAACGCTGTTTTCCCGTCGTCCCCATCCAAACAGGAGCAGGCTCAGTCCATCTGCAAGGTGCTGTCGGCGTCGTTTGACTGCGCTCTGACATCAGACAAGGCCTGAGGAGGAGGGCGATGGGCAACGGAGCGGCTGGAGAACAAGTTGAAGACTGAAAAATACTTCCCAGTGGCAATGATTTCCCCCTTTTTACCTCCTCAGCCAGCGGAAGACAAAATAATCAGAGGTGACGGAACGGTTTATCCACAAAATGTAAAAGCGTGAAACAAAGCAAGTGTAGGGGGTGAGAGGAGTGCTTTGAGGTGCTGGAAAGAAGTGTGTGGCTTTCCACAATGTAAAGGTCCCATATATAATGTAAATAACAGCACTATGCGAGACTGGTACGGGAGCTGTTACGCAGCTCCACTCTGAGGTTTCACTCATCAGTCCACAAACATGATGATGGTTTACACAGTTTGGTTTACTTTAATGTTGAAACCACTCAGATCCAACTTGTGTTTTTAAAGTTAATTTTTGGCTTTTTGTTTGAGAATCTGCTTGACTTGAAGGTACATCACATTTTGTTTGTTTTCTCTAAACCTCGGACCACTTAACCGCCTAGTTCTCGTGATTATTGACTCATTTTTAATGGCTTTTATTGTATTTTTCTGTGAAATAGCTTTACGTTATTGTTCATGTTTTGGTACCAAATGCCTGAAGTGTGTGATCAGTTCTTGAATGATAATAATAAAAAAGAAACTTTGAATTTTTTCAAACCACAACAATAATATTTGGCTGTAAGAAGCTTGTTAACAGTTTACGGTTGCAATTTTTTTTTTTTTTTAACTTACCTCCTGATCATTTCAGCTTTGAGTTAAAACGGATGGGTATGATTACAAGTTTGCTTATGTTTTTCATGCTTATTTGTTTTTACTGATAAAAGTGTCCTTTCAACTTCCTCTCTGTTTCATCTTTTGCAGTCAGAAAAAGTGTTTTTATTCAACCAGACATACACCGTGTTAAACTAATGGAATGACATACAGCAGATTCTCCATCAGAGGGAGCTGTTGATGCACTGGAAGAGAAAGAAACTGCACCATTTAAATATAAATATCCTAAAAAAAAAAAAAAAAAAAGCTTACAGCAGTTCTGCGGCAGCAAAATCAACAAAGCAATATCCCGAAAACAATAAAATTAAAATCCCATCAGTCCAAAGAAACGACCACACCACACCACCTGTATTACTTCAGCTTTTATTATTCCGGTTTTCCTGCTTACTTGCACAGTAGAGTCGAGTCATTGCAGTGAGTGACCAACAAACAAATGAAAACGGATAAAATCTCATTCTCCCAGTCATGTTGCGTTTGTATTCAGCCACAGACACACACCGAGGCCCAGTCCTGTAACTGCTCATCGCCACATTGTACTGACAAGGTTAACTCTCTTAACTTTACACTTAAATATGAACAAAAAAAGAAAAGAAAAATACAAACCCTATTTATGTACACCAATAGATTATTAGATCTTCCTTTTTTCTTTCTTTCTTTCTTTTCAGTGACTTCACGTAGCGAGCGAGTGGGTGGCCGCGGTTCACCGGCCTCTCCGCCTCGTCACACAAACCAACAAAGGTTTCAGGTTAGATTCTTAAATATCGACAATATACACAGAGGAGAAAACAGAAAGTTGCTCTGCAACTAAAACCGAGTTAATCACACTGAACGGTTGACACTTCTTCCATAACACTATTAACAAACTCGTCTTTTTAACGTTATAGGGCCCCAGAAATGCGACGCATGCTTAAAATGCATCGGAAAGTTCCTGGAAATCAGCCTGTCTCAGTTTTTTTTTTTTTTTTTAAATTCCTTTTAAGAGTCAAGAGGAAGTAAGGCAAGACAGAGAGCTACATCCTTTTCATCACCCCCCTCCCCCACCCACCCTTCTCAAAACTCCTTTTTCTGTCGTCTTATTTTGTGCAGTCGCACGCCGTCCCCGCTCCCCTAATAAGACAGCTGACAGGCGGCGGTGGCGGTGGCGGCGGCAGCCGTCAGACTATTATTGGCAGCGGCAGCGTCTTCAGTCGGCCTCATCAAGTTGAGCTGAAGCAGCGCCGGAGACCCGGCTGGTGTCAAAGCTCTGTCGCTCCACACGCCTGCTAGAAACAGCAGGTCCCTCTGAGGTGAGCGGCTACATTCTCCCCACCCTCTTCGAAGCGGCAAGGCCGCCCCTCCGGGAGCTGCCTCTCGCATCTTCCCGGGTGATTTAGCACCATTGGATAACAACCTCTGCACATCTACAACTATTACAGAGCAGCTAAGGCTTTAACAAAAGCTCACACACACACACACACACACACACACACACAAGGCGGAATGTTCACATTTCCAGTCAATAGGAAGAAAAGAAAAAAAAAAAAACAACAAAAAACAAAACGCTTTTCTACTCGTTTGTGGTCTGTCAGCTGCAGCTGCACGGCAGACGGATGTGATGAACACTGTACACTCTGACTTCATTGGTCGGCGCGGTCGCTAGCGAGGACAAAGGCGAGAAAAGTGCATTCTATTGAGAGGTCGTCGGCTACGACGGTCAGTTTCGAGTCCAACCAGCCTTAAAACCCTCGTACAATCCCAGCAGGCCTTGCGTGTCGGTCGCCTCTCGTCCCGCCCCAGGACACGAGCTCAGATCTGCAGGCGACAGCGGTGACAAAACACAGAGACGATGGCGTTTGATGATTGCCGGTGTCGGAGAGCGGGAGGGGGAAGTGGGGGGAGGTTGGGGGGGTTGAAGGGGAGGGAGGGGCCGGGGTCCCCGACGCAGTCACTCGGCGATGAAGTGGACAAAGGTGACCGGGAAGGCTCCTCTTCTCATCGGGTCGCCCTCGATGTGGCCCAACTGCGAGAGAAGAGGAAGGAAAACCAGTGACGACGCCTGAAGATGAGCAGCAGCAGCAGCAGCAGCAGCAGCAGCAGCAGCAGCAGCAGCAGCTCAGTCTTTCACTAAATCACTGGAGTATATTTCTCCCTGCAGCCATCAGGTTGTACAACTGCATTCAATAAAACCATCTTGTTAACCACTTTACATTTCATAACGGTATAATAAAACACTAAAATATAATAATAAACCTTATTTATATTTCAGCATTATGTAGATAACTGTAAATAATGCAACTGTTCGTAACATGTAAACATCTTGTTTTTCCTTCTTACTCTATAAATATTTTTATTTCTTTATTTTATTTCTTTCTTTTGAATTGATCATTATTTTAATTATTATTTATTTTCGTATTAGCAGGAAAGTGCCCATATTTAGTGGCTGTGACCGCTGGGATGAGTTATCCAGGGTCAGTGGACAGATACTGGATACCTCTCATTTAATCTATATTGATGTGTTTTCCCATTTCTATTAAAAACATATTTCCAAGCAGAGAGGCTCTATTCCTCAATGATGGAAAATCTGCGTAAACCACATCACGACGTTCTGGGTTGCATCACCACAACTAAACTAAAGACTAAACACCGTCTAATGGTTCAGAGTAACAACACAGACACACTGGGGGAGACTCGCACCACGGCTCAACACTCCTCACTACAATCTGTTCCTACTGTACGCATTACCTTGTGCGGTTAGGGAAGGAAGACTGTGGTTAACAGTCAACTTTAACTGCCTCTAGACCTGAAAATAAAGAAGCTACGACGTGATTCTGCATGTTTGCAAAGAGCCACAGGTGGAGCAGGACGAGTTATTGGGACAAACACACACACAGAATGTTAGAAAATCAAATGCCAAAAGCGAGTTAAACCCCAGTGAGAAAACACACTGCTGTGAAAATGTGTCTTAAAAGATATTTTTTCTGTCTTTTGAACATCTGCTTTGGCTGTCCGTTGTGCATAGATTGATTTCAATGTTTTTGTTACTACTGTATCGTTCATTTTTGTACTTTTCTTTTTTATTTCTATCTAATTCATGGCTTCAACCCAGGACGGAGAGGAAGTGAGCGACTAAATACGGTCACTTCTGCAGAGCAACGAGTCCCAGCCGGTGGCCGTTGACACTGAGGAAGTGAGCCGGACTGGCAGCGGCAGGTCACTGAGCGTGGCGGAGATACTGACCCACCACTCCTGGTCCTCCTCGCCGTCCACCACGATCACCTCGCCCTCGGAGAAGGTCAGCTCGTCCGGGTTGTCGGCCACGCAGTTGTAGATGGCTTTCACTCGCTTGGGCCGCTGCTTCTGAGGGACGAAACACACAAACTGGGTCCTGTTGGTTTCGCGAAAAGACGAGCGGCAAGCGTCGAACAAAGTCGAGTTGATTCTGAAAGTGTTTCCCTTTGCCGAGTCCATTTTTGGAGCTGATTTTGTCTCCGTGCGTAGACAGCGGAGCTCCATGAGATCATTTCTTATCTCGGTGTATGAAATCCAGACAGCGAAAAAAGCTATTCACATCCTGAAAATGAACTCCGTTATCAGCCGGCAGAATGAGAATCAGGCACACGGCCTGTTCAGAACACTACTGATTCAATTTGCTTTGTGCGTCGCACAACTTAGTTTACACATTCAATTTAAATGTAATTGCGTCGTTGAGGCCCCATGTTACACCGAATCACTCTTTTTGTTTCCTGGACTCCGGTGGAGCACATTCTGTGTGATCAATTACCCTGAAAACTCTATTGATCTCCAGAAAACTGCTGGTTTTCAGCTATTGCTTACTCTACAGTCGCGGAAACACACGGAGAAAATGAAAGTGAATTCTTCTTGTTTTACTGAGAAATTTGCGGCCTGGATTCTGACGCAAATTTCCAGTTAAAAAAGGTGGGGAAGCAAGTCTGTTGCTATGTGGGGCCTTAACGCTTTCTTGGCAGAAGGAGACAAAAATGAAAATGAAATGGGGAAGCTTGCAGGGGGACGTTCCCCTTAGATTCCAGAGAATGACTGAAAACAACGGTGTCTAAATGAGAAGAGGAGGAGGAAGAGGGAAAGGAAGAGAAGTTGGAAGAGGTGAAGGTGGAGGAAGAGGAAGAGAAGGAGAAGTAGAAAGAGGAGGAGGAAGTGGAAGAGAGGTTGGAAGAGGTGGGGGGGGAGGAAGAGGAGGGGGAGGAGGAAGGACTCACTTGGTAGCTCTTCCTGGGCATTGGCGCTGGTGGCAGGTTCTGACCGATGGAGTTCTGAGGACAACCGGGAACTTCCTTCGCTGGAACAGGAAGAGGAAGTTGCGTCACAATGACAACAACAACAACAACTACAGCAACAACGCGGCCTTCGCATGGAAACGGGTTCCGACAGGAGGGGACTCGGACTCGACACTCACCGGCTCTCTCGACGGACTGGGTTCGGTTCAGAGGCGCTCGGCTGAAGCTTTTGTCGCTGCTGTATGTCACACACACACAAAGATAAAAGAAGAAGGAAATTCTCAACACTCCCAGCAGCTCCAGATTTATCACAACACCCCCTTCGCCCCCCCCGTGGGAGCTGAAAAGACAGAAAAGGGGGCCGACTGCAGAGAGGAGTTATTGCTGCTGTGGCTGGCCGCAGCGCCGACGGCTGGAAGCTAATGAAGCAGCTAAAAAGCCGACACGCCGCTTCGCTCGTCCCCGGGAGAGGGATTACAGCGCCGGGGCTTTTGGAGAGACGCAGCTGCCACACAGGCAGGCACGGTGGTGGTGGTGACGGGGGGGCGCTTCATTTGAGCGAAGCCGATGAAAAGCGGCGGCGACGTGGACGGCGTGTTGCGACGTGCAAGCTACGACGTGTCGAGACGCCGGCGTCCTCACCCTGCGGGAGACTTGGGCGGCGCCACTCGGGATGCCAGCTTGGATTGGATGTTCAGGGCCTCCATCTTGGCCAGAGGAGCAGCTCCCAGACCTGCCACACACACACACACACACACACACACACACACACACACACACACACACACACACACACACACACACACACACACACACACACACACACACACACACACACACACACACACACAGTGGGGAGCAGTTAACACTCGACCGCACACATATGGAGGAATGGAGCAAGCAAGTTTTGGGATGAGAAACAGAAGGAGAAGAACAGAGAGTCAAAGGTTTCACATCGAGAGGCAATTTCAACAACAAGCTCTGCTGAACGCATTTAGTGGACAAAATATCAAATGAATGAATTAATGGTAAAGACACAATTGCGAGCATTTTTCTTCTTTAACAGAAACACACAGATTTTGTGTCTCTATTGTAGAAGAAAAATACCAACAATCTTATATACTTAACACAACTAAAGACAATATTAGAAAAAGTGGACAAGGCTAAGCAACAGTGGGAGACATCCAACGAGGATCTTTGTTCTTTCAGTCTGCTGTGTGATTGACTTCAGCTCAAGCTGCTCTGAGGACTTCCTCTCAGTCCTACTTCAACGTCTTCTCCATATATTTTCATGTGTTTTATCCACATGTAAAGACCATCGAACCAAGACTAATGAAGTCTCTCAGCTCAAAGTGGAATTCTGGGATATTTTTGCGTCCGCACCTCCGGTTGAAACCAGTCTCATGGGCGGGACCGGAGGGTGCATGTTGGGGGGGTCCGAGGACGACCTCTGCCTGCCCATCAGGTCCATGGGAGCGGGCTTCCAGCCGCTGGATGCCGGGGACTGGCCGCTGCCCCCCAGGCCGGACAGCTGGACTGTGAGGAAGGGCGCAGACGGAGAAGAGGAAGAAGGGAATTAAGACGAGAGACAGAGAAAAAATAAAAACACTGCTGAGAGGAATTAAAAGGTTATTGTGAGGAGGGAATGCTCAGAATGTCGGGGCGGCGGGCGACTCCGCACAGCCGCTCGTCTCTTCTCTTGGTGGAAACCCAACCGGCCAATGAGGGTGTGAGAGACGGACGAGGGGCGGAGTCACGCGGCGTCCGTTTCTATTTTAGCCGCCAACATTTTATATCAGCAAAGGTCGCCAAAGTTAATTAGAAATATGAGACATTTCCGCAGCCACTTTTTAACACCACTGAAGTTGCGATCCCAGTCGCTTCTTTTTTCTTTTCGGCATAAAAAAACAAACAAAATGCCCTTTAAATTTTTAAAAGTGCACTTTTCAGTGTGAAAAGGGCAAAAACTTTCCATCTCCAACCGAACCATAATCTCCGGCAGCCAGAGGGTCCTTATGTGGGACTGAAGCTGCGGATCCAGCATTTCGAACACTTTCCCAATATTTACTGATGATTAAGTCTCTATAGCCCCGGTGTGGGCAAACTATGGCCCGGGGGCAGCTTGCGGCTAGTTAAGCTTTTTAATCCGGCCCGCCAAACATTATTTTAAGAGATTATTTTAATAGTCAGTAAGTCATAAAATATTTGAATTTCATCCATTTCTTCAGTGTTTTCAGGGTCATTTCAATAAAGAGCGAAACACCTTGGGGCTTGAAAGACACTGATTTTGTTGTAACTTTGCTTTGGTTAATTTTCAATTGACATTAAAGCTACATGATATATTATCCCTCATAGATATTTAAAGGCCTCTCTGTCAAATTTTAGAACCCACTGTGGCCCCACAGTCAAAAAGTTTGCCCAGACAGACCTGCTGTAGCCTGAAAGAAAATTCCCCACACCTAGAAAAAAAAAATCATCCTTTACTGTACAGCAGTCCTAAACACATACATCCATAAATCATCTTTGTGATGTCACAAAGGGCACTTCCTGGCAGTTGGCTCCGCCCCTCTGCCTTCTTTTCATCATCTTCCAAACATTTGTAAGATCAGTTCATAATAATAAAACCTCAGCCAAAAGCTAAAACTGAGCATTTTAACACAGGAGGCTGTAAACAGAGGGCTAAATATGCAAATCTATAGAGTTTTGGTCATAATTAAGTCCAGTGGGGCCTTGAACACTGAATCAAAAGCCAGTTTGACAGAACTTATGTTAAGACGTTTTCCTGCAAATCTGAAGTGAGATTCAGGCCACTTTATAAATAATCTCTCCCTTTGGCGAGAAAGCAGGTCACAGAGCAGGTCACTGAGGTGATGACAGCTCCCTTCACCCCACCCATCCTCCACCCCTGCTTACCCAGGTTCCTGGGTGGGAGAGGCGGTGCGGAGGTGGTGCCAGGCTGCTGCGAACTGCTGCTGCTGCTGCTCAGGATGGTGCCGTACGTCTCGTTGTTGACCATGTTGGGCAAGTAGCCCCGCTGCTTGTCCTTGGCCGAGCCCTGACCAGGACCCGGACCGGCCTGGAGGTGGGAGTTGCTGCTGGGAGTGTAGCAGCTGACAGGGCGCTCGTCCCTGCGATGAGGGCTGGGCTGGATGAAGGATAAAAGAGAGATGATTGAATAAAAATGCGATGGACAATATCTTCTTTCTGAAGAAGTTTGTTGGTTGAAGGACTGCTGAAATTTCAGCTCGGGTCATACAGACAGACACACTGACAGGTGATGATCAATGCTGAAACATTAGCAACTCTTTGTAAAGGTCAATTCCTCAGTCAATTCCGACTCGTCTCACCTTCTCATCCAGGTCTTCGTCGCTCTCATCCAGGTCTTCGTGCTGCAGGCACCACTCGTACTCCACGTGGACGTGGGCGTTGAACTTCCCCGCCAGCGCCTGGTTCAGCTGCGCACAAACAAACAAAGAATTCAAACCCCGACTAAGTGAGGGCTCGGCGCCAACGCTGCGCCGACGCCGGTGAAGGCGGCGAGCTCACCAGCTCCTCGCACTGCAGGTGTTTGAGCCTCCGGGCAATATCCAGCGGTGTCTCTCCGGCCTCGTTGGCTGCAGGCGGAAACAACACAAACATTCGAAAAAGTCTCGGGACGCACGGCCTATTTTTTGGTCCTCCCGCTCCTCATATTAAATCCCCAGCATGGGAAACAAGTCATTTAGTTTTAATTTAGTTTCGAAATTTTAATGAACATGTAAAAAAAACAACACAATAGACTGGAGGCAGATTTAGGAATTACCCCCCGCGCACCTTCAAAACAACCTCAGCAAAAAAGAATGCAAAACAAGTAACAATACAAAACAATACTTCTATGTCACTTTATAATTAAACCTCAGGTTCAAAAGGGACAGGCAAGGCAAGGCAAGGCAGCAACTCAATATGCTTTACATTAAAAGCTCAACATTTTAAAATGCAAAGGGAAATAATGGAAGTGAGCGCAGGCTTTTCACTCACCGATGTCAATGGAGGCCTTCCCCCGCAGCAGCAGCTTCAGACACTCGCTGTTGTCGGTCAGGCAGCAGTAGTGCAGTGCCGTGCTGCCTTTCACCGTCTGCTTGTCCAGGTTCAAACTGCACGCGGGGGGCACGAGCACGCAGAGAGAAAGAGAGACGACCAAAACACGTGAGATTCCAAATGCTGTTGTGTTGTCGAGGTGTGAAAACACGACGGTGGGACAGAGGGGTGAAATACTTCACTTGCATATATACATTGGAATAAATATTGGAAAGTGATTCAATAACTAAATGAGTAGTTTTTCGTCGCTGATTCCAGTGGAGCAAAATTTGCATTGTTGATCAAAAAAAACAACCTTCAATGCATCATATTTAACCCTCTGTTTGCAGCCTCCATCCAAATCTCTGGATTTCACCCTCCTACTAAAACTGATGCTTTGCTGTACGTCCCACGTGTTTGGAAGGAGACAAAAAAAAACAGGCCGGGCAGCCATGTGGCCACTAGCCTGGTTGTCAAGACTCTTTGTGACATCACAAAGGGTGAATTTCCAAAAAATATTCCATCTGGGAAGCAAAAGCCAAGTTAAAAGTGTGTCTCTGCACTCTGACGGCTCTGTTTCACCTGTTCTGAGTGAGGAAGTCGACGATGTGAAGAGACGTCCGGTCCACCAGTCTGACCGCCAGGTGAAGCGCCGTCTCCCCTTGTTCCTGAACCACAAGAGAGAACCACACGTGAGCGCAGAGTTCTACAGGAGGCGGCCAGGAGGAGGCGACGGAGCCCCGAGGGCACAAAAAAGTGACTGACATGTCCGTTGGCCAGAGGGATGGGCTCCATGAGGTCGACGCCCTCTGCGAACACCTGGACCAGGGAGAAGATGTCGCGGGCTTTGACAGCGTCGCACAGCGTGTGCAGCCGGGACGTTGGGTCAGGACACTTCTTCCGGGCGAAGCGCTTCTCGGTGTACTTGGCCACGATGAAGTCCTTCCTCGCCTGCCTGCGGGAGGACATTAGAGGGCGGCAGTGAGCAACAGAGGTCTGTTTTAAAACGAACAACTGATCACAAACACACTGAATCCTTGTGTTACGGTACTTTTCATTTGCGTATTATGGCTAAGAAACGCGCTGCTGCAGTACACTTTAATGTTGGTTTACAAGCTAAAAAGTACACAGAAGTGTCAAAGTGGATTTGATTGCTTCATGAGGGGTGTTGCATGACATAACGGTTCCCGCGATTTTGCCGATTTCCTCTTTACTGACATTCAAAATTCCCCTTGTCCTCGGTACGACCGGCCATTTGAAACTAAAGGAAAAACATTTATCACCACATCCACGTCTCACGACTTAAAATAGAGAGTCTGACCTTGAACTGAGGGGAAATATGTTAAGGTCATGATGCAATGAGCCAAACAGATGCACAGAGGAAGTGGACTGCCACGTATCTTCTTCTTTTTTTTGCAGTTTGTAGCAGTTCCGTCAGATGTGACAGTTATTTGCAGAGTTATTTTAAGTGAAACATGCCAGGGTGAATCGTGATAAAGTGAGGAGGTGGGGAGCGGAGAGGGTCAGTCCCGAAGGACGACTTACATGTCACTGGCTGGGTTCGGTTTCACCATGTTCTCAGCACTCAAACAGGCCTCCATGATCTCATTGAAGCCTGCATTCCCCACATTCTTGGCCAGCTGTGGAGCACGGAGAAAATTAACATCACAACAGTTGCGCTGCCACTTTAATTGAATTCCCCAACGCTCTAATGCAGATATCCATCATGTTTCCTCATCAATTTGCCTGACTTCGAGATTGCGGCGTACACAAGTGGCGCCTTGACGCCCGGGAAACAATGGTGAATGGGGGCATTTCATCCCACGAGGCGATTCATCTCTACGCCAAACTGGGAGCAGAGTAAGACGGAACGGAGGCGAGCCTCTGTATTTTCCATTCCCGAGTGCCCGCTCCTTTAGTCTTAACCCACTTCAACAAACTGATAAATCAGAGCTTGTGTGCAAAGCGGAAAAAAGCAGGTGATGTGATCAGTTTACCAAGAGCTCTGAGGTGCTGAGTACGTCCAGGGTGAGGGACTGGATCCTGGAATAGTGGACGCCCAGCTCCCTGTGGATCCCCGAACACTCGATGCAGGTGAGGATGCCCAGGTTGGTGGAGAGCCACGTCGGGTCTGGGGGTGGGTGGGGGGCGAGAGAGACACGCAGCAGTCAGGAGGACAAGAAGGCAGAGGGATGCGTGGAGGAAGCAGATGAAGGCTGAGGAGTTATCAGGTCGGGCGCGGATGTGTGTGCAGTCAGACGCAGCGACTCTATTTCACACAGACTTCACACGGACGTCTGCGTCCTCTCCCAGTATTTCCAGCCGGCCTAGCAGCCGCACCCCTCAACTCTCATGCTTCGGTTCAAACTTGAATGCAAAAAAAATGCATCAGTGATTCCAAAGGCATTCCAGACTATGGTCCGTCTATTCACTTACTTCACAGTCTAGAAATTTCCACTGATGATAACAACGATAATAATAATAGTAATGATAACATGAATTGCCTTTGCAAAGCAGTCGGTCTAAGAACAAAATAATTTAGAATTCTTTTGGACACATTGAAAGGCAAAATAAAGGCAAAAATTACATGAGCGATCAGATGCACTTTTTTGAAATCCATTTTCAGGTTTAAATGTAACTTTTTTCAAAGTGGAGCAGAAAAAACTGCAGAAAACAACATATTTAGCCCTGTGATAACAACCTCCTGCAAAAATGGTTGGTTGTAACCTCCTGCCCAAACTGTGGCTTTGATGGATCTGTAAGCCAAAAGCAATGCGACAGTCTCACAGGGCAGAGCAAAACCCTGCCTGGAGGTGTCAGGGACCTCACTGTTCCCCTTTGTGACATCACAAAGGGGCCGGCCTAGCCCGTCGGTTGCGACTCACTAGGCGCTCCGCAGTCGCAGCACACGTCGTTCCCCGTCATCCTCTTGACCTCCCCCAGGATGGCCTTGGTCAGCTCCTGCACGATGTTGTTCTCGCCGACGTGGTGGTCGCCCTTAAAGGCCTGGTTCAGCGCCTCCTCCTTGCTGTTCTGCAGCACCGAGATCCAGCTGGGGAGGGGCGGGGCAGGGCGCAGGAGGAGAAAGAGAGGGAGACAGAGAGAGAGAGAGAGACGGAAGGAAGAAATTTGATTAGAGGTGGCGAAGATGGAGGGCCGAGGTGAGGTGAGCGGAGCGCTGGGCTGGGCTGGGTGTGGGTGTGAGGCGGAACGCGTTGAGGAAAGTGGTAAACAGGACGCACTTGGGCCAAGGACTGAACACACAGACACACACACACACACACACATGCTTCGACAGCAAGGTACGCTGAGGGGGGGAAGGAAGAGGCACTCACATCTGACAGTCCTGGTCGTCCTCGGCCTGAAAGTGATACGTCCTGTCGTCTGGATAGAGGAAAGAAACACGAATGAACGACACAATGGAGGGGGAAAAAGTGAGAGGAACAGGAAGCGAGGATGCCAGCACCAGTGATACTGTAATGCCCCAACCCCAACCCCCTTCCTCCTGGCACTGACAGCATGTCACTGGCATGCCAGGCCGAGAGCTGCGCAAAAACATTCATAGGGACAGTTCACCCAAAACAGTGACTTCACCCCAGTTTCACTGCTCACCCCTGTGGATCTTCCACCATTCTTGACTTGCTTGAGTGACTAGTAAAAGGGTGAAATTACTTTTCAGAGTGAACTGTCCCTTCAAGCTCTGACGCCATCTTTATCATCAATAAAATCCAGTAAATGCTTAATAAGCGAAACTGAGCTGCGACTCCCAAAACAAATCAACAAACAGACAAACAAATGAAAAAACAACAGCACGGTGAGAGACAGATTCCTGGAGGGAAGGTTGAACTGACGGGATATGAGGTCGAAGCTCCTCTTCTCCTCGGGGTTGTGTTTCACCTGGCAGGTGAGCAGGTTGAGTTTGGCTGGTGGACGGTTGGCCTGCAGGTGGCGGTGGTGGCGGTGGTGGGGAAACAGGGAGGAGCGACGACGTGAGTGTTGCGTTCGGGTGTCCGTCGGAAATGAACGCAGAGTTATACTGACCGTGCCGTGCGAGATGGTGAGGTACCCGTTCTTCGCCGTGCACTTTCTCTTCTGCCACACCTTCCTCAGCCTGACACACACGGAGGAGCACGAGTGAGCCCACAGCAACGTTTAGTGTGTTGGGGGGGAAAAAGACAGATAACATCCTACAATTATAAAAACAAAACAAATGAAAACCCAACAACTTTCTCTGTCTCATTCAAATTTGACCAATCAGAGTTCTTCATACACAGGTGGGAAACTGGGGGGCAGTCGGATCGGAATCGGAAAAAGCCTGGACCAACCTGAGAGTTCTATTAACGCCGCCCACGCTGCAGCAATTCAGATGATTTTTAAGCTGCCTTGCAGGGTGACAAAAGTCACCTGGCAAATTACGAGCACAAATATAGATGGAAAAACACGCAAACTGAAGGCGGTGAGAATTGATGTGAGCACCGACCCGTCGCTCTTCTTGTACAGGTAGCCGCTGCGCTCGGTGCCGTGCTCCTTGTTGCCCTGCGGCTGGTGCAGGCTGTAGGTGGTGCTCGGTCGCACCTGTGAGAATCCTGCCGTGGAGGAGGAGTGGGGGAGGGGAGGGGTTAAAAAAAAAACAAATTCAGAAATGCAGAAGCATCGCACAGGTTTTTCTTTTCTTTTTTTTTTAGAAACACGCTGCAGTCTGGATGGAGCCGCCGAAGCGCTGGAATGGATGGGATTCACGCTCCGCTTCCGCGTCTCCACTGAGAATGTTGAAGCGAGCTCCAGACAGTACGGACAACAGGAACAAAAAATATTCATATAGCTTGAGCCTGAGTGATTTTGCACACTAGGGGATGAGAAAATGGAGGCCACCTCTGAATGTGATGAATAGAAGACAAAGCCTGAGTGAGTTTTGACAGAGTGGACGTACTATGTTCCCTTCTGGACTTGAACTCCGTGTAACCAGGGTAAAACAAAGAGCAGGAGTTTTGCACGAGTGATGTAATTTCCAGAGAGGAAACACTACGGGAAATGGCAGGGGGCTTCTGAAGGCGCTGATGATTTCACTGGTTGTGCACTGTTATCAGCACACACACACACACGCACGCGCACGCACACACAGGATGAGCTTGAAAAAGCAAGATTGCAGCTAATAGCCATTTGAAAATAAAGCGCAGGACTGGCAACAACAAAAAAAAAGAACTAAAGAAAAAACTAAAGATTTGCAATGGGAACGTATGTGGTGCACGTGACGGAGGCAATCTGTCAAAGAACAGCGGGCAAACTACTGATGCAGAAACTACGAAAGAAGCGACACACACAGCACAATGGACACAGGAAGCAGACGGACAGAGAGAAGTTGACGTCTTTGGTCCGAACGGCTCCACTTACTCTCCTAGACTTGTTTTCGCAAAAGATGGGAGGCAGAGAAGGAAAAGAGGACATTCCTTGGGTGAGACTGGGTTTGCGTTAGTTGAACAAGTCAGAAAGGCAGTGAAAGCAACAGCTAATCCATTCATAGCGGCCAGGAAAAGGAAACACCGTGAATAATAAATATCAATCAACTGATGTTGACTGACGACCAATGTGGTCAATGCAGAGGAAAATAATGTGGAAACTACACTTTCATAATAAAATGCTTACAGTGTACTGTACAGTGTTCTTGCAATTTTTTTGGCCCTGTGTTTTTATTTTGAAATGTCGGCCCAAAATGCCCTTGCCCTGAGGCGACACTGCTACAATGTGAACCTGATGTCTCGTGGAAGATAACTTTATTCGCTGCTGCTGTGGTGTTAAAGCTCCGCCTCTTCAGCTGCACTGACCACACCCATGCACTAGAATGTTCTGCGGTCAGATGTCAAAGGCTCAGTGTAAATCTTGATCTGTATCAAGCATCTTTGATTAGGTTTGTTCAGGTTCTGTCTGAAGTCTTTGATTTTAATGTTAGTCAATCATAGCAACCTGCTGTGTCCGGGTCTGTGTGTTTGTGTTACCTCCTTCTGCTCCACCTGTAGCGCCGTCTTGAGGACGTCTCGTAACTGAGTCAGCTGTTTCCTCTCCTCGTCCTGGACCTGTTTTATCTGAAGCACGAGAGAAAAGAGGAAGCATTTGATAATGTGCATCTGATGCTAAAAAAAACAAAAACAAGACACAGCGACTTTTTATTCCCCCCTCACCGTGTGGAGATCTGTGGCCAGCTTCTCGATGGAAGGCTTCAAGTTTTCAACAGCTTTCAGGCCGTCCTGGAAGAAACTGAAGGACGGGAAGCAGAGAAAGATATCTCAGAGTTGCAGCAAATTCTATTGGTGGAATAAACAGACACTATAACAATAGCAGAGATGAGAAGATTTTACCAACACCGGTTGGCATTTTCTGCGAACCAGTTGTCAATTGTAACAAGTTCCCAATTCCCATCCCAGTTTGGAAAAACAGAAACCTAAAGAAAACATCTGGTCTTACTTGCACTGCGCGTGGAAGTACTTGATGAGGTTCTGCAGCAGGTCCACCCCTTTCTTGACCTTGATCTCGTTGACTTTAAGGAGATACTGTAGATACATTCATCAGTTTGAGTCAAACAGGAAGAGGGCCAGGCTTTTCAAAGTAAAACCCATCATCTTTAATTTGAGGGAAACGCCAAAGCTGTGCAACGGCTTTTTGCCAGAAGCGACACTTGGTTTTGATGAGACCGACCTCGCACATCTGCAGCTGGAAGAACCTCCTCTCCTTCTCCATCTCCTCAGCGATTTCTGCCCCACTGATTTCCGTACGGATCATCCCGTGCTGCCTCGCATGCTCCTTCTTCTCCTTCTCTATCTTGGTGCTGAAGGGACATGTCATCATACAGGTTAAAGAACACATTACTTAGGGCTGATTATTCCACCCTGTCATACCCCAAAACTCCAAAAAACTCCAAAAAATAAAGACAGCCATTTCAATTTGAACAAACCAGAAAGACACATTAGACACAATGTTGGAGGTCAAAGGTTGGAAGGGGGTTGGACACACTCATGCAAGAGGGCATTCTTTTCAGACAATGTTTTCTTTTTCATCTGCAACATATTTCCTACAACAGGATGCAGAAGTCCGTCAACCCTCAGCGAGTCAGGAAGAGCACGTTGAGGTCTGCAAGCTGTGCGAGTCCTTCAGCTCGTTTCATGTGCGTCGAGACTCAGCCTCACTTCTTCGCCTCTCACCTACTTATACTAGTCTTAGGGGGCACTTTATGTTTATGTTTTTCTGAATCAGAAAACTAACAATAACCTAATAAGTAGAGCGGAGTGCACAAGTTAACGTGTTCACACTGAAGAGAACGCCAAGAATGAGTTTGAGTTTGAACAAGCGGCACCATAAGTAACTTACTGGAGGTGCCTGAACAGTGTTAGCCTAAAAGAAAAAACATTGGTGCCAAAGTTGGGGTTTCTTTTTGCGTATTTTAACATGCTGTTAACAAAAACAGCAGAAAAAGAGACGGTTAAAAAAAAGAAATCCTTTTCAATTAGGCTTCTTAACTAGAAACTAAATGATAAGAAACATGGAGAAAAAACATACAACCGTGAGGGGTATTTAGGACTTAATCTTCATACTGGGTGTTAATCTTTCTGCGCTGAGCTGAGACAACTGCTGGTCTTTATGTCAGCACATGAATCGTCAGCTGTGACAGCGTCATCAGGGCTGCAGCTACTATAGAGACACACTCGGCCAAGCAGTCGCCCGTTCACCGGAGCGTCGAGCTGAGAATTCAGTCCAGGGAGGTCGTCTCCGGACGCAAACGCCGGACTTTTGAGATTTGACACATTTGTTCTGGAGTCAAATTCTAAGGCCTGATCTTCCTTCCCTCCCAGACGACTGAAAAAAAAGGGAACTGCTTGAAAGACTTTTTTGTTTTTTTCACTTTCTCTTTCTGTGCCTTTAAATGTGACAGCAGAGAGATCTGCGGGGGTCGGAGGAGAGCGCTGGTGGGCGTCGGGATGTTTGGGTAGTCGCCCAATTAGGAAACGAAACCAAAACTCTATTGATGGTGGAGTCTCATCAATAGAATAAAAAAAATTGAGACGGGCAGGAACAGTCACATGGCAGACGGCTAAACTCTGGACATCGGTCAGAGTGATACGGTCCGGAGACGAGTCGTGATTACCCTTTCAGTAAAGAATGTCCTTTGCAGCTTGTAAAGTACACAACAGTGCTATAAAAAAAAGGGCATGTGATGCTTTGCATGCACAGTCACAAACGGTTAGCGGGCAGAGGAAGTTGATGCCGTGGAGCGCCGCCGGCGCTGGTTATTCACATTTTCAAGGGTGCGCTGACAGACAGCGAGGACTTTAGAGACGAGAAGCAGGCCGCACGTTTCACTGACTGACGCATTCAAACTCAATTTGGATTAACAACTTGTGTATGTATGAGTTTACGGCTCTTAGGTTTAATGAAAGCTGATAGAGCAGGAGTAAAATAAGGCAACTTACACTTTAGTCTCATAGTCCTTCCAGGCTTTGTCGAAAGGTTTTTTAAGATCCTGTAAGATAAATAAAAAAATAAATAAATAAATAAATGAATGAATAAATAAACAAACAAACAAAGCAAAAATGGAACAATTCATTCCCAAGTAAAAGAATCAAAAACAATTTCCATTTTGGCAGAATGCTGCAGAGCTGATTGCTAATGGATCTGCACAGGGACAATGTTTAGTCACTTAATTTATTATAA
This sequence comes from Thamnaconus septentrionalis, assembly GCA_009823395.1. Classification (NCBI taxonomy): domain Eukaryota; kingdom Metazoa; phylum Chordata; class Actinopteri; order Tetraodontiformes; family Monacanthidae; genus Thamnaconus; species Thamnaconus septentrionalis. Next base: position 9,447,615 of record CM020517.1, read on the forward strand.
ATATAGATCTTTTTACCACAAGGTAAATGTTGTCTTGTGCACTAGTGCCTGGTATTAAAGGTTGTCAAGTAGGGCTTTCAGACGGAATCCAGTGCAGCGCACTCACGCTGAATTATCTAACAAACTACAGCTACAGATCTCCAGGAGCCAGTTAGCCCTCTGTTGACAGCCTGCAGGCGGAAAATGAAATGAAATCGAAGCTGGACAGAAGAGAAAAGAGGTGAACTCAAGGTCGGCACCGACACCTGGCCTGAGGTGATGTCACCGTCTGCGCCCCTTGTGACATCACACAAGAATCCAGAAATGTGACTTAGAAAAAATGTTGAGCCAGCAGAATGAGACAAATTTCTCGGGAGTGTGTGGACATTGAGACAGTGAGAAAACAGTGTTCTGAACTCTAACGTGACATCTGGCTCTTTGTCTTGTGGGTGAGATGTAGAGAAGAGCCTCCCCCTCACGTCTGCAGATACGCGTCTAAATCTACTTGCGGCTGATAAACGAGGCCAAAATAAGCGAAACCCCTTCCTCTCTGAAGCTCCGCGACGACACGTTCAGTTTCACCCACAAAGGAACTGCTCAACATGACAATATTTGCCGCTGCTCGAGCTGTTCTCTGCCAGCACAACAGCTCCGCGAGTGTTGAACAGCTCTTTAAGAAATGCACATTACACAGATCGCAATGAGCCCCCGGGTGGAGTCGTGTTTAGTATCTCCATGTGCATCGGACAGCTGATTCCTCCTTCTGTCGTCTCTGCAGGGAACCCCTGGCCTCGGCTTCTCGGGAAATTCTCCAGCAAAGACAGAAACACTCATGTCTCGTTTTTAAATCGACGAGGTCCGGCTGTCGGAGCCGCTTGAGCGAAACGTCTCATCAAAATTCCCGCCGCTGCCGCTCTAATTGAATCAGAGCCGCAATCGGGGCGAACGAGAGGAACAGGAATTCTAAACAAGTAGAGCGGAGTCTGAAAAATAAGATTCCGCAAGATGCCGGAATTGCCTTTTCATAATAAGATAATCAAAGAGGATTAAGCCGCGTTTAAAATCAATCGTTCCCTTTCAGTGGTCGCGTGTGTCAATCACAAAGTGATGTTTTAAGCCAAAGAAAAACTGGAGCTGCTCCCAGGTGCGGATTAGCCGCTCAGCGTGTAAAGAATGCATAATTCTGCCCGCATGAACAAACTGCTTATCGTTTTAAAGGTCCCACATTACACACAAACAGTATTTAGACTAGGGCTGCACGATATTAGGAAAACATTCGATATGTGATAATGCTGTTGTTGTGTTGCAATAACGATGTGACTTGCGATAAATGAACAAATACTTAAGTGTACAGTGTTCATGTCTCGCTGCTTTGGATTTGCTGGTAACATAGACTGCAGACAATGGGTAGGCTATGCAGACACTGAAATAAAACAATATCCAATGTTTCCTTTCCAACAAGATGTTTTTGTTTAAAGAACTGCACCTGGCCTGTATTGTTAAAAAAAAAACAAAAAAACAAGTAGGTACAATCTTTTAAATAACTTAAATCTTAAATAAAGGTGAACAGAAGAATTTAAATCCACCTGCAGTGTCTCACATTGCAAATGTTTCACATTTTCTATGCCAACAAGTCGTTGGCGTATGGAGTGTGTGCGTGTGCGTGTTCTTTTTCGGGTGAAATAAAACCCAGCTCGACCAAAATTTCCGTATACCATGTTTGTAGGTCACTAGCACGTAGTGCCCACTGCTCACGTACGAGAGTATATTTGCTGTGGTAGATGTGGACTACGACAGGAAAACCGTCAGTAATATGTTGTGTATGTTTGTGAATTTCTGACGAATCCGCCGGTGATGGTGAAGCACAACTGCAGCTGTTCGGTGAGGAAACGCGTTCAATTGAGGACCAGTACGGACATAACACCGGTGTTGTATCGCGCTCCAGTTCCTCTTCGCCCACATTTTCCTCGCACGTCTCCGTCGCTTCCGCCATGACTGCGCCCCACTCACTCTTTCCACATGGTTTGCGAACTCAACCAAAAGTTACCTGCAGGCGGGCATCTAACGCAGTAAGGCTCACTCTGATTGGCCAAATTTCTTTACATCTAGCGCATGGACGAACGCACTATTTATCGCAGTGTTTACGAGGTCTATCGCACATGTTGATATTGCGATATCGATAAATTTACGATATATTGTGCATCCCTAATTTAGACCTTTTGTTTTCCCACTTCAGACTCCGATGGAGCAGCATTGAAAATGCAACTGTTGCCTCTGTCGTTCACGGCGTGAAAGAAGAAGTGACTTTGCATTTGTTTGTTTGCTGCAAGCAGAAGCAAGGGGAGACTTTTATTTTTAATGGTCCCACTAGGTGACTATTTTCAGATCTTTGTTTCACATCCCGGTTGAAGTGCCGTAACATAAATTAGAATAAAAATCTAAAATAAAATAATATCCTGATCCTCAGAAAACAACAGATTTAATCCTCCCGTTGCAGACTCAAACGGAGACAAACAACTGCTGTGGGTGTCGTTTTGTTGTTGTTGGTTCGCAGAATTATTTGTCCTAGCAGACACACTCTGGAAAGACAGAATTTTCCGTAACACGGGACCCCAAAGGGACCGTCAGCGTGTCACAGAGGAAGGCGACCCTGCTGTCGACCGCTGTGTCAACAAGGAAGCGTCAGGCTGCAACCTGCTGGTCTACACCATCGTGTTGGGCCCACTGAGAGAAAAAAATATGGCTAAAAGCGCTAGAAAGCACATGTGAAGCAAACACAACAACCCTGTGAGGAGAGTTTAAAAAAACAACAAACACAGACATCATAAAAGAGGAAGCGGCTAAAAAAGACAAACCTCGGTTGAAGGAAGAATCATACAAAAAAGAGTTTTGAGCGGAAGGGAGCTTCAGAGGCAGCGGGGAGAGAAAAATGGTAGGAAGGCTAAAAATACCAGCTGGGGGGGTGGGAAGGGCTTGAGATCGGCCGAGGAAGAAGAAACGGCGGCTGAAAGGGTCCCTGAGAGAGCGGCGGGCCCTCGGCCACCCGGTTCCCTGCCCGGTAGGCAAAAAAAGAAAGAATGCGGTGCCCTCCGCCTGGGCCTCCGCTCGCAAACTTATCACCTCCTCGTACCCGCTGCCACACACGGTCAGGAGCAGCGCTTCCCCTCACACATTCCTCACTACCACCCGCCCACCCACACTGTCTGCTGCTGCTTCATCATCAGCAGCAGCAGCAGCAGCAGAGTTTCAGTCTGATCTTATTTACTCTTGATTACAACGAGGGTAAAAGCCCATTCAAATTCCTCAAGGAGTTCAGGAGTTCTAGCACACTGCTGACATGCGTTTGGAAAATAGTTACTTATTTATTATTATTTTTATCTCGTTGGTCAATATAAAACATATAAAAGGAAAAAAAAAATTTTTTTTTTGTGACTCATTAAATCACAGCTGCAGGCAAACAGTCTGTCCGAAATCTCAAAGCTTGTAATTTGCTGTTAAACAATCAGTCGATGTCAAATCACTGAGTCACACAGTTTAATCTCCCTTCATCTCCAGCTCGTTGCACATCTTTTAACCAGTCAACTTCATGCGCTCGCCACGTCTCTGGTGTTTTGGCAAACATAATTAGCTACGTGCAAACAAAAGCCGTCGGACGTCTCTTTGCCTTCGCTTGCGAGCGTCCGGACGCGGCTAGTGAATAGTGCTGAGCCGCCATGAGTCACCGCCGGGTTAGAAACACAGAGGAGGGTCGATGGCCGGCGGATAAGAGGGGTCCGTCTGCAGGCATGACATCATGCAAACCTCCCCCGCTAGCAGGCCCGGTGGACTCAGCATTTTCCATTTTCCACACACGTGCGTCTTTATCTTCAATAATAACACCCCCGGTCCTCCGGGGGGAGCCCATCCTGTCTTCCCTTTTTTCTTTTTTATTCGCTGGTACTGATTAACCTGCTTCCGTTACATTAAGTCAACTAAGGCTTTTTATGGTGATTTTCCAATTACTTTCCTGCCTTTTCACTTCATTAGCGCCGCGCGCTGCGCAAACACATTTACGACCGTGGAGGTTGGAAGAGAGAGGGGGAGGGAGGCGGGGGGCTGGGGAGATTGGCGTCACACCGGCCGTGCAAATTGCCCCGCCGCGGTGAAACGGCCATGAAGGCAGATGAGCCGGAAAAAAGCGAGGTGGGTGGATGTGGGGGAGGAGAGGGGGGGAAGCTTTTAGCGGCTGCAGCCGGCACAGGTTGCTAGGTGCTAGCCTTCTAATCACACAGCCATTAGCGGCCCACTCCCCCCGAGGGTTGCTTCATCGTTCTCCTTTCCAAAGAGGCCACCGGCAGCAGAATATTAACAAGGGAGTGTGTGTGTGTGTGTGTGTGTGTGTGTGTGTGTGTGTGTGTGTGTGTGTGTGTGTGTGTGAGAGAGGGGAGACAAGTTCCAGGTCAACATGAAAAGACCGCCGACCTTTATAGAATGAATGAGAGGCAGCTGTGGAGCATCTGAACCTCTGTTCTTCTACATATTTCCGTTTCATTGGCAGATTGCTTTATCAAGTGGAACCTGAGGCCTTTGTTTGGCTCTGACTCAACACCTGTAGTCTGTTACTGTTGGTGAAAAAAAAAAAAAAAAAGGCCGAACTAGGAAGCAGTACTGGGAGCAAAAGGCAAAATATGTCAGTGTGTATTATTCAAGTGCTTTTGCTGAAATTATGGAGATGCTACATGAGCCGACTTGACAGTTTCTGTGATAATAAGTGTGCAGACCTTTTTCTTTCCCTCTTTTTCAAAAGCTTTTTTTAAACAGTGGGCGACAGCCTTTTGAAAGACTGTCAAATTTGAGTTATGGTCTTGAGTTTACCCACCACTCCACTCACAGGTGCTCTGCCCCACACAGAAGACGACCTCCAGACCTCATCCTGGTCTGTAATGATAGACCAAGAGGAGGAGGAGGAAGAGGAGAAGGATGACGAAGGGGTAGGAGGAGACTGAGGAATAGCCTCGAGGCTGCTGAGGGAAACCAACAGGTTGGCAGCGGATGAATCATCTCCTTCCGCCTCCTTTTAAACGTTTCTCCCGCAGACACTTTAACGGCCGACTATCTGAGGCCTGAACACATCACAGCCAAGGTGACACTGACGTCAGTGTGTGTGTGTGTGTGTGTGTGTGTGTGTGTGTGTGTGTGTGTGTGTGTGAGAGAGAGAGGATCATCAGCCACCATGCCGTCGGGCATAATCAGAATCATCCGGGGGCTAATAAAGAATTAAGTGGTTCTGCGTTCCAGCTGTGGCCGGCTGCCTGGGTCAGGATGGAGATTGGTTCGCACTCAGCGGACGCAGAAATAGCGCTCATAAAAAAAAAACAGAAACGAAAAAGTGGCGACGGGTTCAGGGGTCGACGGCCAGCCAAGGAGAGGACAAGGGTCAGGGGCGAGGCGAGTGGTTTCCACGGCAACAGCGCCTCAGAGCCGCCTTAATCTGGTCACAGCGCTGTGTGAACGTCGGTCGGATCATGTGCCTGCGGACCAAAAGGTCACAGACAGCTGCCGACGGTAACGAGGACTGATTGCATTACGGGCCCCGTTAATGAGTGTCTGTCGGCCTTCGGTCCGGTGGGCGGGGTCACATGACCTGCTGGTTGGGGAAGTGTCGCGTGTCAAGCGTGAGAGTTCCAAGAACACAAATGACGCAAAACCGAGATCAAAATCCAGAACTTGGCACTGGACGTCCGTGTTGTTTGGAGCTTCTACACTATTATTATTCTATTACTATCATACTATTTTTAACCCTAGGATGGCGAATCGAAAGGAGCATGGCGTCAACGTTGAAGCCCAGGCGACCCAACAGGAATAATCCCATCATTTGTTCATCTACGTCGTGTACAAACGCTGGCCAGAAGTTCACCTCTTCTCCTGCTGACTGCAGCGCTTCTTCGAGGCGGCTGGTGACTCAGCACTAGACCGAGTTCATGACAACATCCTATCCAGGTGCTTTGCTGGTGTTTTTGATTTAGTCTTTTTTCATGTCTTACCCCTTTGACGCCCTTCAGGTCTCCTTTCAGCAGGCTGTCCAGGGGAAAGGTGATGATGTTGTTCATGTTCTGGAACTGACAGAGGGATGAAGGGTGGAGAGAGAGACAGAGAGAAAGAGAGAGATGTCAAAGGTCACATCAGTGTGTTTTTTTTTATTAACCTAATGCTTAGGGGCAGCACCAAGCTGGAACGGAAACTCAGCCTTAAACTACCAGTTATCAGATTTTCAAACTAAAAAAAGGATTAAAATCTGAAAGGGTGACTTGGGAAATCTTGCTGAAGCTTTGAGATATTAGATCTTTACCTTTCAGCTCAGACAGTGGCAGCAGCTCATGTTTTCTTTTTTTCTTTCCTTTTTAATAAAAAGCCCCGAGATAACATTTATACATGACCCCAGAGGTATGCAGGGCAGTGCTGCGGATGCTCTTTGGTCGTGTCTGTGGAAAACTAGAGCTACCCCCAGAGGGCTTTAAGCTCCGGTCAAGTCACAATTCTTTGCCCAGGGGGGGCAGTCAGTAAAGAACTGAGGGGGGGGGATGAACTCACCAGATTTTTGAAGAGTGCGGTGAGCTCCTTGGTGAAGACGGAGAACTTGAGGAAAGCCGAGCCCAGATCCGGATCATCTCTGTACACGCAGTTCTCTCCAAACTTCTCCAGGGCCTGAGTGTACTGCTCCTCGTTCTCTACGTGAGCTGGAAACACACACACACACACACACACACACACACACACACACACACACACACACACACACACACACACACACACACACACACACACACACACACACACACACACACACACACACACACACAGGTCAGCTGCGACAGAGATTGAGAATTCAACCTGAACATTCTTGTCAAGGGGGAGGAGACAGGAGGTGTAAAAAAAAAAAGAAAAAATCACAAAGGATGTCAGAGACACCTGCTTCCACATCATGACTCAGCTTTCCATCTGTGTCACGCACTGGCGCACGCACACACACACACACACACACGGGCAAGGTTTATAGCTGGAGCTGGATAAGCTCATGTCTCAGCCGCCGAGATATCCATCATGTGATTAAAGGAGAAAGCTGAAAAGTCACTGAGTCACCGGCTGCCGACTCCCTCGCATCAGACAAATCCAATTTAAACCTTCAAATATCCACTGGAGCAATAACTGAGCAGGGCGATAAGGCCCCTGCGACTGCGTGAAAGTCAAGGCAGGACAGGCTTCGGGTGTAAAATGTTGCGTTCGCCCACCACCCCCGCCACCAAAAGAACAGAAAGACAAACATATGGTTTCATGCAAAACACGATGCTCCTAACTGCCACACAAAAAAATTCTAATTGTTAAATGAACCGGTGCTACAAGTGTCAACAAACTGCCGCAAACCAGTTGTAATCTGTGTCGGATGTCTGTCTGGAGTTACAAGTTCCAACTGTACTATCCTGGATGGATGGATGGATGGATGGATGGACAGCGTGCCATCCATCTGCTGCACATGCAGAGAATCAATACCGCTGCACATCGGCCTCCATATGTGTCCATTAAAGTATCTTCCTCTTCTTAATGCAAACTCTTCGTGTTCTCTTTTAGTGCACAACCGACAAAAAAAAAAACAAACTTTCTTATTTATGAATCAAGTCACCAAAATTGTGCGCAGCTCTACGTCATAAGACATAGACATCGGTGGATCGAGCGTCGGCTTGCATTGCACTAGATGCGATGGTGCATTTGAAAGATGCAGCACAGGACCGCTGCAGCGCTACTGCAGACTCGGATACTCGGCTTGAAACAACATTACTTTAATATGATCATGAAGTGCAACAGGGGCGAGGTGGGAAACTCCTGCAGAAGCCAGACATTTGTTGTTGTTGTTATTTATTTATTTATTTTTACCCATCAGCCCCTGCTGTCTGACAGCCCCTGGGTTTACCTTGCGCCTCCCGTGTGGATGCGTTTTGAAGGCTGGATCGCCCGCGATGCCCACAGAGCGGAGCAGCATTCAGGCGCGATGAGTCTGTTTATAAGAAACACGCAGGCGGAGCCTCGAGACAAAGCAGCTTCTTTCTCCCCCTTCACCCCGCCCCTTTCAGTTTACACTGTAAACAGAACTTGCAAATTGCAGAGGCGCGTTGCAAATGCTACCGAAAACAGTCCAAACACGGCGTCCCTGTTTGCAGGGGGGCTTATTATCTGAAATAAAGAGGGCTTTTTCCATCGAATGAGGAGCCTAGTAAATTACACTCTTTAAATCTAAATCACCGTTTACCTTGCAGCCTTACGATTTAACAAAGAAAAAAAAAATTGAAAAGATAAGCGTCAGACTAACAAAAACACATTGTGTGTGTGTGTGTGTGCAGCAAGAGGCGAGAGAGCAGCAGCAGCAGCAGCCCGGTCGTGTACGGCATTCTTCGGAGCGAGTCGCCTCCAAAATACACAGAGAGAGGAAAAAAGAAAACACCAGGGTGACATGCGAGCGAGGGCTGAGTTTTATCTTCCGACCCCTGCGGTCTGTTTTTCGCAGCTGCGACCGTTTCGCAGGGTTCTAATCGCAGGACAGCAGGCCGGCCTCGGCTTCCTCCCTCCGCAGGCCCGGGTGAGAACGACTTCGGGTCAGTTCCCCGCTGACCCCAAACCTCCGATCCACTCTGAGAACGTTTTTAAGCTTTTGCAGGTTTTCGGGAAGATTCGCTAGTTTCGCATATTTTACGCTAAAAAAATGCCAGTGTTAAATGTCACAGACGGTAAACAGGCAGTACAATATGCAGTTCATCCATGTGTTATAAGAACGGGATATCGGACTGGCAATATGGCGGGCGCCAATTTTTCCCAGTGGCCACTAGAGGTACTGCAGCAAAAAAGCCTTTTTCCCACTGACAGCAACACAAAAATAAACTTGCGAGAAAATTTACATTCACACTCGTGAAACTTTAAAACGTATGACGCATTGAGACCCACCCACCCAATTCCCACCACCACCAAACCTCCACTGCAGAACCGCTTCAGTGAACTGGTTCCAGCAGATCTGCTCTGTAAGCTGCAGGTTCTTCGGGGTGGGGTTGAGGATGGGTGGGGGAGATAGGGTGGGGGGGGTTCGCCTGAGCTGCAGGGTTTTTTTTGTGTTGTTTTCCATCAAAAACGCACCATCTGACAGCCTGACAGCTTCCCGCAGCAACACAGCGCCTCCTTCGCTCTGCGTAGTCTCACCTCTCTCATGTATTATTCTTATCCTATTCTTTTTTAAGAACGTTCTATCCTCAGCTCTTCCCCCCTCCCCGGCGTCATCATCATCATCTCCACTCATCATCGCCAATAATCGTCGCCATTCCGGCAATAAGCAACTGAAAGTGCATTGGAATTGCCTGCGCTCGGCAACCAGGAGAGAGGCTTCTCTGACTGCTGAGGCGGTAAGGAGCGCTGGGACTCCCTGCTGTGTCTCTCACTATTCAAGTTTTTTTCTTTTTTCCCTCCCAGGCAGCATCCCCTTCCAAAACACAGTCAAAAAGTCTGTGTTTTCTCGGGCGCAGAAAGATTTCAAGGTTTCTACAGAGTTGTACTGTATTTTCCATCAGTGTTGAAATACTAGTTAATAGATTAAAACAAAACAGGATCTGATCTAACTTAACTTTTAAAAAAAAAACATATCTTATAAATAAAAACAGGGAATAAATGATTTTAAAAAATGCTGAATTATTTTTAGTTGTGATCTCATTGCCATAGAAACAAGGCGGTACCAGCATCAGCAGATAAACTAATGTGAATCATCATGTTAAATTTATCCTGCTGAAATCATTTTCAGCAAATAACATTCAATGAATGTTTGTATGTTCTTATATGGATGATTTGGGCTCATTATCAGCATTAAGATTGTAGGGAGGCAGCTTTGTCAAAGTGACATTTTGAATCTGATGTGAGGCGCCTCGATAATTATGTCGCACTAAAATTTACCAAATATTCTGCAGTTTTTCGTCAACAACTCACATGTCAAAGTGACCTGAGGTCCCTCTGAAGGTCTCTCAACGCGTCCACACAGACAAAACACTGTTTCTACTGTAAACACTGACACAAAGCGTCACGCTCCAAGGCGAGAAAAGAAAAAACAAAAGGCAAACTCCCTTTCGCGTATTCACAAGCCGACGATCTTGATTGTAATTAAACAGCAGTTTTCAACCGCCCGTGTGCGGCACCTGCGAGTGTGCAGGAGGGAGTCGGAGCATCCGCGACCAGGACTCGGCCAGGCGTGAGGAGACTGGACCGGTTGAACTTGACAAAGCACACCGGCACCAGATCAGCCTTTCATGGCCCCAAAGCCTGGCAGGCGACCAAAAAGGGAAGCCGTGTGTGTGTGTGTGTGTGTGTGTGAGTGTGTGTAAACGCATGTTAAGCAGTGAGGTGGAGTGGAAACACGTCCAGGACTCAGCACCCATACGCAAACAAAGTGTGTGTCCCCGTGCGTGTGTGTGTGTCCGCGTGTCCCACTCCACCCCAGCTGTTCCTCTGGGGGTCTGGATCAGGCAGCTGTCCCTGCGGCCCCTGAACAGAGCTCACACTGTTGTGTGAAAAAAAAAAAGGACGAGCTCAGCACATTGTTTGGGGGTCTCGCTGCCTCTCGCGCTCCCTCTCAGCAGGGTTCTGTCAGTCGGGCCCAACAAAGGAGCCACGATGGAAACAGGCCCGCACTGGCACGGACCATCACACACACACACACACACACACACACACACACACACACACACACACACACACACACACACACACACACACACACACACACACACACACACACACACACACACACACCTCCCATCCCCCTGTCCCAAAGGCAGAGGAATAGACACTTGCGGGATTGACTCGATGTGACTTGAGGCTTAGAAAGAAGAGAAGATGTGCAGTGAAGAGGACAAACAGCCAAGGCTCGGTGAAGCCGCGGAGGTGAGTGAAGGAGCGACGGGGCAGGACTCACCCAGTCCGGACGTGTAGATGGCCTTGACGGACTTCTTCATCTTGTACAGGACGCTGCGGTCCACGTCCAGAGCCTGAAGACAGAAACACAGAAACTCAGAGACTCTTGGCAAAGAGTTGGGAAGGATGGAAATGGATACGTATGGGCCACAATGGGTTCTAAAATTTGACAGAGGAGCCGGAGCAGGAGCAGACGGATGGAGTGTTTTGGAGACCCACCTCAGAGGAGGAAAAACTATCCCATGGGATATGTAGAAAACATCATGTGCTTTCACATCAATTGAAAATTAACAAAAGTGTTACAACAAAACATGTCTGAATCCCCACGGTATTCAGCTCTTTATTTAAATGACTCTTAAAACACTAAAAAAATGGATGAAATACAACCATTTTATGACTCACTGACTATTAATATAATTTCTTTAAATTCGGCAGGCCGGATTAAAAAGCTTAACGGGCCACATATAAGGCCCCCGGGCTGTAGTTTGCCCACCCCTGATCTATATACAGAATCAGCCAAAGATAATTTATACACACATCAGGAAAATAAAAACTTGCATAAATATTTAATTTGTGCAAGTACGTCAGTACATATAGACACCTCTTTCAAAGTTTGATCAAATTAAAATAACATGAAAGCGACTAGATTGGCGACCCTTAGACAAGAAATTGAAAATGCATGTGCAGCAATGTCCCAATGGAAACCTTGGCCAAGGTTACCCAAGCAGTAGTTCATCATACACAAGTGTCCAATGGCCACCACTTTGACCACCTCTTGTAATTGTAGAAGTCAAAGGTAACTTGTATTAATCTTGTGACGTCTGCATAAATGTAGTCTAGAAATATAAATGCAAGGTTTTTTTTTCCTGATGCGTGTACACGTTATTTTGGCTGACTGTCCATTTTAGATATTTGACCAGCGACCAGTCAATATGGACTCCTGAGGATGTAAATCCAGGCTGATACTGTTGCACACGCGGCTCCGTGTCGTGACTGCGGGTTCAACTTTGCTCTCGTTTTCATTTTCGGGGTCACGCAGAGTTGAATCGTAACGTATAGATTCCCTGAGCACTCCTGGATGTGCTTGCGTGTATGTGTGTGTCCCCTTTGCCGGTTGTGGGTCATGAATAATTCAGGAAAGACACTAAAAATACATCCAAACGTTCACGTTGTAAATGTTGGCAAAGCATTCCCGGGACTGCAGCTCTGAAATTACAACTTCTCACTAAAACTTGATGATAAAGTTGTAAAGACCAGCGAGAAAAAAAAAAAGGGCCTGTTTTCAAGGTTACGGCTATATATGGAAACATAACGCTTTTGGTTTGAGGCTAATGGAGACACCAGGGAGTGGGCTGACTTTGACACGTGTGTGTGTGTGTGTGTGTGTGTTTGTGTTTATCAGCATAATAGCTTGTAGGACAGCAGCAATAAGCATGTCAACGGTTCAAGGACGACCACACAGCCACACACACACCAAGCAGGAGAGGTGAAAAAAAAAGGTTGGAATTCCCGGCAACACAATGCACCACTGTATGGCCGAGGAGTGAGGGGGTCTTTGGGGATGAGGCTGGGGGGGATTTTGGGGAAGTGACTTTTCAGGGGCTTTATGAAGGAGGTCCAGCCCAGCAGGGCCCACGCCGGCGCCTCTTTTCCCCCCTCCTGAGTGACACGCATCAGATCCCCTGGACCCCGGGACGACAAAAAGAGACGCAACGGCCGCCATTCAGCCTGCGGAACGCACCCGCAAACCCGCCTCCACTCTCTTGTTTTTTAAAAATATTTATTCCTTGTTGGTTTTTCCTCAATCTCACAGACGAAACTTATTAAACTCATCCATCATTCTGAGCCGCTCGAGACGGACGCGATGACGAGAAAACGCCACTTGAGCCGACATTCAGTGAGCACGGGCAATCAAGGTGGTCACTCCTCTGGCGCCGAGGATGAGGAAATTCTCTCCCGCAACGACGGGGAAAAAATAATGAGGAGGAATCAATAAATGATGCAGGGCTCTTGGAGGAGCGGATCCTTGAGCGACTGAAATGAGATGAGAGTTTATTTCACCGTCATCATCTACAAACATGACCACAGCCTTCTACAGCAGAGGTGCCTTTTAATTTAATTTATTTTAGGGCTGTGCGATTCATTGATTTTAAATCAAAATAGGATTTATTAGTCAAGACGATGTTAAAAAAGGGAAAATCTTAAAATCGACTTTCCTCTCACATGCTTCCGGGTTGTGCGCCTTATTTTATTTCCACAGCGGGATTCGTTTGTGCTTGCTTCTTAAGTTTCTACTTTATTCCCAAGGGAATAAGGGAACTTCATCTTTGTTTATGAAGAACCTGTTCATTTTCAAGTGAAGTTTGGTGAAAGTGAGGTTCTCACTTCATTAATCCATTCATCTTCGTTTGGTCAAGAAGACTGGAAGTGTTGTCGTCACTTCACTACTAAACCCAAGGAGGATTTACAGTATCTTTCAGTTGCACTTCATTCCCAATCGGGAAATTTGTTTGCTATTTTTCTTTAAAAAAATAAAATAAAGATAAATATTTTAAATAATTGATTCTATTGCCTTGTAGTTTTACCCCGCAAAAAAAAAATCAAAACTGAAAATCTGGATTTTTTTTTTGTCCATAATCGCGCAGCCCTCGTTTATTTATTTTAAATCATTGTTTAAATCCCTTCAAGAAGCGTCGGGAAATATAGCAATATTAGCATGATGGACTTTGAAGGGCGTGCACACTGCAGGGGTGCCACCTTGGCTTCACTTTGCTGGTTGTTAAATGATTCATGCGCTACATGTGTCATCATACCATCAGCTCTGCTCGGCTGCAGCCAAGAGTCGATGCAGCCACCCAGCACGATACATAGCGCTATCTCTCTCTCTCACACACACACACTCACACACAGTTAGACAGACACACCTCCACAATCCAATTGCACAGACTTCATGCCGCTAACCGAGATGAGACGCGTGGGTTTTCTAAATAGAGTCGGTCTGTTTCAGCCTTGTGCGTAAAAAAGGCTCAGTGAAGCTCCGCCCTCTTTAGTAACCGAGCTGCGACGGCGACAACCTTGAGCGAGCACTGTAAGATAAAGTGATGGGGTTCCTCCTGACCCCCAAAAAGAAAGATGCTAGATGGAGATGGAAAAAAAAGTTTCACAGCAGGAAGCCAGGACTCAAAAAGCCCATCTATTATTTATGGATTGTTTGATGCTTCCACTGTGTTGGTCTGCTGTGAGGTCAAACACGGGTGAGGCACCGCAGTCAAAATAAACATGAGTGGAAACCAGTTTGTGTTTGCAGGTAGCTGCAACCACAAACAGAAACTCAACCTCCAATAATTATCAAGTACGAGACAGCGGATGTGTTTGAAAAAGAGAAATTAGTTCAGTGAATACGCGGCCTAGATCAACGTGTAGCAACACAGTTTTTTGGAAAAACCAGTTTTACACGCCGCGGTTTATTGTGGGAAAAGCTGTAGGCTGTAAACTTGTCACGATCACGATGTGATCTGACTCAGCAGCTCGTCAGACCAGAATCAAAGTCTGATGAACAATGATTTGAAACTCTTCCTTACCTTGACCTAGTTAGTTTATTTATCTGCTTGTTTGACTTCTTAGTTTGAAGTAAATTCATTGCAGAAGTGAATGCAGTCTTAATGAAAATGTTTTGGAGGTTTTGTGTTGCAAGGTCTGCTCCGAAATTAGAGCTCAAGGGGAGGGGGGAGGTTCCGCTTCAAGAAGTGCATAACTAGAGCGAAACCCTGCAACAACAGCGACGGCCTCGTGGCCTGGCGCTGCTTCACGGGCGCTCTTTAAGTGACACGAGGGCGTTCTGCTGCATCAGCAGGTTTGCCCTCACGGGAAACTAGCTGGACCAGCCCCGTCTACTCTAACGGACCAGTCGCTGTATCGGAGGTCGTTTCCACAGCGATCCCGTACGCTTAAGGCCGGGCATTTCCTGAAATTTAACGTTTGTTTTTGCGTTGCTGACACTGCAGATAGCATCTGAAGCGAGCAAAGAGGGAAGGACAACAGGAACCCAAAGATCTCATGAATGTGCAGGAGGCTCGGAGAGATCGCCGCACAAACTATTAACCTTCCAAGAACGCTGTGCATTCAGAGAATTCCAGTCCGGCTGCAGAGACAGAAACTGCATCAATAGCGGCGGTTACATAAATGAAACTACCCCGAATAGCCTTTTCCCCAAAACTGATTTTACGACCACTTAAAAGAGAGTTGACAAGTCGGCAGGTTTCTGTGCAAACTGGAAGTTCCAGCTTCCGGCTTGCTGGCACAAGCATTTTCAAAAGGATCCGAAAGAGAGAGCGCCGTTTCCTACAACCGTAGGAAACCCTGATAAGGTCTTCAAACAAAACAGAAAGGGAAAGACGTCAAAAGAGGGTGAGCGGGTCGTCTAACAGCATAGTGTCTTGAGTTGCACAAACGCAAAAGCTACAGGACACACCACCACAATAACGATGGAAGAATGCCAAGCTAACGTCTACCTACAAAAAGGAGGGATAGTGAAAATAAAAAGACAATCTGAGCTCACGAGGCTATGTCATTTTCTGTTGTTTGACGCAAACTCAAAACTGAAAATATATTTTTTTCCAAGACGAGGAAATACTTTTTAGGGCAAAAGCCACTTTCTGTATCAGCTTGCTTAACACCCAAATTTCTGTTGCGGCATCAGAGTACAAACCGACTTTTAATGCGTCAGGAGTTGAACGTGCCAGAGCTCGAACAATTATGAAACCTGCGTTAGACTGTTTACTCTGCAACGGCAGTTGGGATTAGCAGAGGATTAGACAGAAACCGCAGCACAACACCTGCGCCGCGTCCCGAACTTCTGTCGGCTCACCTAAAAGCAGTTCCACACTGACAGCAGCGGTGAAACAATTTAAAGCATTGCGAGTGTCCCAAATTGTGGACTACTGTTTAGCACCGTTTTCTGGCCACGACCACACTAAATCCATCTGCCCCTGCTCTGGCCCTCTCTGTCAAATTTTAGAACCCACCAGTCAAAAAGTTTGCCCACCCCTGGGCCAGAGGCTGATGAGCAATGTGCTCTTGCTCAGTGTCAATACAACATTTCGAGGACCTCATTTGAGATTTGAGAACGGGGATGAGTGACGCGGAGAAGTCAGGGCCGTCAGAGCCGGTTTCCCCCCACCGCCGCTTTGCCGGGCTGTCAGAGGAAGAGAGACATTCCTGCGTGATTGCACGCTGGAGTGACCGACAACAAAGAGAGAGACCCCGCCTCGCTGTTCCTTCCGACAAACTATCTGCTGATGACAGCATGTCTCGCCCGTGAAGACGCTGCCCCTCTTTTCCTTGGAGGCCCCAGTCGCTGCCGCTCTGACAAAACACTCTCCAGGCAGCCCTCCCTGTCTGCGGCCATGCTACTGTCATCTACTTCTTTTTTTTTTCTTTAAGAAAAAAAAAAGCTAGAGCCCAAACATACGAACTCACGCATACGCATCTGATCTTTACAAAAGAGGATTAGGGCCACAAGAAGAGAAAAAAAGATTACAGGAAGGAGAATTTTTTTCAAGTTGAAATTTGGTGAATAAAGTCAAAATTTTGTGAAAAAAGTTGACGTAAAAAAGACAAAATTTCGTGAATAGCGTAGAAATTTCATGTCGACACAAATAAAGAGGAAATAGACGAGGAGACTGGATGAATGGTGGATTAACGCAGTTCCACACAGTTAAAAGTAAACTGCCGAAAACAGATGTATCCCATATGGTTCACCCACAGCAATCAGGAAATCCAAACATCGTAGCTTATTAAATCGTAGCTTACGTTAAAATGGCAAGCGGCGAGCCTGCAAAAAGGGAGACGCATTGCTCTCCTGGCAATTTTTCAAATCAATGGCAACAACGTCACACTGCCTGACCTCAAAAACACATTAATGGATTCCCCCACAATAGGCGTCCGGCACGGAACTGTGCACGCGGCGATGGTTCACCGAGTAACAGCAACTTTCCCTCACAGCGGCAGGAGCTATCTCGAGGATTTTTATGATGCGTCGCGTCTTGCCCTGTAATGACTGCAGCATCTATTCCGCCACCGCCGCTTGGAACAGTGACAAGCGTTTCCGCTCAAACATGTGATCGCATTAACCGCCTCATTTCAAGGGCCGTATAAAATCTGTCAAAATTGTTGCCTCTCGTTTCGCCGTTTGCAACACAGCGGCAAGTGGCGTCGGCTGTCGGGAGTCAAATGAAGGCACATTGAGCAAAAAAAAAGACCAAAATATCTGCAGTCATTAAATTAGGTCAGTTTAGTCATCGGCATGAACAGATTATACGACCACAGAAAAGAGAGTCATTAAGTCAGCAACATCAATAGATGGTTTCTGTACAAACTGGAAGTTCCAGTTTGTCAAACTAGACTCCATTTTGAAAAATAAAACTTTTTCGCAATTCTATGGATTTGGCACTGAGATGAAAAAAAAAGAAGAAAAAAAGGGACTGTGCCATGTTACAAGAGCCACACTCCACTCCATTGATTGAACAGGACAGTGAATAGACAATTTGACTGAAAGTTACAAGTACTTTGAGGCTCATTAAAAGGAAGTCCTGTGCAAGCTTTACTCCAATTTACTATGCATGTAGAACATCAAAAAACCTAGATCTATATGGGTAGATGAGTATTTTTGGAAACTGGATCCAGATCAGAAAACGGTGGATGGCCGTGTTTTGCAGGAGATACTATGAGCTAAAGGTGATTTTTCAAAACGGAAGCCTGCTGCTTTTCCATTCCCACACGCACGGCCCCTTCAGTTGGGGCAAACACAGGAAACGCTCTCCCTCTCTCTCTCTAACTCTGTCCCTGCACTAACTACAAAGAAAAAAGAAGCTGCGACTGCGAGGGAAAACACACGTCAAACACGCAGCTGAACTCTGCCGGATTCAGATGCAGGGCAGCTCCCCAAAAAGGCAGCCGCACTCGGGTCGACCTCCTCTCTGCTCCAGCTGTCCGCTACGGACTGAGCCAGGATAACGTCAGGTTTGATTTAATATGCCGCGGACTGTAAATCCGCTGAGTAAAAATAAACCCGTCAAAGAGCCCATTCACAAAGTGGCGACGTGCTGATTGAGGAAAGACAATATTTGGACAGAAGTGGGCTCTACCCGGCAGGGCCAGCCAGCCGCTAACTGGCCATTGGTTGCTGGCTTCTCCAGTCCTCCCAGACTTGTGTGTCGTCAGCCTTCACCCAGAGGAAGTACGAGAAAAACTCCAGGATGCCAGGTCGGTAGAAGTGTGGGAGAGAAGGGAGGGGGAGTTTCTTTTTGCAGCATAATGAGTCTCTCACACACAAATACACGTTCCCAGGGTGAGACTTTAAATATATATATATAAATATATATAAATATATCAAAAACACTTCTTTTTTTTTTAGTGTGGGGGGACTATTTTTCCCTCTGTGTCTCTCTCTGTGGGCTCGCTTGTGAGTAATTCAAACATAACATATGAGCCCTGTGGTATTTTCGCACCGGGACACTTGCTGCTTTACTGCTCCTCTGTGAACACTACAAAGACCGCGGCTGGACAAGAGCCTCTGCTGCAGGCTGCCAGAAATCACACTAGCGTGACAACGTCAAGTGCACCAACTCAAGTGTGAGCAGAAAACAAACTTTCAACAGCGCTGCTGAGCCGTTGTTTGGTGCGTTTTCTGCGCTGCCCTCTTTTCTTTTCTTTTTTACAAGGTGTGAGAACCATGCAGAGCCGCAAAGCTTTTGTTTCTCTACCCCCGACAGCTGTGCAACCTCATGGTGTCAATAATTCACTGAAGGTTTCATGCATCTTGATCGTTTCGAGTTCTGAACAGGAAAAAATGAGAAGAAACTTTTCTTTTTTTAACATCAGTTTTCTCAGATCAGTTCCTTTGTGTTTTTTAAGCCTCATGACAACAAAAAAAACATGAATAAAGATCTAAGTAGGGACCTTATGGCGCCGTCTCTGTAACGTGTTAAAATAGTCTTACTAGCTTTAAGTGGAGTCTTTAATAGAGTATAAAGTGGCAGAAGAGTGATAAAAAGCAAGCTGGAGAGAGGGGCTGGAAAATAAAGAACAAATGTGCTGCACTTTGAGGACGTCAGGGGAAAAAAAGTCTCTCTTTACTTCTTTTCACGTGGTATCAGCGTGATGGACAGCAAACAGCAGTGCCAGCGGCAAAGTGGCCAACACTTGCTGCTGGCCATTCTGCTGGAAAAACGCCGGCTGCGACTCACCAATAAGAGCATGACTCCGTGTGTGAGTGTGCGAACTACTGTGGCCTTGAGACACACTACAAAAGAGACATCACACCAAACAAGTCGTTCACAGCGCTGCTGGAGATTTATGACGTGTGAGACAGTTTTACTTGAAACAAATACACATCCCCTTGTGATCTGCTGCATTGGTTATATGCACTTTAAATAAAACCCTACCGAATAATTGCAATGAGACAACACCTGAAAACCACAGGGCCATCCTAAATAGGTGGTTTGAGTCAAATGATTAAAAGAAGCATAAGCGAGTGACGAGTGAAATTGTGTCATCATCAATTCCTTAATGCTCCGTCTTGCAGCTGATGTACGTGGGTTCCAGATGAGTCAAAGGCATTTTGTACTAAAGCTCCCTGGAGTAACTAGAAAGGAGTTCATATTAAACCATTTTCCCAACAGAGGAAAGGTCCGAGTCTGCTCCCTGAGTGAAAGTGACAGCCGAACAACACAACCATGAGGTTACACCCACCCCCCACGCCCCACAAGACGCAGCAACCACCCAGGCCTCAAGCGGAGTCGGGTGGCCTGGACTACAAATCAGTGGTGGAGTTCATTAATGAAGAGGCCGGGCCTGTCAGGGGACAATGGCCATCAGCAGAGGCCATCGCAGACAATCAGGGCGAGGACACTCTGATGGATGAGACGGGTCTTAAATTCCCTTTTAGTCCTCGTGGCCCTTGTGTCCGCCCACCCCCCGCCACCCAACCTCTGCAGGCCAGCCAGCTTCCCCTTTCACCTTAATCCCCCGGCTCCATTTAAAAATGAGGTGTGCCACAGCTCACTCAACCCTTGTCCAAGGCAAACAGACCACGCTGGGATAAAAATGGGCAATCGCCAGCCGCAGCGCGGGAGCGAACACAAAGGTATCAGCCTCCAACCATCAAAGCCAGTGAGGCGATAAGCGAGATCACGGTTTTGAATTGAGTGGAACAGGATTGTGACCTCCAACCCTGGCTGCCGTATCCACGGAGAGGGAGGCTCCGATGTCATTATTAGATTTCAGGTTCGAGTCTCTGTGGATCTGTGGGTGACAGCAGAGATTCCGTGCAATCCAGTGCTGAGAGAAGGTACGTCCCTTTTCATGCAAGGATTCCATGGAAACCAGAAACTGTAGCCAATCCGAGAGCTACAGGTACTCTGGTGCAGGACTTCCATTCGTACAGCAGATTTATGAGCGCTCCATCCAACATGCCTCTGTAATTGCTTGCTGCTGTTGTTGTTGTTGTTGCTACTGGTGTTCAACAAATGCAGATTCAAGAGTTCCACCAAGAAGTACAAGACATCCTAATGAACCAGACGGCTGACTGTTGTTGCAGAAAAATAAGATACAAGGAGCATATACCAAGCAATTGCTTTTCGACTAAGAACACAGCACTTACGAATGTACCAACACAGCAGGTTCATCCAGTGAACATTCTGTACTTTTCATGACCAAAAAAATAACCCAGACACAAAGACATTAAACACCACTACAATGAGTTCACTTCAAACTTTATTTGCTTATGGGAGAAAACTCTGGACTCTGGCTCAGCATTGCCGGTTTACTCTAGTGTATTAAATGCCATGAGGCAAAGTCCAGGGGCACAACAGACAGCGGATATAGGGAAGCAGGGAATTGCAGTGATCCAGCCAAAAAAAATCCCATTTCAATTAAAGGAAACATTAAGCTTCTTAGGTAGCATGAAAAGACTGGCCCAAGTGTCTGGTGGTTTTCTGCTCATTTGGGCCAGACCGCACATTAAGACCATGTATGTGTAAGAGCTTGTAGATCCATCTGTGTGTCCCTAAAGCTATTAGATGTGGATTGTCCCTGCATTGATAATCCTACCGTCTGAGGTCTTGTTAAAACTTTCCTCCAGGCCACCTGTTGCAAAGAGAGCAGCTGTTGTTCCGAGCCAGGCCACAGACGATCCTGCCTACCATGCCCGGGAAGAAGAAGGGGGTTGGAATCGGGGTACAAGGCGACCACTTGGCTCGGGAATTGACGTGAAGAAGAGTTACGAGAGCACATTTGCCTGTGAATGTCGAGGCACTGACCATACGTTTTTGGCACTTCAAATGGCATTTTAGCCCAAGTGCCGCAAGTGGAGAACAAGTGTCTCGGTTTCACGGCACACAAGCACAGAGGCAGATGAACAAGGCATCATGTTGGCACAACAAAACAGATGGATTTATGCCAATCGCGCAAACAGTGGCTTGAGATTAAGCTTAGAGGTGCTATAAAGAGATGAGAGACTGGAGACACTCACAGCAGGGACAGTCATCTCCTACTTTTATTTAATCACTCAAGAGTTCAACGGGAGTCGCTTTGACCCAGTGCCTCATTATCAACGAGCATCTTTAAAAGGCAAGAGGAACCCCGTGAGAACCGAGCTGACGGTTACTGTAGCCTCACAACCGGTGCCAGCATTTGCTCGTGGTGGCGGCACGCCTTGTATCGACCAACAAACAGCAAAAGCGTACGCGACGTGCCTCGCAAGTGCATCGCTGGCATGCCAGTGTGATGGAACTCAGCGGGATGAAATAATAGCCATATGGAAGACTGATGACGCAAGCTTTTAAAAGGACCGAGTCACCCCAGACCTCTCTTCGACAACCGCAGCCAATGCAAAGCTAACCTGGCTATAAAAAGGGTCATTACTCACTGGCTAAAAATTAATAAACTAGACAAAGGTTTTACGGGACAGACGGAGAGCGCTTATAAGCTGAGTGGGATTCTTGCAATGTCGAAGGTGGGAGGGGGCCATAAAAAGCTGTTTTCTCTGCTGAGAAAAAAAAGGCCTGCTGTTATCTTTCATGCACATTTGTACAAGAAGTGTCGCAGAAAATGTAGGTCCTAAGTTACTAGTACTTCTATCAAATTTCCGTGTGCTATTACATATATTCATTAATACAGATGTACTGGAAGCTTCACGCTTTGTTCAAGTTTTTTATCTAGAGACACACATTGTAAGAGATCATATAGCAAAGGGAACTCCAGGGAATATGAAGTTCAGAAATCAAAGTTCAGACTCATTTCCAAGAGAAGGCCTTGAATGAAAACTCTGGTTTTCTAATTAATGTGATATTAATCTAGCTTTTGATTGTTAGTGTTCTCAAGTTGTGACAGTCCGTTACTCTAGCAGCCTGTGGTAGGAGACAGAGCCTTGGTCTACCCATTTAGGTTAGAAACTTTTGGCATTGAGGCTCAAAATGGCTTGTACACCATACCAAATATGGGCATTAGCTGAAAATAATAAAAAATAATCTTTAATAATGTCATTAGCTCAAGGGAAGTGTGCGAGTCGCATTGTACGTTTCTTGAGAGTATTTAAGAGACACTACCACAATGACTGCATCGCAGGCGTATTGGCGTATCTCTACACAGCAGGTTTCAGTAAGTAGCTCATTGAAAATGGTTACGATAAGAAAATAGACAATATAAGACAGTGTATTCTATTTTCTGGCCTCAGACCGACGGGCTCCTGCGTTTTTTTTCTGGGTCGAGACAAAAGCAGCGGCGCGTCTTTGGTCAGATCAATACTTGTATTTCAGTAAGAGGTCAACTCAGCCCCCAGGGGGCTGACGCCTTCTTCAAACACAACTTGTTGAGGTTGTGTTTTCAACACACAGCGTTCAACGGCACAATAGGCTTTGTGTTAAAGCGCTTCGCCTCAGAGCAACACCGCTGCTGCTGCGGCCACTTTCAGAAGAGGCTGACGCCAACTCTTTCTATTCTGAAATACTGCTGTTGTTGTGCACGCCGCATTGTATTTAGCGCAACTTTGAGCGAGAAAAAATAATAATACAACCACGAGTTGCTTTCATTGACTCAGCAAGCTGGTAAGCGGCACAGGGGAGGAAGAACAAGTGAGGCCGTCTGCTGACGATGTCGCACCGCTGCACCTCAGAACACACCGCAGGTGCGGACGCGAGTCAATATAATTAACCCCAAGCGTCTCACGTTGTTGTTTCGCCCATAATTGGCAAGAGTAAAGAGTGGAGTTTAGCGTTGACATTAAAGAGAATATGTTCTACTTTTGCTTCTGATAATTTGAGAGATGGAACATTACGGGGATAAGGCATCCTTAAAATTGAAAGAAGAAGAAACTTGGGCTTTTAAAGAAGCGGGAAAAGGAGAGCGCGGTGTACTTAATCCAAATCCCAGTATTCTCTTATTGGATAAACAGGATTTTATTGCTGTGCGTTAACACACACACACACACACACACACACACACACACACACACACACACACACACACACACACACACACACACACACACACACACACACACACACACACACACACTAAATGGTCTCTTAATGCCAGCAGCTCAAACTACTAGCCTAATTAAGGCTGCGTCAGACGCAATTAAGTTTAGGAAGAGGTAATTACGCAACATTTGCGAACCCGCTTCCCTAAACCCCCCCCCAGTGCTTTAAGTCTCCTCTCTCTCGTTGATGTGTTTAAAGGCTCAGCTATAAACAAGCAGACCTCGAGGTCTGACAGAAGAACGTGTTTTCAGAACTAGCGTCGTGTCTGAAAGGGGGGGAGGGAGGGAGAGAGGTAAAAAAAAAGCATCTCCATTCAGCTACGCACATCTAGGCTACGGCGCCCTAATAAAGCGGCAGCGCGTCTGCAGTGAGGAGGGGAAAACATCCACTTGAAAGGAGAAACAGCCATCAAAGCACCGAAGATGCTGGAGAAAAGTTAAAAGTGGGGAACGCGTCATTAATTATTGAAACATTTCGGAATTAAAACTGCATTGTGGAGTCAGATGCACTGCTGTGTCCTTGCCTGCATCAGTGTTACCGTACACACACTTCCCGTGTTAGCGTGGGTTTTATGTGGTGTGTATGAGTCATCGTCCACAGGAAAATAATTAAAAATTTAAAAAAAAATCCCAGCTGGATTAACATACATACAGAATAATCACAGTGTAAGTTAGAGCAGAATTAAAAAAAAAAACAAACAAGTATTGGCCACAGCGTAGCAGATGTTTTCTTTCTTTATAGTGCGACCAAAAACTGAGGTTTTCTTTCAAATTATTTTGCGCATGGAGGTCTGTTTACGGGTTTTCATGGAAGCGTCGCTGCAGAAGATGGAAGGGGCGCACACACTCTTTTGTGGCTTCGGCAGGAGCCGCAAGACGTTTGATAGACGATCTCAAGTCGTGAAGCATCAAAGGGCAGACGAGTGCAAGCCCAAACAAAAAAAAAAAAAGATGAATACACTCTGGGGAAGCCTTTTATTCACAGACTTTTCCTGTCATGAAATAGCGGTGGTTGGTGTCTCTGTGTCTGTTTTCAAAGATGTGCCTCACAGGCGATGGGAGCCTGGTTGAAATGTTACGGCGTGCCTTTGTGTTTTCCTTGCAAACTTCGCAGATAAATTTAATCTTTGGGCGTATGACTGTATGACTGGGGAAAGTTTGGATAGTGGTTTTACATATTAACTGTGTTAAATTAAATACAACAGGGGCACTTTAAAAAAAGTCAACAACTGAAACTAAAACTGCCCCCTTTGAGACCGGTTCTAAGACCCCCCCCACTCTCAAAAAAAAACAAACTCGCCCACTGCAGCGTTACTGTCCACTGCGCTGACAGCCCGTCCTCAGCTGCCAGTTCAAGGGTGAAAACTGAGACGTGAGAACAGAACAAAGCTGAAAACAGCAAAATCGTATATTCATGACCCGACTTCATGAATACGCAGCGTTATTTTGAGCCTTATTACGCTCAAAGACGAGCACGTCGACCTCCTGACTGTCAAGATTTTGCAAGAAACGCTTACGGGAACCAAAAAAAAAGAAAGAGAAAGAAAGAAAAGCAGCAAAACACTACTTGTGGACATGTGGGCGTGTGCATGTGTAGATGCAGTTCTGCTTGTGTGCGTTTGTGTGTTTGAGATTCCAGGGAGGCCGGCTGACAATGAGAGGAAGTGTTCCCCGTCCACTGCAGCGTTTAATTGGTCGAACAGACCAAAGCGAGCGCGCCCTTGTTGTCCCAACAATGAGGCCTTGTGTCGCATGAGCCCAAGTGTGCGGAGGTCAGCGTGAAACGACAACACGCCGCTCGGACCATTCAGCCGCTGGACTGGAGTCGCTGGACTTCAAGGGTTCGCCACCACCGGCAGCACGAGCACGGAGCTACAGTCGAGCGGCAAACACATTAGCTGCATTTCCGTGACAGTTTACAAACAAAATAAAAGCAGTACTTCCGTAATTCTCGTAAAATCTCTTCCCGCAAGATTTATTACGTTTGCTTTTGTTTGTTTACGTAAATACTCCGTTTCCTCCTCTGTCCAAACGAAACGCGTCATTTTCACTTGAAGTTAACTGGTCACGTGACAAAGGTACGTCACGCCCAGTGACGCATAAATGCGAAAAAAGTGTTTCCATTACACTTTTACGATATACCTCGATATTGATATGTCTGAAAAACCATCTCATGAGAATGTCAAAACCTTTTAGCAATATTTTTAAAAGTTTTTTTGAAATTTAGGTGTTTCCATTACCAGTTTTTTTATTGCGATATTTAGGGGGTAATGGAAACACAGCTAGTTTGAATATTTCCACAAACGACAAGAGTGTAATTTCCCTTCAGCAGCCCAGGTTTCTCTCCCTGTCCCTCTCCCTCTCCCTCTCTCTCCTCCCTCCCTCCTTCCCTCTCACGCCCTCATAGAGCACCTGTCAGGCCTCGGCAGGTGTGTCTGCCCTCCGCAGACACACACAGGTTAACGGATTAGACGGGAGCAGAAGCGACGGCGCTAATCTCATCCAGGCACACGGCGGGCACGCATTCTGGTGTTTGTTTGTGTTTACAAGGAAATGGGGGACTGTGCGAATGCGAACAACAACAACGACAAAAGGGGGATCAAATTAAGCGACACACTGACACACAAAAACACACACACAGAGCTGCCCCTTGTGGGAAATTCTATTTTTAACCAGCGGGCAGGGCGAGGCTGTGCCGTGCAGCAGCAGCAGCACAAAGTAGGGAAACAGTAACAAGGGAGGGAGAGAGAAGGCGGAAGTGTCCTTCCTCCTGGTGACCTGCAAGTTAAAAGGGAGAACACAAAGTGGCCTCTGTGCACATACAGTGTATGTGCGCAGAGACCTCTGCGTGACTGGGCGAATGAACACACAGCACCAAGACTCGGGGGAAAGGTGTTATTTACGTTTTGAATGAATAAATAAAAGAATCATTCTGTCTTTCTGTCTCTAATCTCCACTGAGAGCTTCCTCATCCCTGCTTGTCCTGTTGTGCCCTCTCTGAGTTACCCCTCTTTGAACTTCCCTCGAGGAGGCTTTTGTTTTTTTTTTAGAAAGTGAGGGAAAGGATGGATTGCACATGAATAAATGTAAAATGGTGAAGTTTCAGCACCTTGAGGTTAACCAAGGGCTGTTTTTAAAGCCATGTGAGGTCTGAAGAAGTGGACTAAATCAACCTGGGTGAACAAAAGGCTGAGCCGGTGCAGTGTGACAGATGGATGGAGGTGCGGTGGTGGTGCTGCTGTTGTTGCTGTTAGTGGGGACACTTTTCTTTACACATTAACCTGATCCACTAGTACCCTCGTGCTGCCACGCTACTCTCCATTACACGAGATTAAGCTACGGAGTGTTTTTTGAAAAATGTGCTAATGTGGATTTCACTAACCTCCTCCAGAGAGGCCACTGTGTTCCTGCAGTGGGACATCCTGGTGGTGAAGTTGGAGGCGGTCGGCGATTTATAATCTTCATTGGTCTCTGTCACAAACTCTGAAACTGTTATTTGGTCCGGCATAGTTAATAATCCTTTTTCGGCGCTTTAAAAAAAAAATGGAACGAAAATCGGAGAAGAAGAAGCAGCAGGGGCGACAACGTCGGCGACGGTTTTTTTCCGTAATCCCACCACCTGATCCGGGCAGTTTATTGGGGGAAGAAGTTTAAATCAACGGCAGTGGCGGTCGTCGTCGTTGTAGTGTCTCCGAAGGTCCCCCGGAGCCAGCACACCATCTCCGGCTGTGTGTTTAAGTCATTCCCTTGTCCGCTGCCCGCTGGCAACCGGCGAGTTTTGGGGCTCACGCGCACTCAAGGTGAAACGGGGGTAACCGCTTCCTGCTCGCTCTCCCTCCCGTCTTCCTCGGCGCCTCCCGGGCACTTTTTGCGGGTTAATTCCCGCACAGGGAAGAGAGGAGAGGTGCAGGGTGCCCTGTTCTCGTCGGTCCTCGAACGGCGGGCGGCAGCGGCACGTCTCACTCTGAGCCCGACGACGGGTGGAACAACAAACCAAGGAGCCGCTTTCAACGGGAGCGCAAGAAATTGACAAAGGTAGAGGAGGGGATTCAATGGACACGCGGCTGCCAATGGGAAGCGGCGGCTAGTAATTAGCAGCCAATCAGGATCCGCAGAAGGCGTGGACGCCTGATGCCTTCGCGGTTCGTCGGAAACTGCTCGAACAGGAATGGCCGCGGGATTTTCAAGCGTCTTAACAATAGTTTTAATGGACAAATGTGTTACAATGTAATTGGTCCGGCTTTTGAAAAGATTTTTGAAGCCATTTTGACAGATTTTCGAAGGGAGAGGTAGTAATATAATCTTGCCCAAGAAAATTATTATCAGGAGTATATCTTATGTACTTTCAGTATGTTTTTAAACACTCCACGTCGTATTTTCCCTTACTTTATTGCGACATTTTAGGTTTAATATAGATAACGTTAATAAACGCCACTTACTTACCACTTCTCTCAGAGTGTTGGTTCAGTTGTCTCCAAACGCCATTACGATGTGAATTAGAAATGTCATATTGTTGACAAATTTTGGGTGTACTCTTCCTTTATGTTACGACTCAAAAATGGCAACAAATTATAAGTTTATGTGAAATTTCTATTGATAAAAGTCTTTGTCTCTTACACTCAATACTTTGTCCGTCTTCTTGGCGCTTGTTGCCACTTATTTCCAACTGACATCAAATGCAGCATCGTTATTACGGCGCACAAGTTGTTTATGCCTTAAGGTGGAGACTGACAATGTGGTCAGCTTTAAAAACTAATCAAACTGCAAGTGCGAGAGAAGAACCAACAGATTAAAAATGTTGTTGTTTCGGTTTTTATCATTCATTCATTCATCTTCTATACCCGCTTATTCCTATTCAGGGTCACGGGGGTCTGCTGGAGTCTGTTTTTATCATTGAACTGAAATATTTAATTTGATGTGAGCAGAGTAACAGGTTGTCAACAAGCAAGACACTAAAGACTCTCATGCTATAGACCAGACATGACATCACTTTTACGTCATCCAGCAGCAATTAATTCCTCTGTATGGGAGCGATTTGTTGAGAGTGCATGTTTATACATGGACATTAACAGCTCATATATCAAAATGTAATTTGTCTAAGGGGACTTTGTGCCAAACCTCAACACTATAAATTGCATCTTTATTGTGATTTCTACTTTGATTTTGAGTTTTATCAGTTCAGAGTTGTGTTATAATTGCTATAGCTTTATAGACAGCTGGTGTTTTAGATGCATTACACTGATTAATAAAGGGATGTAATTAATTCAAGGTCCTTTTTGCTTTCTTTCTAACAGAAGGTGCCTGAAGTATTAGTCTTAGCAGAAACTGACTTGTTGTCTTTTGTTTGTTTGTTTTTCTGTAAACAGAGAGCTGAAAATATTATCTTGGATAATTAATACCATTCCTCTGCTTGGTGAGGAATTAAACAAATGATAAAGAAAAGACAAGTATAAGTGCTTATGCTTACAATAAGGCAATAAAGAGGGTCATTAGACAGGGTAAATATAATGTAATTCTTCCACTTTGTATTTTATTGTTTCCTGTGAGGTTTTACGTTTAGTTTTGGTTTTATTGGACGCAGTTCCCCAAGGAAATCTGCTTACAGTAAGACGATTTCTTTGTGTCTGGGGAAAAAAGCAGATAGAGAGAAAATATTCTATCATTAGGCACTGCCTGAAGTCGTGTTAAGACTCTCTCATGGCTGAATTTTTGTCAACACCAGCAACCACAAAGCTTGTGTGTTTTTATTCTGGGGGTTTTGGGATAAAAAAAAAATTGCTGATATTTTTCAGCTCTCATTCAGCCCCGGCAGGGCAGCCGCTGGTATAAATAGTATCCCAGCAGAGGAGGCTGAAGCCTGGGCAGCCTTTGAATCACAAACTGGGCAACGTTCACACATTCTTTCAGCTCCGCAGCGTCTCCTGGCAAACTGCTAAATGAAGAGCTTGAGACCCGGGCTGACCTTGACTGGCCACTCGGGCCCAGACTCCCTTTATGAAATGGACCCATGAACACACACGCCCAGCCTGCACACACTCGCACACACATGCACTCTCCCGGAGAACATCTGCCATCCAGAAACAGAGCACCGCAGTCAGTGAGGTCAGCAGAGCTGAGCAACACCAGCCTCCCCCTTCGCCACTGTTGCTCTGTTCTACATTTTTTTTTTTTTGCACCATCTGGATTTTTATAATCCAAGGTTTCACCTTTTAAATCAAGACCAAACCCAACCTAAAAACAATCCCTCTACTTTACAGAGTTCCCTCTGTGCTGCAGAGTTGGGCTGGAAAGCGAGGCGAGCGTCCAGCAAGTACAGGTAGGGAGCATAAAATGAAAAGAACACCTCATTTCATGAGGCTTGGAAAAGCGAGGGAAGGCAAATCAATGAGGGGGTCATGAAAAATTCTCGAGAACCGCTCATGCAATCCATTGGATGCTTAATCCAAAACTCTGCTTTAATGCATGATTTATCTGTTAGAGCTTCATTAAAATGGAAATGTCTCTCAGGATAACTTTCAGGCAGCGCTGGCTGCAGGCAGAGGCCGTCTCCCGCTTAATTAATCCGAACAGGAGCCTCATTCACCAGCGCAGCTCGTCCTCAATGAAACACTTGTTTTCAAGCTAACAAATGAGAGCGGTCATTTTCTCGTTTTTAGGGGTCTGCTGTACTCGCAGATACAGTTCAATATCCTCAAGTGATCTACTGAGTTGACAGAGCAATGATCAGAGCAGATGTTGTGCTGTGCATTGCAGCCCACGCCTCCAATTTGCATTTCGCTAAAAAAAAAAAAAGAAAAAAAGAAAAAAAACCCACCCCAAAACAAACGAGCACAGGCGCCGCTGGCACTCAAACAACCAACACATTTTAAAGCCACAGCGGGAACGGACAACGTGCGAAGGCATTAAGGGGCCTGCAGTTCGAGTAGGAGTCACTCTTTCCTAATTGCGCCGCCATGACATCATGGTTGTGTAACAGGTGGGAAAACCTCACAATCCGCCTTCTTATGTCCAGAATAAGTGGAATGAATGACTCCTTTCAACGGCTAATGCAAAACATTTGGCAGCTTAAACTTTTCCAACACACAAGTGGATGAAATGATAAATCCGGGGCTAAGCACGGTCTTAAGTGAGGGGCTTAATTCAGCTCCCTGTGAAGATTTCGTGATTAAATTAGCTGCTACGAGAAGGATCGTGTCAGACAAATGAGGTGCGGCAGCACATATGGATTAAATGGGATATGCAGGGTCCGGTGAATTTGGGCCACACTGCCAATTTGTGGGACTATATGTAAGGGTAAAAAAATAGCTCAGTATTTCCAAATTTAAGTAAAAGAAACAAACAAAAATTAATATGCAAATATAAATTGATAGTAAAATAAATTACAAATAAATTCCTGACATTTATTGTAATTCTTCGTATCCTGCAAACTGTATTGAATAGGACTGAAACAAAAGCATGATTGACTGAAGTAGCAGGGGAGAGATGGATCTGCATATCAATTGACCTGCTACAAATGAATAAATGTATGAAAAAAAAACGAATCCAATGAAGGTTGCAACAATCAAACTTTGCTGGAGAAGAAGAACAAAAGCAAAATCTGTCTTGATAGATAGATAGATAGATAGATAGATAGATAGATAGATAGATAGATAGATAGATTCTAAAAAAAAACATCAGTCTGTTTGAAGTCTGTCACTCCGAGGATCGCAAATCATCTTCAGACCAGATAAAAACATCAATAGGTCAAAGGTCAGTGTTGGATGCAATCACTCACAGCTCAATCAGTCAGTGGAGGGTCAGTTAGCCGGAGATTAAAAATCCAGCTCTTTATGAGGATGAACATCGAGCAAAGCCATTTCAATGTCATTTTAATTGATTATTAATTTCCTTAAGTGGCACAGTTTGTGGTAAGCAATGTGGTTAGAGCCAAAATCCACCAGCTACGGCTGCAGCATCCATTAATACCCATGAGACAGTTCGCTCCTTCAACCAGTGCAACGCTCTCGCCTATGATTTCCATTTAACCTTGTTGCCCTGAAGGACGCTGAAGAAAAAGGGTGCCGTAATAAACACACGACACTTTAAGCCCACCCCCACCCCGCGCACACAGCGAGCGCACGCACTCATCCCACTGATGATGTCAAAGAGCCGAGGGGTCCGCAGCTCCTTCACCGTCATCGTCTGGAGCGGCTGGCTTTTACAGTAATTATTGCCCTTCTCAGGACTTGGCAGCGAGCAGCCCGGCATATTAAGTGTCCCTGTACTTCATTACACCCTGACAGGCGACACGTCAACCTGCTCCTTCCTCTTTTGGTCTCCTAGCTACCACGACTCAGGTACTCAGCCGAGCATCCCGCTCCACGCTGAGGAGTATTTTTTCATTTTGCACATACTGCGGCAAAAATGTTTCAAGCCCTCTCCTGTGTCTTCTGAGTGTGTGGAAGTGTGAGCATCTTATTTTATTTATCGTCCCCCAGACGTTCTGCGAGGACAAGAACGCCTCAGCTGGAAAACTCTCTCTCCGCACGCCGCCGATCATCCGCTTTCCTCCCAGAGATCTGAACCACAGGATATTAATTGTTAAAAACCACGAGACAACACACACACACACACACACACACACACACGCACACACACACACGCACGCACACACAGTCACATGCACATATGATTATGAGCTGTTTTTGTTGGCCATTCTTCCCCAGAGGCTCTTTTACAAGAAGTTCACTGCTGGGTTACAAGCATTGCTGTACGCTTTCATGTTTTAACAGATATTGTTTTCGGTGAAGAGGATCTCAATTCGTGCAACGTTGTGCAATGTTTGCCTTCTCCTGACCCTACAGTATAGGACGTCCCCTTATCTCCTCGCTTCAACGACCGCGGTCAACGTGTGAAGTGGACGCAGATGAGACAGATTGATGGTGAATCTTATCAGATTTGGATCGAATCAGTCCAGCCTACCTGCTCTGAAACAAAACAAGCATGACTCCACCCTCAGTAAGGCCAATTCCTTCACCAGAATGGGGAAGGAAGGAAATATTTAACATTTCAACAACTGCTGACCGACTGGGCTTCTCACCACATCGCAACCATTTCTAGGGTTGACAGGGAACAGTCCTGAAAAGAGAAATACTGTATCCTGTGAGCGGCAGTTGTGTGGGGAAAGAGGCATGGGGTCAGAGGTCAGAATGGTTTTCAGGCCATAGGAGGACAACAGGAAATCAAAGCACTGGTTACAACCAAGGTCCGCAGGGTTGTTGCACCTGTTTTGGCACTGCGTTCTCACTACCAGCATCCCTCTTTTGAATTTTACTCAGTGGAAGATTTAGCAAGGGAAGGTGGAATATGATGAAAGCGTGCTTCTGGGGAGCTTCCATTCTACTGCGGACCACTTTTCCTCAACTAGGAAGTTTTCGTCACCCGTTGGAGGTGAAATTTCTTTGACTTGAAAGCGCCGCGTGGTGTTTTAAGGAGGATGTTGTTTCGACACTTCAGTCGGGGTGAGCCCAGGGACGGGAACAAAGTGGAACGGGGATCTGCGCTGGTTCCCTCATGAGAATACTAATGGGACTGTGTGCAGGGAAACGAGAGAGAGAGACTCACATCCATCATGTTGTCCGCACGATCCTGAGCAGACCGAAACTACGTGTAGAGTGGATCTAATCACGGAAAGTACTTGGCAAAAGTTGGCTTCCGTGGTTTCTGTATTAAACAGATACTTAAGGTAGATGAAAATTTTTATATCCAGACAGAACAGTTTGGTGGTTTAGCGTTCCCGAGGCTGATTGGGGGGGAAGATGGAGCTGCCGGAGATCAGTGGAATCTCTACGATGAGGCCAGGCTGGGCTCATCGGCGTATTGATCAGCTGAATGTCATCTTGTCTATATTTAATGAAGCAACAGTAACACCGCTCGGTGCCCAGTTCCCAGCAGGACTTGGAACAGTGGGTTGGCCTTTGTGTAAAACAACTAAACCTTTAAAATCGCCCAAAGTCAAGGAGATCATTATACAAATAAGCCATGTCGTTCAAATCATAAATCATCAAATAGGCTCATCAGCATTTACTTGTACAATATTTGTTTAATTCTAAAACACCCACTTTTCATTTCCAGAGGCTTTTATTTATGTGAACCATCACACATAGATTCATTCATTCGAAGGAAGACATTTATTTTCTCATCATGAGCCTGATGACCGGTTTTAAAAGAGTTTGTGTATTTATTCTTCTTGAAAAAACATTGGACTTGAATGAATCTTTTGTGTTCAATGTTTCTTGCGTGAAGCTTCAATGCGTTCCGAGTTGCTTTTGTGCTTGTAACTTCTGCTTGATTAGAGCGATGGCAAAGCCGCTCAGGCAGAGGAGCAGAGAAGGAAGCCGTTCTGAGGCATTAGGACATATAAGGTCATACTGTAAGTGAGGGAAAATGAACGGCTGCCCCACCCGCTGGCTCTCTGCGGGCTGCAGAATGAAACAATTGGCTGGGAGAGCTCGT
The DNA here is from genome assembly GCA_009823395.1 of Thamnaconus septentrionalis. Lineage (NCBI taxonomy): Eukaryota > Metazoa > Chordata > Actinopteri > Tetraodontiformes > Monacanthidae > Thamnaconus > Thamnaconus septentrionalis. The sequence continues at coordinate 9,481,600 of CM020517.1, forward strand.
GTTTCTGCCACGGAAATAGACGGCGGTTTGCAGATTCGACCCCACACTTTCTAAATGTGTTGCCGACGTGGGAAAAAGCGATTGGTGAAAGTCTCCGCCCTTGCCAGTCTCCTTCTCAATGACACAGAGGTGATTTGTTTGGCGAATCTTGCCAACCTGACGCCTGCAGGGCTGGGAAACGTGTTTAAAAAAAAATCAAGCATTCGGCTCCAGATACCAAGTGTTGCTCTTTGGCGACGCGCTTCGATAAGCTAATCTTTCCTGATGCAGGCCGGAATCCAAAGGCTCGGCGAGGAAGATAGCGCTGCCTATTGATCGAAGAAACAACATTTGGGTTTTCCCCTTAGGCTTGTGCTGCAGCTGCGCCGCCCTGAGTGATAAGAGTGATGCACTCCAGTTTGCAGCTCACTGGGATTTTGGAAACATTTCAGGGGTCAAAATGTTGTCTGCAGGAGCTGCTAAACCTAAGGGGGGGATTTTGGGGAAGAGGAGGTAAGAGGGAAGAAAAAGACAACGCGTGAAGGCTTGAGTTCTAGACTCACAGCACTGTAAAAAAAAAAGTATATGTGACTTGTTCTATTTTGAGGGACCAGTGGGGAGGCTGCGGTCTGACCTCAGAACACAAAGACACTTCCTGTCTGATCTGCAAAGAGAAAAAAAAATGCCATGTCCCCAGAGGAGGAGCATGTCTGTGCACTAAAACATGAACCACTGTCTGTGTGTGTATGTGGGTGTGTGGGTGTGAGTGTGTACGTGGAGAGTTTCAGTCATTCAGCAGGGATGTACGTTCACTGATCGCTACTTATTGTAAGTAAGTGGACATCGCTAGTAAGAGATTGTTTTCGTTTCGACATTTTGGTCATTATTGATGTAAAAGGCGTCTGTTTATTGTGCCTTGAGGAGTGCATTTGTTCAAGACACCTAAATGAATTGATTAGTAGTAACGGGCTGATTGATTTAAAGTGATCTCACTGGATGTAGCCATCAGAAGTGGGTCACAGAGCCGGGATGGACACGGTCGACAAGCAGCAACACTCAGCACTGCCAGGCAGTAATGTGTTAGTTTTCCATTACAGCAGCAGCAGCAGCTGAACCGTTAATACAAGGCAGAATGGATCCGTGGCTTCTCGTGTGGTTAATGACCAATTCTGGCTCTACCATCAGAACATTGCAGTTGGAGGCGATCAGATCAGGCAACCATTTCTGGTCTTGTAGCCTCTGTTTCCTGGAATCGGGACCCAGAATGGTTCTACAAGGGTTTCCCATCTGTTGGTTGCAACCAGTGGCTCTATGAGTTCCTGTTGTCGTTCTACGATCTCCGAACTAGCCTGTATATGTTGACCTTTGACCCCTGACATGTGCAAGGCATCTTCCTCCACACAACTGCCGCCCGCTTGATATTTTCTCTATTCGTGGCACCCTCAGAACTTAAAAAAAGATCTTCAAGCGACTTTTCTTCCTCAATTTTTGCGGTTTCTTTCTTCTTCTTTTTTTTTGCTGCTGCAGCTGTTCGCCGTATATCCGCGCAACGGCCTGCACGTGTGCCTGTGTGGAAACCCCTCAGGAACTCCTCTGCCATTCACTCGCAGCCACAGCCCTTTCAGATCCATTAATGGCGCCTTCTGTCTCGCACCTCCTCCCTTTCCGAGTCGGGGTGCCTGTCTGTGTGAGGAGCGGCGGCGAATGAAAGAAAGAAAAGGGGACGGGGGTTGCCATGACGATGCCAACTTAAACGAAACTGTGCCGCTGTGTGATTGTGTGTTTAATTGGGTGTCGCCCGGGGAGGAGAGAGGAGACTCGGTCGAGTGGAGCGACTCCGAACGCAGCCTGGCCTCTGCCTGATTCCACGTCACTCACTCCCGACTCGCTGTGTAGTTATGAATGATTAATGGCGATTGTGTAAGAGCTGTAGTACACGACGCGCATAATCAGTTACGGAGAGCATGTAGAGATGAAGAGGAAGACGGGAAAGGGGAGCTCCAGAGGAGCTGGGCATTAAAAAGTAACCGGCAAAGAGTGCGAAGTATTCACGTCGTTCAGTCCTGCTTTAACTCAGCGCTCTCAGTTGTCTTTGTCTTCATGCTGCTATCTTTGCTTCAACATTTGATGGAATCCTTCCACAGTTGCTACGATGTGCAGACACACATGCACAGAAGCGTGCGCACAGAGGCCCTGTGCACCAGTGATTTTTAAATAATTTAAGATCCCTAGCTGGCGCGCACACACACACACACACACACACACACACACACACACTCGACGCTGAGTCATTCTCCTGCTCAAAGTGAATGCAGCCGGGATTTTTTTTTTAAAAACTTATTTATTTATTTATTCAGGTTCAACTTCGCGGCAAAGTTTTTCTGACACAAGCCTTTTAAAACAAAATGCTACGATAAAACAGCATGTGTGGGATGTTTGCTCACAATTCTGTTGCAACTAGGTCTGAAGGTATTATGAATACAAAGTGAGAGCTAAATGAGTCTTTGCTGCTGCAAAAGCAGCGAGAAAACATAACCCTGATTTACATTCTTGAGGTGATAGTTTAATATAAAAAGAAAAACGTGCAGAAGCTCAAACACTTGCTGTTCTGTGTACCCTAGTTTTAGAGTATTACACCACTTTGTCATTTTTTACACAAATGGATTTGTACTGCATATGAATGTCTTTTATTTAAGCTCAGCCTCACAATTGCAATAACAGTGCAACAAACACAAGACAGATCTTTTCAGTAACAAAATAAAAGAATATCATTGCATATGAAAAAATGAAACATAGATAAATCACTAATGCAGCATACAAATAAGCCTGTGTTGGTATTACAGGAAATATTCAGTCAGTTCAAGGCTTTATTGTACTCCTAAGTGGAACATTAGTCACATCAATTTTTACAAAAAGCAATTTGGAAATTGGTCCCAGGGAAAGATTTACAGTGTGTCCAGCTCATAACACCGTCTCTCATTTGGCACCCAAGACAGGAGGAAGAAGACGTGACAAAGTCAAAACATTTAGCAAGGATGTAAGTTAGGAAGTAAAACCGATCAGAAATTATTAGACCATGCAAAAGCAAAATCTTCCAAGGAATAACATCCAAAAATGACAGTCTATTCCCTCAGAGTTGCAGTAAAGAAGATACAGACGTCTTAGATGGGTTCATCAGGATACACAGAGCCTTCGTGTGATACTGAGCATTTAGGAGCTTTTAGCAATATAATGTGGATCATCACAAAATAAAACAAATGCCAAAGAAACAAATCTTTTAAATCAGGTCTCACCACCAGATAGTTGGCAAAAATTTGGTGATCAGGTGCGAGCTGATACATAGCTGAGGGACAAGTGAAAAGAGGATGAAAGTGAACAACACATTTTGGACTTTGGACCTTGTGCTTTAATGTTAATTTAGACATATTTACCTTGGAAATCAAGGATAGAGCCGTTCATATTATTGTTTGGACAGTGCTGCCCTCTAGTGGCCACAACGTACGGCTACAACCAAAAATAACTTTTAGTTGTATCTTTTTTTTTTTTTTTTTTTTTTTTCTTTTTTTAGCGCAGAGGGATGAAAATGATACAGGTAAGGACGCAGTTAACACTATTTCAAAATTTGGTAAATGTCGTTTATGTTGGCGCTTTCGTGGATGTGCATTTATTTCTGGCACTGTAGCCAGGACATATCACTGTCGACCACTAGATGGAAATGATGGGCAATTAATTTTGGGATGGCATCAGCAAACGCCACTTTAAAACGTTGCATAACAACGTAGCTGGCCAACAGCCCTTAGACTGAACAAAGTAGTTTAATCTCCATACACAAACAGTACTCGCCGCCTTTTAATGCAAATGCTTTTGGTGAGTTTGTAGAGTGTTCACTTAAGGCTTTTGTCTGTAAATAGAATAGATTTTTATTACGCTTTTACGTTGCCTGCCTCACTTTCAACAACCTGGAACTGCCCTCCAGACAATTTTCTCCGACGTGAATGGATTTTTTTAAAATTATTATTATTATTATTATTATTATTATTATTATTATTATTATTATTATTATTATTAATTCATTCATTCATTCATCTTCTATACCCGCTTCTTCCTTTTCAGGGTGACGGGGGTCTGCTGGAGCCTATCCCAGCTGTCTTAGGGCGAAGGCAGGGTACACCCTGGACAAGTCGCCAGTTCATCGCAGGGCCTTATTATTATTATCATATTATTATTATTATTATTATTATTATTATTATTATTATTATTATTATTATTATTATTATTATTATTGTAGAATGCAGTAACTGGTTTGAGGAATGGTAATGAAGACTCACTCCTTCCCTAGTGACAGAATATGCTGAGTGGTGCAAACCAACTATTGACTCGTCACTTTTTTATTCTTTCCTCCCTCCCCCCCTCCTCTTAATTACGTCCTATATTCTTCTTCCAGGCCAAGACACGTAACGTCTCGCAGCCAACTCCCTCCCCTGGCCAATTTGTACAATGAATGAGTCAAAGCAGGTCCGTCGTCAAAACGGAACAATGTCTCTTTTTCACGTCAAACCAGAATCAACTGAAATAGTTCCAAACAAAGACTCGTCTCCCCCCTGGGGGCGTCAGACGAAAAAAAAGAAAGTGATTACGTAGCACTGATCTCGAATCGCTCTTGCATTCTTTGTTGGTTGTGTGCGGTGGATGACAACCGTCCGGCTCATTGTGGACTGCAGTCAGGCCAACCGCCCCCTAATATTTACGATGCAGGCGTATTCTTACCGTTATGGTAAACTCGCGACAAATTTCGACGTGTTTTTTCCCCTCCTTGTCGCTTTTCGCTTTCCCCGCTCTTTTCTCTAAAACGGAAAATGTCAAGTCCAGGGTTGGTAGTAAAAGTACATTTTGAGCTATAGTAGCGTATTAGCTAGCGGAGGATTGGCGAGAGTTAGCATATATCTGTTTCCGCTTTTCAAAATAAAGCACTCTTGTGATTTAGACAAAAATCAGGAAAAAAATAACCTCTAACTGTAAATAACTTAATTGAAATCACCAAGTGAAAACATGCATATTGTATCAGTGCGTATTCGCGTATGCGCACAGACTTTATTTCTTTCGTTTAAAAGGGGAGGAGGTGACTAGTCGTTTCCCCCTGTGTCATGTAGTTCGTGTTCATGTACTTTTTTGAAAACCGGAAGCTGACGCATATGAACAAACGCCGCCGTCCTTATCAAACCTCCCGGTGCTGCTGTGAAAATGAATTAAACTGCCACTCTCCTTGGGCTAGACATTTGTCTTTGCTTTTTTTTTTTGGCTCTCGTCATCTCAAAAAAAGAAATGAAGAAAAAACAAGAAAAGTGTATCTGGCCACGGCTCATCAGTTAGGCGGTTTTGTGCACGTTTCAATGAATTTACCGCAACGGTAAGAATACGCGCGCGCGCCGGATCTGGTTGCAGCTGGTTGACGGAGGAGACCGGAGAGACGGCTGGCCTGACTGCAGTCTCCCAGCTCGTCGCAACAATAACAACGGCAGCAGCAGCAGCGGCGACGGCGGCGGCGGGTACGGCAGCAGCAGCAGCAGTAGTAGCAGCAACAGCAACAGCAGCAGCAAATCTACCATCACAGGAGCCGAGGGGAGTGGACCGCAGGAAGGGCAGAGGAAAGGGGATTTCTACAGACAACGAAAGCGAGCATGGCTACCCATACGACAGCATCATGCACTGGATCCACTCTGTTGCAACCAATCAGCGAGATTACCAACCTCCCTCTTGACCAGGTATGTTCGTGAATGAGGTGTGTGGTGGGGAGAAAAAAAACCAAACATGTCGACACGTCAAACCACCGGCGTGATTCCGGCGGGTCCCTTTTTTCTTCCTCTTCTTACCCCCCTCCTCCTCAACAGCGCCGTTATTTGCCACTCTGCTAGCATTAAAGGGCGCATAACGTTAGCAGAAATGCTGGTGATGCGCAGCGATTTTTCCTCTTGTGCGTTAGCTTAGTGCTCCTTCTCTAAATCGAATAAAGCCCAACATTAAGAACAAACAAATGAATATTGCGGATTTGTTTTAAAAGCGAGAGCACACACAGATGAGGAGAAATAAATCCACCCCCCACGGCGTCTCGCTGTCATGATCAGCGGCACTCCTGTCAAGACATAACACATAACGCCTTTTGTCTCATCGTCGGTGCCCGGATCCTAATCCGGTGGTTCCTAATTCCGGGGAGGTCCAAGGACCAAGGATCCTTTTGATCTGCTTTCTATAGGATCGCCAACATAATCTGGATTAAGTCATTAACGTTTACTTAAAGTTGGCCCCCAATCACAGTGTTTGTTGACACCGGGCCATTATTAATCTGGCTGGAGTCTATATCACACTTTGACATCGCTAAAGGAACAAGCCACGCCAAAAAGGAAAAGGCGAAAATACCAACGTCGGGATTGTATTTAGTGTGTCAACAAAGGATTTTCTCAGTTTTTATTGCATTTGCTGAGTAATCATGTGCGGCCACCTGAAGCTCCGTGCAGTCTGGAGACAGCCGTGCAGTTGGATGTTAATATGAGCCAAATCTTTCATTTATTTGTTTATTTTAACAGTGCACAGTACTGTGAATCATATGACATTGATGTGTTATTGTTTTTGTTTTGTTTTGTTTTTTACATCGGAACAGAAAAAGAAGAAATCATGTCATGAATGCCATTGCCTGTTATCATTACTCATCTGTCATGAGATAAGGCACCACGCCTGCTGTGTCAGGTAATGGCTAGGGTTGCATCTGGTAGCTGCTGCATGTGGGTGGTCGGGAGCTACTGGATTGCATTAACAAGTGCAAACTGCAGTGTGTGTGTGCAAATATTTTCATCAGGAAACTCGTCACATACCCGGAAGGGCACCATACGTGCGCTGATGCACACGGCGTGTATGCAAAAGCACACTAACCCGGCAGGGATTTTTGGAGCTCGGCAGACGCGGCTTGCGATTGGAGGTCACGCCGGCAGTGCACACACCGTGCCAGCAACATTCCACCGTGCACTCAGCTTCGGCTGTTGTTTTTTTTTAATGATTTGATTAACCATAATATAAAGTAATGTCACCATGCTGGTTAAATTGTTTTTGTTTTCAAAAAGGCATTTGTCCTCTGCTTGAGAAAGGTCAAAGGGCAGGGCGGTGTCGGGGGTAGGACTAGTGTCAGCGCTGCCATGGATACGCTGTCATGCGCGTGTTAATTGATGCGTCGCCTATTGACAGTCTGCGTGAAGTGCCTCTGGCGATGTGCGTCGCTGCCCTGTTTGAAGTAGATTTGATGAAATGTGACGTACAGTCAAGGACCAACTCAGGGGCTGCGCTACTTTGTTGGACAGGTGTCACCCAATGGGGGGATTGTGGTTTGTCAATCAATACAGTTGCCTGGATACAGGGTGTTGTGTGTGGCCCCCCGCAGTCATTGACAATCATTGATACTATGGGTCCACAGTGTGGCACCCAGCGATGCGTTAGCTGGACTGTATGCCTCCCATGGGAGAGGCAGGCCTCTGCATTGGTCTCAGAGCTATAATGGGACTTGTGAAATGTGAACTGACACTGCACTTCTCCCAGTCTTCTCCCATTTGATTCCGCTTTGGCACTTCCCCCTCAGAAGCAGACTGGCACTACTTTCACGGATTGCTCCTACTGAATTTCTGTACACATATACAAAGGTGTTGTTTACCTACTCTGTTTTTGTGGGTGCCAATAAGGACTTGGCAACCTGATTATCTCGTGTAGACCGGAAGAAACGATGATCAGGGCCACCTCCAGTTTGATCAAGGAAGCTAATAAATCACTGTCTGCTCATTTGCATCTTCTTTTTCCAATGCTGGAAATGAAAGCCCTCTTTCAGTCACGTTGGACTGAATGGTATCAACAGAGATGGATGGCAGCTGAAGGTAGAAAAGGCTGCATAATACCTCTAACTTATTGTTATTTTTGGACAACAGATGGGTGTTTGTTCCATCCTCTGAGACCACCTCGCAGCCTCCTTGGTTTTGTGCCCCTCCAAACATGTGGAAGCCAAATGTTTTAGCAGGAAGCTATTGCTGTACAGAAGGTTAAATATGCTGTTTTTCTGATTAGCTCTTAATTTTTTTTTATTGTTGTTGAATAATTTATGTTGCATGGTTGTCTGCTGACAAATGGAATTGAACTTTAGGCCTTGGAGAATCTTTTGCTCCAGTGATTACCCGAAGACCCTTGAGGTGGAGCATTCAGTTTTGTCTGAGCACGATGACTAGCATGACGGTGCAGGGCTGCCACTTCCTGATCCGGGGCTGAGGATGTGCCTGATCTTAATTCTTAATTCCATTCCAAGGCATTTCTTTCTTTTACTCGTTTCACACTACTTGTGTGAAGGCCGAATATTCTGTGTAAAGGTGATCTTGACTTGGACGAGACGCCTACGAGGAAATATTTAACTTCCCCACTTCTAGCCTTAAAACTGAGCGGTACAGCTAAATAGCTTTCGATTCACCTTTGTTCATGGCCTCTTCTGCTGCTTGAGCTGCTGTTGCTGGTTTCTGATTTGTCTAAAAGCCTTTTTAGCAACAGTTGACAGGGCTTTGGAATGAAATACAGAATTCTGTGTGAAATAGCTAGCTACATTTCTCCCTCTTGATAGTGTGGATCTTTGCCCTCTGACTGCTCTTTCCCGCGATTTTTGCAGCGGTTAGACATCAACTCATCCTACAGTGAATTGGATTTGCAGCTCATTGTTTACCGACGCAGCCTTCTCAGAAGGTAAAGGCTTTGCCGCCGTTGTGTCCTCCTCCCACAAAAGGCAGGCGGCCCAGCTGCACAATTGGCCCTCTATTTGCGTGACATATTGGATTGCAGTTTGTCAGTCCAGTCCACCGCAGCGTCTTTTATCACGACAACAAGGCCTCCTTTGTTGTCACTGCGGCTTTTGTTCACGCGGCCGCCGTACTGTAGGCCTCGGGGCACGAGCGGCGACGAGGAGTTCTGACTTCCTGGCTTCCCTTTTATCCACCGACACGTCTCTGCTCCTGGGAGCCACAGGCCTCACGGCTTGACGTGGTGCATCTGGCTTGACTAAATGAGTTTCACTCAAGTTTGAATTGGCATGCTACTGCCGACGGCGACTCATCCGTTGGACGAAAAATCTGCAGTTGAAGTTGTGCCCACTCTCTAAAGTCTAATCTTTTTTTGGAATCCACCGATTATGTCATTGGGCCAGAGGTTAAAGTTTTCCTCTGAGTGGCAAGGGCATCTGAGGCTTCCTAAGAGATTTGCTTGAAGCATCATAGCTTGGTTTCCCTCTGAGTTCCCCCTGTCTCCATACGAGTCCCAACAGCCCTGTGCGCTGGGACTGCTGGTCTCGCTTCAAAGCCCCCGGGACCTTGCCAGAGTTTCTCAACCTCCCCATTGTCTTTAATTGGCTGTCCCCTGGGTTGGGGGCAGGGGGAAACTCATCCCTGCAATTGATTACCCCCGCCACCGCCCCTCCCGTCCCTCAGCTTGCCATGATGGAGTGCCGTTAGCTGCTGCAACCTACATAATGTACAGTCATTGCAAGCATTGCAAGCAACAGTTTGTCTGTGGGCAACATGATGGGATTTGCTGCCAACGTTCCTCACAGTAAGGCACGAGCAGGCCGGTCTTCAAGTCTTACTGAGACCTCACCTATTCCATTTCCACAGAACAAGTGTTTTGTCAAGAGCTGTGTTCGATTCCCATCCATAGTGCAAGTGACTGACAATAGTCAGCACAACACAGCATTCTGCAACACTGAACTGGTTACCAAGGAATCAGTAGTAGTAGTAGTAGTAGTCTAACTGCAAACAGAGGGCAAAAGGCTGCAACATAGCACCACTAAAAGTGACATCAACCCATTGTTGAAATTGTTGCCAAATAGTGCTCGATTGGTTGTGTCATGCCGCTAAGCTGTTCACTTCTGATACGACATGCGTACCCTGAACACCAATGGGTGGGGTGGGGTTGGTGTTTTGAGAACGGAAACTCAACTTGAGCCTTTGTTTTCGACTCGTCACACTTGGACGAATTCGAGATCAAATGCTCAGGCGGCAACTGTTGAAATGGAATTCTTTTTTCATTGTCAGTGAGTCAAAGAAATGCAGGTTCCTTTGACCAAAAGGGTGGAAATGAAAGCTGTTTTTTATTTTTTAATTGGATCCACTGCTGATCCACAGTAAGATGGAGGGGTGGAGCAGTGGTGTGGATCTACTGCTACGAGGGTGTGTTGGATGCACCAGCCTAATGTCTAGCATGGCAAGGCACTTACCAAAGGAAATCACCTGATCTGCTTCAGATTACAGGACAAATGGAATATAGATAAATGGAAAATAGCAACAGTAGCTTGGATGATTTTGCGTTTTGCATTTGAGTTTGCGTAGCGCGTGGAAGCCCATGGGGGCAGACGATTTTTTTCCGAACATCTGAACGGCTCTAACCCAATTCAGTTTCTGTTTACTTTCTGCCGCCTCCTCTCGAGGTGTGAAACAGGAAGCTGTGCCCTACTGCTGCAGACTGAAAACGCGTTCCACAATCGAGCTGCACCTCTTAAAGCGCGGCCCTGGGCTGCTGACAGGTTTACCCAGACACAGGGAGGGGGGCGCAGGATGTACTGGTTGCAACGTCCTGCAGCCAGTGACTCTCAGGCTGGTTAATGTCAGTAGTCACCTACTGTACCTTGGCGGCGCCTTTTTCCACGCAGGAACTCCTTTCAGCCGACCACAAATCTCAGTTACTTAACATGGTTATGTAACACCAGGCTGGCATTTATAGTCTTAGCAGGAAAAAAAACCCTGCCTTTTGTGCCACATTCACCTCTGATACTCAAGCCTCACTGTCCATCATTTTTTTCATGTCATTTTTATTTTTTCCATTTTGAGTCGCAAACACAGCACCTGTTCAGCCACTGAGGCCACTCATCAATTTGAGTGTTTTGTTTTGGTTTGTTTGCTTGCTTCCTCTTTCCCCGTCACTTGTTGAACATTATTCAGGACTTTTGCATATATCCTGCTGTATCATAGCAACCGCTTGCCGCCCCCCACCCTCAACTCAACCCCTTCCCCACCCTGACAGCAGCTGCCAAAACCCTGGAAGACTGTCAGAGTTGATGATTCAACAGGATTTTACGCCAGTCGCCACTGGGCGCTACGTCTGTATTATTGCCATGTTAGATTTACGATGTTTGCATTGTCCCGAATCGCCGCTCTTTTTACCCTCTCTTCCTGTCTGTGACCGTCAGTTTTTTGCTTGCTCGTCTTCGTTTTCCCTTCAAAGTGACACACAGCTGCGTGAGAGCTTCTGTCTTTGCGGCTTCGCTCGCGGGCGGAAAGCGCTGCTCTGTAAAAATCCATCAGACTCGGCGAATTTGTTCGAGTTCGCATGTTTAGGCAGGATTATCAATACAGTGGAGTATTTATTTTTTTTCTCGTTTATTTTGTGATGTCACTCCTCATGACTCCTGTAATAACATTCTGACCGCATGATTTTGAATGTTGACAACAGACAGCCCTCCTAGCGTTTCCTCAGCTTATTATACAATATTTGACATTCTTTTATTTCTACATTCGTCACACTAGTAGCACTGTACTTTGGGCTCAGTTAGGTGCTGCTTTGAATGGTTACCTTTATTGTGGATTGCTTTAATAAGATCTATTTAATTGGCTTTTCTTGGCCAGATACAGAGGAAGGCACCATGTTGGGCAAGTTCACTACACAAAACTCACTCACACAAAAACACACAAAAATCCATCCAGACTGGCCAACTCGCGGAGACCGAGACGTCTTGGAAAGTGCGATACCGAGACGCCCGTGAAAGCTTTTTTGCTGTGATTATCCCAAATCCCAAATTGAGTTGTCAGTGGACAGTTCTATAACTGAATATCGTTCTCCTGTTACGTCTGCTGTTAGCAGCCGCGCTCGGGGCGGCTCTTTGCGCCTCCACAGAACGGCTCTCATATGAAAATGACCCAGTGAGAGCTTGTCTTGCCCCGATGCCAGTGGCACACTTCGATACAACCAGCGGAAAATGTTTCAAAAGCGACACTGAAACCCACACCACAACAAAAGCCCCAGGAAAGCAGGACACGCCTCCGTAACCCTGTCTGTGGCCTGCCTGAAGAGAAGCAGAGTTATCTTTAAGTGACGCTCTGTTTCCCTCCGCAGAATCCCAAACATCTGAAAAATTAGCACCCAAGGCGCTTCTTGTCCCGGCCCTTGCTGATTGTCGCTTCGACAGTAGCAAACGCACACAACCTCTCTGTTTGAAGCACAACCCCTCTTAAAAGCGACACTTGATGATTGACAATAAATGTATTTATTTTATTTTTTGTTTGTCTGCGACAACTTCCCACAGAACCTGTCGTCTCTTAAACGGTGTTCTCTATTTCTATTCATCGGCCTCTTAGTTCCATGCGATGATCTCATTAAAACTCGCCTGAGGATTTTCCCAGAGTGTAACCGCGCCTTCACCCCAACACAGCTGGGATGGGTTCCAGAAACCCCATTTGACCCTGAGTGCAAGAGAATGGATGGATGGATGGATGGATGGATGAGGGAAGTGTTTCTGTATTTTTCTGCCGAAGGAGACAAAAGACAGAACCACTGGCATCCGAAGCGCGCGAGACCGAACAAAGAGCTCTTTTCCGCAGAGGATTTTTTGGCCAGTTATGCATGAAAAGCTTCCTACTCTCCTCCCTTTGTGCTCTTCATGTACCTCTTGTTTATTTTCCAAGGCGCTGCCTGCACGCTAGCTTGAGGAAGCTTAGCGCTCTGCAGGTTGCACCGCTCGATGCTCTTGAGTTTTTCCAGGTATTTCTGACCCGGCGAGCGGGTGCGGGCGTGTGCACGTTTCGTGCTAGAATGCACACACGCACGCAGCCGCATTGTGCATGTGTGAGGTTCTGGCCCACTGCTGCTGCCGCTGTCTGCCTTGTGGGGAATGGTTGATCGTTGAGCTATTAATAGCCTTCCTGAGGGTCGAGCCTGACTGGAGCAACTCAGAAAGGAGGAGCGAGATGAGAGAGAGAGAAAGCCACGCTTCAGGCCTGAACACCCTTCTTCCCCTCGTGTGCACGTTCATGTGCGCTCGCCCTCCACGTCACCCGTCTGAACGTCACTCTTGATTCTACACCCAGTGATGACTTTGAGGAAGAGCACTTCGAACAGTCGAAAACCACTGAGTCCCAACTTTGGCTCAGGGTTAGGAATAGAAGGGGTTCAATAACAGGGCACAGAGGAATGGTATTTTTTTCCTCCCTCCTTTTATTGGAGCCTATAAAATGACGACGATGACAACGCGCTTCACTTCATGTCACTATTCTTGCTTCTTGGCTTCCGTTTTCGACTCCTGGCTCTATGAGATGTACGCACACTCAGCCGAGGTCACGAGTTTAAGTGGTTGTCGAAAAAAAATTTGGGGAAAATCCCTGCAAAGCCTACCCCGGCCCTGCTTGCCTTCGACAGGAAGTTTCACAATGGATGGAGAAACGAGACAGCTCAAAACTTGTGACCCGGTGACACGGGCCGTGCAGAAGAAAAGAAGAAAGTTCCCCGTCGTGCTTGCATGTCGGCGACTCGGCGGCATCAAAGTTGCACCGTCAGTTGCTGAGTGGACCCAAAGCCCTCATTGCCGTTACTTGGGAGGTAAAAAAAATAAAGGTGTTGAGTTCTGACTGGACAAGCCAGTTCAGCACGAGATGCTTATCGGTGTCTCACGGGAACGTTTTCCTTTACATGCGTTCCAGTTGGTATCCCGTCCTCCCTGTGATGTCACACAAACCCTGTGGTAAAGCCAAAAGGACTGTTTTCACTTCGAGGCAGCTTGACACAGCAGTGTGTGCAAACATCTCCACCGCGTCGCACACTGCTGCTGCTTATCCACGGTGCGTTTGAAGACGGCAGGGAAAAAACGCATCGCGCCGAGCTGCGCTCAAAGCAGGTGTCTTGTTGGTCTTGTTTTTTGTGAGAAAATTCTCCAGATGCAAAATGAAATCGTCAGCTTCTTGAGACACGGCGCTCCCGCCGTCTGTCGAGACGGCCGCCTTGCTGTGTTGCCTACTTAGCAACTTTGTCGCTATATTTAGCGTATATCCAGACCCCTCTAGCAACTTTTTTTCCTTCAGAAATGCGACCAGCAACAAATCCAGCGACTTTTTCTGTTGCCCTCAGAGACTTTTGGCGTCTCGGATGTGAAACAACGTATCGTTCTTCTTACCTGCTCACGAATCCTGCCGCCATGCCCCCCTTCCTTCTCCGACTCACACGCAGTCCATTCATTTGTCTCTCCCACAACGTTATTTCGCTCTCATTCAGCCCTGCCATGTCCATTACAGTGACATGCGTATGACCAGTAAGTTAGGCAATGATTTAGCGTAGCCAATAGCTGCTTTTCTTACTGGGTAGTTCAGAGATCAGAGATCAGAATGTCCGACTGCCGAGGTGTCGTTTCTGCTTTCGGCTCACACGCGTGACTCGTCTCGCGTTGTCTTGCGCCGCGTTCATGGCCCGGCACAAGGTATGGAACGAAACACGGATCGGTGGCGCTAGACCAGACGGCCGATGAATAAATCATGTCCGTGCCCGGCCTGATGCCAATATCCTGTGGCATCAGTCCCATCTCTGTTTAAAGGGATGTCAAATGGTTACATTTTAGATTGCAGCGTCTTTCACTCTCCCTCCCCTTCTCGAGTTTGCCAGTGAGCTACGCTGGCCTGCGCACCCAAACCGGAATGCCTAATCCACCTTCTTGTTTGTTGGTTTATTACAAGACGCAAGCAGTCACCCTATAAACAGTATGAAAAGCGGGCTGGATTGTCCACACCCAGCTTCCTTAGAAATATGGTGGTGCAAGATAGCTAACTGGGAGGGAGGAAGACCCTTGCTCGATGTATGTTCTTATAAATACGGAACCATCCTAAGGGTAGAAAAACCAAATTACCGGAACTCTACTGCGATTATACACTTTTGTTAATGTATGAATGGGCAGTATATAATGTTTTTACCAGTATAAAATCATAAATCAAGCCAAATATTACACACTGGACCTTTAAAGTATCTGTCTGTTAGTTTCTTTGTTTGTTTGCTTATTGTTTTCATTTTGTCTGGCAACCGAGAGCATTGCATACGTGTCACCGAACTGGTAAATGAGGCGTGAGCAACTTGACAAAGAGCAGCGCTCTAATCCCCGAGTGCCGTTTTTTTCTTCATGGCGATGCCATATCTTTCCGTCTTTCCCTCGCCGGACTTGCGCTCCATTCCGCCAGAGAGCGGCATTCAGGAAGCACTCTTATCGCCGCTTCCCGCTGCGCAGCAACGACTTCCACCCACCCGTCGGCGCGTCGCTCTGTGTTGTGCGTCTCTGCCCACGTCGTTGCCCGCCGAGGCCGAGAGCCCCGAGGCTTTTGGACATTTGCTCCCTCTGACCTGGTGTTGAGCTAAACTGCTTTGTTCCCGCTTGGCAGAGGGAGAGAATGGAATGAATGAAATATGCGTCTCCGCCCGACGACAGGAAAACCTCGTACAAGTGCTTCACAAGTGAGACTTGTCACCCTTCCAGCTTTCGTTTTTGAACTCATAGCCCACTTGAAGTGTTTTGGATTGCCAAGAGCTCATTCACTGCTTTCTTCCCGGACAGCTCGAGAGTCTCTCTGCAGCGTTTACTTGCTACCCCCCCACCCTTTTTATTATTATTTTTTTTTACCCCTAACAGAGGTTTCCCCTGCAGCACATACAGTCTCACATTCTGATGCGCTGAGCTATGTTCCTCGGTCGACATCAGAGGGAGTTTATTAATGAAAAGGAAAGCGGCATGCAATATGGATGACGAAGCAACATCTCCTGTCTGTTGCAAAATGTGTATTTGGTAAACTATTATCGCACCTGCTGTCCACGGAAAGCAATGAATGCTTGGTCTCTTAACACTCCTGGCGGAAGGGAAATGTGACCTCTGACCCCTGTGACCTCTCAGGCGTTATTGCACTCGTCACATCGAGCTTTATTTAATTTGTTGACCTGCCATTGTTCAAATTACTACTTAAAACACATCTTTTATGTTCTGCTTTTAATGTTTAGTGACTGTTTTAATGTTACTCACTAACTACAATTGATACTAACTTCCTTGTTTTAACTTATTTTTCTCTAATCTGCATTTGAGTTAAATTTTAAAAATTAAAATTTTATTTTGATAAGTTCTATCCTTTTTTGTAAAGTGTCTTTCAGGACTTCAAAAAGTGCTCTATAAATAACATTTATTATCGTTTTTGTGGCATTATCACGTTAGCTGTTCACCCAGTAGGTTTTGCTGCAGTCACCTTTCACCCAATTGTTTTTTTTCGCCCTTTCACAAAGAAGGCGACAGTAACGTGGGGCACGAGACTTACAGCCAGGATGCTGTGGTGCCAGATTTCACTTTCAAATCGCAAGTGCAGGTGAAATGTGGCAAGTCTGCACGCGGTCTGCTTTCCTCGCTAGGAGAACGGTGTGTTCTTGTGTGTTTAAAGCAGGATAATACACTTTTCGTGATTCAGATATTTAAAGGTCCTGTGTATTTTCCTCCCCCCCCCCAATTGCATGAAACGGTGTGTTTATGAAAACACTGGCCTGTAGATCAGCACATTTGTCCCTCTGTTTAGAGACTCCCTCAGTATTGTTCAAAGATCATCATGATTGTTTTAACATTTTTAAGATCTTAAAGGTCCGTGATTATTATTGCCATGTTATTTTCTGTCTTAAATTGTCCTTTGAGTTGGTGATTTGAACACTGGCCATTATAAAGTTGTTGGAAGGCATTTTCAGGGGTTAATGTCTGGGCCATTTTTGCTGTAATATTGAGCGTTTACGCGTACTGCGTGCCGTCTGTGTGCGCCGAGAGCGGAGGCGACGTGTCGTTAACAGCGACCCGACGCGTCCTAGCGAGGTGGTTTGATTGTGCGATCTCTCCGTGCGACGGCGTGCGACGGCGGCGAGCGGCGCAGCCTCAGCGGGTCTCCCTGTGCAACAGGTCCAATTACAGGCCTGCACAAACAGACAACAGCAAGCAGGCTGCAACATTTCCACAGGTGTCATCGTCACAGCTCTCAGAAGAAGCGGCAGAAACAGAAAGCAGCGGTATTTGCACTGTAACCCTGATAAATATTGACTCCTCCGTTAAGCTTTTTTTTTTTATTGTTTGTGATTATTCACCATCATGTTGTTCTGCAGGTTTTCCAAGCAGTCTTAATATTGTTTTTTTTCCTTGTGACAAAATATCTTCCCTCTGAAAATACTGCACTATTTCTATTTACGTCTGTGCTGGTTTAAAAAAAAACAACCCAAAAAACATTATGCTGTTTATTGTGTCACAACGGACTGAAGTTGAGGTTTCAATACATGCTGGGGAAGGGGGGCAGCAAGAGTCACAGCTCAGTGGTGGGCTGCCTTGCAGGGTTCGCAAGACGCTTGAAGTCACTTGCGCTTCGTGGTCTGAGTGTTGCTCATGCGAATTTTCTGCAGCCCTTGATGTGCGCGAGCGAGCAAGTGCCAAAGATCAAACCGTGTAACAGCTGCGAGAGGCTCCGTCGGACGACTGGCACAGCTTCGCTCTGCCGCGAACAATGCGGTTCCTCGCTCCCGCCCTCGTTAAATTCCATTCCTCACAAGAGCACCGTGTTGATATCCAAGGGAGGGGCAGATTTTTCTCTCGGGGGGCCAGAGGCTGGTGTCATGGAGGTCGGGTTCAGCAGAGGTTTGTGCAGCAGTCGCGCTCTCCTCCGCAGTGTGTGCAACATCTTGCGCTAGCAGGGGGTTTAGTTTTTAATTTCCAGCTCCATGTGAGAAACTCTAAACTTTTTGACCCGTGGGCGACAATGGGTTCTAGAATTTGTCAGAGAGGCTGGAGCAGGAGCAGATGGATGGAGTGTTTTGGTGGCCCAGCACACCGGAGGAAAGAAATATCATGTGATAAGTAGAAAATGTGTTTTGATTTAAATATTAAAAAAATGAGCGAAGGCATTAGAACAAAATGTCTCTTTGAAGTCCTCTTTGTTGAAGTGGCTCTTAAAACACTGACAATTAAATGAATAACAGCTTATTCTAGTACTAAAAGTTATTGCTATTTAAAAGCACTGAGAGTTATGTAATTCTTCAGGATGTCATCATCATAACAGTAAGGGCGAGAAGGCAGGCAAACTAAAACATCACTAAGGTTTATGAACTCGATTAGAACTCGTGTTCTAATCGTGACTCTTATCTCTCCGCAAAACCAAATGACGCCCCCTTTTGGTGGTGACGCGCTTCTCTTGGTGAGGCAGGGCTCCACTTGTGCCTGTTTGCTTTTTGTTTTATGTGACAACAGTTTTATTTGTTGTCACACTCATCTCGGTCCCCGCCGGGTCCCTCCGTCGAACAATGGCGGCGCTTGACAAAAGATCACCGCGAGGTTCCCGCCTGTCCGCCGTGCACACCGCGCACCGGGCCCCTCCCCGCTCCGCTTCCTGCCGTGAAGACGCGTTGGAGCGTGGTGCGCTCCAGCTAATGCTGCAGACCATTTGTCAGTAAATGGTGCAGACCTAAAGCGCCCACCTACTTAAGGCTTAATACCCCCTCCCCAACCCCGCCGCCTCATTAATCATGCAGGATGTACAGATAATGGATAGCGCGCGTGTGTGTCGCCTTTCGCTGCTCGCGGGCCAGACGGATCTGTTGGCGTGACCTAAATACGCCTCGTGGTCCCATTGTGCTGTCGGTTGGGGCATCGCCGCACGTGGCATCAAAACAAACACGGATGCTGCTTGACAGTACGGAGCTGATTTGACGTCTCCGGACACACCCTTGGAATTGTGTGCAATCTTTGCGGAAAAGTTCAGATTTTTCCTTGTTTTATAAGGCGCGGCTGCGTCAGACAGACCTTGTTCAAAGGGCGGGGGAATAACAGGTAAATTCTCGTGCTTGTCCTGCATGTGTAAGGTGGAATTTTCTTTGCGGAAACATCCAATTTGGACGGTGGACGGACCAGAAGAGCCGTGCACGACTATCGAAAGGGACTTGAGACTCGAGAAGCTCCAGTGTGTAAAGTTTGGCTTGATTTATGATTTTTATATTGGTAAAAGCTTAACATACTGTCCACAAATACAATAATTAAAGTGTATACTCGCAGTACAATAAAAGTAATTTGGTTTTCCTACCCTTAGAACGGTTAGAAGAATATACATAGAGCAAGAGTCTTGCTCCTGGTTAGCTGCCATCTTGGGCCACCATTGGTCCGACCTCCCATTTGGGTTTGGGTTAGGGTTAGGGAAGAGCGGACCAATGGACAATTTGTCGGACTAATGGGAGGTCGGACCAAGGTCATGCTACCTTTTTAAAGGAGGCTCAGTACTTAAGGCAAGCCCACCTGATGGTACCCTAAATACGAATAGCGCTGCCAGCCGGCTACCTTTAATACCAGGCTTCCATTTTTTTTTTTGACACACTGGACTTTTAATGCAGTGTCTCAAAAACTTTGTTCCACTGCTGTATCAAGTTCGCAGCACCTTCCTTGCTCCCTGCCTTCCTACAGCCGCCCACCAGCCGACATGGTCTTTTCTCACTGCTTGGGCAACCGGCTCACCGTGAGCGACACAGCGACGAGGTGGCCGGTAATCAAACAGAGAGGGTTTTTTTCCGTTGGGTGGCTCCGGCCAGTCCCACTGTTATCTGTGGTAAAGCCTCTTTTGTTGAGCCGTTTGGAGACATTAAGAGATGAAAGAGGGGCCACAAATACCGCGGCACCGGCTTTAGACTGCTGCACCGCGCGGGGTGAAATTTAAACACAGCCGTTGGTCGCGTGTTTGTTTTACAGTAAACCGCACATTAAAGCCCCCCCTGCAACCCTCTGGCCGTAGAGCCAGGATGAAGCACCGGTGTTTTCTAGCGTTATAATCGGGCATGCGGGTGGCTGGAATCACTGGAAAGCAGCGGGGAGGAGGTGGATTCACCGGAGTTATCTGGTTTATTGAGACACACTGATGAACTTTTTCATTTATAGCGGGCACGGTGGCGAGACAGAAGAGACTCCTGACTTGATGATACTGATTGTTTGTTTTGCATGAATGACAGACATGCAAACAAAAAGGATAGGTAAGATGCCAAAGTAGACCTAACCCTGACCGCTATTTCATTTACAAGTAATCATGGTGTTAGAAACAGGACCATCGGAAAAAATGTGGAATTCATACATTCATATCACAGCTCATGAGAAATGAGTAGTAGCTTACTATAGCTGAGTAACGCAATTTAATAAACAATGAAAGCGAAACATTATTGATAGCTTAAATTCACCAATGCATATAGCAACTATATGGAAAGTCAAAGCCTTAAAGTCACACGTACACATCAAAACCCCACAACACCCTTTATACCCATATGGATCCCAAATGAGTCCATTCAACATCTCTTTGAAGTAACTTGTGTTACCACCTCGCCGTTTTCAGTTCACATCTGACTCGGACAAAGCGACAAATGTAAAAAACAAAAAACTCCATCTGAGTTCACGTCCTCACCGAGGAGGCGGGGACTCTCCCACGAGTCCTTGGGTGCTTTTTGTCCGCACTCCTGGCCGTGTTTGGGGGGGGCCGCTGCGGTCCCAGCTGCGGCCCTGGAAGCCCCTCTGGCATGTGCACAGACCAGCTGCACAGAACCCTCCCTGGCATCGGCCTGGTCTGTCTGTCTGTCTCTCTCTCTCCCTCTCTGTCTCTGTCTCTCTGTCCCGGACCGGGGGAGATCATTTGGCTGGATGAGGTGATCATCTGCCTTCTGAGACGTTTCCTGAGCTGAATAAACACCAAAAATGCTTTGCTGCCAGCTCGCACGATTGTGCTGACGCATTTTTCCTTTGTGAAAAAAATAATAAATTGGGTTTCTTGGAACCCATCCATCTACCCCCCGCCATCCCCTTCCCACCGTACATAATGGAATAATCCTGGAAGGCTCACGCTGTGGTGCATCTCTCCTCCGCGTTCCGTTTTTGTGACCAGAGAGTTTTTTTGGGGTTGAGCGAAATAAAAAATTGACAGGGACTAAAAATAAATTGAGACCTTTTTAATAGAGAGGAACTGGCGTCCGATGCCTGCTTGGTCTTGTCGGGTTGGAGCAGCTGTGATGGTGCAGCAAAAAATTAATACATACGTATACACGCGTATCTCCTCCACACTTGAAATCTTCTTTTTTTAAAATAATAAAATAAAATTTAGGGGCGACACGGTGGCGCAGTGGTTAGCGCTGCCGCCTCACAGCAAGAAGGTCGTGGGTTCGATTCCGGGGCCCGGGCCTGTGACCTTTCTGTGTGGAGTTTGCATGGTCTCCCCGTGTCTGCGTGGGTTCTCTCCGGGTTCTCCGGCTTCCTCCCACAGTCCAAAAACATGCATGTGAGGTCAATTGAACACTATAAATTGTCCGTAGGTGTGCATGTGAGTGTGAATGGTTGTTTGTTTCTATGTGGCCCTGCGATGAACTGGCGACTTGTCCAGGGTGTCACCCTGCCTTCGCCCTAAGACAGCTGGGATAGGCTCCAGCAGACCCCCGTGACCCTGAACAGGAATAAGCGGGTATAGAAGATGAGATGATGAAAATAAAATTTATTTCACTGCTTCAGCAAGTCTCTGTCGCAGAATCCAGCTGTTGACCTCCTCCTGTCGCTCTTTCGTGCAGGTCAACTTTGTGGCGGGTCAGCTGTTCGCCCTGCTGATGGCCGTGTGGTTTCGGATCTACCTCCACCCTAGTAAGGCCAGTCCCTTCATCAGACACGTCGTGGCCACTCTGCTGGGCTTCTACTTGGCCCTCTTCTGCTTTGGCTGGTGAGTCCTGCTCTCTCTCTCTCTCTCTCTCTCTCTCTCTCTCTCTCTTTGTGGCGGGCCTCTCTCTCTCTTCTCTCTCTCTCTCTCTTTCTCCTTCTCCTGCAGCTTCTCGCCTTTCCTCTCCCCTCTGTGTTCACTATTCATTTTTTAGCTTCAGTAGAAGCAACAATGAACTGCTTAAATGTCCAGATGTTCTTCTTCTTGCACCGCAGTCCAGTTGCACCTGAGCCCAAATGTGCAAAGCATCAATGCTTTCATTCTCCCTGTCATCACGCCAACCAGGTTGAAAGTGAACCGGTGACCAGACTGCTGCAGGTGACAGGGTTCAGTCCCCCAGCAGCCTTGCTGCTGTGCAGCGTGGTCTGACTGTAAAGTGGAGGTCACGTGGCTGTAACTCTCATGAATCACTTGACTGTGTGTGTGTGTGTGTGTGTGTGTGTGTGTGTGTGCGTCACACGGGAGTGACTCCCTTTGCTCAATCACAGAACAAAGAGGCCGAAGTGAGGAAATGAAATAGTCCAGGAACTGATAAGTTGCAGCTGCTGACGGTTACAACATTAGGAAAGTGAAGCAGAGAGATTTGTTAGCTTGGTTCAGCATTTTAACGGTGCCCTGCCCTCTGAAAAGAAGTTGAGTGTGATCCGCCACCAAAACATAATCGGCTAATTCGACCAGGAATCCCATTCATAAGTCACACAGTGACACTGTGGGTGGGTCTTGCGGTCAAACGCGAAAATAAATATTATGAAACATGAAAACCAGTGTGTCTGTGTTCGGTTGGATCTGGCCCGAGACTACGGTAAGCAATCCGGAATGATCCTTTTACACTAGGTGAGAGGAGATGGGCACGTGCCACCTCCACTTCTGACATGACAGTGCCACCCTGAGGTCATCCTGGGGTCAGGGAGTGAATGACGCAGAATGGCAGGTGCCTCTTTCGGGATCTTCTGCTTTCACTTTTGATGTAACCGGAACCGTTCACGGGAGCTGGGCCCACGTTGGCGCGGGCCGCCTGCTCATGCGTAATACATGAGCGCATCGAGGCACCCGCGCACGCACGAGCGCAGCTCTCTGCTCTGCCTCAAGGGGGGGGACCTGGCCGCGGTCCCGGAGGATCTGTCTGGCAGATGCTGCAGACAGTTGGTTTATTTTCAGACATGCTCCCCACTCGTGTGTGCGTGTGTCAGGTTGCACGAGCTCGTCTCCGAATGCTTTTCAATATCGCTGCCGGACTGCGACATTCAAAGGACGCCGGTGTCGCTAAATGAGCGACGCTAACGCTCTGTGACAATCAGACGTGTGCGTAATTTGCCAGTGAACCCTCCCAACCCTGCCCAACCCCCAACCAGAAATGAGGAGAGAGCATCCCTCAGTTCTTTGGCCGGATCCATTTTTCACTAAAACAACAAGGCAGTTCTGTAAAATCAGCCCCTTGCGACGTCCCAGTGCAAACACAGACCGTAAACAGAGACCTTGCGAGTCTGTCGGAGACGTCTTTGAGGATGATTAATGCTGTGCAGCTGCTCCACTTGCGTGCGGGATGAAAACCAAAGATGTGAGAAACAGGAATAATGTGGGAGCTGCGGTCTCTTTTCTTTCTTGGATGCCATTGTATCCACTCATTGCCCTCAGTGAGATTACCTCCTCTCTCTTTTTTCGACTTGCTAAGAACAAGCCACCCTGACAGTTCTTTACCCCCTTAGTCTGAATTGCGCGACGACATTAAACCGAAGACGCTGGGCGCCGTGTTCTGTCTCAATGTGAAACTATTTTGTTGAGAGACAATAGGAGAAGTTCTCTCCTGCTGCGTTAAAACAATCGGTTTTGCTTTTAAATTACGCAAAAAAGACGCAAAATCCTGAGTGACACCTTGTTGACCTGTCTCCTCTCTCCGCAGGTATTCCCTCCATTTCTTGCTGCAGAGTGGTCTGTCCTACGGCGTGATGGTGTTTGCCAGCCTGGAGCACATGCACAAGTGAGTGCAAATTGAGTTCTTTTTATAAAACTAAAACCGAGCCTCGCAGCTTCCTCCTTCAAGTCATCACAAAACAAATACAACTGTGAAGGAATATGGAAATAGAAAAGAAAAGTGTGTGTGTGTGTGTGTGTGTGTGTGTGTTTGTGTGTATCGGGGATGGGGGGGTTATTGGGGGTTGTAACAGATGAACTCTTGCCCTTTCTCATGCTTCCCTTTTGTCCTGTTTTCTCGTCCCAGTCGCAGTGACATTGACGATTCTGGCCCCCAGGTCGCCATCTGTGACCATGACTCATCAAAATCAACACACACACACACACACACACACACACAAACACACACACAAAATCATTGGCTTTGATGTTATTTTCTGTCACGATCCAAGGTTATCCGTGCAGGCAGGTGTAAACAGAAGATGTTTTCCCCCCGGGGGGTGGCGCTTTAAATAGACGCTAACAAAACAGTTATGACGGAAGGCACTGACCTTTAAAAAGTAGGGAAAGAGACAAAAAATAACCCAATGACCGTTCAACCAGAGGCGTTGGAGCAGATTCTGTTGGCTTTTTAACAAGGTTTGCTCAGCATTTACTCTGGCCGGTTGAACCTTTGCTCACTTGTCGCTCGTCCAACGCTGAACTCAGCAGCGCTCTTTGCCTTTTATTTACCTTCTATTGAAATAATAGTCGTATTAAAAGGTCTGTTTGCACGAACACACCTTCTCTGCGGAGATAAAGTTCAGCCACATGGAGGTTGCGGGGGCAGGGCGCACTGACATGCACATGCCCGTCGAGGACATTGAACCTGCCCCGCTGCTGTCGTGCTCTCCGTGACCCGCGGTCACAACACTGTGGAGGCCTTAGCTAGCTCAGGCTCTCTACGAAGCACAGCGTTGAAACGATCCATCAGTTAAAACTTTTACTTCTGTGTTTTTTTTTAAGTTAAAGTGTGTAAAATTTGGCTTGAATTAAGAGTTTTCTATTAGTGAGCTTAACATACTGCCCATTGATACATTAATAGAATTGTGTACTCGCAGTACAATAAAAGTAATTTGGTTTTCCTACCCTAGTCATGGTACATATAAAAGAATATGCATAGAGCTTACACCTAGTTAGCTGTTAGGAGCTGTTAGCGCCTCACAGGGCCCTAAACACGAAACTCGCGCTTTAATTTAATTTACATGTTTCATTAATAGCACGTGTCCTGCATAAGAATGCAACGCAAAGTGCTTTTCTAAAAGGAAGGAGAAAAAAAGGACAGAAACGCAAACGAAACCATTAAAAGAAGAAAGCGATCCTCCTCACCCGGCCACGCCCACATGCACTCGCACACGTTCATTCGCGCCATTCATTCAAACAACCCTGATCCCACACATCCATTTGTGCACCGCCTCCACGACACCCATTCATCCACGCCCACGGGCAGTTGGAGTGAGGTCACGGCACGGCCACCAGGAAGAACCTTTGCCGCTGGTTTTTTTATTGTTTGTTAGCTTTTCTTTTAATATGGAAATGGCGTCTAGCTATGATAAGACGGTCGCTACAGCAGCGACATCCTTCCGGCAGACGTTCATGCCCTGGTCATAATGCTCTCTAATAGGAGCAGATAGGGCGTTCTGTCAAAACACCCTCATGCAGCCTGCCAGCTGGTTATTGTGGAATCTGAGAAAACTGGCCGCATTCTTCCTCATCGTGCGAAGGACGGGTGGAAATGAGTTGAGTTTTTTTTTTTGGAAACAAGTGCTAACTTGCAAACGACAGCCAAGTGAACCCGTCCGATCCCCCTGATTGTTTTGGGGAAGCGTTAAACCTTGAAGACGCACTCGTAGAGTGTACTGTAGCACTGTAGCAACTGTAGCCTTCAGGAGCTCAGTGTGACAGTTTTGCGGGATTGCCAGGGTCTTTTTTTGGACGGTGAGAATAAACCCCGGCTGACGGTTGTTCAGCGGCCAGGAGTCATGTTTCATTACACTCCTCCTCCTCTTTGCCTCTGGATCCTCTGTTCTCTGCCCACTCTGCCGCTACCTCCGCCCCTGCTACCCCCCCCGCGACGCCTCACCTGTTGCACGTGGAGAGCAGACAAGGGGGACTGTTCTAGCGTGAAGCGTGAGCGTGAACACACAGCACTGCCTGCTGGCCGAACAACGGGGAAGCTGTGAAATTGTTGGACGTGGAGTCACGAATGGAAGTTAAAAAGCTTTTGAGTTTGTCGAGGTCTGAAATATTTTCTCAACTTTATAAGCGAACAAAAATAGTGACTTCTTCTACTTTGTTGTGACTTAAATTCATTGTTCCTATGTTTTCTGTGTCTATAGCTGTCCTTGTAGTTTTCCAAAAACACCCAGTTCTGGAAATTTGATCTTTGTGATGTCACAAAGGGCACGAGGATGGTGACAACACCCCTGGCTGTGTGTTTGTTCCTTGCGGCTGCCTTGGTTGTCAGTGGTTTCTGAGTTTTAGTGTTCAGCTAAACCAGGGGAGGCTGCAAACAAAGGGCAAACAGTGCAAACATTTCTGGGAAGCTGAACAGGTTTGTGTCAACGTTGTTGATTCCCCATGAAAGACAATGGTCTTTGGTATAATATGGGTCTGTTTGAATTAAAATACCAGCTTATATTTATGAAGGAAGCCGTCAGCTGTTTTCTCCCTGTGGAATTCTCGATTCCTGGAGTGAAAACTCACTCCTAACTCCAGCCCGGCCTGCCGAGCACATGGGAATTTTCATGAGTTCGCTATAAACGCGACGTCTGTGCCTCCGGGCCTTCGCTGTGCGCGCACGCCCCTTTCGAGTGAGGCCTCGGACCGCTCAGACATTTATTTTTAGCTTCTTCTATTTATTTCACCGCTTCACATTCAGCGTCCCGGCAACTGTACTTGCGTCCACCTACTTCAGCTCCGGGCTACAGTCTGAGGCGCCTCGAGGACGAATAATCTCACAGAAACGCAGACTTCCGAGCTGGGAATTACACCCGGCTGATACCCACAGACACGAGCTGCCAGTTAGAGGAGTTGATGTTGATTAAATAGGGCTGTTGCAAACTCAGAAAAGGAGGTTTTTACTGCAGAAAACTGTCACCAAAAACAATAATCAAAGAAAGCAGCGAGTTGCACATTCCAGTACAGGAAGAGATCCCGGTCCTGTATTGTGGCACCCTTAACTATTAGTTCCATCGGGTCCGTGCACACAACTTTACCGAGCTTAATTTATCTTTTTGTGCATTTAATCAACCAGAATTTCAACCTTCTGAACGTTTGAAACCTCTCATTACACGTGGCATTCAGCTTCGACTCCCTCTGAAGTCGGCCGAAGGCGAGGGAGCCGTGCCCTCCTCGCGCACGGTCTTTCATTTCCTTTTTTAATATAAGCATGCGCGGCCCGAGGCCTTTATGCACCCTTCAATGAGCGCTGCTGCGTTTGTTGAGAGATGAAAAATGTCCGACTGACTGGCTGTGGTTTTTGCGCGATAAATCCCGCCTGGTCACTGGAAAGCGTGAAGACGGCGCCTTAAAAGCCACTTCTGCTGCAAACACGGCGCCGGTGGTTTGTTCCCCACCCCCCAGGCCGGTGTTTGGGGAGTTGTCGATCCTTTTTTCCCCATCTCCGGCAGATTAGCTGCTATCAAACGCAGCACAACAAAATATGGGATTCATTAATGGATTTATTCTGTAATGGAGATGTGAAAGCAGATTAAAGTGGCGCCAGCTTCAGGTCAGTTGGTGACGCCGCCAGAGGAAATTGCCAGAACGGCAACACAATATCATCGCAGCGCCGATTGTTGCTATACAAGATTGTGAGATGTTTAGTGCTGGGATATGCTCAATTGTGTGTTTGCACTTTTATTTTTTAATTTTTTTTTACATTGGCAAGTCTCTACATCGTCACACCTTTGCTTCTCGCCATCCAGTGGACAAAATTGGTTTTACAGTACGACACAAAATTGAGTTGTACTTAAACGGGCACTATCGCTGTATCGACCTTGTTTACCCGATACATCCTGAGAAATATCAGTTTCCGAACCCAAGTGCAGTTCATAGGGCAGCACTTCAGGAACTGCCAGTCTCTGAAGCCTTCCACAAAGCAAGAAATGTGTCACCGCGTTGTGCCATCTGAAAGAGGAACTCGGCGAAACCCCCTGATGGTTGTAATCGTGGTTTTTTCACCGTGGCTCTAAGAGAAACACCTTTCATCCAGGGAATATGTGGGATAATTACTTGATGGCGAGCCATTTAGACAACCAAGAAAATCAACTTTCCCGAGAGCCACTGAATTCTAAACTATTAATGCTAATTAACCATGCACATTCTAATTATTTTCCTTCTCTTCCCCCTGGGTTTTGTCATCAGCTAGTAGCAACACTGGAGAAACCAGATCTCCCTCCAAACGTGTTTCAAGCTGCTTCATCGCGCCGCCCACCCTGTTGCGTCTCAAATGCTTGCCGGTGGAAAGTGGCAGCTCTCAGAATGGAGAGGTCTCGTTGTGCGCCGTCCACATTGCTGTGCCGCCTCTCAGAGCTCACAGAGGCCTTATTGTCAGTGGCTGCAGTGGCGGCGGGATGGACGCTGGCTGGCCTTCACCCAGAGTGACTCCTGCAAACGCTCGTGCCGCTGCCTCTGGCCTCTGTTTCTGACTGAGTGGCCGCTTTGTCTGGAGGCTCGAACCAACACTGTTTCAAAGCCTCGTTCGCCCTTTTTCCCCGTCCTCCCAACCCTCTACCTGCCCCGCAGATCGGTCCTGCAACCACAAGGCCGCAGCCTTTTGTCCTGTGCTGAAAGATTATCTGCCGCAAAGAGGAGCCCAAAAACATGAATCCTGCATAGAAGATTGAAATTCAGAGCTTATGCATGCAAACATTTGCTTAAAATGTAGTCAGTCAGTTCAGGGCAGCATGAGCTGATTGTCCATCTTTTAGGTCTTTGAAAGGAGAGCTGGAAAAATGTGATTTTTAATTGTGCCAGGTTTTGTGTTTATTTTTTTGATGTCTATGAGCCTTTTCTATTTTTGTGGTTTTATTGTATGTTCATTGTTTTATGAGTGAACTGCGGAGGAAATTTAGCGTCCTTGCTAATTCCGATGTCTTTACACTACATCCTGCTTGGACTGTTCATTATATACTGTTATACTGTTCATATGCACTGCATATTTGCCTATAATATATTGCACATAATCTTTTATTCACTCATTTCTAAAATTGCTTCTCTCTTCCTTTGTGCAGGTACTGCTTCGTCGTGACGCTCGGCTATCTCATACTGTGTCAGATCACTCGCGTCTACGTTTTTGACTACGGCATGTACTCTGCAGATTTCACAGGGTGAGCGAGTACTTTCTTTTCCCGTTTTTGTTTTTATGTTTCACAGCCTAAAAAGCCCAGAGATCCCCGCTGATCCTGGCGTCGACTGCTAAATGGTGTGCAAATGGTGTTTAAAAAAAAAAAAAAGAAAGACAGAAAAAAGAGGCGACGCTGAGAGTGGAGGGAGTGCTGGATGTGACTCAACCAGCCGGAGCCAAACATAAAAAAGCAAATATGCGTCTCAGCGGCCTGCCAGTGTGGAGAGCGTCGACGGGGATGGTTGCTCCTCGCGGACGCCTGACGCTCGGCGAGACTGTCTGACGGCTCCGGCAGACATCCTGCGCTCCCGGCAGGGTTGGGGGGCGGGGGAGGGTGGCCAGTTACCTAGCAACCCCAACGCGAACCCCACGCTGCCGCTGCGAGGGCAGCGATTTCGCTACCGTAGCCGTCGCCTCCTGTCGCCTCGGCTCTCCCAGCAAAATATCAGCGTAAACCTCCTCCCTCCACCAGTGTCACAGAGTTCACTTTTCTTTGCTTGTCTTGACTCCGTGCTGAATAAGAGCAGAATAAGTTCTTTGTTAAAAAGAAAAATAGTACCAATAACATCTAAACTTCTTTTTTCCTTTTGTTTTTTGATCAGGCCCATGATGGTCATCACGCAGAAGATCACCAGCCTGGCGTTTGAAATACACGACGGTGAGTCGAGCGCGAGTGGCAGACGGGACGGAAGTAATGTCGGTTTAAATTGTCTCTGTCACGTGGCCTTTCTTTCTTTTTTTTTTTTTTTTTTTTTTTTTAATTCCCAACCCTGTAGTTGGTTGAGACAGTGGATTAGCGAGGCAGAAAGTGAGCACAAACAGCGTTACATAATGGGGGCAACAACGCAGCGTGCACACACACTCATCCTTTCATGGCAGCTTTTTCTGTCTGCATCACTAAGACGCCGCAGTTTGACACAGTTGCCACTTTAAACACACATATAACACACACACACACACACACACACACACACACACACACACACACACACACACACACACACACACACACACACAAGGTTGATCAATGCACCAGCCCTCCACTTGGCCCTCTCAGAAAAGAGCACAGCCGAACTAATCAAACAGCCCCAAACATGTGTGTCTGCTATCAAGTTCATATGCATCAAATTCTATTTTTACGCCACTGTTTGTTTTTCTTGCCATTTGCAGGCATGTACAAGAAGGAAGGACAGCTGACACCGGGTCAGAAATACCTTGCTATCAGGTATGTGACTCAGGTATGTTTTTGCTACGTCAGATGATTGTGTTCAGCCAAAAGAGCTGAAAAAAAAAAAAAATAATGGAAAGAAATGTATCCATTTATTTAATTGCTTCACTCCGATGTGAGTTGTGCGGTGGGAATATTTTCCCTCGCATCATTTCATAGTTGCGCTGCAAATTCCTTTCACTGGCCTGTTACTATCGGCGATGCATAAATGACTTTTAAAAAGCCGCCGCTAAGTGCACGAAACCCGCACGGCGGAATCCAAGCCGTGAGCGGCTGCAGCTGCGTTCCGCGGACCTCTCTCGCTAAGTGGCCGCGAGCGACCCGCCTCTGAAAGTCTCACCGAGAGGAGCAATTAGCAAGCGATACGCCAGCTCCCTTTCTCCGTTTAGGGCGGAGCCAATCATTCAAGCCGAGCGCTCGGCCCCTCCCGGTTGGTCGGAGCAGACCGCGAAAAAAAAGGTTTCTCAGTAAACAGGAAGCGTCACCGGACTCTTAATTTCCTCTTGTCCCCCACCCCCATCCTCTCCCATAGGCGGATGCCCAGCCTGCTGGAGTACCTGAGCTACAACTGTAACTTCATGGGCATCCTGGCGGGGCCCACCTGCTCCTACAACGACTACGTGGCATTCATCGAAGGCACGTGCTACCAGCCTCGCCATCAGGAGAACGCCAACGGCAGGGAGAACGGGAAGTGCAAGCAGAGCGAGCCGTCGCCCAAGGTACCGCGCTGTCGGGGGGGTGGGAGTAGGGGTGGGGGTGTGGGTGAGGATGGGGATCGGTGGGGTGTAGAGTGAAGGTGTAAATTTTACACAGACGGCTGTGAAATTTCATAACCACTGCTGTGAAACTCGTGTGGTTTCCTTTCGAGTGAAGCCGAACGTGGTCTCTGGTCGAAAGCCACAACCGCCGATTTAATGAAGAAAATCAGAAAGTGAAGTTTTTTTTTTTTTTTTCATTCAATTGTAGTTGCTAAACTTTCAAGGTCTTGTGTTGACCTTCAGTCAGAGAAACAGAGGTGTGGATGATCCCTCCGCTTCCTGCTGCTGGGTGTCTCACAGACAAACACAGACACACAAACAGACAGACAGACAATCACTAATGCCACCCCCTCCCTCCGACACCTAGAACGACGTCATCTTCAAGCTGTGCACCTGCGGCGTGTCGCTGGCCATCTACCTGTCGCTGTGCAAGCTGCTGCCGGTGGACCGCTCCATCGACGATGACTTTGTCAGCGCCACGCCCTTCTACCTGCAGGTGGTCTACCTCTACCTGGCCATGCTGGCCCTCAGGCCAAAGTACTACTTTGTCTGGACGTTCGGTGAGTAACCCGCGGATGCTGCCGCTCTGGACCTCTCTGCATGCAACTCAGAAGAAAACATTTCAAAGATTTTAGTCCTCAGGCTGGTAATCAACGTACAGTGATCATTCTGTAAAACTTTTACTCTGAGCGCGAGGTTAAACCATCCTTAATGGTATTGAAACGCCACCAATGAAATAATAAAGGGCGGAAAAAAGCCAGATTAACCATTTTCTTTGTTAAATGGTGCCATCTAGTGCGTAGTGCGAGAACTGCAGCCACTGCTCCCCACCTAATGCCAATTACACGCAGCGCTCAACCCCCATCTGTTTCTGTCATTACTTTAATTAAGGGTGTATTTTAAAGAAGTGGGGCCCCGCCTCCTCCGTTGTTGTGCTGCTCAAAGGCCTTTATTAAATCTCTCCTGCAGCTGATGCCATCAACAACGCAGCAGGATTTGGCTTCAACGGGTACAACAAAGACGGCTCCCCACGCTGGGACCTCATATCCAACCTCAGAATCCTGGATATCGAGGTGAACCTTCGTTTTCCTTCCTTCCCTCAACAAAAAAACCATCACTTTCACAATGACGTAAAGTTGTTTTCAGCCAATGTCTGACCGCTTGTTCTCTGGCCTGCTTCTTTAGTTTTCAACAAGTTTTAAGAGTTTCCTGGACAACTGGAATATCCAGACATCTCTTTGGCTAAAAAGGTACAAATATTTGAAAAAGAATAAATGAGCAAATCTGAATTGTTCAGTGCCTTACGTGACAGTAAAGACTTGAATGACCGGCATGGTGCTGATTCTGTCTGCAGGGTGTGCTACGAGCGCAGCACCATCAACCCCACCGCCGCCACCTTCCTGCTGTCAGCGCTGTGGCACGGCGTGTACCCTGGCTACTACCTGACGTTCCTCTCTGGCATTGCCGTGACCATGGCTGCGCGCTCAGTGAGTGCACACACACTGTTTCCGTCCCCACACACAGTTGCGACACTCAGCTTCACAGATTTTTCTTGAAGGAAAAAAAAAAGTCACTTAAGAATTAGAAAAAGGAAATCTGGAAGGTTGACGTGCCGCTCGTCAACCTGTCTAGGCTCTAAAAGCTCTGCACTGCCTTCCAGCAGATTACGGGCGGGTTGTGATGAATAATAACTCGTGTTAATGTGAAACCATCGCCTGCTATCGTAAAAGGGCTTGCGTCGTAATTGCTGCTAATTTACATGCGAGGGGTCAATAAACCGAACTGCCGGCACAGCAGTATTTTTTTGTCCCCCCCTCGTACTTTTCTTTATGCGAGCAGCAGGAGATAACTGACCCATTTATGTCAGGGAGAGACTAACCACGGCTCCGCGGACATATTCGGACGATTAGGCACAGAAATCTAGAGTAAAGGGAACCAAATAGGCCCCGGGACAGCAGATTCACATTTCTGGGCATTCAGTTTTAATTCTCCCTTCCAGCAGAATGGGCTTCAGTACAAGTGCTGTGAGAGGTTTACAAACAGGATTAACCTAATGGGATGGATGTTTTTTTTTTTTTTGTCTCTGCTCCTTCCAGGTCCGGCACAACATCCGACCATACTTCCTCACATCCGACTCGCACAAGTGTGTGTACGATGTCATCACGTGGGCGTCCACTCAGATCGCCGTCAGCTACACGGTGGTGCCGTTTGTCCTACTCGCCGTGGGATCCTCCCTAAAGTTCTACAGGTATGCGCGCCGGTCCGAGTTGCGTGTTTTTTTGTTTTGTTTTGTTTTTTTTTATAACCAGTGCGCAGTTGCTGTGGCCCATTTCCAAAAGGGGCTGAGTTGGCGCAGTGCTTTCTGCAGTGCAATGATTGTTATATGAAGCATGTAAATGGAGCCACTGGCCACGGGGTAGAAATTAACCTTCCATTAGCCCGGATCACTCTTGTCAAGCTGTAACAGCTAATGAGACAGCTTAATGAGCAAAGGACTGACGAGGGGGAGAAAATGAAGGCCCAACAACGGCTGGTGCCACACACATAAACATTCACACACAAAAAAACAACCCTAAAAACATTGCCTGGCTGCCAAGCGGCAGATTTGAAACAGAGCCGTTAAAGCGGCAGGCATGTGGGTCAACATCAGATGGTCTGATCCATTTGCTCTTTAAATTAATTTCTAATCAGTGCAAACTAACTGTTGCCCTTCTCTAATTTACAAAAAACAAACAAACAAACAGAAAATCGTCACTGTTCTGTTTTGGGGTTATGGTTTTGGGCATGCTTTAACTTAACTTGGCACACCAGACGGAATATTTCTGAAATGTTTTGGATTCATCTCATGCATCCATCTGGTAGCCACCCAGTAGAACGCATTTGGAAAGTTAAGGAAAGATTTGGAAGGTGACGGCGGACATTAAATGGGATTTGTCACAGTTAGTTTAAACGCCAAATGGATTCTGCCAGTGCAACAGGCAATTTTAGCTGCACTTAACAGCGTGATTGCCATTAAGTGTAATTTTTTTTGGTTAATTTTAATGTGGAAAGGCTGTCCAGTTGTGATAAAACCACAGCTGAACCTCCCGTGTATTTATTAATAAAGAAGCTATTGATGAATGAAATGCACTGCAATTGGGGGGCGGATTGATAACACCTCGCACTGGAGGTTGGCAAGACCAACTGAAACCACGCTGACGATGCCACGTCTCTGCCTCCGCAGGTCCTGGTACTTCTGTTTACACATCACCTGCATCCTGATGGTGATGGTCCTCCCCGTCAAATCGAGACGCCGGCAGACCAAAGAGCAGCAGGACAAGCAGTTGGAGCACAACAGCACAGACAACAACTGCAACCAGAAGGACAAAGCCACATGAGGCTGAGGGACGGGGGTCCCCCTCGGCAGAGGAAACACTTGGGACAAACTAACTTGAGAGCTGGAGTTTGGGCGAAACAAATGAAAAGTGTTTACCTGACCAAGAACCAAAAAACAATTGGACGCTCTGAAAATCCCAACAGGCAGAAAAGTCGATGACCTGTCAACACTTTCAGTAGCAAGGATGACAGCAAACACACTTCTAACAAGGGTATAAGACCAGGACGTAACAATGGCCATGGTGTATACTAATAACAATAGTGGCTTCTTTACATTAGTGGTAATGAAGACTTCCAAGCTGCCTTAAACCCTCTATGTACTTGTCTGGTGGCTGGCATGCTGCGAGAACCTAAATGCAGTTTCACCGTTTGTATTGTCAGGTTATGAGAAATACATTAGAGGCGCAGTATGTGGAGGGTTTTTGTCATTGTCTGGATACAAGCCTCCGTTGGGGGGGGAGGGGGGACTGAAAAAAATGTTTTGTTCATGTTAAAAGAAGCATAACTTTTATCATCAGCTGCCAATTTCAAACAGGCCTTAGGATCCTCAAAACACTGTTTGACTTATCTGTCTCTCTATTTTTTTTTCTTAAGTCTCGGTAGGAGAAGAATCCGCACCGTATGTGGTTTGTATCTAGATGTTTGTGATGACACGGTTCGATTTCTGTTCTTGATGTCGTTTCCTTCTGCGATCAATCAACTTTGCCTGAGACAAAGTCCCCCAAGTGAATTTCAGATCTCGTCTGCCTCCTACAATGGAAAATGGAAAAAAAAAAGCACTGGAGAGATACTAAATGGATTTCTGTCCCTCTGTATTTTTCTTTTTTTTCCTTTCTGTTGCTTTTTCTAAATCAGATACATATGTGGAAAACTTGTTGATCTACTGATTTTTTTTTTCACTCTGTTGTGGATATTTTCCCCCCCTCCTGTGACAATATTTTTCACACAGCAGGTTTCCCATGTTGTCTTGCCTCTGTAATACAAATTTTCCATTAAAATTATTTAAAACTATTGTAAAAAAAAAAAAAAAGTTAAATAGAGAAAATCTAGAATTGGGGAAACACTGGATCATTTACGTCACTGGTTAAGACTCATGTATTTGAGTATACATTAATATATTGTGCATTAGTAATTGTGCAAACTGTGACACAAAACCCATCCGATTGCCACCTTCACCTGAAACCTGTTTAATTTAGAACAATTTTTATTGTCAGGATCATATAGAACCTTGGATTTGATGCACAGTGAATACTTTTTTAGGGTGAAGTTTATAAAGTTTGCTCAGTTTGCAAGAAACCTAATCAACTCGCTCATGTATGTGACACCATGATGTTGTACAAAGCTCAGTGACAGAACCGGTGTTGAGGTGAATGATCCTCTGCCATGTTGTGTGCGCTTGCGTTACAAGAGGGGACATTTCAGGGTTCATCGCCTGTTGTTTGGATGTTTTGGTCCGGGACTCACCTTGAAGCTTTCACCGCGTCCGCCCCCAGTGTGTGTCACTTACTGTTTGAGTTGACAATTACACAGATTTTGTCAGAAATTTCTTGAATTGGTTGCAGTTGGGGGCAACTTTGAAGACCCCTTTTAAGGGAGTGACTGTTGAAAAAGTAGAAAAGAAATATATTTGCGTGCTGAAGTTGCAGCACGTTGAGAGGAGAAAAAAGTCATTTGAGTTCAATTGGTGCATTCATTTTTCTTTCCTCTGTAAAATAACAAAGCAGCAATGGTGAGCTGTGGGGTATGAACCGTCTTTCTTTTCTTTTCTTTTCTTACAGGTTTTCTAACATTTGCATACTCCTGCCATAACTGTATGTGTGTGTGTATGTGTATGTACATGTGTTCATGTGATTTGTTCATGTCGATGTGGTCTCATGTGAACTACATTTGTAGCCTGGGTTCTGTGTCAATGAGTGTGGCCCATTTAAGGGCAAAGGGATTCCATTCTACAACCACGGCAATTATTGCACTGCATGGCCACCCAAACCAGCAGATCAATGCAAACTGCTCCATACGTCCAAAGTGCCAAATCCAGAATGGCGCATTTTGTTCTGTGTTTTTTTTTTTGTCTGTTTTTTAGTTTTTGTGTGTGTATGCGTGTGTGTATGACAGCATGCGTGCCTGCGTGTGTGTTTGCGTGCCTGCATTTGAATGTGTCCATGTAGTGCGGGTGTGTGTACGCCTGTGTAACTTAATGGTTATTTTTGTGTCAGAAGGAAATTTATTCAAAGATTTGTATAACAGTTCATTAAAATTCTGATTTATGTGGCAAAAATAAAGATAAATTATTTTTAAACACTAAAATGTCCTTTGGTGTGCTGAAGATGGAAGGGAAATTATTTTTTTATATATATTATTAAAAAGTGTATTGCTTCCAACTTTATTTTTAAACTCAATTACATTTTTTGTTTATTTTTCTTAATACATCAACGAATCCCTACAATTGACTACATTTAAAAGGAAGAAAAAAAAGAAGAAAAGAAACGAAACAGCCACATACCGTCATGCCAGGCCTTGCACCAAAGGAGCCTATAAATACAATGGTTGGGTTCTACTAAGTGTGGCAGAGCATTATCAGTAATGCACACAAGGTACCATTCGATTTGAACGCAGCCTTGAACGGTATTATTGGGAGAACGTGTTAGATACGAACTTGCCCACAAAAAAAAAACAACAGCAACCTTTTGGAAATTTTAAAAATTAATGCCCGCATATGTCACTTAATGACTGTAGAGAAAACATGGTGAATACTGGAGGGGAGGGATTTCTGCAGCTCTCTCATCATAGGAGGAAGTGACTTTAACTGTAGCAGGCGGCGGAGTGTAGGTTATAAACACACACATAAGCAGCAGTATGACGTGAAAGAGTGAGTTTTCCTGCCATAATCCGGACTGAAACCGACAAATAAACGACCGAAGAGCGACCCAGGCGTGGTAAGAAGACTCCCAAGTTGTTCGCTGTACTTTCTCCTGCCTTTTATGTGACACTAAAAGTAACCTTGCGTCACGAAAGGACCTGTAGAAGAACTAGCCGCTTAGCTTTAGCGTTAGCCGCTCGGAGTAGCGCTACCTTTTTTTTTCCCTTCTTGCCGCCGCTTCCTGGTGACAGTGGTGCGGACACACACGCTCGGGCTTCCCTTAATACCTCTGACAAAACCCGCACTTTACAACACAGACCAGAGAGTAAATACAGCCTTACTTTTCTCCTTGGCCGCAGGTAGAATTCGTGTGTCATCCAGATGTTTACCGTTTTTTCCTTGTCGAACAGGCGCAGGGGCAGCTGAAGTGACAGCTCAGCGAGGTGACATTAGTTTTATAATTTTCGATATTCGCTCGTTTTTCTCCGCTTCAAAGTGTAATAGCGTCCTAAAAATAACACCAATTCCGGTAAGACGAGTATTGTTTAGTACAGAAAGAAACGCCAGCCATTTCACAATAGTAATTATCAACTGACCAAACTCAATGTTTACAGAGAAAACTTACAGCATCTACGCTAAATTTCATGGCCAAATACATGTATTGAGGTTTATACAAGTTAGAAGCGGTTTGGCGCAGATTGGCTTGAATTCTACAGAGCTATTACAAAAGAAAACAGTTGAAAACAAAAATTGTTTTAATGATTAACAAATGTTAGCCATCAATAAACCTTTCCTGGAAAATGAAGGGTTGTGAAATATTTGTGTTCAGATGAAAAAACAGAAGTGGTTTGCCAGTGAATGGTTAAGATTACAGTAAGCTATTTCAAAAGTGTAATCATTATAATGACAACAACAGTACTTTCTGAATTGCTGTGGCGAGTCTGTCAGAACTTTGGCTTTACCCAGACTGGAAACAGTTTCACAGACCACACTTGTTAGCAGTTGAAAGGTTTAATAATAGGTGGAGAATTGACTTACAGGCAGTCAAGGTTAAGAGGAATGCTACTAACCACCCTAAGCTCTTATCACTCACTGCAGGTTCAAATAACACCGCTTGAATTCCGCTTTAATGTTCGGTATCTATCTATTAACTTCAATTTCAAACATGTCTTATTTGGAGCGTTGACAAGTATGAGGAATAAAGGAAAGAAAAGCTGGCTTTAACACGGGTCATGATTTTTTAATGTACCTAAGCTCTCCGGTTGCAGCACGGTGCTTGGTGCTTGCTATGATGTTTATCATGGATCATGTAAATTTTTGCTGTAAACCCTGAGGTTGGTGAGTTGATAAGACTTCTGTCTGGTGTTCATTTTAGTACTAAACAATACCAATCTGGATGGAATTGCAGTAATTTTTTTACGCTATTAATTTTGAAGAAGAAAAAACTTGTGAATTTCGAATATAAAACCAACAGACGCTCACTCTTCCCTGAATACCTCTGGCAAAGCCTTCACTTTAGAGCACAGCCCAGAGAGTAAATACAGCCTTACTTTTCTCTTTGAGAAGATAGAACGAGTGTGTCATCCAGATGCAACATTTTTGAAGTGACAGCTCCTCAGTTTGGAGCAAACAACACTTTAAAGTTAAAAGAGAAACAAAAAACGCAGCATGTTTTTACCACTATGTTATAACTGAGCCCTGCCTATTTATTTTTCAGTCCTAATTTTATCCCAGAGTGCTGTTGTGACCAAAGATTTAGTCCAAACAGGAGGTTTCCTTTATTATGTAAGTTTGTAAGCTAGCAACAAAGAATGATCCTCTATCATGCCTTTACAGAAGTGTTTTGTTTGTTTTTTTGGAGGATGGGTTGTTTATTTAAGACAAGCCAGCAAACCTGTCCTTTGCAGTACATAGACTCTACCTGAAAATGTAATCATCAGCAACTTTCATGCCCACATGACAAGCCAGGAAGAGCTGAGTGGGTAAATTTAGAGCTCATATCCAGTGTTGCTTTCCAAGTTCACCTTTAAGTGCTTGTTGCAAACAGCACCGTTGACCACGGTCATTCATGATAGTAGCAACTGTTGAGCTTTATTTGTATTTT
Organism: Thamnaconus septentrionalis; assembly: GCA_009823395.1. Classification (NCBI taxonomy): domain Eukaryota; kingdom Metazoa; phylum Chordata; class Actinopteri; order Tetraodontiformes; family Monacanthidae; genus Thamnaconus; species Thamnaconus septentrionalis. The sequence continues at coordinate 9,521,013 of CM020517.1, forward strand.
GTGTCTTTAAACACCAAAAAGCATAAATACACTGCCATATAAAAAAAATAAATTTCAAATAACTTGGTTATTATTATTATTATTGTTATTATTATTATTTGTTCTCAACTTTAATAAAATGGATTGATGTGACCAAGGATTTGGTCCAAAGAGGAAGTTCTTTATTATTTAAGTTTATCAGCTCAACTCAAAGAGTGATCCAGCATTGTGCCTTTAAATAAGTTATTTTTTTCCCTGGGTGGGGGAGGGGGGCTGTTTGTTTATTTAAGACAAGTCAGCAAGCCTGTTCTTTGGAATACGAAAACCCAGTCAGAAAATCGAATCATCAGCAACTTTCATGCCCACATGACAAGCCAGGAAAAGCTGAGTGGTTAAATTTAGAGATCCTATCCAGTGTTGCTTCCCAAGTTCGCCTTTAAGTGTTGTCCAGGATTGTTTATTATGGTGTCAACTGTTGAGCCTTATTAATTTTTTTGTCTTTAAACACCAAAACCATAAACGTGCGACCATACTTCATAGGCACTGTGATTTTTCTTAAAGTGGCTATGTTCACATTGTGCTTTTCACCAGTTGTCACTCCCCTAGTTGGAAGCTATGTGGCAGATGCAAGTCTGATGTTTGAAAATTGAACTTCCCGGGTGAAAACAGCTCCTGGCTTTGACGAGAAAGCAAAAATGGTGGTGTGTATTGGAAAATGTCACCAGATGCCTCCAACCACACCAGGGGGATTGATGAGGCTGATGTCCGACCCTGATAGGGCCTGCTGTCATTTGCTATGACACGAGATTGGCAGCCGCGGGGTGACGCGGACTGCAGCAACCGAAAGGGTGAGCCAGGCTTAACTTCAGGCGCTCGGCGAGTCTGAACTGTCACCACCGCGCCACACTGATGCTAACGCGCTTTGAATCAGAAATGAATAGTGCAATTTTTAATTGCAACATCTAATCTCTGGAGTGAACGCAGCTGGGAAAGGCTGTAATTTCAATTTAGGGTGGACTATACCTTTAACAGAGAATGAAGCAATTCAGTTTCTGCTTCTTATGTGCTTCTTATGTTCTTGTGTTTAACAATGGTTAAAAAAATGTTTGCAGATTTTCCCTTTCTAAAATAAGTATCTCGTTTTGTCTATATGGCTTCATCAGCCAGTGAAAGTACTGAAAGGAAGGCTGGTCGCGTGTCTATTGTGTTGGGAGGAGATGGGCGTGGGCCGGCCCCCCTCATTTCATATTCAGCCCTGGGTGAAGGGGGGGATGATGAGTGCGAGCTAGCTTAGTGCTTGTTGATACCGTGTTGCCGGTGAGCAAGCAAAGGACAAAGATTGTTGTTGAAGAGCCACACGGGCGCCACCAGTGCCACCCCACACCAAGGTAAGGGAGCTTTTCTGGTCAACAGTCCAGTGTGTGTGTGAGAAACCAGAGAAAGCAGCTCAAGTGATTTGTTTAAAGGGCTTTTATTGGTGTTTTTTGTGTGTGTGTGTCCCTGACGTTCTTAACTGGGAGTGCTTCCTCTGAGGATGAGTGGGAAGTCTTGGTCTTAGTCATCAGTAGAAAGAGAACCACGTGCATGCTCATTGATTGTTTCCAGTGTGTGGTTTACTACACCGTCCGCCCATTGTGCTGAGTGGGGCGGCTGAGGAGGGCGTGTCAACAAGCACCTCTCGCCTTTACCGTGAACAAAAGACTTGTCCCATTCACGCGCGCACAGCTGACAGGTGATGTCCTGAAGAAGCAGGGAAGGGGTTGGGAAATCAGTGGGAATGTGTCGACTTATGGATCGACTGAACACTCTGAATTTTCATAAACTGCAAATGCCTCGGGGCCCTTTGTACTGTAATCCCCTGCAAGAATGTGACATTTAAGAACGCGCTGACCCCAAAACCTTCAGCCGCTTCTCTGAGAGATTGTGGGGAAAAGTGAGTGTTGCTGGTGTGAAAGGCGTTGCCATGGCAACTTGTAATAAAAAAAAGAAAAAGAAAAAAAAGACGCATCTCATCAATTATATGTACTACTGTTGCCACAATAAGTCCGGCCATGACAGAAGAGCCCAACTTAATGAATCATTAATGAGCTTTCGATCGATTGGTTGGAGCCTGTGTACAGCGAAAACAACCACGTTTGAGCTGTCTGTCTTTGCTCCATTTAAATTATAGATTTCATGTCTGGCAAGCTCAGCTGTCGCAGACTGCATTATTTTTTTTGTGGAAATCTTTCTAAGTGGTTCATTATAGATAAAATTACCGAGGCAGACGATTCCATAATTACATCATGCTGTAATTTCTTACAGTCAAAGCTTTTACAGTAAGCAGCTACATACCTATTATTAAAAAAAAAAAAGAGTTGTGTTTGTTTTTTTGCAAGTAGAACTTTTTTTTACTCTATTGTGGAGCAACAGAGTAGTAAAGGACCGAGGCTGCTTCTCCATATAATTGGAGTGCACAGCCGAGTGCACCAATTGTCCCGTTGGCATCATTACCTCCAAGGATAAAAGATTTTGTCTTGAGTGGTGCTTAAGGACTAATGGAGTCGCGTGAGAGGAGCGTTTAAATTGCCTTGACCTCGTTGTGAGGAGCACATGTTTGTCAGTTTATGTTTTCAGCATGAAACTCAAGCAAGTGTCCTTTTTGAGTTCCCGGTTAACGAACTCCTAATTTGTTCCAGAGTGTCGAGAAACAGTAGAATTTTAATTGGATTTCTTTTGTGCTCGAAGAGACACAGACCAAGATGAGAAGTCGGGGGGAAAAAAACAAAGATACAAAAAACTAGCTTTGGACTGTGTGGACAACCTTTAACAGTCAGACTTTAATGATTGCAATGAGAAAGAAATCCACGTCTTTCTTTGTCTCTCGGTTCCTCTTTCAAATTATTGTATTTAAACCATTTTAAATACAGTGCGCTCTTTGGTCATTTGTATTTCAGGATGTTTGTCAGTGAGGCGCGATGCTACTGCCTCTGTTTTTGGGGTTTAAACGGGCGAATTTGCGTCTCGTGTCTATGTTTGGACTACACTTGTTTATTCCCCGGTTTCACATAAAAGCCTCGCCACACCCTGTGTCCCGCCACTGCTTTCTCCCCCGTAAGCGATACTCCACATTTCCCTCAGTCACATCCCTTCTCTCCATGTTTAACGGCCTTCATTCTCCCCCTCGTAGTGCTGCGCAGCTGGTTAGCACTCAGCCATGGATACCACCACCTCCCTAAAGATGACCTCCCTGGCTGTCCAGAGCCTGTTCAGCTACGTGGAGGAGGAGAACTTGGAGGCCATCAAAGCGCATCTGGACAAGTTCAGGGATGTGGACAGCCGCAGCGACGTGAGTGTGGGACTGTCCAGGCTGGCGGGATGGGGATTTGTAAGACAAGTTATGGAGTGAAGCCAAAGCTTAGCTTAGCGTGCCTGACAATACAGGGAGTTGCATGTTATGATTTTTTCTGAAGTCCACATAGATGTGTCATTCTCTTTATTTTTTTGTTTCGCTTTTTTGTTGTTTGTTTTTATCGTAATTAGAGTACAAGACTGTCACACAAAAAAGGGAAAATTAGAAATATTATCAAGTAGGGATTCAAATGATCGATTCATTAATTAATCGTAAGTTGATTGACGTATTGATCGATTAACGATTAATTGATAAGTGGTGATTTTTCCTGAGAAACTAAATTTCACCTCTTTCCTGCCACTACACTGTTATAATGATATTAACGACCCGTGTAAAAAAAATGTTCAATTAATTATGACTAATTTACTCTAATCGATTAAATTCTTAATTGGAAATTAATCGATACTCAATTAGTTGTTAATATTCCTAGTATAAAGTGAAAAATGTTATGACCGTCTACCACTCCCTCTCTGAAGGTTTGTTTCAGCCTAATTCTGTCATTGTGAGAAAGTTATCTGCCAACACAGTGAACACATTAACCTGTTATTACATAAGTGCTGCTGTTGTGGGTTTCATTCCGATCCAAGAGCACATTAAAAAACCTGCTCCGCTCTACTTTTTGTCTTTGTAGTAGTCATTAAAATTTCCCTTTTTTATAGTTACAAAACACACATTTTGGAGATATATTTAATTAATTTTTCTAGGTTTATTATTGCACATATTAACAAGTGGGCCTTCTTGGCTGTAGAGATGCACGTAGAGTTGCAAAAATTTTGTGCTCAGGAAATTCATTGAGTGTAAGTAGTTTTTTTGGTTTTTTTTTACATGTACATGGATTTTTACTTGTAGGTCATAACCCCTTAGACGGCCCATTATTATCTCGTTGTACAGTGCAGAATCCGAAGTGTAGCCATCAAAGTGTGTTGCAGCCTGGCGTTCTGTCAATTAGCTCTCAGAGGGCTCCGGAGTAAACAGTGAAATTAATTAGATTGTCGGTGGGGCGCGGCGCGTGTCACAGTGTGTGAGTGCTCTCTCTCTCTCTCTCTCTCTCTCTCTCTCTCTCTCTCTCTCTCTCTCTCTCTCTCTCTCTCGCCCCGTGTTCCAGATCGGACAGACTCCCCTGATGGTGGCAGCAGAGCAGGGCAATCTGGAGATCGTACAAGAGCTCATTAGGAGGGGCGCCAACGTCAACTTGGACGATGTTGTAAGGGCACATCCGTACACACACTCACACACGCGCTCACACACAAAACCACCCCCCAATGCCTTCCCTTACAGGTACACGTGTTTGTGCACCAATGCGGGCGCAGGTGCACAAACAACGCGGTCATTGTCACCACTTCTTCCACTGGGCTGGTAGGGCTTTGGCCGGATGAGTGGCCATGATGTTCCATCCTGCTCCACCGGCCGCACTCGGCCTCTGGCTGAGCCGTAATGACGACGTCTTGCGCGTGTCCCTGACCGCAGCGCCTCTGACTAAATGACGGTGATCCGCTCGCTGGCCGACACCCTCGGGCGCCCAGGTGCCGGCCCTCTCCTCCCCCTCCATACCCCCCTACACCCCCGCCCTCCGAATCCATGGGCGCCGTCACCCGGCCGTTTGGCCCTCCCGTTTTACGCACGCACGTGCGTGCACACTCGCACTGCAACACCTCTCATTATCATCTCACGTCCCGAAGTAACCTGCTATTACACATGGCACACCTAGACAAGTCGCACTGGCGCTCAGGGGAAGAAGACGGGCATTAGACACTGCAGCCGCCGCCGCCTCCTCCTGTCGTTCTGCCGCTCGCGGCCGACACTCTTATGCTGATGCGACATCACGTTCCCATGAGCATCTGGTACGACCAATTGGTAGGTTACGCCGTCCCGGCAAAATCCTGGGCGTCCCACCCGAATCTTACTCGACCGTTTTTCCCTCCTCCGACTGGACGCTTTTGGAGTCCGATGGCAGTTTCCCGAGTAACGAGTCGTCTCTGTGCGCAGGACTGCTGGACGGCGTTGATCTCGGCAGCCAAGGAGGGTCACATCGAGGTGGTGAGGGAGCTGCTGGAGAACAATGTTAACCTGGAGCATCGAGACATGGTAGGAAAGTGATGAGGGACTGGGAAGTAAAATCTTTGCTTGCGAAAGATTATCTAACAAGGAAACGCAAAATTCTGCAAACCGTTTACTGCAGAAACCTCATCATGGAAAAAACATATGTTAAAGTTCTTGTTTTTCTAATAAATCTGTGTTAAAAATCTGCAGGTCCTCCTCAGTTTAATTCCAGGATCTAGATTTTTCATGATGGTACATAAATGTTTATTAATTTATTTTAAAAAAATAAGGATCAAAGGAAAGCTGGTAGTCATTGAAGTTTTTTATTTTTATTTTTTTTAATTAAAATCTTTATTTACACACACAACAGTAAATTTTAACTTTGGCTGCTTGTATTTGCACACAAGCTGAATTCTGTCAACAGTCAAAAGTGTAAAAAAGTTCACTTCCTGATCGGATGTACATGAATGGTTTCCATACAATGAGATGACACTGGCTCTGGTTGAGCAGGATGATCCATTAGCCTTGAGATGGGCATAAAATGAAATTAGGTGTATTTTGCCATGGCTCCTCTCTGTTACTAATCCCATTTACTGCGCTCTGGTTCTCTCTGCTTGGCACTGATGTAATTCAGGCTCAAGCTCTGGACTGGTCAGAGGCAGACAATTGTCTGAAAGCTTGTGCCCAGCACGTATTTCACATACTTGTGAACAGACTATTAGCAACATGCAGATGGGAGACAAAGAATATATTTTAGCGACAATATTATTTGTCACGCCGATGCTTGGGCTTGAGATAAAGAGTTTCCCAGCTGCTAAAAGTCCTAAAAATGGAGCTCAAGGGATTAGAGGGAGATGTTTGAAATCTGGTGGCACATGGAGATTACTTTTTATCTCATTATTTAAAAAGATGACAAGACATTATGAGCCGACTCCCAAATCCTTGGTCTCTTGTGACTGTATGCCAGCCACTGAGAACACGGAATGACTCATGGCCGTGCAGGGCATGTATAAGCTCAGGACGGGACAGATCACAACCAGTCATCACAGCGAGATTATAATAAACCGCACTGAGTGATACTGCTCACTGACTGCAGCGTGTGTCACACCAGCCGCAAATAACACTTCTCCAAAACCTGTTGAGATTCTAGCCTGTAGTCTGTAAGGCTTCGTCTTCCCTCGAGCAGCTTCATTGAATTTCCCTCCATCCAGTATATTGCATATGCTTTCAGGACACAGTTTAACCCAATGTTACTGTGTGTGCACTTCCTGCCCAGGGAGGATGGACTGCTCTCATGTGGGCGGCCTACAAAGGATGCACCGATGTGGCCGAGCTGCTCTTGGACAAGGGCGCTAACCCCAACATCACTGGTCAGGTAAGGAGAGAACTTCATGAAAAATATGCCTCTGATAATCAAAATGTGCTCATAAATAACACATTTTAAATCAAATCTCAGACAACAGTTGCCACATGAATCATTTCAGTCGCGCTTCAGGATACGCTTTGTCATAATTAGCACTCCTGATAAAGGCAACGGCTTAGAAATCCAGCTTGGAGATTTTTAAGCCGTTGCCAAACAATCTGAGCAGGTCCGCGATGGTGCCTGAAAGCCTGACCGCAGACTTAATTCTAGCTCCTTCCCTCAACAGTACAGCGTGTATCCCATCATCTGGGCAGCAGGTCGAGGCCACGCCGAGATTGTGCATCTCCTGCTGCAGCACGGAGCCAAGGTCAACTGCTCAGACAAGGTAACAACCCCCCTGCAGATGTTTTATGATGCACATTTTTATCATTATTATTATTATTTTTGTTGTAACAACACACACAGTGGGAGTCAGTTGTATAAACTCAGGACAGTTCATTTACTTCTTGTCTTTCCATTTGTAACCACTTCACAGGCTGCCTCGCCCTTTAATCCGTGTGTCTTGTTTTGCAGTATGGTACCACTCCATTGATCTGGGCGGCCAGGAAAGGTCACTATGACAGTGTGATGCACCTTCTGGCCAATGGAGCAGATGTGGACCAAGAAGGAGCTGTATGTAGATTATAGCTTTCGTATTTTGACTGACTGATTATTAAACTGGAAAGATTTAATTTTGAAAGTACTTTTTGTTTGTTTTATCTTCAAGCAATTTGACAGTGATATGCATTGCTAGTGTTAATATTTGAATCTGTAGTCTGGTAGCTCACTAGCTAAGCAAGTCTGACTTTGTCTTTGGTTCATCTCTGTGCCAAGAAACAACACAGCTTGTCCTCATCAGTGCAATTTTCACATTTCCTCACTCAAGATTAATAACAGCAGCCGCATAAACCTGCGAAACTGCTAAACAAATAGCTTGGTTGCCTTTGTGACACAGCACATCTGTGGCCATGAAGCATCTTTGCTCACCGAAAATGAATGCTGTGATGATTTGATGCCTCTTGTCTTCTTCCCAGAACTCAATGACCGCCCTGATCGTGGCGGTGAAAGGCGGCTACACAGAGGTGGTGAAGGAGCTGCTGAAGAGGAACCCCAACGCCAACATGATGGACAAGGACGGCAACACGGCGCTGGCCATCGCTGCCAAGGAGGGACACATCGAGATTGTGCAGGACCTGCTGGACGCCGGCTCCTACGTCAACATCACCGACAGGGTGAGGCGGCAACTCATGCAAAAAAGGTTCAGCTCAGTCAAATGTACAGTTTGTAAAGTGACCTTTGCCCGGCTCCTTCTCTTTCCCCTTGTGGTGCAGAGCGGCGAGACAATGCTGATTGGGGCTGTGAGAGGAGGTCATGTGGAGATAGTCCGAGCTCTGCTGAACAAATACGCTGATATTGACGTCAGAGGACAGGTAGGAGCTGCTTTTTTCTCCGCTTCGCACACATTAAGGAGGCCCTCTTTTGTTTTCACACTTGGTTGTAACTCGGTCACGTCTACTTAATACCGCGGCTTAAAATTAAACAAACATACACGGCAGTAATTGCTATTTAAACAGAGCAGACCACACATGTTGTGTGTTCACAGTGTAAATTGATATTTGTTGCATGCCATCGCTTATGTACGAGGCTTTATTTTGCCATTCACAACCAATCAGTATTTACTTTTTTCCCCTTCCACATCAGGATGGAAAGACTGCCCTCTACTGGGCAGTGGAGAAAGGTAACGCCACCATGGTCAGAGACATCCTGCAGTGCAACCCTGACACTGAGAGCTGCACCAAGGTACGGCACGGCCGGCAAACGTAGAGCAACTTCACTTGTAAATATTGAAGTGTAGAATCATTTTGTACATATTATATTTTAAAATGAATTGAACATTTGACAAGTAATGTAACTTCACATTGTTCTGTTAGTGTTATCTGCACTGGCGGTTGCTCTTGATGTTTCCAAAATGACTAGAATTGAAATGGCGCTTTTGTGTTTCAGGAGGGAGAGACCCCCCTAATCAAGGCCACCAAGATGAGGAACATAGAAATAGTTGAGCTGCTGCTGGATAAAGGAGCAAAGGTGTCTGCAATGGACAAGGTACTTTACAAAACACCTCCATGTCAAGCAATGCGTTGCAAAGAACGCCTGAGTTGAAACGGTGCGTTCTGTCATAGCTCATTATAATGAAGTTTTGTCTTTCGCCCCGACTTATTTTTGCCCAGAAAGGAGACACGCCGCTGCACATCGCCATCCGAGGTCGAAGTAGGAAGCTGGCCGAGCTGCTGCTGAGAAACCCCAAAGATGGCCGCCTGCTCTACCGACCCAACAAAGCAGGAGAGACACCGTACAACATCGACTGCACCCACCAGAAGAGCATCCTCACGCAGATATTTGGAGCCAGTACGAGCTTTTTATTTTCCTTTCTGCAGATTAAAGCTGTTACGCAGGAAAGGCTGAACTCTCTCTCAAGTCCCTTTCTTTTTCTGCCGCCCCAGAGCACCTCTCGCCCTCCGAGTCGGACGGAGACATGTTGGGTTACGACCTGTACAGCAGCGCCCTGGCAGACATCCTGAGCGAGCCCACCATGCAGCCGCCTATCTGTGTCGGCCTGTATGCTCAGTGGGGTAGCGGCAAGTCCTTCCTTCTTAAGAAACTGGAGGGTAAGTAACAAGGTCACCTATATTTTATCTGAGTTGTCTACACTGCATGTTTGTCATTGTTGTGTCTGCCTCCTCCTACCTCCATCTGGCAGATGAGATGAAGACCTTTGCGGGCCAGCAAATCGAGCCCTTGTTCCAGTTCTCCTGGTTGGTGGTCTTCCTCACTCTGCTACTGTGTGGATCAGTGGCCGTGCTTCTGGGCTTCACTGTCGACCCCAAGCTGGCCATTGCCGTCTCCCTCACCCTGCTCGCCGTGCTTTACATATTCTTTGGTAAGGCGACGTACAGAATATGTTTTAAAAACACAACAAAATGATGTTAATTATGTTAAAAAGGCATAGTAAAACATTGGAAAGCATCAAGGTTAAATTCATATCATATTTAAATAATCAAATCATTAAATTATGAGTTGAAGAGGCCACAGAACTGCTCAGGGTATCTTAAAAATGCAGTGCGGAATGTAATGTGTGAATGTTCTGTCTCCAGTGATGGTGTACTTTGGGAGTCGGCGTGAGAGGGAGAGCTGGAACTGGGCCTGGGTCATCAGCACCCGCTTGGCTCGGCAGGTCGGTTACCTGGAGCTGCTGCTTAAGCTGATGTTTGTCAACCCCCCTGAGCTTCCTGAGCAGACCACACGTGCACTGCCTGTCAGGTGATGCACACCCACACACATACATACAGACATGATAATGATAATAATATCCATGATATATTATATTCTTTTTGATATCACAGCTATTATTTTATCAAGTGATTTAACGCATTTATTTACCCCTCTTATGTATTTCACAGGTTCCTGTTCACCGATTATAACCGCCTGTCCAGTGTCGGAGGGGAGACCTCCATGGCGGAGATGATTGCAACTCTCTCTGACGCCTGTGAGCGAGAGTTCGGCTTCTTGGCTGCCAGGCTCTTCAGGGTCTTTAAGACCGACGAGATCCAAGGTAACATCGCAGACGTTGTCTCGAGACATCTGCGGAGAAATGGCTTCTCAGTCTAAAGATTTTTCCCGTCGTATGTTTATGCAAAATGTTGAAAGAAATATAATTATATCCCTGCTGAATAAGTGACCTCATTAATCCACTTGCATGACTGAAACATTAGATTGTGGCTGTACTAGTTAATATCTGAAGTTGTGGTGAATTTTCCTGTTTCCCAGGAAGGAAATGGAAGAAGACCTGCTGCGTTCCCTCCTTCATCCTGTTTGCTTTGACGCTGGCCTGTCTGATAACTTCTATGGCCTTGCTGGCCATCTTTAAGGTAACTGATCTGAGAGAGAGCCTGCGTTTTAAAGGTCTAGCGCCACCAAGTAAGCACCTGGACTGTTTATACTAAACGGTGTAATCGCTTGTTGTTTTCCAGGTGGACCCCGAAAACCTGACGGTGAACGCGGTGCTGATAGCCATGGCCAGTGTGGTGGGCTTGGCCTTGCTGCTCAACTGCAGGACCTGGTGGCAGGTGGCCGACTCTGTCCTCAACTCGCAGAGGAAACGGCTGCACAGCGCCGCCGACAACCTGCACAAACTCAAGAGTGAAGGATTTATGAAGGTATGGACTAAAAGAATAAAAAAGAAAACCATGAACTTTGAATTCTGGAAATGTGATGCAAGCAAAGATCCAAAATGGAAACTCACTCTTTTTTCCTTCATACAGGTTTTGAAGCATGAAGTTGAGCTCATGTCCAAAATGGCAAAGACCATCGACGGCTTCACTCAGAACCAGACGCGTATGGCTGTCATCATCGACGGACTGGATGCCTGCGAGCAGGACAGAGTGCTCCAGATGCTGGACACGGTTGGTGTGCATATGACCCTCTTACGTTTCTGCATAAGTGACGGGCGCAGCTGCCTCATTCCCGATAACAAGATAATGGACAGAAATTATGTTTGTCAACATCTGTCACTTGAGCAAACCGTGTTAGAGCGGCTGCTGTTCTGGGCTTCAACTCCAATCGGGTCACGCACCTCGCATATCCCCACTTCACCCTGCTGTGTCAGCTCGCCTCGAAATTAAGTATCATCTGCCATCTGCGGTAATAGCATTGCTGTTAGCCAAATGTTATTATTTCAGCCAATGCCAGTAGAATCCAATTTTTTTGCTGAAAAAGATCAGAAAAAAAATTCTCCCAGGAAATGAGCGCCACAGATGCCGTCATCATGTGACGGAGCCCGAGTTGAAGGCACAGACAGCTGCAGAGGGGACATGGGGTCAGAAGCCTTCGGCCTGAAAGTTAAGGGTGCCGCTGCTCAGGGGTTAACAAAGCATGTAGCACAAATTAGTGTCCTGTGACACTGGGACAATGTCCCTTAGTTAACAGGGGTGGAAATCCCCAACACCATGTGCCGCAGACAATCGGCTCTCACAGCGGTCATTAAAATAAGTAGGCGCTGCAGCTGACTTGTTGCCTCTGGCCGCTATTTCGACCATTGATTAGATTGTAAACGTCCCCCTTTGAATATATAGAAAGGAACTTGGTGGTTTTTCACATGACTCGACCATCCAGGATGTGACGGTAAACAGCAACGCGAGAAGCTGATGTGATTTTTGTTAAACCGACAGCTCCAAGAAATAAAAATGAAAATATAAAAGTTGAAAAGTCTCACACTTTCAACTGGCGCTACCTGTCTCCGCCCAGGTGAGGGTGCTCTTCTCGAAAGGCCCCTTCATCTCCATCTTTGCAAGCGACCCGCACATCATCATCAAAGCCATCAACCAGAACCTCAACAGCGTGCTGAGAGACTCCAACATCAACGGGCACGACTACATGAGGAACATTGTCCACTTGCCGGTGTTCCTCAACAGCAGGGGTCTCAGCTCCACCAAGAAGCTGTGCATGGTGACCCCGACCAACGGAGAGGCCGTGCCTGCAGAGGGTGAGGACGGCAGCGTATGCATTTGACATATACGATTGTTGGTGTTTTTCTTTTATCAGACACAAATGCACAATTTTTAGATGTTGTTTTCATACCTTCACATGTTTTATGTGTCTGTGGTAAAGGAAAAACACAAATGTATGTATATGTATAAACACGACCAGTCTAAACGTTCTACACTGCAGATAGGTACTAAAAGCATCAAATATGAGCTTTGAGCAAGACATATGTAATTATGCGGCAAAGAAAAACACGTTAAATAACTCTAAATATGCTTTTTATGAAAGGTGGCTATTTTGAAGAATTTAAATATATAACGTGTTTGAGTTATTTTTCACTTTTATTGTTTCGTACATAATTCCATGTGTCATCAGGCATAGTTTTGATGCCTTCAGTGAGAAACTGCAATGTCAATAGTCATGAGAATGAAAGAAAATATATTAAATTCATAGGGCGTGTCCAAACTTTTGACTGCTAGTTTATATTTGTGTGTGTGTATATATATATCTATCTATGTATACACACACACACACACACACACACACACATACACATGTGCATGCATAACATGCACTCGTATTCGAGTAAACAAATGTAATTATAGAGTACAAGTCATTTAATGTTCCCTGTAGATTTGTGCCGCAGATGCGCAGAGTGATGTGTTCAATTCAATTTCAATGCAATTCAAAGAGCTTTATTGCTATGGTAAACATTGTAAAAAGAATCAAATAAACAACATAAAATACGATATGGATTTTGTCTCTCTGAAGGATGGCTGGACGAGACGGACAGGAAGACATCGCTGACCAGCCTGGCTCAGGACCAGGCCAAGTTCGGGAGCAAGACCACCTTAAACCGCAGGGTAAAGAGCCAACTCCTGTCCAGTCCACTTCCAGTACAGCTTTTTCAGCGCGGCAGGTGTGCGACGAGTCGGTCGTCGAGGATGGAGGGGAAGACAACGCCGAGTGGAGATGGGGGTGGTGGGGAGGAGAAGAGAGTTGCTCAGTGTGCAGCCAAGGTTTCCTGGTCTAATTGATGTAATGACTGTTTATCCTTCCTGCTGCGTCGCCGTGGCCTAATGACAAGGCCGAGCAGCAGTGGGTCCCGGTGACAAAACACTGGCACCAGGTCTGCTGGCAGGAGGCTAAGCGATTCTGCTGCTTCTGCTGCTGCTGCTGCTGCTGCTGCCCACCAACCCCCCACAGCAAGACCACCCACTCCACCACCACCTTCCTTCCTTCCTCCCTTCCTTCCTTCCTTCCTTCCTTCCTTCCTTCCTTCCTTCTGTCCTTCCTTCCTTTCTTCTGTCCTTCCTTCCTTCCTTCTGTCCTTCCGTCCTTCCGGCCTCCTGCTCCCGTTTGTTTGTTTGACATTAGTTTATGCCTTGGGATCTTCCATTATCCCCAATTATTTGCTATTGGTCCTTTATTAGGAGGCAGCGTGCGCCCCGCGAGCAGCACAGCCTTGGCAGGAGGGCCCCCCCTCTTTCTATAAGTGGAGATTAAAATGAATTCCGAGGGGCTCTTCAGTATCATTAGGCTTCTCAAGCGCTGGATGCCTTTAGCTGCCTGCCTTTAGCTGCCTGCCTAGCTGTGTTTCCATTACCCCTAGAATTGTGCAAAACCTAAATATCGCAACATAAAACTGGTAAGGGAAACACCTAAACTTGGAAAACCCTCTCAAATATGGCTAAAAGGTTTCTACACTTTCACAAGGTGGTTTTTCAGACATATCAATATAGAGGTATATTGCAAAAGTGTCATGGAAACACTTTTTTCGCATTTACACGTCACCGGACGTGACGTACGGGGTCACGTGACCAGTTCATTTCAACTGAAAATGGCACGTTATGTTTGGACTGAGCAGGAGACATAATTTATTTTTTACAAGTACTGAAAACAGAAAAATATAACAGCCATTCTGGACAGCAAACAAACGTAACCAAACAAAACAAAAGCTTTTATTTTGAGAAAAGCTGCAATGGAAACACAGCTTCCATCGTCTGGTCTGCCTTCATAGGGGGGGAAATATCAGCTAGATCACTCAGTAAAGTAACCGCCCCTACAGATCTGACAACCTTCCCAGAGAGACAACTGTCAAACAGGATACAACTCAGAGAGAAAACAAGTCAGTGGTACGGGGGTTTACCTGTCTGCATGAAAATCCTCTTCAGTCGTGAAGGGGTGGTGCACATACGCTCGCGTCTCCTCTGATAAAGCAGGTCATGAGACTGGCATTACAACTACAAAGTCAGTCAAAAAGGCCCGGCTCCGGCTCATGACCGTGGCAGCTGTCTGATATCATCACAGATGTTCTCCCGTAGATCCGTGTCAATGGCCCGTCTGTGTGTCATGACTGTTGAGCTCCGGACAGTGGCTCTTTGATTTTAATTTGCAGCCGCAGGATTTTAATATGTGCTTCTCATGAAAGCGGAGGCTCTTGTGTGCAGTAAGAGAGAGCCGTGCGACTTATCGGCGGGGTGACAGAATGAAAGAAAACATTCATTTGAATTGAATTATGTTGGGAGACGTCGCGGGGCCATGTTGTCAGTAGATGCCCTCGTGCAAGTGAAAACTTGTACTTCCCTTCAAGAATAGATCAAGTTCAGAGGAAGTCCACAGCAAGTGACATATTGGCTTCTTTCTTTCCTTCTCTTTTTTTTATTGATTTGATTACATTTTATTGAATGTACAGTTAACTGTTTCACAAACACTTAGAACAATTCAAGTAAAAATTCAAACTTTAGGCATTTTAGTTTTTCCATTATTCTCCATCCTCTCTCCAGGACACATACCGCCGTCGGCACATGCAGAGGACCATCACCAGGCAGATGTCCTTCGATCTGACCAAGTTGCTGGTTACTGAGGACTGGTTCAGTGACATCAGCCCACAGACCATGAGGAGGCTGCTGAATATCGTTTCTATCACAGGTTGAGGAGTTTTCCTTTGATTAAAAACATTGGAGAAAATGGGAAAATACATTTGAACAGATGATGTAAATGTTTAATCTCTAAACTATAATCTGCAATAAATTTTTTTTGCTTATCCAAATGTTATACCACTGCTTTATTAGATGTGACTTTTATAGTGGAGTGACTTCCATCGTTGCTGACAGGTCGCCTGTTGAGGGCCAATCACATCATCTTCAACTGGGACCGGCTCGCATCGTGGATCAACCTGACGGAGGAATGGCCCTACAGGACGTCCTGGATTATCCTCTTCTTGGAAGAGACGGATGGCGTGTCGGACCAGGTCACGCTCAAGACCATCTACGAGAGGTACGTACGCACGTGACTGGTCACAATCCGTTGGTTCCTGTCAGTCCAGAACTCTTGTAGCTATTATTCTGGATGGAGTCAGACTGCTTCAGCTTCAGCTTCAGCAGCTACCCAAAAAAATGTTTAAGTCCAGTGTTTATTTAGGCCACTATCGGGCAGGGTACCTTAAGAATGGCAGTGCAAGATCCTTGGTCTTTCTATATGCCTATATATATGAGAATCATTCTAAAGGTGGGAAAACCAAACACATTTTATTGTACTGCAAATACACACTTTTACGAATGTATTTATAGGTAGTATGTTGAGCCTTTACTGGTATAAAAATCATAAATCAAGCCAAATTTTACACACTGGACCTTTAATGAAATTAGCTCCTTCCCAAATGTTGTCATTAGCAGCATTAGCCAGCAGGTGGCAGTAGAGGATTTAGTTTCCAAATGTGGGCCACATCAGCTCACAGTCACAGAGTGCCTTGCTAATGATTGGTCGAAAGCCTTTGGTCAAAGTGACTCAGGCTCTCTGGGTTTGACTGTGTTCTCGGCTGCACCGCTCCGCATTTCAAACGCTCTCGAAGGCGGCAAAGAGCGAACAACAGCAGAAACAGCAGATGCTTTTGGGGCGTGCGCGAGGGAGAGCGTGCGGTGGGGCTGCCGGGCGCTGCCGCGGATCACTCGCTGGCCTTTAAAGGTTGCACTCTGTCACAATACACTAGTGCCTACGACTCCCGCGGCGGTGAAGTGTCACAGGCCGTTACCGTCGGCCGGTCAGCCAGCCGCGGTCTGCAGACGACAACCCCCTGCCCACCCCCCGCCCCCAACTCACAAGGCAAAGCTCCATCCAGCTACTGCAGATTTCACTTCATTCCCAAGTGACAATAGGCAGCATGGAGCTGTGCGTGTGTGTGTGTGCGTGTGTGTGTTGCACCGCCTCGTCAGATGTAAATATATGCGCACACACCCTTGAACTGGCAGTAACAGCCGCCGAGATGCGTTTACATTCCGCAACCATTTTTCTGGGTTAAACCCCAAAAATCGCGGCGCCTTGATCTTCCGGATCCGACTGCCAATTAGACGGCCTCTTTTCCCTTTGACCAGCGGCTTTGTCCGTCTCTCTTCTTCCTTCCTCCTCACTGGACGTCCCTTCCAAATGGCTGCTCTGTTTCGCCCTGGCCGTCTTGAGAAACGGCCCTAATGATGATGACAGGAAGCCTCAAACAGGCTATACATGACGCCTTGCCCAGAGGCCTTATCTCCCGCACTAATCTCCCACTGATAAGACTCAGGCCTCCTTCTGTGTTTCTTCTTCTGTCTTCTCTTTCTTCCTCCTTCTTTAATTTGGTGCCTTTTTCCCCCTTTTTTCTTTCTTTTCTTTTTTTTTTTTTTTGCTCCGCGCGCAGCACTTTGTCATCCTCAAAACGGATAAAAGTGCTTTTACGATGGATGGGCTCTTGACTTGGCTCTCAGGACCGCAGGCCCTTTTCTCCCTATAGAAACAGATAGCCCCTTCTGTTCTCACTCAGCAGTGTTGTGCACACAGTCACACACGTGCGCACATTTTATTCTGCAGGTTAAAATTTCATCCATTCTGGCCATTTTTAAAATATTCTCACACCATTTTTTTGTGCCTTGTTTGTTGATGTTTTTTCTCTTTCGCGTGCGCACGTGATGCCGTGCTCGACATCAGAAATGCACATCCCTTGAGCATTACTAAGTGAATATATTAGTGGTGAAGTGAACGTGGGGGTGAGTCAGCCCCTTATAGGTCAGCTGTCACCCTGCATCTCTGTCATGATGCAACACGAGCTCCCACTGCCAGTTCCGAGGCTCGCTGCAAATAAGTAGGCCACGGTGCAACGGGATCACGCTGTCCCGTCGCTTTGCTAGCTACACCTTCTCAGCTAGGCGCTAACGCAGCTATCCAGTCAGCCCATTACATGGAGGCGACTGGATTTTTGTCAATGCGGGGCGTGGAGACATTGTCAAGATGACCCGCCGGAGCTCAAAGCGAGCATGAGAACTGGTGGTGGTGGTGGTGGCGGTGGTGGTGGGGGGGGGAGGAAGGAAGGTGATTTAAGTGACTTTGGAGATCGCCGGTGCCAGATGGGCCGGTCGGAGTTATTTCGCAAACTGCCGATCTGCTGGGATTTTCACACGAGACGATCTCTCGGGTTTACAGAGAATTGGTCTGGAAAAAAAGAGGGGGAATGTCGTTCAGCGGCAGCGGTGTGGAGGAAAATGGCTTTAAGATGCTGGAGGTCGGAGGAGACGACGGAAAGGCAGCGGCGAGTCAGTAGGAGGATGGACGGTTTTAGATGGGAGTGTCTCAATTTGTCGAAAAGAAGAATGAAAACGCGGGTCCGTCCTGCCTGGAATCAACTGTGGAGGCTTTTTCTTGACCGTGACATCTTGGTCACTGAACTCAAATGGCACTCCACGGTCACCAGACCTCAATCCTGAAGAGCAGCTTCTGGAAGTGTTGCAGTGGGACTCACGCCATCGTGGATGTGCAGGCGACAAATTCGCTAGATTCGAAAATTAAGAAAAGGAGAGCGGAAAAAAAGACCCTTATCTTGACTCGTATCTCACGTGAGGCAAGCTCATTTCAAAACCGGTCATTCTCCCCGTGTCGCAACCGGCCTTTTGCAGCGTCAGGCCTGGTGTGTGTGTGTGTGTGGTGAGGAGTGCAGGGGGTTGTGTTGAAGCGACATTGTTGGACGGGACACAAAGCGAAGTACGCGGCGCTAATTCCCGTCGCGGGCAGGAGTGGGGCAGGCACGGCCCTCCTAATCTTTTGGAGAATGTCTAATCGGTTAACAACCTCAGCAATTTCCATCATTAACGGAAAGACAGGGGTTGGCTGGGTGCTGTAACAAAGATGGCACTGTCTCAAGGAGATGCTGGCTCAAGATTGCACACACACAAATACACAGGCACAGGCACGCACGGCCAGCGCGACCCATCGTGCTGTTCACGGCACGCAGATAGAAGCACGAAAACCAAACAGCCCGAGACGCGTTGACGACCAACTATTTGTTGCAGTCAAATTAACAACCCTGAGTCCTCGTACTGGTCCCCCCGCCCCCTTTCTTTTTTCCCCCCTTTTTCTTTTTTTGATCACCGGCAAATTGAATTTGGAGCCTGCAGTCTTGTGACTGCCGTGTTTGGCGTTATCCCCCTTCTCTCCGTCGCCTCTTCGCAGGAGTCAGCCGCTCCTCGTTTTAAGCTGCCATTACAGAGTTAATGGCGACGGCGCCGACGTAGCTCGCGCCTGCTTCATGGTTATTGCTCTAAAGCAGCCCAGCCATTTCCAAAGGCTGCTAATGAGCTTTTGTACTCTTTTAACTTCCTTGATGTTGTTTGGAGTCATTACATTACATTTAACTGTGCAGTGGAAGCACCACACCACGGTTCAGAACACTTGTTGGACACGGATTAAATTCTGTTGTGATTTCTATAAGCCTCAATGTTAATGGTGAAACTCCATAGCAACTGGACCTTTTTTTTCTTTCTTTCAATCACAGACGCCTCCTTCTGAAAGCGCCGACTTGTTTCGAGTCCAATTTCTAAATGAATGACAAACATTTCTCCCTGCAGCTCCAGTTCTCAGGCATATTATCCTCTGATCGTGTATTTAAAATACTCAGGGCCAGATCCACAAAGAACTGAGCGCAGCGGTAAATTGCGTCGTACCCACAAAGGTTTTTTTGCTAATAATATGCAGACGCTAAAATGGCCAGAAATGCAGCACCTGAGGAGTCAGAAGCGCAAAAATTGCTCTCTAGTAACCTGACCGTGCGATAGATCGTCAGATATTACAACGTCGGTGCGCACCTCAATCACCAGAAGTTGAATTTCTGACGGAATACTTTGTTGTTTGTTTGTTGTTGTCAAATACATATCATGCACATTGGCTTTCTCCTGAACTCATGCCAAGAAAGAGACAGTTGCACACGTCTCTCCAAATATTGGTCATTTTAAACATTATTACCAATATGCCTTCAGTAAATCTTTGCGTTTTTAATAAACTGCCTCTAACCCGAGAATCAAAATGTGTTTTTAATGATTCCTTCAAAAATAGTTTGTCGTTTAAAAAGTACGCTCGCCATAAATGTACGACCCTGAGGCTGTGTGGGGGCAGGTTGAGTCCGGCCCCTCGCTCGGTGAGTTTATTCCTGGACGCTCGGACTCCGTTTTCAGCACAACATTTTCAAAAAAAAAGAAAAAAAAAAGTGTCAGTGGTCCACCGAGCAGGTTCCTGCACTGCTCTGACATCTGGTGCCCTGTCTGTGCCAGGATGCCCCTGCTGCACTCAGGAGTGTGTTTCTGGCGCTACACCTGAATCTCCTGTTCATTACACACGCCCACGCACCACAAGCGCGCACAGACGCAGGTACACAAAAAAACGGCTTGGCGTGCATTTATTTGCGCTCTTAAAGAAACCCGCCGTTGAAAACGCGAGCAAGTTGCCACCAGAAACGAGCCCGTTGATGGTTTTTTAACAAGCGTTTGGCGACCAAACGTGTGCGTGCGCGCACCTCGGGTTGCGCGTGAAACCACGCGCACGCGACGCTAAACGTATCGTGAAACACACACACACACAGACACACACACCTAGCACTCACGCCAGCGGAAGAACATATGTCACCCTCCCCCCCAAACTCCTCTGAGATTCAGTCTAATTAATCAGGCCCTGAGATGCAGCCTGTGCTCAGCTAACGCACATATGCACTCGTGCACGCGCGCGTGCGCGCACACACACACACACACACACCCCTTGCGCACGTGCGCGCGCAATACGGAGAAGTGTAACGGCGGAGAAATTGTCAGCCGATAAAATTGCGCCGTTTGTGCAGTGAAAACCAATGGCGCAAAGATTCCGAGACGATGCTCGACTTCCTCTCCTCCCTTCTGTCTCCTCTGGCCTGACCCCGCACTCATCCGCCACACGCACTCCTTTTGCAACATGTGACTACAGCCAGGCACTTCTCTCCGACACTTGAAAACTTTACCCTCCCCTCCTCCCCCACCCCCGGCCCTCCTATCGCGCTTGGAATGAATATGTAGCGACGGCAATTCAGGCTTAATTAGAGAGACTCTCATCCCGAGTGCCGAGACATTAAGATGACGCTCCATTCTCAACTCTGGATTACTTTAATTGGCACAATTATTATAATTTGGTCACAATTATGTGCCGTAATAAAAAAAAAAAGTGCTGTTCCAAAGCTCACACGGGTGATTCCCTTTATGCTGGAATCCTTTAATAAGCTTTTAATTATCTTGGGGGGAATAAATGGCGAGATCCCATTCTGTCTTGTCTTTTTTTGTGTGTGTGTGTGTGTGTGAGGATACTTTTGAACTGTCCCTGCCCTCGGTGGAAGTCTTTATTCTCTGCCGCGTCTCCCTTTGTTCGGGTGGATCCCTGACGCACTCATGACGCTTTCATACCTACGCTTGCGTGGTAAATGTGATGGAGGGGGTGGCGGCGGGAATGAGAGAGCCCTCTCCACCGGAATTAATTTCCTCAAAGAGGGTTTTTCAGACAAAATATGAAGCGAAATGAAAAAAGGGCCACTTTTCTTAAAAGGTGCATCCATTCAGAAGGGCTGGTGTGAAGCCACTTTTGTCTTGTGTCATCACTGGCTCCATTCCTATCGGAACGCTGGTATTGATTTTCTTTTTTCTTTCATGGGTGTCCTGATAAACTGCGTGACTGCAGGACGACGAGGACAAAACGTAAACCTGACAGTAGGTAAACTTGGAAAAAGACGAGTATCAGAATTGTCTGAGAGAGAGGGAAGAGTCGGGGGAGGGGCAGAATGTCACTGTCTGCAGAATTAAAGGTTGTCTGGTAGCGATTTATATTAGGTCCTTGTAATAAGCATTAATTAATATGTAATAAGTCCTCTATAGGATGCTTATTAACATCATTAAATGTTGGATTACACTTGATAAGTGTTAATAACACCCTTTTAATATAGTTAATATCACACAACTATGCACAACAGTTAACAGTTAATTAGACATTTTGCAGCTACTGGATCTAAAGCGAGAATAATGCCTTTATAAAGCTATTAAATAGTTTATTCATGGTTTTTGAAGTATTTTGTTTGTTGCAGCTGGATGACAGCTAATAAGATGCGACTGCCTTCGGTGAGGTCGCCCGGGTTTTTCTTTTCGTGCACGTTCACCCCGTTTCCTCAAGCCGTCGCCCTCCTACTGATTGCCTTTGTATTTTCGTTGGCCCCGGTCCTCTGTGCTGTTCGTCATGTCCCTCAGGTGTCTTTGCTGCGGTGACTCAGCAGTGAATCAGACACGCAGCCCGCTCCACCATCCAAGCACCTAACCCCCTGCAGAACTGCACGAAATATTAAAAAATACAAAGAAAACAAAAACCCTCTTGGCAGACAGTGGCCGTTTGTAAAAGAGACACAGGAGGCAGTGCTTGCGTATGTGCAAGGTTATATAAGTGTATGTGTGTGTGTGTGTGTGTGTGTGTGTGGTACAAGAAAGGTACAATATGACGGTGGAAAGAACGTCATGTGACATTCTTTGTTTGGAAATCCGTAAAGCCCTTCTTGTTTGTGCCTATAAGCCCAGTCTGAAGGATTAGCCTAATTGGTCAGAAACAGGAGAACCGCTCAGTTCCCTATTTGTTCGAGCCATAACCAGTGCATTAAAATTGCAATAAAAGCCCGCCTGACACCTCGGCTCGGCCGCAGCCGTCGAATCGTTGCATCACCAGCGATAGCAGCAAGGTTGGAACCTGGCGGTTCCAGCAGCGTGTCTGTCCGTCATCAAGTGAAATGAAAAATCCCTTTGAAGTGATTCAGGGAAGGCGAAATGAAGAATGAGCCCCCCCACCTGATTCTGGGAAGACTCACGGTTGTTCTTGTTTCTTTCCGTTAAAGAGATTTTAATGAGTGCACGCTCCTGGCCACTGTATTTCCTCAGGATTTTGTTGTCAAATTTGTCTGCAGGGGTCTGGGCAAGCAATGTGCTTGTTCTTTTTTATATTTCTAAAGTAAGACAGGCTTTTTCTGAAGTTTCATAGCCATCAAATGACTAAATTGTGCAAACTTCACCCAACCGTCGCGTCAACTTGTCCCTGGAGTGTAAATCGTCAGCTCCGGTTTCTTGCATTGCTAATTTCCAAGACCTTAATAACTCTAAATCGAGAGTTCAGTTAAAGTTTGGATGCTCGAGGGACAAGAGGCTCCATGTCAGCACAACAGATGCATTTAATAACAATTCAGAGAGCCACTGCAAATCCTCAGCCTTTAAAAAAAAATTCTTGTTCTACAAAGCAGCTCTTTTTTCTGCGCAGTATGGTAACCATAAGCTTGCTTTTCTTTGCGGTTTAATTTGGGAAGCGCCAGTCCAGATATTTTCAATTACTGGAAATAAACGTTCCTTCGGCGGTGTATGGAAAGCAGACAGTGGCACAATTTGTCGGCTGCCGTTTGCCAAGACAGCGGAGCGAGAGAAAATTGGAGACAGAGAGGCGAGCAGAGGCGGAGGATGTCCCCATTACAAGAATTTGATCCAAATCAAAGAAGTAAATCTGGATTTTTGGGGAAATGAACGTCATCATCCAAAGTGAAGACATTGACATCTCTTGCCGCCCCTGGGCCTCCTTCTAGTGCGGCAGAGGTTTTAGTCGGTCGCAAAGTCGGCAGCGGCGGCGGCGGGGGCAGCTCCGCGCATCACCTCGCTGAAGCGGAGACGACCTCTCCACCTCCGTCCGCACGCGGGGGCCCGTCGGCGTGGACTGCGACGGGCCAACCGGGAGAGGAATGCGCCCAATCCTGCTCTGGCAAACTTCTCCTCCCACGCGCGCTGTCACACTGGTCACACAGTGACTCACATTAAAACTCTTGAGATTTTCAAAACACAGCGGGCAAAACAGGACTTGGCCTGTTCCCGCAGACGTCCTCCTCCGGCTCCGAGGCCCCTTTATGGAAACGTTTGGCGTCGGGAGCGCTCCTTTTGTTGTCTGTGTGGAAGCCTGTGTGCGTATGTCATCTGTAAGTCAAGTGGGCACATTCATACCCTCTGGTGCCCGAAGCGGACGGGAAGGGGGATGGAGCAGTGAATTCTGCTTGCTCCTGTCAGGACGCGGCGGTGGTGGTGGTGTGTGGGAGGCGGAGGCGCTCCAGTCGGCTCGGGGACCTATTAGCATTTGGATAAGCTCGGAAAGCTCCCAGCGGCCTGCGCCACACAGAGCGGCAGGGCCTGAGTGCCTGCTGCTGCGCTGCTGCTGCTGCTGCTGCTCCTGCTGCTGCTGCCACTATAAGCTGCAGCCTTGTCAATGAGCCCATTGTAAAGGAACGGCTGCTGCCTCTCCTGCCCTCAGAGTCACGCCGCGGTTTCCTCGAAACTTCAGCCCGAACATCCCGTCTTGTCATTGGGCGACTGATTGTCGTCATTTTGCCCCGTCTCGTCTTTTCACTGCGATCATGATTTAAAGGTCCAGTGTGTAATAAATTATATATAAATAAGACTATACATCTAGCAAAAGCGTATTTAAGGAAGCCTGGTGTGGACAATCCACCCTGCCTGAGAGAGCGCTTCGTAATTAGGGTGAATTTTCAAAAAAACCAACGAAGAAGAAGGTGGACAAAGTATCCAGGTTTGGGTGCGCAGGCCACCGTAACTCACTGGCAAACTCGGGAGGGAGAGAAGAGTGAAAGACGCTGCAATCTAAAATGTAACCACTTGATGTCGCTGTTTCTTCTTCAAAAGCTCCAAATATTACACATTTAACCTTTATGTTTCGGGGTGATTTACATCCCCAGCTAGCCCATTGCTAGCTGGGGCCCAAAGGATGTCATCGAACCTCGCTGGCAACACATCAAATGCAGTTACGACCAATACTTTTGAAACTTGCTTTTAAATTGATTTAAACCAATTAATTAATTTTTAAATCCCTCACCCGTGCAACCTTAACTTGGCTATAAAAGACCTTTGATTCCAAGGTGGGAGTTCTTCTATGGTGCTCTTCCCTCATTTCCCCTTTTTAAAAAGCAATCCTGCCACCGGTGCACCCTGATCTTCAGCGATGATCTCACAAGGCCATTGTTGAATTGCAAGCTCCACTTAGCGTCTGGCCAGCTGCTCCCGCAGACATCTCTGAGCGATCAGCTGGGAATGGACCTCTGACTCCCTCCTTTTCTCTCCATCTGTCTGTTTGCGCGCCGAGTCATTGATGGTGTCCTTGATTCGTTCCTCTCGTCAGCTCCCCGGGTCGTCTTGTGCGAGAGGCAGCGGTTGCAGAAGCGGCTAAACGTTGGGCTGTCGCACAACTCCTCGCACGCCACGATATTTGGCTGTACACAAGGGATCTAATTGTATGTTCGACTGCCTTTGGGTTCCCTAAACCTGTAATGCAAGATGAGTTCCAGAACTTTTTATCCCCCCTGCCGATTTTGTATTTACTTTTGGTTGTGCTATGTATTGTATAGCCATTTAGATAAACAGAAAAATATCAAAAAAAAAGAGAAACAAAGGTTCTTAGAATCGCTGTAACAACAAAAAAAAGCCTGATTTGAAGTTTATTTATTTTTTCCTTTCTCTGTTTTGTCACCATGCGACCAAAGTACGTGTATACACTATTGAGTTATGTTAGACAGCTCAATAAAAATAACCAAAAAAAGAGTCTGTACGAAGTCCCTATGTAGCAAAAAAGAAGCTGTGTGTGTGTGCGTGCGAGTGTGTGTGAGTCACTGGCTCCTGTTGGTCTGCGTCTGCAGACCCACAAATAAACAGCAGTAAGCCAGCTGGAAATGGAGAAAAGTACAGGCTTCTCTCAGTCTGCATATGGGTTAATACAGTTCATGGGAAAAAGGGGACGAAAACACCCACACATACTGTACATGTGCTCTGACATGAGCTCACACGCACACACAAACACACACACACACACACACACACACACAATTTGTGCCTTTGAATCTCTGCATTGCCCACTGTCCAGGTGTACACAGTGGCCATCGCACAGTTGTTTTGGTAGATACTGTTTGAATCAGCATGGGGGCTGCTCACATGGGCACTTCCGTGTGTGTGTGTGTGTGTGTGTGTGTGTGTGTGTGTGTGTGTGTGTGTGTGTGTGTGTGTGTGTGTGTGTGCGCGCGCAGGTAACATCTGTGCCTTCTGAGGTCCCACTCACCCTCCCCAGCAGAGGTCACATGAGCAGGGTTCATCCATGTGCCAACATGGAGCTTCCTTGACCTTAGGGGTCTTGTTAAAGGTTCTAATGGAAGGAGGACTGAGGAGGCTTTGTCCACTGGAGCCCAGCTGTGTCTCTGCTTCCCCGCCACTCGCTGTCCCATCCTCTCTGTCTATTCTCTCCGTTCTCCGTGCTGGCTGTGTGGATTGGACAGCGAGGGGTTTGGCCGGCCCACCTGGGTGAATCATCTGAGCGGCGACTCTCCTGCGAGTGGGACTGTTGAGACTGTCGAGGCATTGAGTGCAGTTCCAATAGATGAAAAGCAAAGTATCAGTTGTTAAAATTCATAATTGGCAAATTAGTTTGTTTGCAGCCTCTGGAGTCTCACCAAAGTTGGTCGTGCTGCGGATGTTTGATTTATGGCCATTTGCAGCAGGAATATTGAACCTTTTGTGCTCGCTGCTTGTTGTTATTGAAGTAATAAATAGCACAGAGAGGCAAAATGTCATTGTTTGTGTAGTGCTGTCCATGGTGCTGATGCAATTGTTTGATAAGGCTGTTTTTTATTGATTTAGTTGTGTGCTAATACACCAAGCACATTGCATTTAATTAGTCTTTATTAAAAAATCAATCAAACGCCATATCTGCTTAATAATTCTGAGATTAGTTCTTGGAATTTTGACTTCAGAATTTCATGTTGATGATGTTTCTTAATTGGAACAGCATCAGGGCCATAAATTGACGGGACTGATGGCGGCAGAAAGGCTGCCGGATGCTGCTCTCTGCCAGTTGAACCAGAGTCCATCGTTACAAGATATGTCTTGAGATAGAATGTTTTATTTCTCCAGTTAATCCAGCACACTTCTATACTCTTTCTGAACTGTTGACTACATTTTGAGGTGCAGCACGGGTGTGACAAATCCATGACTTGATTTCTTCGCACGGTTTGTTGCACTTCTGGTTTCCAGCCAATATGGACTGAAACAAAGGTTTTATTTTCTACTATTCTTTTAGTTCATTGTAATTTTTCTAAAACTTTATCATAAATATTGTCAATCTGTGCTGGTCTTTTAATGTGAAACCAATGTAACATTGACTGTGATTGTGCTGCTGCAATAAAAAAGCCCAAAAGATAATTCTCTTTTAAAGCCCGCCCACAGAAACAAAACCAAAGGCAATGAGCCTGTTGGTTTCCTGTGGGACTGTTTTTGCATCTAAACAATTATGGGATGCTTAAAAATAGTTTGGCTCATGTACAACTTGATGGTGGGCCTCTTCGATCATCAAATAAGAACGCAGTCTCATTTTATTATTCTTACAGTTTGAGTTAACTTTAACCAACACCTACGTCCCTGTTTCCCCAGCCAGACTACATTTGGTCCGAGACGTCCTGGAAGTACAAGGTCACAGGTTTGAGGTCTGCTGCAGCAGATGTGTCCATCATCGGCCATCTGTCCTGTCAGAGTGTCCTTGAGCAGAAGACCAGAGCCCTACCTGTGTGCTTTATCCAAGCGCTTCGGTCCGAAATATCAGCCAAAGTCGTAAAACGTTATTGGCTCGACTCCTCCTGCAGTCTGCTCTTAAACTCACGACGGTCTGTTTTTTTTTTATCCGGCCATCGACAAGGTAGGACGAAAGCACTGGGCTGACGTTTCTGCTGGTTTCTTAACTGGATTTAGGTTTTTATCTGCGTGTTTGGATTTTTAGCCGAAAACTCCCAGGAGGCTGACCGCACTCTGACTTGGCTAGCGTGCCCCAGCGGCGCTACCAATCATCCAATCGAGTCCTGGAAAGGCCAGCCTGTGTTCTCTCCCCAGAAAAAAACAACAAAACAAAACAAAACTGCACAGAGCCGGGGAAAAAACCCCCGTATGCATTGTCCCGTGCTGTCAGCAAAACAAAGCGGTAAACAGACTGGGAGAATCATCCAGGACGCAGGGCAGTCTGGGTTTGAACCACAAGCGGCCAGAGGAAAATAATGTGCTTGGTTGGCATTGGTAGTAACGAATGAAAACAATAAACAAACAAACAAACAAACAAACAAACAAAAAAGCTCCCCGCTGGTGTTTACACTCTGGTTTGATAGGAGCAGCATGTTGCTGTGATGAATAGCCAATGTCGTAAGTCACCCCAAGCTTCATATTTTCATGTCTGCATGATGGGATTACTGAGATGTGGCGATTGGCCAGGGTTGTGTTGCTGTTCACTTTTCTTCAGGTCTCAGCAAGACGTTCCGCCGTCCTCGGCTGAACTCATCACTTTGAAAAAATAAACAAAAAACAAAACTCTTTTGCTGATTAAATTAGGTCATAACACTGGAGCATTCAGACTTACCCTCGATCATTTCACAGCCGCTGTTGACTGACTGACTGACTGACTGACTGACTGACTTCCAAGCTTCAAGGTTCGGCCCTGTCACATTTTTGCTTTGTGTGTGCTATTTTTTTTTCACTCCCCAACTGTTAATCTGATGTTCTTCTTCGAACACGCGCTGTTTTCCTTCCCTTTGCCCGCGAAGGCAGGAAATGCTTTATCGTATAGCGACGGGACGTTTAAACGTATGATCACAAACATCACCGCTAACCGTATTGGCGCGTCGTGACGCATTTCCGTCCGCTGCTCGCCAAATTACTGATTGTCATCTTCTCAGGTTTCCTCCTCTGCTGAGATAAGATAACATCCCTCGCTCTATCTGTCCTCAAACATCCCCCCCCTTTCACTATCTTGCCTCCTCCAAATCCAGTTATCTCTCCGCTCTCATGATGATGACCGTTGCATATCTCCTCCATCTTAACAGAACTGCGTGCTCTTTTCGCTTTTCTTTTTTTCCTTCTCTCGTCTGAACGTGATGCCCGTTAGGATTTTGGGCAAACTTTCACGCTAATAATGTGGGCCGTGTGCGTCCTCTAATTGTGTTATTGCATGTCACAGCCTCGGCCGTCGACGGTGAAAAATTGCCGAATGCAAACTTTTTTTCATTTCCCTAATTTAAACCAGAAAATAATATCATGGAGATTCAATTAGGCGATTACCTCGTTATCCCCTGCTCAAGAGTTCTTCTGTCCTTTTTGCACTCCTGAAGGATATCCAAAAACATTCCCACCACCAAGGACGTGGAGCCGCTGCTGGAGATCGACGGGGACGTTCGCAGCTTCGAGGTCTTCCTCTCCTCCAGGATGCCTGTCCTGGCCGCCCGCGACGTGGAGATGTTTCTGCCCTGCACCGTCAACCTGGACCCCAAACTCAGGGAGATCATAGCGGGTTTGTACACACTCGGGCCACTTATGTAGACGGATGGAGCACGCATGGCAAAATATAGCCTAAATATGTCTTTAGTGGTGGTTGACAAGGGCTTCCACGACGCTGCCTTATTTGGTGCGTTGGAGATCTTGTGACAGCACTGAGCACCACATTCTCTTAAACCTGACACTTAAAGATGCTGTCGTTGAACCGGCTATCTTGGAGGTCTTGGGGATCCAACCTGATACAAAATTGACTTTACAGACATCTTCTATCTCTTGTTTCCCCTCGGTCTCACTTATTTTGCTTGCTCCACTTTTCATAGAGCATATACCAAAAAAGTTGTGGAAGTCAACCCTTTGTGATGTCACAAATAGCACCGACAGAAAAAAAAAAAAAAAAACAAAAAAAAACAAATAGCACCGACAGAGCTAACTGATAAGCCCCTCTCACATGTCGGTGACATGTTTCTCTGTTGCTTCGTTTTTTTCAAAACAAGTGAAATGTACAACAAATCATCAGGAAGTGGTAAGCTGTAAACATAAGGCTAACTGGGCTGCTTTTTCAGAGGGCTAGAGAGATTTGCACAGTTCTTCCTGTGAGGCTGCTCCATCCATATCAGTGCATGACCTCCTCCCAATACATCCTACAGTGTCTTTTCCCAGCTTCCAGAACAAATGCCTGCGTTACTGCCAAAGCATTCAGGAAAACGAAAAGATGTTGAAAGCACTTCCACTGTTGGCCAGATGGGGCAGCGGAGTCAACAATAGTGAAAAATCTTCATGGGTCTTCACAAAACTAAAACAAATAAAAATAAAAATACTAAAAATGAAAAACATTTTTATTTTAAGATCCTATTTATAAAAAATGTTTGACATTATCGTGCGCTGCTGTGTGAATTGCCTGCTCATTTGACGATGAGATGACTCACACGCAGCGGTGTCCCACCGCGACGCAGCCCTCGGAACTCGCAGCTCGCTTCCCATTTCCAAACAATGAGATATCGAGCAGGTTCCCACTGCAGCGCGGTTGAATCGGAACAATATTCTCCGTCTCCCGTCACCCATCTGCCCACAGCCGTGCACTAATTAAAAAAACAACAACAAAAAAATGAACAAAACAAAGTTGACAGTACGCTGTTCCCTCGACACCAGAGTTACGTCTCCCTCATAAAGTGGCTCTGTAGTTTTCGCTACCGTGCGTCAGCGTGCGCTCAGCCCGTGCAGCAGGAGTGTCAGTGACGCCCGGTGTGAAGGCGCTGCGTCACTGCGCGACTGCACCGCGAGAAAACATTTAAAAAAACAAAAAAAAAAAAAAAAAAAGTCACACACACACACAAAATCTGTTCCGTTGAGCAGCTCGGCTGAGTCACGAGACATCAGCAGGGCTGCCGTCGTCCTCAGCGCCGAGGTGTTTTGTGTACGTGCGGCAGTGCAGCATGTGTTTGCTTGTTTTGCGTGTGTGTGCATGTGTGTGTGTGTGTGTGTGTGTTTTCACCTCCACAGTGCAACGGAAGCTGCGCCACCAGCCGCTCTTTTCCCTCCTTCCACTGCTTCTGCGGCCGGTCAGTCATCCAGTCAGTCTCCCATTCAGCCATTCAGTCAGTCAGTCAGTCAGTAAACCAGTCATTCAGTCAGCCATCCAGTCATCCAATCAGTCAGTCAATCAACCAGCCATTCAGTCGGCCAGTCAGTCAGTCGGGCACCCAGTCAGTCAGCCAGTTTGCCAATTAGTCAGCCAGTCATTCAGCCAGTCAGTCAGTCAGTCAGCCAGTCAGCAAGCCAGTCAGCCTGTGATTCCGTCAGTCAGTCAGTTAGTCAAGCAGCCAGCCAGTCAGTCAAGCAGCCAGCTAGTCAGCCATCCAGTCATCCAATCAGTCAGTCAGTCACCCAGTCAGCCAGCCAGTCAGTCATCCAGTCAGTCATCCAGTCAGTCAGTCTATCAGTCTGTCAACCAGTCAGTCTGCCAGCCAGTCAGTCTGTCTTTCAGTCAGTCAGTCAGTCAGTCTGCCAGTCAGTCAGTCAGCCAGATAGTCAGCCACCCAGTCAGTCATCCAGTCAGTCAGTGATGGTGTCCTGTGGCTGGCTGGTGGGCCGCCACTGTGTCTCCGTCAGTGATAGGCGCCCATGGTCCTGAGTCACTGGATCATATAAGGGCCTCATTGTGCTGTGGAGGCCTGACTGGCTCTCACTCGCCGTGTCATTCAGCAGCCACTTGTGTGAGCAGGAGACATTCTGGTGCCTGCTTCTGTTGCTGCTTCTGTTCCTGCTTCTCGCTTTCCTCACTCCGCCGCACAGAGCCGCCGCTGTTTCCACCTCCACCACCCTCTCACCCCCCCACCTCCTTCCCTCTTTGAGACGATAATTTGAGATGCTAGCATCTCCACTAACCCGCAGACTTGCAAGTAATCACACGACTGCCGTGTCAATTAGAGAAAACCAAATTTCTGCAAGGCCTGCTAGTTTTTTCTTTTTTTAATTATTTTTTTTAGCTCAACCAAAGAAATACTTAGTTTAAAAATCCCTCATCACACTTTTTAATCCGAGGCCCCCAGTGGAGCTGCATCACATGGTCAATTATCCCCAAAAAGCTCTCCAGAAAGCGTGCGTATTAAAGGCCCCTGGTGCCTTCCTGCTAAAAACCCTGCGGTTGTTCCTTCCGCATTTTGCACCTCGTCGTAAAGTGAGGTTGCAGCAAACAACTCTATGGAGTTGTTGTTGTTGTCACTGCCCATGGAGCAGTACCAGTGACGCATCTGGGATTCTGTGAGACATCACAAAGGGTTGATTTCTAGAAATGCGTATTTTAGCGGTATTTTGTTTTTTTGTTTTTTTTTAAACAGCGTTTCTCAACTGTTGGGTTGCGACCCAAAAGTGGGTCATGGAGCAGTTTTGATTGAGTCGATGATTTATAGGCATTTTCAAAAATACATATATTTAATAGAGAAAATGTTGGGCATATATTTTGCATGACACATAATTCAATTCAATAGTTGCAGAAATTGATTTACCTGCCATGACAGAACGTGGGCTAGCGTCTTTATTTTTTCTGAAATAAATTCAAGTGCTGTGGAATAAATTTAAGTCTCAACTTCATTATCCGAAGAAAAATATGTGGGGAAGATGTGGGTCCTGAGACTCCTCCAGTTCAGAACCACTGTTATAAAAGGTAGAGCAAGGAAAAGAAGTGAATGATGGACTTCTCTCATTTCCTTGACAGGATGGAGGAACATAGAGTATCACTATCACTAAGGAGTGGAGGAGACATTTACCATGTGAACTTTTATATGTTCCCTTTAAAGGTTGCTGTTGGTTATGTTTGATTTTCGTTCCCTCTGCGGATCCGCCTGGGTCTCGACTCTCCTCCTGTGATGAAACAGCGGCTGAATTATCGACCCCAGCGTGGGCGGATCGTCAGATCTTTATAGTCGTGGCCAAGACGCTCGTAGGGGCATCGCAACAAAAACAACAACACATCACTCCCTTCTCCTCTCAACCCGTCTCTCTCTTCCTGCCCCCCTCCCTCTGTCTCTCTCAGACGTGCGTGCGGCCCGGGAGCAGATCAACATGGGGGGCGTGACCTACCCCACGCTGCCCCTGCAGGAGGCCGTGCACCGGCCGCAGTCGGCGTACGGCCCGCAGTCGCTCGCCTGCTCGCCGTCGGGCTCCTTCGCCCGGCCGATGCCCCCGCAGCCCCACAGCGCCTACTTCAGCGGGATGACGGGACCCCAGCACCCCTTCTACAACCGGGTGAGACAGGAAGTTCCTGAGGTCTCCATATATAAGCTGAAAAAAAACAAAGGAAAAGGAAAAAAACTGGTGAAACCGATGAAGCCCCACCCCCACCTTTTTTTGTTGTTTAACCACCCTGCATTTATTATTCATTGATTTATTTTTCCCTATTTGTGTTGTTTGCCGTGTCTGACCTCCCCTCTGTGATTTTCATTTCATTTGTTTTCTCCGCTCTCCTTCCTTTTTCTTTTTTCCCCCCCGACCCGCCTGTAGCCCTATTTCCCCCATCACGTGTATCACCAGCCGAGGCATTACTCCCATCACGTCCCCCCATCCTTCCGCCACTCCATTAAACTACCTGGTCAAGCCAAGGACAACATCGGTGGACTTGTAAGTAGAGTTTGTCCGGACAGTACCCGGCGCCGGCCGCCACCGTCGTCCTCTCGGGCCGCAACGTCGTTTCTGTGTCCAGATGATTGAATGTTTTAATCTGTTGATCTTCACATCTGTGCTTTGTCTTCTTCTCAGCGGCGACTGCTCAATAAAACATGACCGTCATTATTAGTGGGGATGCACCGATGCCACATGTACACTGCAGAACAAGTAGAGTACGACTACATGCAATTCAGTATTCACCGATACTGCTATTAGCTGCGTTTCTCTTACAGTTTTTCGCAAAATAAAAGCAATATTTGTCAAATTTCGACTAATGGTTTCTATTGAATGGTGTCACGCGCATAAGCTGTAATTCTTGTAAAATCTTGTCCCGTGATGAGATTTTACGAGAGTTACGATACCGAGTACTTAATAAATAACTACACATCATAGACTGACTTTGATTTATTGTTATTTTTCAGCATGTTTTTCTAGAACAAGTTTCACTGCACTACAAACACAAATTTAACAATATTGTCATGTAAAAACATATACAACTGGCATTAGTGTAGTAGAGTACTTAAGTAGAGTACTCAACCCCAGTATCGTTACCGATACCTGATACTTGGTATCGAGCATCAGTGCATCCCTAATCATTACTGTTATTATTCAGTCATCCCCTGGGATAAAACACTGTTTCATATACGTATATCATCTTTTGCAGTTTCCCTCTTTACTTTTTCTTCCACTTTTCCCTCCTCGCGCCGCTAACGTCACCCTGTATTTCCTGCCTCTGCGCCCGACGTGCGCCCCCATCGCTCTGACTCCCTTCAGCCTCCACACCTGGAACTGGGGCCGTTCCTGCCTTGTAAAACACACTTTGTCCCCCCTTCTGTATCAGGATGTTATTGCAGAGGACACCAGAGAAGGCCCCTCCTCCCCCTCCCCCTCCTCCTGCTGCTGTCCGCCCCAAGCCGCCGTGGTAACACGTAGTCACAGTTGTGAAGCGACACAAGTCAGTCCCCCAGTAGTCGCGCGTTGCTTGACCTCTGTGTCGTCTCTCTCTCTGTCGTCCTGCACTGCATGTGCTCGGAGCATGCCGTCGGTTTGACACCCTTTTTTTTTTTTTTCTGTTGTCGTGGCGGTTAAATGCGGTTTGTAGGCCAAAGGCTGACGCACTTCCTGCCCGATGCTCACCATAGGTTCCTTAACTGCATCTATTTTGAACACTAACAATGACGAGCGGTGCGTCTCTCGCGTGGTCTTGGAGGTCGTCAACGGTTGAATGAGATGTTTTTTTTTTTTTTTTTAAAGTCGCTTCAGGGGCAGCGCCGACGTACGAGAACTTGACTCCTAGTGCCGACAAGTTCGCAAGGAGTTCGCAAGTTTTTTTGTCTTTCTTTCCTCGAGAAAGCAGCAGCAGCAGCAGCTATTAGAACAGTTTGAAGATAACTGTTCTCTGGAGATTTTTTCTTTTTCTTTTTTTTTCTCTCCCTCCACAAAGCCACTTATCAGGGCGCTGCCAGCGAGCGTTTGAAGAGCGACGTGCGAGATTCGAATAAAGATTACCACGCAGCGTTCCTTCTTCTCTCTGTCTGCACTTCTCTCCCTTTAAATTCTCATTTTAATCGCTTTCCTTTCTCCCACGCCTTATACTTTCACCCCCTTTCTTTTTCCTTTTTTCCCCCTAACCCTCTCGCCTTTGTTTCCTCTCTCGTGTACATTCTCACACATTCATCGCCGATCTTTTTTTTTTCCTTCTTCTTTTCCCATGTATATATTAGCCTATCGCGTCCCGCCGTGGTTCGCACTTGATCTCTTTGTGTCGCATTGGCGCGTGCGCCCCCCCTC
The DNA here is from genome assembly GCA_009823395.1 of Thamnaconus septentrionalis. NCBI lineage: Eukaryota > Metazoa > Chordata > Actinopteri > Tetraodontiformes > Monacanthidae > Thamnaconus > Thamnaconus septentrionalis. The sequence goes on from CM020517.1 coordinate 9,556,003, forward strand.
CCATTCCTTTGCAAATCTGGGAGTGTGCGTCGCGCACGCGTGCACGTGGACGCTCGCCCGACTCTTTCTGATATGTAAGCGGGCCAAGCCCAGTGTAATTGCTGAGCTGATATAAGTGCGAGTGTGGATTTCTCGTGCTGCCGGGATTATCATCAGAGCAACTGTTGGGGGGGCTGGCAACACACACACACTCGCAGACTCAGACACACCCGCACACGTGCACGGCGCACACATCCACGGGCTGACAATGAGCCCCGGCTCTGGTAGAGCTTATCTCCTTACCAAGACGCTTCCTCCCTCACAGAGCTCTGTTTCCTCTTCCCCATCCTTCTGCCCAGCCCTGAGCTCAGCCCAGCTGTAATTACAGTCTTATCACACAAACACACACACACTCACACACACACACACTGGGAGGGTTTCACACAAACACACGTAGGCACGCGCCTTTCGCCCGCATTTCTTAGAATAGACGCTTTCTGTCGTCTGTATTGAGGAGTCCAATTCGAGCCGTTCCCGAAATTGGAACTTCTGCTTTTTTTCTCTCTGCGGGGGGGAAAGAGAGGTCGTTCTCTCCGTCTCGACAGCCGGTAGAAGCCAGCGGGGAAAAAAACAAACAAAAAACTAAACAAACAAAAACTTTTTTCGTGTTAATAGTTTGGCGTTTGGTAGCTTCTTTTCCACTCGGATCTGCAGTTTCCTGTAAAGAAGCGTCTCTTTCCAGCGAGACTCAGCCTCCTGTCCGTCTCTCGCCGTTCCTCTCCTCTCCTCCGCTCCTCCTCTCCTCCAGCTCACTGTTTTCCTCCACAGGTGCCGCCAAACACGCAGCCCCTTGCGTGCCCCTCGTCTCACTCTTTTTTTTTTAATCCGTCTGTCTGCTCTTGTCCCTCCATTTCAAGCGTTTAAAGTTGCAGCCTTTCAAAGTAAAGCAGGTACACACTTTCAGCTGTTTTTTTTTTCACTCCCTTCAAGTCCCAACTTGTTCATCTCATCCTGCCTCTCACACGTCACCACCTCAACCCCCTAACATCGCACCGGCCTGGTACTACCAAGCATGCACGGTAGAGAGAGACGTAGACGTAGAGGCCGTCACGTAGAAAACTTAACATCGTAGCTCAGTAGAATCACTAACGTACTGTATCTCCATTGCTGGAATGAATCTTGACCGAAACCACGTAGAAATGCAAAGAGGTCATCCTCTCTGTTTTAGTGCCTGTTTTTTTTTCATTTTGAAGCGCTCACAAGCTGCGTTTCCATTGCAGTTTTTCGCAAAATAAATGCGATATTTCTAAAATTTCGTACAATTGCGATTTGCAGGTGTTTCCATTGAATGGTGTGAAGCGCATAAGGCGTAATTCTCGTAAAATCTCGAATTACGGTTGCTTGTGTTTGTTTACATTTGTTTGCTATCAACAGTGGTTGTAATATTGTTCTCTTTCATTACTTAAATTATAGAAAATATTCTGTCTCCTCCACCGTCCAAACATGACGCACCATTTTCAATGAAGTGAACTGGTCATGTGACCCCCGTACGTCACGTCCGCTGACGTGTTAATGCAAAAAAAAGTGTTTCCATGACACTTTTACGATAAACCTTTATTGATACATCTGAAAAACCACCTCGTGAAACCTTTTAGCGATATTTGAGAGGTTTTTTGAAGTTTAGGTGTTTCCATGACCATTTTTTTTTATTGCGATATTTAGGTTTTGCGCAATTCTAGGAGTAATGGAAACGCAGCTACAGTCGGCCTCGCCTCCATTCTCCTCTCGCCCTTTTAAGCCCAAAACAAGCGGCGGTGGCCTTAATGGTGTTATTAGCAGGCGAAAGTGGAGATGACTAATGGGAAGGAGGGAAATCTAGGGGAGTAGAAAAGCCGGTGGGTGGTCAGTGCCCTCAGTTTGAAGGGAAGGAGGACGGGAGGAAGGAAGGAAGGAGGGGATGGAGGGATGGAGGGATGGAGGGATGAAGGGACCGGTCGGACCTGACGGATGGGGCCGGTTTTGTTTAGGCCTCCGTGCCAGATGGCGGCGCGTCAGTGGGACAGACAGACAGACAGACAGACAGACAGGCAGCGTACCCAGGGCACCCAGACTCGCAGACTCCAACCTCTCAAGTGCCCCGCGCTTGTGTATACACAGAGCAGGACGAGCGGCGGCGGCGGCAGGTTAAGGTGTATTTGGGCCGGCCGCCCCGTCTCTGTTTACTTTTACACTTTGACTGTGTGACTGGAGCGGAGAGTTACTACGTGGGGCTGAGGCTTTGCACCTCTGCGCGCCTCCCAGTCAGCCAGCGCAACGTGCAACACACTGAAATAACACTCAGTCTGCCTGTCTGCCGGGAGTCGCTGCTCCTTTGTTTTCTCTCTCTAATCAAACGTGTCGCTCTAACAGAGTGCGAGTGAGTCTTTGTCCTTTACTCACAGCAAAAAAAACAACAAAAAAAAACCACTTTCGCGGCCACGCTTGTGTTCTCATGTTGGCCCCCGTGTGCGCAGGTCCCGCCTGCCGTCCCGCTCAGCTCCATGAACACCGACGCCGTGTGCGACCTCATCAAGCACATCGACGGCATGGACGCCGCCATGCTGCCCCAGTACAGCGCCACTGTCAAGAAGGTTCGACAGCCCTTCCAACCTCCTCCGCACACCTAGCGCTCCCACATCCCCAAAGAGTTAAAAAAAAACCCTCTGTGTCCACTGCAGGCCAACATCAACGGGCGCGTGTTGTCTCAGTGCAACTTGGACGAGCTGAAGAAAGAGATGGAGATGAACTTTGGCGACTGGCAGCTGTTCAGAGGAACGGTGAGAGGACGTTTGGACGGCCTGTTGTTTCTCTCTCTCTCTCTCACACACACACACACACACACACACATACACACACTGGAAGAAGTGGGTCAAGAAATGATCCATTCGCCAGAGTCTTTTCACTTCGGTGTCTCTTTAGGACTTATCACCGTTTAAAACAGTGTTTTTCAACCACTGTGATGCAGCACACTGGTGTACTGAGAGATAATGTCAGGTAAAAATGATCCAATTTCACTTAATTCATCTAAAACATAATAAAAAGGTGTGAGCCTATTTTCCTCCATCAGTTCCTCCCAGGATGTCAGCTTTGTGAGCATCTAACAGGCCCATGTTTCAAACAAAGAGACCATGTTGTTGTTATTAGGCTAAAAAGTGTCATTTTATTTGTTTTTTTTGGTTGTTGCTGTGCCATGGAATCTTTTTCAATGTCAAAAATGGTTGAAAAACACTGTTTTCCTCCTCAGTCTTTGCTTGGAGCAGTAAAGTCCCTCAGTCTCACCGCCAGCCTTCATAATATGGACCAGCTCTTGTTTATTTCGCGGCAAGGCAGCCACTCGTGCAACACCACATCTTCTGGTGCGGGGGATTTTATAATCCGCATTAGGAGAAGAAATGGCACCAGTCAAAGTCAAGCCAGTCGGCCAGCCAGTCAGCCAGGAGCCCGGCCGGCTGAGCCGGGGGCTGAAATCACTAACACATGTAACTGGCTCCGCTTCAGCAGATGTCTGTCTGCGCTCCTAATACCAGACCAGTGGCCCGAATTGGTCGTGTTTAACAGGAGATCCGACGCGGCGCGTTCGTGTTAAGAGTGGCTGGGAAAGTGCGGCGGCCTTAGCGCTAGCTGCGCTAACTGGCGCCGAGTCGCCAGGACGGTGGCAAAAAGCATCTGGTTGGCGGATGACCTGAGTGAGCAGAGGTTGTTGTTGAAGAAAAAGGTTCAACTGAAACAGCCTTGGCGCGGCTCTTTATTCATTGTCAGGTCTTTAAAGGTCCAGTGCGTAGTATTTTTTTAAGGAAGCCCGGCATTCAGAGCACTGGCAGGCAGGCTTCTGCAAAAAATGGCGGCGCAAGATGGCAGCTAACTAGGAGCAAGAGCATTATTGCTCTATTCATACTCTTATATATATATGAGAACCATTCTAGGATAGGAAAACTAAATGACTTTGAGTATACACTACATTAATGTATTTATGGGCAGTATGTTCAGTTTTTACCAATATAAAATCATAAATCAAGCCAAATTTTACTCACTGGTCCTTTAAAAGTTCAGTCTTTAAAAAATAAAAGAAAATTAGGGTGTGTAGAGTTGCTCCTAAATCTTTTTCGTCTTGGACACGTCGACATGACATTTAGACGGAACAGCGTCTTCATCAGAGTTGACACTAGGACAAAGACTGAAGTGTTTCACTGAAACATGTAGGCTAAGAGCAAACCTGCATGTCTGATATAGATGAAAAAACTAAGTAAAGTATAGACACTGTGAACATATTGATTGATTGATTGATTGATTGATTGATTGATTCTTTTATGACCACACAGCCAAGCTGGTGGAATTTGTTGTCAGTACAACTGCTACAGGTTCCAACACTGAAACACAAACATAGACATACATTCAGACAAACACGCTCAACCCTCCTCCATGTTCAGTGTTCGAGTCCCAAAACAAAATGTCTGACCCTCAGGTGATGGACCAGCGGCACGCCGAGAGCCAGGCGGTGCTGTTGGATGAGTCGCGGGCGGCCAGCGAGCAAGGCAGCAGCAGCGTGGTGCACCACGCCGAGCCGGCCAGACGCTCCGGCGGCGTCCTGCAGGACGCGGCGGGCTTCGGCCTCAACCTGAGCTTCGAGGAGCTGAGCGCAACCGGCCTGGAGGAGGCGCCGCGCCAGAGCAACAACGCCCAGTGGACGGTGGTCAGTTCAGGGTTGTTCTTTTGTGAGCGATGTTACTACAAACAACAAGTGTGTTTTTTTGTTTTTTTTGGTGAGCGCTCTGTGAGTTTTGACCTGCGAGTCACTCGACACCAACACCACTAGCAGGGTGTCTGAAGGAATGCTCGTGAGAACAAACGCAATTTTGAAGGCGCTTGTCTGCTGACCACAGCAGGTTTTGTCACAGTGTGTCTGTCTGTGTGTGTTTTCACACTGTGGGGGAAGCCCGCGGTTCGTCACAAATAGAAAGACGCACTCGAGGGCCTCTCACCAAAAGGTGTCGAGAGGCCCTCGTTTAGTCGACCGCCGGCTCTGCTGCGCTCGACAAAACGCCCCGTCTCCCTTTTTTGTCTTCTTTTTCAAATTCAAATAATCTGACACAAAAAAAAAACACAAAAAGAAAGAAAGCAAAACTGTGTGGCGTTCGCTTCCACTCTGCCTGCTGTCTCTTGGCAGCAAATTCATCACTGGTATCCACTTGTCACATTGTGAACGTTTCATTGGCTCATGATGTAATTACAGCGTTTCTAAGCGCATTTTTTTGTTTGTTTTTTTTGCGTTTGTTGTTTCTTTTAATCTCGTTTCCTTGTCAGTTTGAGTGATCGCAACCACGCGCCTCGGAGACGTTGAGCGCGTCTGAAATTTGTTTCGCCGTGACTCCCACTTTGCGTGTGTTCTTCTCCAGCTCTTTCTTTTACTGCCCGGCACGTCAGCGCACGACTTTCGAAGCGCTGCTCAGTGAAGGTTCAGTGCAAAGTGGCTGGTTTGATTGAGTGTAACTGCAGTTAATAATAATCATAATAATAATATTTCATCGCACACTGGGGAATAACTTTTTGCTGAATTTCATTAGTATGTTTCACCAAAATCACTTCCGATAAGTTTACTGCAAATTGTTATTATTAATAATAATTAGCATATTAATCATTTTTAAAAAAGAGTTTATTCATCGCACTCTGGGGAATAACCGTTTGCTGAGTTATATCAGCGTGTTCACTCTAATTTCACCGCCCAGTGTGTGATGTATAAAGTTTTGATACCTCTGCTGCAGAACATCAGCATCCAGTAATTCTTAAAATTCTTCTAAAATACCCCCAAAAATAATAATCATATTTTCGTGTTTTCGTCGCCAGGTCCCGAACCATCGCACCTTGAGCATGTCCAGCCTCAACTCTCAGGAATCGTCCAACGACATCTGCAAGCTGACTGACAAGCAGCAGGCCGAATACCGCGACGCCTACACGGAGTACATCACTCAGATGGCCCAGCTGGACATCTCCGGCAGGGGCGGGGAGCGGCCCGTGCAGCCCCACCCGGGACACTTCCTCCAGGCGGCCGCTTCAGAGGACAAAGGGGTGGGTGAGCCGTCCGGCGGGGCACAATAGGTTCTATAATTTGACAGAGGGGCTGGAGTAGGAGAAGATGGATGGAGGGTGACCCATTTTCAGAAAAAAACATATCATGGGATATGTAGAAAACGTGCTTTATTGTCAATTGAAAATGAACAAAAGCCTGACAACAAAATATCAGTCTTTGAAGCCCAACGTTATTTAGCTCTTTATTGAAATGACTCTTAAAACACTGGAAAAAATGGATCGAATACAGTTATTTCATCACATACTCACCTAATAATATAATTTCGTGGCTGGTGTAAACGTATCACATGATAGCGTCACGTGATGAAGATAAAAGTGCGAGTCTGTCCCTTCTTTAAAGAACGTAATGATGATGGAAAGTTTTTTTTTTGCAATCTCAGTGGCACATTTTGTCGCCCGTGTCGTTGCCCGAAAATTGCGTCGCAGTCAGAAGAGGCCTTCCGCTTTTACCCGCTGTTTATTTTGCGCGGAAGAAAATACCAGTATCGCCTAAAAGAGCTCATCATCGTCAGCTGATTTACGATGCAAGTTGTGTCCTCCTCATGGGAATCATTCCCTTCATCTCTCCCCCCCAGGCCAAGGAAGGCGGCGACCAAGACGGCCGTAAATCCTTCGTCAAGCGAGGCTCCAAGGGCGGCGACGCCGCCGCCGCCGCCGACTTCGCCGACGGCCCGCCGCTGGACCCTATCAGCGAGGAGGACGACGAGAGCCATGGCGCCGCCCCGCGCACCCCCTGCACCCGGAAGCGAGGGGGCGGGGCGCTGTACCACAAGCTGCCCAACGAGGACGAGGAGGAAGCGGTGACGGCCGAGTCCGACCCCCTGCTCATCCTCCTCCACCACCACCAGGAGGCGGGCGACGTGACTTCCCCTCCCAGGAAGCTCCGCGGTGGCGGCGGCGGCGGTGCCCCTCCCCCGCCCCCCACGGCCGAGGTGGCCCCGGATAAGAAAGACTCGTCCGACAGTTCCTCCCCCGACCAGGAGAGGGCGCCGCTCAGGGAGGCGGACGCTGCGGCGAGGAAGCAGGACGCCACCGCCCGCATGTCCATCTGCTCCGAGGCCGCGTCCGAGGTCAGCCTCATGTCCAGCACGCCGGACGGCGCCGGCGTGCTGGACATGAGGCTGAGCTCGGACACCGGCGGCGTCTGCAACCTCAACCGAGGCCTCGCCAGCGCCAACGCCACCGCCGCCACCCTCAGCAACAACAACAACCCCGGCGACGGCAGCAACACCAACGCCAACAACAGCCGCCAGCGCCCGGCAGCCGCCGCCACCACCACCTCCGTGTTGGCCGTCGACCCCTCGCCCGCCATCATCATCACCCCCGGCAGCACCGGCACCACGGCGGCAGCCGCCATCCACAACCAGAACCTGCGCACAATCAGCATGGGGGACGAGAGGGAGAGCATCCTCTGAAAGCAGCGCCTGTCAAACTCCAAAACACACGTTGATAGTTACTGAATAAATCTTAGCGAAGCCATATAAATACCATTCAATAATATTTCACATGTGCAAAAATTTTATTTCAAATTTAAAAAAACTTGTCGTAATCAATAAAATGTAAATAAAAATCGTAGCGGCACCAACGTGTCAAGGTCATCAACCCACCCCTTGCCCGCCATCATCATCATCATCATCACCCACGGAAGCACCAACGCCACAACGCCCACAACCAGAACATGCGACACCAAAATATACCACATTAAACATGTAGCAAATTATAGCACATTTTTTTATTATCGATTTTCTTTTTTTTTTCCAAGATGTTCATCATTTCCTCAAAATTTGTTTTTTTTTTTTAGTGTTCAGCAAGTCCGAAAAATATTGAAAAATATTTCATTTCATTCTGACTGTCTGGTGCATCACAATGCTGCCGTCTGCTCTGTAGTGCACGGTGAACAGTTGCGGGGGTGACGTGGCACCGGTGCTTCAGCTAAGGGTTGTCAGGAGGGTCACTGTGACTTGAAAGTAGCAGTTGCAGGTTAAAAAAAGAAAAGAAAAGAAGAAAAGATAATAGAAAGTCTTAGATTAGTGTCGTCATCCACTGGTTTGCATGTTACAAGGCCTTTGAATCTTCGAGTCGGGAGATATCCTCCTGATAATATCGCCGTTTTGTGGAAATGTGTCTTCTCGTCGACGCCACAGACGTCATTGCATGCGAGTGGGGAAAGAAAAAAAAACTTGTCTCAGAGAAAATAGAACAGGAAATGTTTCGTAACGTCCGTGTGCTGTGTTTGGTACTTAGAAATTGTGTTGAGAAAAAAAACAAAACCAAATGTAATGTAGACAGCAGTGCAGTTACTGTGTTAGAAGAGATAGCATGTGTGCAACTCCCAGTCTCATATGTGATGATTGTGTGTGTTTTCCCCCTTCTCCCCACCAGAATCCTTGTGAAATGCCATCTTGTTGTGAGTGAATAAACAGTTGTGTGTGTGGCACCTCAACACAAATGTTTGCGATTTCTTCTTCTGGGAGGGAAATTCATCTGCTTTTCATTGTGTGGCAGGACGCGATCTGCAAAACAAAAAGTTTGGCAGCGCGGTTCGATCTGAAGGAGAGGGATAACGAAACAAGGGGCCGCGCGACTGGTTTGATTTCTATGTTATTTTTTTGTCCGATAGATGGCGCACTGTCCATGCGAACGCACCGGGATCTTCTGCTTGGTGGCTCGCTGGGATCTGCCTGGGGACTTCCGGGGAAGTAGTTCGGGGTTGATTGTTGTGTCAGATGTGCAGATAATCGATCCCTGGGTGAGGTTGCAATCATCACGGGCCTTTTAGTTTTGAGTTTTGTTTAGTAGTCCAAATGTTTAAAGGCTCCTCAGTATTGAAATCTATCAGCTGCTGCGACACTTGAAGTCCATCATCCGAAACCACTTGAAGGCACATCGCTCGTCGTAAAATGGGCTCAATTTTCTTTTTTACGACCATTTAAACCGACATTTACAATTCTGCAGTAAGGCCCGCAGTCACTTGACTTTCTTTTTTTTTTATTGAGCCATGAGCATTCAGGTAAGATTAGGTCGATTCCAGTTTGGGACACCGGTGCCGTTTGCTGCCCCTACCTGACTAACTTTTCAAGGTGTGTGTGCGTGAGGCAAATTCGGGGGATTACCGCAGGCAGCCAATTTACTGTTCAAACACACAAGAAATGAAAAAGGCTTTACTGCTCCGGTGAAGTAGCAACCTGGATATTTCTCTTGGAATCAGTTATGCATCAGTAGGCCGGTTGCACCTCGAGTTGCCTTCCCATAATTGCCTCCCTTTTTTTTTTTTGTTCTAACCCCCCCTCCCCCGTAATGACTCGGCCTGTCACGCTGAACCATTTAATCCTATTTACTTTACATTGCAAGCGAGAAAGTAAAACGTGCCAGTGCCAGTGCGCCTCGAGAGGTGAAAAAAATAAAACTGGTGTTTTTTTCCTTTTTCTTTTACGCAACTATGCGCGCCCTGGGGTCGTGCGTGTGTGTGTGTGCGCCTCTGGGATGTGTTGACACCGTTTTGACACCATTACGGACGCTGGGGGAAACACGAGGGGCCCGGTTCTGATGAGACTCCCTCTGCTGTGGCATTCGGCTTGGTGGCGTGACGTGCGTCAGTCAGATATTCGCTTTTACGCACAGCGCGTCTTGCGTAAAGTGCCCCTCGACCTCCGAATGGGTTCAGAACACAACTCCTCCCTCCCACATTAAGTGACGTCACCATCACCACTGACAGACCTGTGAAAGTCACCCACCCCACCCCCTCAACAACACATGCACCCCCCCACCCCCTTTCAAAACACCACATGTTCAAACTCGCCTTTTCTGGAATTTATTTTTGTATAAAAAAAAGGTACAATTTACATTACTTTTATAAAAAGTTTCAGCATAATTAAGTACAACATTACACTTTTGCAGGAGTTTCGAGCTCCTGCAACTATACAAGTCAAAAACTCCCGACGGAGAGAGTTCACATGGTTCCATTCTCTCAGTTTAACATGTTTTCTTTCATTTTTTTTTTAAACAACGTCCAGTCCTTCATGTGCCAACAACTCTGACAAGACAAGACTAAACTTCTTTTTTTTTCTTCTTTTTCTTTTTTTTTTTACAGTAACTAACCAAGTTTGTCATTTCTTATTTTTACGCTCTGGCCTCCGCAAAAAAAGCGAAGACTTGGACAAGGAAAACAATCGGGGGAGGCAGAGAGGGTGAAGGAGGGGGGGGGGGTCAAAGGGTGGGGGTCGTACAGGAGAAATAATCCTTGTGACAACAATCTCGTTTTTCCTCCCACTGTCACTGGGAGTATAAACGCGCCTTCCATTTCCAGAAAGGACCCACAAATAATTAGAAAAACAAAACAAGAAAAAAGTCTTAAATTAAATAATAAGTGTCCAAACAGAAAAAAGCACATCACTTAAGATTGTCCCATAATAAGCAAAAAAAAAAGAAAAAGTCTCTTGATTTTTCAGCATGAGAAGAGAAAAAAAATGGAGGGATGGGGGTCCAGGCCTGGAGGAAGAGGACAGGATGGAGGTCGGAATTGTGGGAGGGGGCGGGGTCGTGTTGCGTTCAGTGGAGTTGGGGAAGGTGGTGGTGGGAGAAAGTCCTGCTCCTCAGGTCCTGCGTGCGTGCGTGCGTGTGAGAGTGTGTGTGTGTGTGTGTGTGCGTGCGTTTTTTTTTCCTCTCGCGTCTTGACCAAACACCTGCAAAAGATTGAGAGAGAGAGAGAGAGAGAGAGAGAGAGAGAGAGAGAGAGAGAGAGAGAGAGGCGTGTTTAGAAAATGCAAACAGGGCAGAGATCCGGACAGACTGGCGCCAGGGAGGAAGCCGCAGTTTTTTAACATTTAACCAAACACTCCCAATACTGAGCAAACCCCTGCCTTGCCAGATGCGCGCACACGCACACACACATAAGTGCACGTGTGTGTTTCTCCCCCCCTCTCTCTTTCGCGCAACTTCTCAGCCTCCAATCTGGGGAAGAATCAGCGTAATTGCCGCTCAGCTGGCGCCTGCCCACTTCTTGTACCAATTATGTGCAGACATCGTAGTAGCAGTAATCCAAACAGCCATTATTTCCCTGTTGCAGATGCTCTTCATTATACACACAAGAGGCTGCTGCGAGACGACGAGCCCGCGCGTCTCGTCGCTACTTATATAGACAGTAACAGAGCGGCGGCAGAAGCCTCGGGGGCCAAAGATCTGCCGCCGGATCGGCGCAACGCTCCACACACACACACACACACACACACACACACACACACACACACACACACACACACACACACACACACACACACACACACACACACACACACACACACACACAGCAGAGCAGATAATAATAATAAATATATCACGCAGCTGCCTCACTTTGCTTGACAAACCGGAATTCCCAGAGAATCCCCATCACATTACAGTTGTATTTTATTTTTTTCAAAAATCCGCATTACGCCAATTTTTTATTGTCTTGTGTCCATTTTGAGGAATCCGATTCGAGCCATTCCTCGAGCTCTTATTTGGGGAATATCGAGAAGAAGAAGAAAAGAAGAAAACCCCAACATATTGGAAGCGGAACAGCAAACAAACAAACAAACAAAAAAAAAAAAACCCCGCGAGACGAGGACGCGCGTCAAGCAGGCAGGGAGAGAGAAGAGAGAAACACACGGATCGCTCGCTGAGTAATTCTAGCCCATTCTGCTCCAGCAGCAGACTGGGAGACAGGCTGTTGTGGAGCCTGAGAAGCCCTGGACAGAATGCAGCAGCAGCAGCAGCAGACACACACACACGCATACACGCAAACACACACACACACTCGGAGTGCACAGCCCTACTTACCGCTTTAACGATGCAGAGTCCGGCTGTCATCTGTCATCAGCTCTGATGGCAACTCCGGCGACTGAAAACAAACAAACAAACAAACAAGCGCACCAAATGTTAATTCTCTGTATTTTCCTCCATTAATTTATTTCCCTCCCCCCCTCAACATCCTGCCGGACTTTGTCGTCTCGGACGTTTGCAACTGCTATGTAGGTCGGATTGCTTCATTCGTCTCATTCAAGTAAAAAACAAAAAGTCTTATTATCCGAGCGAGCCATTTTGAGCGAGTTACGGTGAAAGACACAAAGGGGGTCTGCGCGTAAAAGCAGAAATACTGAGAAAAAATAAAAATACAAAAAAAAAAAAGAGTACAAAGACAAGCAGGTTTCTCTTTCTTTTCTTCCTTTCTTTTTTCAAAAGGACGGCGTAATTACCTGTAACGACAGGATGCTGATGTCTGTGTTGAGGGTGGTCAGGGGGGTCCTGGATGACGGCTGCTGCTGCTGCTGCTGCTGCTGCTGGCCCGGCCGAGCGGGGTGATGCAGGCTGCTGAGCGCCACGCTCGAGTCCAGCGCGATCTGCAGGTCCAGGATGTAGTCGATGACATGCTGCAGGATTTCCATCTTGCTGACGCTCTTGTTCTGCGGGATGCTGGGCACCAGCTCCTTCAGCTTGGAGTAGCAGTCGTTCATGTTGTACAGCAGGCTGAGCGGGTCGTCCACCGGGGTCTTGCTCCGAGAAATTCCCAGCGAGTGCTCCGACAGGGTCGCGTTGCTCTTCCGGAAGGACCGCACGGGGCTTATTGCTTTCATTCTGCCGGTTCGGTTCGGGTTGGTTGTTTAATTTCCGACTTTGATCGAGAGGTTTAACTACTATAAGAAAAACGAGATGTGTTCGGTGAGCGTATTTTTGCTCCTTCGCGGATCTCGGTTCTGATGAGGCAAAGACGAGCGAGTAGCGATTCAAGACTGGATTACCGAGCTGTCAGAGCGCCTTATATAGGCGGGCAGGTTGGGCATACGGCGTGGGCGGGCTCAACCAGCTGATTGGCTGCAGCTCCCCCCAGTCACTCAACGCCTTCCGAGGCTAGCCATTGGCTGGCCGGGCTCGAGCCCCGCCCCTCCCGGGCAGCGTTACCAGTAGCAACGCAGGTTAGGAGGCGGAACCGAAGAGGAGGCGCTGCTTCTCCGCTCCGCTCCGGTGGGCAATTTGGAAAATTAAGCACTTACCTGTTTCTGATCAGGGAAATTAATGAATCGCGCGGCTGTCAGTTGACTTTGCTGAATTTGATTTTTGTTCAGTCCATTGTTTTTTGGTTATTCTCATGCAGATCAGCAAATGTGAAAACCAAAGTGTGTAGGTCAAAATATATATATATTTATTTTATTTTATTTTTTAAAAATCAAGTCGTATTCGAATGGAGAAACATTCGGCATGTGTTCATCACTCAATGATTCTAAAAGGGTTCCCGGGCAGCGCAGGAGATGCAGGTGATGACAGGGAGCGCATCAGGCGCGTCTGATGACTCCTAATTCGGTCCAGCCCGGACTGGTGTGAAGAGCAGTTTGACACTGTGAGAAGCAAAACCTTTGTTTGTGCGGGCAAAGTCGAGCTCGTTTAGCATAAAAATGATATGAAAAAAAACCCTGATAATGAATCTTGTGATTTGGGTGACAATGCAGAGAATTGAGGTGGGCCGATCTTGATTGTATTTCTTGTTTTTTCTTTTTCTTTTTAATTGACACCGCAAGCAGAGTGTTGTTTGAAAGTGAAGATATTTCAATATACCATTAATAACATGGAGCCAGAGAGGATCACATGACGGGACAAAGAAACAGCCGAGTGTTTTACTTTGTCACGCATCTGCTCCGTTTTGGATATTGAACAAATGTAGCGTTTCAAGTTTAGTGTTTGCGACAGTTTTGCACTCCGCTATTTGAACTTTGGACCCTGCATGTCAAATTTGCACTTGGGTCTCTTGTGTTCGGAGCGCCCAGACAGTCATCACGGCACACATGCACACACATGCACACACACGCACGCGTAAAAAAATATATAATAATACTGCTTTTCACAAGTGAAGAGCCGTGGACGGCACGTGAAGAGGTGATTATTGACACTCGAATGTTTTATGAATGAGCCGCTTGTTTGCAGGAATTACACGCTCGATTCCTCAGCTGAAGGTGGGAGGCTGCGCTCGCTGATTGACCCCGAGGGCAGATGCTGACTGCTCTGTTTTTGTTACACACGACAAATATAAGAACAAAAACAAAAACAACTCGGCATTGGACACTGGTTGCTGTGTATGAAGTATTCGACCAGGCAAAATAGACCCCGAAAAAAAAGTTAACTCTGCTAGTTGATAGAGAGAAGAGGCGGACAGGAGCCTTTGTGGAAGCCAAGTCCGAACTTTTATTTGCATGGAAATTAAAAAATGACGATGCTCGTTCGATTTGGTGCTGCATAAAACCAAACCAAACCAAACAACAACAACAACAACTGAGGAACGTTGCAGCATTTGCTAAACCAGTCTGACTGTTTGATCCGGGGGCTTCTCCCTCAGTCTCCTGTCTGCGGACCCGGTTCTATTTTCTCTCCCCCTCCTCCTGCATTTCTAATACAATCTCAAAGTCCCGCAGCCCGCGTCCACATCTGCGCAATAGGATTTTCCCATTTGCTGCTCGTCTCCCCGTCGCTCACCGCAGCTGTGAACATTCCGCCCGTCGCCCCCCTGACTGATGCCTGACAGGCAGGTGATTAATCGGCGCAAGAGCACGTCGGTGCAGCGCCCCGGCCCGGCCGGCGAACCTCCAGCGGCTGCGGGCTGCGGCAGCCTCACCCTGGATACCTTCAGCCTCCTCCTCCTCCTCCTCCTCCTCTCTCTCCCTCCGTCTACGGAGCAGCAGACTCTCTGGCGCCGGCGCCGTGACGTCACCCCCATTCACAGCAGCCCTCGAGCCAGCCCTCGCGGCGCCGTCGAGGCGGTTTCCATGGAGACGGGGTTTCGGGTTGGTCAATGGAGAGAGGTGCTTCTTCTCAGCTGATCGGCCCGGCTGCTGGTACCGAACCCCCGGTCCCCCGGACCGGACCGGACCGGGGGTCGTTGCCTCCACGGTGCGCTTTCATTCATGTGCACCGCGGGCCTGCATTGGTGCATTGGCCCTGCAAACGTTCAAGTGTACTTTTGAGCACACTGCGTGTGCATGTGGGGACACAAAGTAAAGTCTGCTTTAAATTAAAAGGCCACATGTGTGAATTTGATGTAACAACATGAAACGAAATTAGAGGCTAAACTACTCTATCTTTTAAGAAACCTTTGTTAAGTGTATTTTTTTTTTTAATTATGGAGGAACTTGTTTTTTTTTTATTAACTAATAATAAGATTTACTTTTATTTGCATACAGACTCGGCAAGGAGGTGAGCTTAATGTGCAACAAATGTTTCCACAGTAGGCCAGAACTTGGTTGTGCCTGAGGTTAGGTTAGTCTGAAATAACAGCTGGTTGAAGAAAGATATGAGCTAATAAAGGGATTCATATTAACAGAGTTAACAACATGGATTCTTATGCTGCTAAACCCAGCTTGACAGCCTCAGCTGCTCCATCTCCATATTAAAAAGCAAAAATAAAATCGAAACCATAAGGTCATCTGTTGGAAAAAAATATATATATTTATAATAGCATACCAAATGGGAAAAATTACTGTGTTTTTATAATGTAAATTTAAGGCTATAATGGCAAGCCCCAAGTACTTATCGAGAGGTTTCTTCTATCACTTAACCACTGGTTTAACATCATTTTAATTCAAATGTCAATTTTCCCATGTTCTTTAGCCAAGGTATTAAATGAATGTGCAGGCAATTCTCTTGCAAGTATATTTACTTCACCATTTCTATTGTCTCACTATTTCGCCTGAAAGACCAACTTCATCCCAGCAGTCTTTCCACACAAGTAAAAAAAAAGAAAAGAAAAGAAGACGAAGAAAAAAACATACAAGCAAGACATTTTCGAAATGAAGTTTCTTTTTTAAGTTCCGCAGCCTCCACCGGGACTCAAACACATTCCTTAGTCGCAGCGAAGGTCACCAACCTATTAGTTTGGGTTCAGGAGATAAGGTTTGGAAAACAAAGCGGAGCAGCCAGCCGGCAGAAGAGCCCTGCAGCCCCGGCGTCGGGCTGTCTGCGCTCCGGTCGGTCAGCCTGCTGATCCCCCCGCCCTGCAGCTGCACTTCGCTCTCTGGGTAAATACTGGCCCAGGCTGGGATCATTCAGCCGTGTTTTCCTCCAGTCCAAACTGTTTCCACTCATAACCCCCGCGACTTGTTTGTCACCGGAATTGTCATTATTGTAATTAAAGGCTGAAGGGTGTTTTGAGGGGGGGGAGAGTCCAGGATGATGTTTAGCCGCGGCAGCAAGTAGAAGAATTAATAATAATGATGATTAAAAAACAAAGATAAAACGGGAAATTATTAGAAAGAACTGGTCTCCTTTTAAAGTATTTTGATGTTTCAAATTGACAACACTACAAAAATAATAACGCATCTATCGCAATTAAAACAAAAGAAAAACGTGCAAAACAGTTCAAATTTGTTATTTCTTTATTATGATTATTTCGAAAATGTTGGTTCTTTGTTTACAAACCGCTTGATTTTTAGCCAGCAACAAAGACACAGTACTCCGCTGTGGTCCCCGGTCGGTCCTCTGAGCGCCAGCCAGCCTGCCGGGGGAACCCGCCGCTCTGCTCCGCTCCGCTCTCCTCCGCGCTCCTCCGAGCTCCCGCAACCACTGCGCTCCGTCTTCCGGCCGCCACGTGCCTGTCGCGTGCGGGAGAGTCGCGTGGGACTCTTTTTACACGGCGTCGACCCTGTGGGGCGTGGCCAGTCAACCTCCCCCCTTACCCACCCCTAGCCCTCCGGTTCCACCCCCACCTCTTCTTTTAATACGGCGTCAGAAATACAGCAGAGGAAGCGGGTGTGAACTGGGATGTGCGCTGGGTGAGCATGCAGCCCAAACACGACAGAGTGCCAATCAAACATTCTGCCAGCCAAGACCTGTTCAGTCCTATTCTGTCTGTAGGCTATGCAACAATAATCACACCACTATTATTTTCTTTTCTTTTCTTTTTCTCTGATGTAGGTCAACATCAATCAATTCACCTTACTGTCTTTATGGAATAATGTGAAATTCATCAAATCAAAGATTCGAATATAAAGCTTCTCAATTACTTCTACAGCTTGAGCCTTCAAAATAAAGTTCAAGGAAGAAAATGGAAACTGTTAATGCAGGGAAGATTTCCTGAAGACTGACACAACTGCGGTTGCACTGTTACCTTTCAGCTTGGAAGTCCTGCCTGGATTTGATTACCAGGTCGGCCAGAACCTCCTGTGTTGGGTTTGCATGGTTCCACCGCCAGCGGCTCGTTGCTCTGATTTCCCCCCACAATCAGAAATCTCTGGCTAAAATTAGCCCAGTTCATGCCCTTGAACAATCCACCTATGTAGACCAATAAGACTATAATCTGTTCATTCTATTTATTGTCTTCTGTCCTGTATGTTGTTATGACTTTGTGATTTTTTTTTTTATTGTTTTGTTACTGCTGGCTGTAAAATGATTTGCCCCTTGGGGATAATAAAGACTCCTTGAACATTCAGTGACTTCTCACTATGCCTCAAAATGAAGGACTGCATTTGAGTAGAAGGAAGCCCAAATCTGACCACACTCTGGCCCTGAAACTCCAATATATTGCTGTCCGCTGTCCGTGCTTCTCCTCTGCCTCTCCTGCAGTCCAGATGGGATTCTCACTGCTCTCTGAGCAACAGCCATGAGGGCCTGGCTCTTCAGTAATGTGAGAGGCTGCAGCAGGCACACGGGAAAGGCAGGAAGCACTGGGAGAGGATGGAAGGACGGAACGATGGACGGATAGGCGGGCGGCTGGATGGATGGGTGGATGGATGGATAGATGGAGAGATGAATGGGTGGGAGATAAGAGGTGGCCAGATTGGACCAGGAAGACAAAGGCAAAGCGCGGCCACTTCAAACCTCCCCGGAGGCCGGCCCTCCCCTGCCCCGCGCACACACACACACCACCTCTCCACAACACACAGATGGCAGCAGGAGATGCGACAGGAGGCTGGTGACCAAGGTGGACAGATGAGGCATTAAAATATATATTACGCCATACCATGCAAAGATAATGCGCGCGCCAGCCGTGTTAAGTGGTTCGGGAAAAAATATATATAAATCAGCTCAGCTCTCTGAAGTTGAACCGCTTCGGCTTCGGATATCTGTGGGCCAGCACGACAACCGACCAGTTGGCAGCGCGGAAAAGTTGGCTAGAGTCAAACTTTTGGGCAATATTGCTGCTTGGCATACAATCACACGTGAACGTGGCTGTGTCGCCCACCTATCACTGTGGCACAGCTGTCACTGCTACAAGTCTGTACCCCCGCAATCAGATATCTGCATAGCACCGCTTCCAAGCAGGGAATGCATGACAGTGTGGTTTCAAGCAGAACCTGCTGTCGGTAGATGCTGTTGATAGCAGTGTTCTGAGTTTTTCCTCCTCCTTCCTTCCCCTTCCTGTCATTCCCCTGCATGCAGAACAGAGATTAGTTGATTTCTGTCTGCTTATTTAGAGTTACTTTTTTTTTTTTTTTTATCAAATAAAGTTTGAAAAATATTATCTGTATTGCAGTTTTAAAATTAAGTCACGTGGTACTTAAATCAACCCATTGCCTCACCTGCTACTGAGCAAGTACAAGCAAGTAAGCAAGCAAACAAACAATCAAAGTGTATGTTCAAAGTGTATTTACATATAGCTTGTGAATGCTTGTTTCCCATTGGCCAGCCGAATCAGACGAAACCATTTACAACGATCGCAGCCTCACACGTTCAATTAATTATGCCGCTTAAAGGAAAACAGGAAGCAGTGACACACAGCAACAGCTCGTCCACGCCGAGTCTGGGGGGAAAAGGTGTGACAAAGGTGTGTAACTGTCAGCGTGAACAGGATGTTTTCGAGTCGTCTTTCCCTCTGCAACAAAGCCCATTCCAATCAGTGCCGTAAGAGTGCGACAGTTAGCATTAGCCGGCATTGGGTGTTGGTGGGCGCGGCGACGCACTGTGACAAATTAGCATGTTTTCAAAGCTAAGTAACGCGCAACATTATCCATAATGAATGACGAACTCGGGAAAGAGGGCTGAATCACGAAACTACTGAAGAAAACAGGGTGTCGCATGCAGAGAGGGTCTCACAAGGCAAAAGCACTAAAAGCGAAGGAATTGCTAACGTAGTCTGGTCACTAGTACGTCACGAATGCTCATCGTGCATCGCTCGAATCTGCGGGGATTCCATCGCTTTAAATGGGCAGAACCTGCTTCAAGATGATTTAATAAACACAAAGAAGTTTCGTTGTTGGCAGTTTTTAAATGTCAAGTTAGTCTCAGTTGTGTGACTTCTGAAAAAGTGGACGTTATTGGGGTCTGGTCCAAATCACAACACATACACAGCCTCTTTGTATGTCAAGTGATTGTTAAACCAACGTCACAATTTTATTGTTGTGTTGTTGTGACATTTGCGCACACCCACACACACACACACACACACACACACATATATGTACTTATGTTTTCGATGGCTTTTGGAAATGAACAACTGGTCTGTATTAGACTTTGAATGTTGGGATGGTGACGCTTGACATATAAGAGCAACCAAATGAGACTTTGTTTTTAAAAAATAAATCTTCCCCTTTAATCTCCCTAGACGGCCCACAAAGGTCTGGACTTGACCCTGAAAGTCCCTCATTCCAGGAACCAGCCATGACTCTCAAAAGAAACCCTGGTGAGTTTAAACCGACGAGGCCGTCGCCGTTTCAGTCCCAGTGTTGCAGCCGTGCCGCTTCCTCTATTCCAGGGGGAATTGAGACTGTGTGTGAGACATGAAACTGACTTGTGATACCGCCTACAGGCCAGAGGCTTTGGGCGTCCTGTAGGTTGTGGTTTTTGTCTTGAAGACCTTTGAATTGTGCGTCAGACATTTGGCTGTGTGCTAACAAAAAAAATGTTTGGGGAACTTGATGCTTCATTTTAAAGTCCATCCAACTCACTGTTTAGTCTCCTTCATATCTGAAAAGCATAGTCAGGAAGAAGCAGGTATTGAAAATGGATGGTTGGAAAAGCAGAGCTCTTTTGTCCCACGTTAAATATCTTGGTGTTTAAAATGCATTTGCATTTGTATGCATACTGTTTTCGGGGCTCAAAGTGCCACTAAAACACAGACACAAACCTCAGTAATTGTGTATCTCCCTGCAAAGTCTAACTTGATGACTCAAGCTAACACCCAGAACCTTATTGTGAGCAACTTCTCACAGCGGTGCTACACAAAGAGGAAGTCAACACATAGCATCACATGCAGAAGCATGACTTCCACAAAGTGTTTGTTTAAAACGGATTCCTAGTCGAATGCCGACTGCATACCGGGCCATTATCAAGTGCTGACGTTTAAAATGTAGGCGACCACAAGTGCTGGGACAGTGTCAACCTATTTTTTTTTAACAGTATAACCATGTGAACACATTCTAGCAGATTCAGTCAGAGCATGAGACCACACACACACACACACACACACACACACACACACACACACACACACACACACACACACACACACACACACACACACACACACACCTGTGCTTGTGCTAATTCACTAATGTTTGCGTGATTAGACGTGATTTCAATACAAAAGCTTATCCTGGGGATGATCACTGTTGGCCTAGCTTGAGTTCAACAGTGATAATAGTAGTTGGGAGCAGAATTATATGGGAAATCCTGATTGAGAAGGTGTCGGTAGGACTGTAAAAGCTCACAACATCCGGTTCTCGATGCTTCCCTGTCTGCTCTTTCTCATCGACCGTTGTGTCACTTCAAGGGTGGAAATCGTAAACACACCAAACACATTCATGGCCGGATTAAACCTATGCACTTTGTACTTTATTCTACTTTCTGTGTTTGTTTTACACCCCTGGTACATTCATTTCCTTTGAGGTGGGCAAAGTTTTATCTTATCTCATCGTAATTTATGATTTGAAACTGGAGGAGGCTCCAACTCCACCAGGAGCAGTAAAGTCGCGCCTATGGTGGAACAAAGAATCTTTTCTTGGTTGGGCAAAAATGTATTTTGACTGTTCCCACAGGGCTAGCTTAGTTTGGTTTTTTGAATTGGCAAGAGTTGAAACTTCTCAACACAGTGCCACCCCAGGCGAGGAGGGGCATTGCGCCGTTAAGAAGATGTGTGGTGTTGAAGCTCATTCAGACCTTCGACACTGAACAGCGTTGGTGTTCGGGTGGTGGGTTCCAGTACTGCGACCCTCCTACGAGGAGCACAGTGGCAACATTACAGGTCAACTGTCAACTGAGATCTCTCGATTTCTGCTTCCTCCTGCCGTATCGCCTGGTCGCAGCATGTCCCACTTCCTCCTCAACCCCAAAACCACCTGACCTCAGCCACTTCTCTGTTACTCAATCGTCGATATATTTATACTGCGCAGGAGGAAGAGAGAGTTAATGTAGGAAACGCACTCCCTCCCGTGAAAACTGACACAGCGCGGCTGATTCACGCCACTTCGTACCGCCCAGGATCCCGTTGTTTCCATCCTGACTGCACCTTCGATGCATTATAAATAAATACCACCATCAACATGTAGCAGATTGCAGCACATTTTTATCAACTTTGGCATTTTTTTTTTAAACTAAAAAAAAGTCCCTATGAACTGTGATAAACTGCTACATACTTAAACCTTTAAATCCGAAAGCCTCGCAACAAGTCAAGACGTTTATCATCGCCTCAGAGATGTTTCCTTGCGCTCCTCTCCGGCACCTCGCGCACCAGTAGAGGAGTCTTTTTGCTGGTTGGTGCTCGTTGTGGCCTGCGTGCCGATTTGCTGCCGTTAGCACGTCGCAAGCGAAGCAGTCAGGTGGACGGCAGAGAGGGCCGCGCTTTTAACTGATCACAACAGCAGAGGTTCTCACGGCCCTAATCCTCTTTGGCTGTTATCTCTCACCCCTCCTCACCCGCCGCCCATCTCATCGGCTCACGTAGGGCTTAGACCCGAGCGGGTGGCGCCAACTTTCTCGTGCCTTTCTCCGCTGGCGCGCCTCTTACCTTTCCCTTTCAACCCCCCCCCTCAGATTATCTGTCTCGGTCGACGTCCTGCACTTTTTGTTCCCGCATTATCTCCCCCCCCCGAAAACCAAGGGCATCTGGGTCCGCGAGGGCCCTCCTCAGCCTCCGACTGACAAAAGCTGAGTCACCTTTTTTTTTTTTTTGGGGCGGGAAATCGAGAGCGCCGAGCCTTTTGAACGACACTCGCTAAGTCCCGTTTGAAGAGAAGCTCCGGTCTCTTATCAACAATGGACTCAGGCCTCCCGTGCGGGGGACTCTGATCAAACATAAGGCGCTTCATTAAAGATGGCGGGAAACTAAGCGGCAGCTGGGGAGAGAGGGAGCGGTTGAGGAAAAAAAGAGGGGAAAAAATAAAAGCATTTGAATAACAACTTTCTTTAGCGGCGCCGTCTTTATATCCGTGTGATGTAATTACGTTAAATCCCCCTAAAAAGCTGCTCGTGCCGCCACCAGCTCCCCGCGTCAGCGCGAGGCGGCGCAGGTTAATGTGGCCTTTTGCTTTGATATCGGCGAAATGAATCAACCTTTAAAGGCTATTAGCGTTATTAAAAAAATACCCCAGAGGCGGCGGCGGCGGCGGCCGCGCCACTCTTCTGTGTGTGTGTGTGTGTGTGTGTACTTGCAGTGGCTGCGCGAGTGTTGCAGTTAGTTTTAGATTATTGGGACTTATTGGAGTAACAGGCTAATGGAATTAAGGTGCTGGATTTCATGCGGCGGTGCCAAGACTCGGCATTAAAAGGATGCATGCTGAATAAATAGTGCTTTAAGCAGATGAGATTCCGACATGGGAGAGACTCGCCTGTCACTGCCGCATTGTTCGCTTGGCTCCGGTGCCGGCGGAACTGTCAAGTGATCTCGCGCGCTCCGATGGATGGATGGATGGATGGATGGATGGATGGAGCATTCGGCTAGCCAGCTCGTCTTTTTGAAAGGGCCGTTTTTTTTCTTTTTTCCTTTTTTCCCCTCCTGTTTCAGAAGCTGGAAGTTGACAAACTTTTCAAATGCGCCCAAAAAGCGAGAAGAAAACTTTTCCTGTTGCGCACGCACGCACGCACACACGCACGCACGAGCGGCTCTGTAAAGACCTGCTGGAAGCACACCTAAAGACACCCAACAGCCCCTTGATGGGGAAAAAAAAGAGCCCGGGTTTCTATACAGATCTATATTTGCCAGCTAATTATGTACATGAAAGGGAGAATCAAAATGAAATCCAAATATTTACCAAAATAAACTCGTGTTTTTGTTTCATTCCTCCGCCAGCCGTGCCAGAACACAGTCCTCTCTATTACAGATAATTCATCTGATGTTTGTGTTTGTCGGTGGATTAGCTGGGAGGCGTTGCTGTTGGCCCGCGCTGTAAAAACACTCTCATCTGTATTTTAATGGACTGCGAGGCAGTGGGAGGACGTGGCGCCGTGCCACGATTTCACACTGAAAGAGGGGGATCGTATATAGCAGGTAATCTATTTGTGAGAGTGGTTTATCCGTGTAAATGGAATTAGCGGATGGTTCGACGACACATTAAAAAGGGGTGCGTGTGTGTGTGTGTGTGTGCGCGTGCGCGGCCCTCCGTGCCAGAGGAGCCATATTTGATCGCTCTTAATTGGGATTCCGGCACCAAATAACTCTTTTTCCTTAATGATCCCGGGGATGGAATGCAGAAGGGAGGGGGAGTGAAAAAGAAAAGGAACTGCACGAATTCAGATTGTGTGCAGATGAGCGAGAGTGCACGAGCCGCGAGAAGAGGAGGCGCGGATGTGCGGCAGCGCGGATACCTCGGCTTCGCTCTTTGTCGGCAGTTTCCTGTCGGGATGAAGAAGTTGGTCTTCAAATGTGCAGATGCTTTCTTTTTCTTTTTTCTTTTCTAATTACATGGCGAACGTTTGAAAGCAGTACGACGGTGTGAGTGTGTGTCACACACACACACACACACACACACACACACACACACACATGCACGCACGCACCGACTCTTTGTGGCCCGTCGTGGTACAACGAGCCGAAGAAAAATCTGCCCGTCTTTTATCGGGAAAACCGAGTCGCAGTGGTGTCGACGTTGCGACGGCACCCAGTCAGGTTAGGCCCCGGCACGGCCTGCGCAGCCAACCAGGTCCAGGCCCTCAGGCTCCATGGATCCCAGGGTGGACGTCCCACTTTTTCAACACGAGGATATTGGAGCTGCGGCGGGCGAGTGGTGCACTTTCGGATGGGAGCCGCCCTCTTGAACCGTCGCCGCAGTCCATTTAGAGCCGTGCGGGAGTCTGATGGATGAGATGGAGTTGCAGTTCCTATTAGAAACAGACTCCTTTACTGAAAATGTGAATTTAATGTGCTTTTCTGTTGCATCAGGTCCATTTGGTAATTTCTGCAATCAGTTCTGAGCGTTAAAGTGTTGGAACTCAGGAGAGCGTCCATCAAAATGGGTCAAATTGGGAAGAGACGTCTCAGCAGAACCGCAAGGGGTCCGATTTTAAGAGTTCATTCTGTCTCCTGAGGCTTTGCAAACTTATATGAGTCAGGAAATAAGGAAAAAAGGATGTATACACAAAGGTTTTCAGTTTGTGGACTACTATTTACATGGTATAAACATCCATACGTGAAGACCAGAAACTCTATGAAAAAGTTTTACCCCAAACATACGTTAGAAATTAGCATTGTTGAATGATATATTACAGTAATTTCATTACTACTGCGTTTGTTCCATCACTCATTGTTGCTGCTCCATACTGACCTTTGGAAACTGAACCCCTGTCATTGTCCAAATCAGATTTACCGGAGAGCCTTGGGTTTTTTTTTTCTTTTGTTTCGTTCTTTCCAATTTTCCCTTTAGAGTTTATACTCATGGCAGCATGTCGGTGTATATGGAGAAGAATTATACTAGACATTATGGCCCATGTTTGTCCTAATTTATTCTTTATTTATCCTGAAAGTTCACAATGACAAGCGTTTCCTCTTCCTCCTGGGAGTCCAGGCAATGAAAACCCCCCGACGAAAATCCCCAAATCCTCCCACAAAACAGAGCAATGCCAAAAACATACAGACAATACACACACACAGAACAAAAAGAGGCCATACTGGAAAGCACTGAACAATAATGGACATAATAAAACCTTTATTTATTAACTTTATCACGTTATCATTTTTTTGTTTGTTTGTTTTGTTGCACATATTGGCTGTTTTACGTGTGCTTGTTTGAGACAAATAAAAATCAAATCAAATCAAATCAAATCATGGCTCTAGAACACCTCAGTTTTGCTAGAATCATATGTGCTGAAGGGTTCCCCAAGTGTTGGTTCTCACAGTTTGGGAGAGGGTTGAAAAAAAAGGGTTGAAACACGAAAAAAAAAACCTCGGAGAGAGTCGGAGACTCCTGCTTGGCTTTGGTTTCACACCCCCCTCCCTCTAATGGACTAATGGCCGTGCTCGGGAGCGAATCATCAGCAGCTTCCCCTTGTGGAATCCCCGCCCCCAGCTTCCGTTTCCGCTTTATCGCCCGTCTGGCCCAAGTTGGCGCGAGATGGTCAAAGGATGGGAATAAAAAAGGGGATGTGAGCTGCGAGCAGAAAAGAGGATGTGGTTCCCGGACCGTCCGCTTCTTTTTGCTACTTTCCGGCCATGTGATGCTGACGGCAAAAAACCCCCCAAAAAAACAAAGTCGACGCCCTGAGGAGCTGCCGCTGCCACCCGCTGGTGGGCGGGGTCATCTGCGGCGCTCCGAGGTCGGCTGTGTGCAGGTGTCGGGCAGCGGGATCAGATCATTTGAATGTCTGAAGGGAGAGGAGAGTGTCTGGGCACTGGCTGTGAAGAAAGACAAGAGGAGGAGGAGGAGGAGGAAGGAGGAGGGTGGTGGTAGTGGGGGGGGTGTCCGGTCATGCTCAAGCTCGGCGCCTTTGAGAACCAAGAGGGGGAGCGACACACAGGAAGAAGGGGGGAGGAGGAGGAGAAGAAGAAGAAGAAGGAGAAGAGGAGGGAGAGAGAGAGCCCGGGCTTCATTACCACGTCAATCTGAAGGGGTTGGTTGGGGTGGTGGGTGGTGGTGGTGGTGGTGGGGGGTTGGAGAGGGAGAAACAGGCCAGCCAGGGCCCAGCAGTGGGGCCGGATCCATATGGTGCTGCCGGCTCTGGAATGAATAGTGAATGGAGCGGCTGGGCTGCTGGGCTGCTGGAATCTGCCTCCAAGCCTTTGTGAGCAGGATGACCAAAGACAAGAGGGAGCTCTGCAGATGGCCCGCGCTATAAATAGGTAGCCAGTCTATCTCCGTGCTGTCACTCTCCTTGTCTGTCAGCCTCCCGGCACCCCCACCCCCTTCACCACCACCACCACAGCCCCTCGTGCTGCCAGGCCCCCTGGACATCACTGATCATCGGCGAGACCGGCAAATGAAAGGCTCCTCCGTCTTCTCCGCCGAGCCCTTTGCTTAAACCCCCCCGCCCCCAAAACCTCCGCCGCCTTCGAAACTCCCACCCGGGTTTGCGGCAGATGCGGGCGAGGTGTCGGGTTTGATGTTGCGCGAGCTGCTGCAATTTTTTTTTTCTTTTTCCGAACAGAAGCAAAAGAGACGCAACACCAGCCAAGGGCCGAGGGGGAGATTTGAGCAGTTGTGTTTTCAGTCCAAAACTTCTCGCAGATGGACTTTAAAGTGAGTGATAAATCCGTGTCCAGATTGAGGGTCCTTTTGTCATTAAACTAAGCCTTAGCGCTGCTGTCCATCTGGCTCTGTGTGTGTGTGTGTGTGTGTGTGTGTGTGTGTGTGTGTGTGTGTGTGTGTGTGTGTGTGTGTGTGTGTGTGTGTGTGTGTGTGTGTGTGTGTGTGTGTGTGTGTGTGAGCGTGCGCGCGCACCCATGTCTTTGTGTATAGACACTGGACATGATCTGATAGCAGAAAGAGCACTTCAAGCCTTCCTTTTAAAGCGTTGCTGACTGTAGCGTGCTATAAGATAGCCTTCTCCACACACACACACACACACACACACACACACTCGTCCTGCGTCTTATAAACACGTCTCTCTGCCTGCGTGTCTTGCGAGCAGCCCCAGACTTGGAGGTGCCCTGCGTGTTGAGCTAAAACCAAAGATAATTGTTGGGAGGGACGGAGCTCAAGAGACAGACCTGCGGAGACGGTTAACGACGACGCGGGTGTGTGTGTGTGTGTGTGTGTGTATGCGCGTGCGCACGCGCTCCCATAAGCAGTAAATCACAGTAAACACAGTGAAGCAAGTGGCCTGGATGACTTGCGTCTGGACCACACAAAGTAAAAGGTATCAATCAGGCTGAAGCTACCGTGGAATATATGGCGTCACAAGCACTTGCATGCTAGCAGACAGACAGACTGACAAGACAGACTCTGGCCCGGTTTCATCCGTAGGTTTGCAATAAACAGACAGAAAATATATCTTCATGCAAGCCAGGTGCGTTTGTGTCGCACAGACGGCGTGGATAAATAAAACTACACGCGTTTTTAGACGTTGCTCAGCAACATCACAGAAGTCAACGGTTGGTGGTGTTTTCTTCATGGATCAGGCCGTCTAATACATTTTTGCTGTGGAGTAAGGGAGATGCTAGCTGCGTTTCCATTACCCCTAGAATTGTGCAAAACCTAAATATTGCAATAAAAAACTCTGTTAATGTAAACGCCGAAATTTCGAAAAACCTATCATATATGGCTAAAAGGTTTCAAAGCTCTCATGAGCTGGTTTTTCAGACGACACAGAGGTTTATCGCAAAAGTGTCATGGAAACACTTGTTTCACATTAACGCGTCACCAGACATGACGTACGGGGGGTCACGTGACCAGTGCAGTTCAAGTGACAATCGCGCGCTATGTTTGGACGAAGGAGGAGACAAAATAGTTTTGACAGGTAATCAAAGAGAAAAATATAACAACCATTCTTGACAGTAAACAAAAAAAAGCAAACGTAATTCTTGTAAATCTCGCGGGACGAGATTGTACGAGAATTACGGCTCAGGCGCTTCACACCATTCAATGGAAACACCTGCAAATCGCAATTGTACTTTGTGGAAATTTTCGAAATATCGCTTTTATTTTGCGAAAAACTGTAATGGAAACGTAGCTAATGATAGCGAAAGCCTTCAGTCCGACAAGTTTCATTCCTCATTTTCAAATATATGGTTTCTAGCTAACTAAGCTGTTCGCCCTGTAGTTTTTTTGAAGTCTTTGTTTGGGGTTTTTGGTGCCGCACGTGCCGGTTGCAGGTAATGACGGTGCGCTCTAAACACCTCTCAGACGAGTGATTGCTCTCTTGCGGTGAACGCCGCCGGCTGATGTCGACAGTTTCGACCTCAGATGTGATGCATCTGATGACGTCCTCGCACTGCCTGGATGTGTTTTCAAAATATGTCTTTAATTGACTCTTAATAGCAGTTTGGGACGATACAATTATAGTTATCAGAGCGCAAATGCCTCTTTTTTAAAGCAAATATTTCTTCACAGCTACTGTGAAATATTAAGTAAAAAAATAATGTGAGTTTAATTAACAAATATTGTATATTTTCACCTGATTTGAAAGAAGACAATTGAAACCCTTTGCTGCTCCTGAACTGTCTTGTCCTGCCCCCCAATGAGAAAAAAAAACTTTTCTGCTATAAATAAGAGAATAAATGCCTTGTTTTTTTGTAAGAGGAAGACACTGAAAGCTCCTCCCAGTAGAAAACGCCCCCATCTGTTTCAACTCCAACTGTTTTGTATCTTTACTTCTAGATGGCAGAGAGCAGGGACATGGATTTTCATAAGGGAAGAAGCAGCCAGTCACTTTATGCCTTTTGAAAAAATGCTGAAAGAAAACAAAACCTGGTGGCATTTATCAACTGGATTGAGGGTTTTCTTGTTTGGGCTGTTTGGCAACGGTCATTATCTGCTGCAGAGCCTGTGTTTCTGTTTATCTCGGACGAGGTGCTATTATCAGGCATGATGAACGCGGATGTCCGCGGAGATATCTGCGCTGCGGCGCCGCGACGTCACGAGTGCCTCAACCCGGCGGCAAGAAAAGGTCATGTGACTGCAACACACTCTGTCATTAGAAGAGCAGAGTCCTTCTTTCCCAGGAGTTACAAAACAGTTCCTCTTCTTCTTCTGCACCTTATCTTTCTTTTTATTGTATCCCAATGAGAAAATTCTAGTAAAATTATGGTTGTAAAAATCTTCGTCTTATTCGTCTTCGTCTTCTTCTTCTTCTTCTTCTTCTTCTTCTTCTTCTTCTTCTTCTTTTTCTTCTTCATCTTCTCCTCCTTCGACCTCTAGTTTTCCTTGTCCCTTGCCTGGTGTGGGAGCGGCTGCGTGCCGCCGTCAGCTGGAAGCTCGGGCTCCCACCTGTCCAGGGTTGCGTTCACCTCCGTGAGCTGCTCAAGCTTCCCGGGCCACTGGACGGAATTAGCGAGAGACCCTCGCGGAGATGGAGGCAGCTGAGAGGAGCAGGACAGATGGGGCAGGGATCAAGGCCTCGCACCACCGCCACCACCACCCCCTCTCGTCCATCTGCATCGCTGCCGCTCGTTTTTCCTCCTCTTCTCTTTCTTTCTGTCCTTCTTTCTTTCTGTTTGATTCTTGTAGGCTTTTTAGCGAAACCCGATGACTCATGCGACGCAAAATTTACGACGTCGTGTCTCTGTCGGCGAAACTCTCTGAACCTCTTCTCGCTCGCTCTACTTTGAACGCCAAACCCTCTGTGATGTCACAAAGGGTACGGGCGTTTCACCTACACCTGACAACGCATCAATGCTCTGCCTATTTCCGAGCATATGGACAACTTGACAAAAGCAGCAATTGTAACTGAGAATTTTTGCTTGTCTGCTACAAACAGGGGGCTAAATATCTTTTCTGAATAATGCTTTGCTCGACCCACTGGAATCCAGAATGTCAAAGACAAAGGACAAACAGATTTTGTCACTGTTCTGGAAGTCAGCACTTTGTGATGTCACAAAGGGCACAGCGCCCCTAGTGCGATACCTCACCCAGGTCCTGCTCTGGTTCCTTCCGATTTTGGCGGAAGGTTCTACCGAAGCGTCAGGAAGCTAAGGCCGCGCACGCTAGCCGCTGGCTGTAAACAGAGGGCTAAGTCTGGCGTTTTCTTTGTGTGACGTCGTTCTGTTTGCAGTGCACTACTTTGGGAGTGAAGGATTTCATGCAGCTCAGTCTAATCTGGCAACCTGCCCTACCCATGCCCCCCCACACACACACACACACACACACACACACACACACACACACACACACACACAGGTCGGCACACTCAGCAGCAGCAGCAGCAGCAGCAGCAGCGGTAGCGGCGGAGAATGACAGACAGAGGGACAGAAGTTGTTTTTGTCGTTTCCTCCTTCTCCCTCTTCTCCTGCATATGGTCATCCCTCTCTGGCCGTCCCGCTGTCTGTCATTACAGTAAATCAGAGGGCTCTCCGGCTTTATCCCAGCGCCCTTCTGGCTGCGATGGCTGCAGCAGATGTTGGAGCGCGGGACAAAATGGATTTTCCCCCCGCCGAGAGCAGCTTTTCTTGCCCTCCTTAATGGAGGCTCCTTGAAATGCTAATGCGCCGCCATTAGTATAGCGGTGGTCCGGCATAGTGATGGTGGTCGGGGTGGGAGGGGGTGCAAAATAAAAAAGAAAAACCCAAAACCAGCCTGAAGCTGGAAAACATTTGCTGCTCCAACTTTTTGACCAACCTCCACGAGATCGATCCTGGCCGTACCGGGAGAGGAGAGCTGAGATATTCATCCAGCCACACACGGAGTTCAGGGTGGGATGGCCCCCATCCCCACACACACACACACACACACACACACACACACACACACTCGCAGTGCCGAGCTGAAAGGAGGGATAATGATTCTCCAGCGTGTGAATGGGACACAAAGGAGTCAGTTTCAACCGGGAGTCACTTTCTCAAGGATCAGGTGGCCATTTCTAAAAAAACAGAGATGCACTCGTGCATCCATACGCACGCACACGGGCGTGCACACACACACACACACACACACACACACACACACACACACACTGCTCCCTCTTGTTGAATGGGATGGCGGGGGAGCAGAGATGCTTTGCATGAGCAGCAGCAGCAGCAGCATTTTTAAAATCCTGGAGTTTAATGTGAGGGGGGGGGCAGTTGTCGAAATTTGTTTCTGTTTTTTAAAGTCGGGGTTTGAAAGGGTTTTTTATGCCCGGGACAGATGTGGCTGTTGCACATGCACGCGGAATTCGCTGCAGCAGCAGCAGCAGCAGCAGCAGCAGCAGCTCCGTGCACACTTGTGTCTTGGTGTCGCCTGTAAAAAAAACCAAAACAAAACACTGGAGGCATTTGCCCTTTTTTTTTTTTGGGCGATTACTTTCATAACCACGGCCCTTTCACACACACACACACACACACACACACACACACACAGACACACGAACGCGTGCACGCCCGCAAATGCAGATTTAGCGGCTCGGACACTCTTGTCCGTGTCAGCAGCTGGCCGCGGCCGAGTCGCGTCGACGGAGCTCGTGCACGCGTGAAAGCGTGTTGTTGGCGCGCGTGCACGTGAGCGCGTCGTGCGCGCCGAGCCTCAGCAAAGCCTGCTGCTCTGCTCTGCTGCGCTGGCCAGGCCATGTGGCCACTTTAAAGCTCCTTTCTGAGAGTCCTGTGAAGTTGTTAAGGAGCTCCACTACACTGGCAGTTGGCTCTGGGAATCCCTTTGCCAGCTGTAGCCCGCACGCACGCACGCACACACACACACACACACACACACACACACACCCTCCCTCTCTGCCTCTCTCCCTCCGTCTCTCATGCCCCCCCCACTCCTCCGTTCCTCTGTGCTCGCTCCCATCCTCCCTCTCCTCTCTCCCCCACCCTCCCCCGCCTGTATTTGTCTGTCGGCCGCTTGCTGCCGCGCCTTGTTCTCCCTCTCTCCCGCACGCCCGTCCCTCGCTCGCCCACCCCCCCCAACCCCCCCCAACTCTCTGTTCCCGGTTCTGAACGCGCTGTCTGCATAATCTATGTAGTGAAACATCATTGCGGACCTTCTGTCTCTGCTGGCACGGCTCCGGCTGCACATGTTTTGCTCGTGTATACCTGCTCCCATCGCTGGAAATGCACTTTGGCAACGGACGCCGAGCCACGTGTAGCGATGGCGGCGGCTGCGGCGGCTACTTAGGAAAACAGAAAAACAACAACAAGACAAAACAACAAAAAAAACAGGCGTGTGCCGGAGGAAATTGATTGCGTGAAGATGCGCTTTATTTATGAAGCTCAAGATTTGTCTCAGCGAAGGACCAAGAGTTGCCAAGAGTTTGTCCTTTTCGTCTTGCCTAGTGTATTTTTAAACACCCAGTTCTTGAACTAAGCTCCCTGTGACTTCACAAAGGGCAGTGATACCTCTCCCATGTTGGTGACAACACTCCCAGTCGGGTGTTGGTTGCACCATCTTAGAGTTTTGGTTCCTTTTAAAATGTTATAGAAGTTACAACAGAACCACAATTTAAAGTTTTTCGCATTTTTTTTTGCGGGAGGCTGTAAACAGCGGGCCATGTTATTATTATTATTTCCTTCATCCTGGAGACCTATGGATATTCCTTGTTTATCCAGGAATCCGATATGAAGGTGTAAAGCGTCACTGTTGCCATCATGGATACCACCACTTTGTGACGTCACAAAGGGCACGCGACGGCAATGTAAGGACTCCGGCTCCTCGTGTTGCTGTTTGTCGCCTTTGTTTTCCACCAAACAAAAGTGTTGGAGCGACGACAAAACATTA
The DNA here is from genome assembly GCA_009823395.1 of Thamnaconus septentrionalis. Taxonomy (NCBI): domain Eukaryota; kingdom Metazoa; phylum Chordata; class Actinopteri; order Tetraodontiformes; family Monacanthidae; genus Thamnaconus; species Thamnaconus septentrionalis. The sequence goes on from CM020517.1 coordinate 9,588,828, forward strand.
GCTGCAGGAAGAAGAATCATCTGACCTTTTTTGTTTTGCTAGCGGCTGTAAGCAGAGGGCTAAATATGCTGGATATCTATCTTTGTTGTAACTTTGCTTTTGTTCATTTTCCATTGACATTAAAGCACGTGTTTTCTGCATATCCCATGATATTTTTTTCTCCTATGAGGTGGGTCACCAAAACCCTCCATCCATCTGCTGCCGCTCCGGCTCCTCTGTCAAATTTTAGAACCCAACCCGTAATTACTTTTGCGAGGATTTTACATCGGAGCCCAGCATGGAAATAAAAAAAATGAGTTCAATAAAAAAAACAAACATACCGACAGATGGATGGAGGGACGGACGGACGCGGTCCTCATCTCAGCCTCTCACACTTGAGGCTTCTTTTTTCTCTCCCTCCCTCCTGGTGGCCCACGGTGACGCTGGAAGGTTGCGTGGCCGTCTGAATTTGGCTGACCTTTAATGGAGAGCGGAGAGCAGGTGCACTCGCTCCCAAGGTCCGCCGCCCGCCGCAGCCCGCTGCACATCTGCTGGAGTGGAGGAGCCGGCGAGGAGGAAATTTGCCTGTATTGTCATCAGCTCCATTTTGCGGCCGCCGGCCGTCCCTGGCTGCAGGGTTACCGGCGAATCGCTGGAAGGACGGAGCCGACGATATCTTTTCACCGAGCTGCCGAGATTCACTCGGGCGGGCCACTTGTTTTTTATGAAACTACTATATATATATATATATATATATTTTTTTTTAAAAAGAGAGAAAAAAAATCCTGGACAGCTGATTTGATTTCATACCTGGGCAGATTTGTTTGTTTGTATGTGTGTGTGTGTTTGAAATAAACATTCCAATATTTGAATATATATGTATGTGTTAGATTAATAAAAATGAATAAAAATGTTAAAACTAACTCCTTCAAATTTCAATTAGGACATATTTTATAATAGATTAGTTTAGGGATGGGCGATGGTGGTGCAGTGGTTTGCACTGTCTCCTCACAGCAAGAAGGTCGCTTGTCAAATTCCCGGTCTTTCTGTGTGGAGTTTGCATGTCCTCCCTGCGTCAGCGTGGGTTCTCTCCTGGTTCTCCGGCTTCCTTCCGCAGTCCAAAAACATGCATGTGAGGTGAATTGGAAAGTCTAAATTGACCGTGTGTGTGTGTGAGTTGAACAAGAATGGCTGTTTGTGTTGATGTGGCCCTGTGATGAACTGGCGACTTGTCCAGGGTGTCACCCTGCCGTCGCCCTATGACACCTGGCAGAGTGAGTTCAGGAAGAAGCGGGTATTGAAAACGGATGGCTGGACAGTATCGCGATAAAAATCCTCCCACGATCCTTCACTGTTTTGCCTTTTTTCTCTCATCTTTTCACGCAGCGATGAGGAGCGACACAAACTTTACACTAGCTGAACGTCCGTCTGCAAAATTCCACCTTGTCTTTCTCCCAACAGAAACACTAATCAGTTGCCGTTTAACCCGTTTATCCCTAAAAACATAAAAAAGTTCAACTCTGCTTTTCCGTCTCCGCTGGTTTCCGACTCGCCCGCTCGTCTCAACCGACTCAGTCAAACGAGGCTCTCTCTCCTCTCCTCTCCTCTCCTCTCCTCTCCGCGACGCAGGACCCCTCCTCTCATTAGCGGGCCAGGGCTCCCTCCCTCCCTCGCACCGACCCCCCCCTTCCTCCTTCCTCCTTCCTGCTCCTCTTCCTCCCTCCACCCTCCTCTTCCTCCAGAGAGGGGCCGAGCAAGCTGGCGTCCTCTCGCTCCACAGATGTCTCTGTTCCTATAGGGCTCTCGCTGCGAGGAGATGTGTTGGCAATCCTGTGAAACACACCTAGCGTGCGTGCGACACACACACACACACACACACACACACACACGCTCACATTTTTTTTCCTTTTCTTTCTGTGCAAACACACGCAAGGAACACCCGGGCGCATGGTGTGATACTGCTGTTGTCGCTGCTGGAGTTGGGGTGTGTGTGTGTGTGTGTGTGTGTGTCTGCGCGCTAGGTGTGTGTGCGCTCGCTGGCGTCTCTGCACCGCTTGTTGCCTCCGTTTCCCGCGTTTCAAAGAGAAGTGAGGAGAAGGAAAGGGAGCAGTGTGCGTGTGTGTGTGTGTGTGTGTGTGTGTGCGTGCGCGCCTCGCGACGCATCCGGTGTGACAACCTGCTGCAGCTCTCAAGTTGGGGTGTGAGGAGGGTTGTCACCGCCACATACCTGAGGCTGGCGGCATTAGCACCTGTTCGTCAGCGAGCGTCGCTTCTCTCTCTCTCTGTTTTTGCCTTTTTCTTTTCATCCCCAAAGTTTTTGTTTTTTTTAGCTGCTGCTGCTGACGCCTCCTCGACTCCTCCGTCGTTGGATGGAGACGAACGCTTCCTTTCGGCTTATTTCCCGTTTTTTTTTTTTTCCTTTTCACCCGCGAAACGTTCCTCTTTTTCCCCCCTCTCTTCCCCGAGACGCCTGTTTGGGCTGCCACGTCGTCGTGTTTCTCCTGTTTTTCAGCAGTCGTGCTCTGATATGTTCTCATGCTGGCTTTACTGTTGTGCGTCGCTCCCTCGATGTGTGTGTGCGCGCGGTGTGTGTGTGTGCGTGTGTGTGTCCACAGCATGGCAGTCCATCTGTCTCCAGGAGAGCAGCTTCCTGCTCTCTCTCTCCCTCTCCTTCTCATCTCTGCCACTGTAGAAACACACAACCTGGTCTGACATCCGCTCGCGCACGCACACTCACACTCACACACACGCACACCGATGCGCACGCGCCTGCGTATACCTTCTGTCTGTCTATCTGTCTGTCTGTTTGCGGACACACACACACACACACACACACACACACACACTATGAATGTCTTTCCGCACACATTCCCCATAAAGCTCATCAAAGCCGGTCATCTGCCTTCCTTCTGTCTCCCGGTCTGCCCGCGTGTCTGCCCGTCTATCGGTCCCACTTCCAGCCGGTCACAAACGACGGGCGTGGGCTAGGGTGCGGCGGCGGCGGCAAAGGGGGGGGGTTTCACACGTGCCATTTTGGCTTCCCCCACCCACCACACACACCACCCGAAAAGCTCGGCTCGAGTGCTAAAATGGCACAAAATGGCCGCGTTGACGGTGGAGGAGGGAAAAAGAAAAAGTAGCCGCGGCCGCGCCCGGCGGAGTTGGAGGGTTGGGGTGGGTCGTATTGACCCCCCCCCCTCTCGGCGCTGTGGGACGGGCGGATCGATCGGCCTCACTGCCGATCAGTCGAGGCTTTTTTTTTTTTTCCACCCCACCAATGATGGTTCAACACTTCCTGGTTTGCTGAAGAACAGCAGCGGCGGTGCTGCTGGGTAGGGAGTGTGTGTGCAGGCCTAGCACAGCACAGGCGTGTGTGTGTGTGTGTGTGTGTCCGAGGGGGACATTGATTGGAGCTATTTCTGCGTTGCCACATGACAGATGCAGGCTGTTCACAGCAGAAACGTCAATGCCCACACCTGCTCTGGTGGTGAGTGTGAGGCATCGCTGATGACTGCCTGCGCCGAGCCAGACTGAGGGGGGCTGACAAAGTAGAAGGACGCCGTTTAGTTTAGTTTTTTTTGGGGGGGTGGTAGCCGTCCGTCCCTGTCGGAAGAATCTCTGCTGCACCTTGACAAATCTTGTACGAGAAGAAGAAGAAGAAGGAGGAGGAGGAGAAGAAGGTGTTTTTAGGGTGTAATTCTCCTTTAAAAGTTGCAGACCGGTCACCCTGCGAGCCATCTGACAGGCAGTGTGGGTTAAAAAGTGAAGAGTGGGATGAGAAAAAAAAAAATCCCTTTCTGGTGCGCAGATCTGCTTAAAATGAGAAATGGGGAAATTCGGAGAAAAAAAAAACCCAACAAAGGGAAAGCCAGTGCTGAACGCCGGGGCGTGTTTGACGCAGGTAGGATTATAGGCCCTAATAAGTTCTAAATGATAGTAATGGCCATCTGTTCGCCTATAGGGAGCTCCCAGCCAGCTCCGGCTTGGCACGGCGAGCCGCACCGCCACGGAGAACCAACTCCTTTGAGCGTCGGGCACTTAGAGCGCCGCCGCCACCGCCACCGCCACCGCCACCGCCGCCGCCTCGGCTGCCGCTCCATTCAGACGTCGACGCGCTCGTGACGGCAGACGCTCAAAGCCAGACTCGAAGACGAGGAGTGCAACTCTCCCCTCCCCCGTCACTGGGAGCGCCGTGATGAACGCGGCGGTTAGCTCGAGCCGTCAGCTTGCATCCCTCCACGGGCCGTTAATACCGACCAATTACACGCGATGGCGGCGCGGGGAAATAAAAACTCGCACGTGCGGGCGTCGTCCCGACGGTACGGCTTTAAATAGTGCGAAGACAGAACACCTGAATGTCACAGCATGTGTGTGTGTGTGTGTGTGTGTGTGCCTGCACGGCTGCATTCTGTCCATGGTAACTGTGGCCTCTCCATCTGTGTGTGTGTGTGTGTGTGTGTGTGTGTGTGTGTGTGTGTGTGTGAGCATGAGCATCAGGGCTCTGGTCTTAGCCCCGTGGCAGGTGTCTCATCCCTGTGCAGTGTTTGCAGTCTGGCCCCTTTAAGCGCTGTTGCCTGTCTGACGGAGATTACACGCGGACACACACACACACACACACACACACACACACACACACACTCGCACACACATGCGCACACTTAGCGAGCAGATGGGTTCAGACCGCAGATCCCACAAACATACAAAGCGAGGCCAGTTGAATGTATAGACGTCTGTGTGTGTGTGTGTGTGTGTCGGCGAAACCACTTGCGACAAAACAAAACAAAAAAAATAGAAAAATGTATTTGTTCATCTGTTTCTGTATTTCAAGTATCTGTTACCCATATCTGTGTGTGTGTGTGTGTGTGTGTGTGTGTGTGTGTGTGTGTGTGTGTGTGTGTGTGTCTATTACTTTTTCCCCTCCGTGTTTCCGGCTCCATCTTAGCTAAAGCTATTAGCGGGCCAAACATTCTAATCCCGTCGCCCGGAGATGAGAGTCCCTGCGCTTCCTCCTCTATCTGCCGTCGCACGTCCTCGGTCCCGTATCAAGGCTAGCTCAGCCGGGCTAAAATATATCTCCCCCCCACCCCGACTCCTCGTCCTCTGCAGTTTTTTTTTTTTTTTCCATTCATTTTTTTCGCGCCCTCCCTTTACTCATATCAAAAGCAGGAATTACCGTCGCGGGCCGGCTGAGATGCTCCTCTAATGCGCCACGCATTCACCCCCACCCGCTCTTATCGGGCCTTGTGTGGCTGGGATAAAAAATGCTACGCTTTGCTAAATGTTAAAGTGCCCGAGGCTACAAGCGGCACCAAAAAGCCTGCTGACACAAGAACATGGATTGCCTGCTGTAAATCTAGACGGGCATATCAAGGGTCATATATTCTTATAGCTACAGCAGGCGAGTTTTTTTTTTTTTTTTTACGAGAAGGCGCTTCAGCGTGATCAGGGCTTGCGGAGAGCATTCAGCAATCCCTCCACCCCACACCCTTCGCTCAAGTGCTCGATTCATCACAGTAAACCCTAATTATTGCCTTGTTTGGAACCAAATGCAAGGTCCGGCAGCTTTCTTACGAAGAGGAGCTTCTTCCTGGTACAACGTCTATTTCCAAAAGGTTTGATGCCTCCCATAATCATGCAAATGTGTGTGATGTAGTGTTAATGAACTCCCCAGAAGTGAGAAAAGTCCATCCTCTTGTCCTCAAGCGTTAAACTGTGCAGTTCTGGAAACTCTTGGAGGCCCTTGTGATGCCACAAAGGCCGTCGATACCACTCGCGAGCTCACACCATCAGTTAGCTGAGACCCAAACATGTGTTTGGACTGTTTATAATGATATTAATAATAAAGGATTGGATTTATATAGCGGTTTTCTAGGCACTCAAAGCACTTTACATTGAACCCATTATTCATTCTGCATTGTGAAATGCACCTCCACTCTGGAGTCTGTGATGTAAAAATAAACATCTGAAAATGGCTCCACCATCATGATAATTCTAATAATAGTAATAATGCTAAAACCCAGTGCAGTGATTTCCTAATCCTTGTTGACACATAACGACAATAATAACCTTCCTTTACGAACAATCCTTCACCAAGCTGTAATTGAATCGTATCACTCCTCAGTAGTGACTCCATGAAAGCCTGTTGGATGCTTTTTGTTCCCCGCTGGACGGCAGTAGCGGCGGCGCCATGGCAGCGTCCACTTCATTGGAGGAACGCAGCCAAAAACAATCAAATGTCTGAGTATAATCTAATAATATATGAATTCAATAACCTGATTCATTGGAAGGCTGATTGTTGGAGATGAATGGCTCCCAGTGGCTCCCAGTGGCTCCCCCTTTCGCCGTCCCAACACACCAGAACCACACGTAGCCGGGGCCAGTTCTCGCTCCGGCCCAGTTACTTCCCGGAATCTTTCCTGGTCAACTCTGTAAACACGGCATTGTCTGAAACATCATCGTATTCTTGCGGCGCTCGTTTTTTCCCCTTCTCCCTGCCAATGGCCACGTCCCAAACCATGAAACTGGGCCCGGGGGCTCGGGGGGCCGGGAGCCTGAGCTTGTCGTTCACAGCCGAAGGATTTATTTGCCGTCGACGGCGTCGGCTCTGATTTGCGTGTTCTAACCAGGTGATGCGCAGTGGGAAGTGCGGCTGTGTGATAGCGATACACGTTATTTTTTTTTTTCAAGATAAATGATACACTGATGTCAGCGAGAACATATTTTTTTCAAGTAATTTCAATAGTGACACCAGGTTGTGTTCTGCGCCCCTCCCCCAGCTACTACGTGTTGCAGGACATGCCTCCCTCTGGGTGCTGCCCCCTATCTGCTGAATTCTCAATGGCGCTAATGTTGCTAGCGAGCTCCTGCTTCTTTAAACACGCCGTGCTTCTGGTGTTCTTCTCCTTCTTCCGCCCTCAGGGACTAAACTTGCAGCGCCACACCAGGCCTGGCATAGATACTACAGTCGGGAAATTTTTTAAAGACGGCTTCGTGTCAACGCGTTTATTTTCTAGACTGTTTTCGAAAATGTGCGGTTTCAAAAGAATCCATCTCTGTTGGCCCCCTAAGTGTTGATCCGATCCCGCTTCTTTCAATCTGATACCGATACCACTGTTGGGATCTGCCTGCCTATCCCCCGACCGTCGCGCTAGCACTAAATCCTCCTTCCTGTGAAGCGCAGCCTCGGCTCGTCGCTCATCGATTCCGACCCTTTCTGCGCCGACGTGCAGCTGTGCTTCTCGCCCCGGATCGGGTTTTCTACTTCTGTCACGCTGGCGCTCTGAATCCTTTTTCTAATTTTACAGACTCGACGAAGGTGACGTCGGGAGAGCCTTTGTTTTTCAGCCGCGTGGCGCACAGATGCTCCCCTGTGCTGCTCCCAGCTGCCGTCGGATCCTCCATGTGACCGCTCGCTGGTCGTCACACGCGGCGAGGACGAGGCGTCACGGATGACGCTGATAAATGGGGCCTTAAAGGCCGCATTCTGTTTGCGTGTGCGTGCGTGTGTGTGTGTGTGTGTGTGTGTGTGCGTGCGCGGGCGCGTGCACGAGAGCAGCTTTGTCCTAGTCCCCAGCTGTGTGTGTCCACAGGGGCTGGATGTCCAAACAGGAAGAGGTGTCAGATGGCCTGGGGACCCATCTCCAGGACACGACAACTGGAGCTTCTCTGTGTGAATGCGTGCTGGTGTGCGATTGCCCAACACACACACACACACACATAGACAGACACGCACACACACGCACACTAAAAGCATATGTCGCAGCAGCAGTTTGTCTTCATTCCCGCAGCAGCCTGGAAAGATGTTCTGTCGTCAACAGCCTCCATCCTGCTCTCCAAAGTGCGTTTCTCGCATCTGTCGGCAAACACGTGCGCGCACACGTGCACAACCCCACTTGTTGGAACTCGGATCATTTGTGAACTTAACCCGCAAAAAAAGTCACCTGCTTCAACTCGAAGGCGGCGGCCGCGTCTGAAAGAGGGGAAGCGAGCGCTTGTGGAAACGCAGAGGAAAACTTTATCCTCGGTCGTCCGAGGATAAAGTGGGTGTGAGACGCGTGCGTGCGTGCGTGCGTGCGTGCGTGCGTGCGTGCGTGCGTGCGTGGCGTCCGTGCGCCTGTTTCGTGATTGTAACGCTCGTATTTGTGTACGTTGGGACAAAGTAGCCTGCGTGCGTAAATGAGCTTGAAAGGCTACGTAATCACGCCGAGATAGGGGCTAAGTGTGTGTGTGCGCGCGAGAGAGAGAGAGAGAGAGAGAGAGAGAGAGAGAGAGAGAGAGAGAGAGAGAGAGAGAGAGAGAGAGAGAGAGAGAGAGAGAGAGAGAGAGAGAGAGAGAGAGAGAGAGAGAGAGAGAGAGAGAGAGAGAGAGAGAGAGAGAGAGAGAGAGAGAGAGAGAGAGAGAGCCAGGCGGTTGCCAGATCCTTTTTGGCGTTCTCTGCCGAATGAAGCGCACTTGAGAGCGAGAGTGAAGGAACGCAGGGAAAGTCTCGTCATCGACTTCCAGAAAACCTTTGTTTTCTTTTTTCGCTTTGAAGCCACTCACGTGTTTTGTTTTTTTTTGTTTTAAAAAATAGAGACGAGGCCTGATGTTGATGCCGCAGTGACGGTGCCATGGCCGCAGGTTCTTTTTGCATCAGTGCTGGAGAAGCTTTTGAAGTCGGGCTGAGTGCTGAGTCCAACTAGCGCATTAGCCAGTTGTGTTTTGATGACTCATTTCACCCCCTCCCCCTTAATGGTGCCGCATTGCAATTTAGGCTGCTCACAACTGGGGTCAAATTTAGAGCGTATACATTATACTGTTTTTTTCTTGTCATGGACTTTATGTGAGTAAAATGATTGAGCCTCCTGGGAGAGATAAAATGTGTTTTGCTCTTGTTTTTACGCCGCAACTGCTCACAAAGGAGCCTTTTTTTTTGGCCTCAATTATTTAAGTTGTTTAAATTTTTTCCATTTTTAATTATGATAATTTTGTTTCATTATGTATTCATCATCCATCCCTGCACCCCTCCGTCCGTCCGTCCGTCCGTCCTGTCCCGTCCGGCTGGCCGGTTTAAATGTTCCCACACCACTCATGATTGAATTCCTGCTCGTTTTTTCTCGCCGCTCCGTCGCTTTCTCACCATTTCCACTGTTATTCCCGCTTCTCTCCCTGCTCCTCTGATATATTTAAACCCTCCCCCTGGGGAGAACAGAAGCCCGCCTCAATCTGGAACCAATTGTTTTGTTCGGTTCACGGATCCAGAACCAAACCCTGACAAAAGAACTCTTGTAAGGACCGCAATGTTATTTGTTTGTGCCCGACTTGCAGATTGTGGCGTTATCAAAGTATTTATTGTGCAGCTGTGCAGCAATTGTGGATGCAGGGAGGGAAGCCGTGCAGCACATCAAAGCTGTCACAAATCTGAAGCGGGGGCCAAATGGCAAGAAAGGCTCTGGGCACAAATGAAATAAGCACCAACTTTTGCAGATAAGAAACCACTTTGCTGGCTCCCTCGGTGCTGTTGCCAATGTGCTTTAGCGAGTTTGTGCTGCTGCTGCTGCTGCTACTGCTGCTGCTGCCACTGCTGCTACTGCTAGATACTTCCACACCGCTATCACTTCTCTGACTTCTTAGCATTTCATTTTCTCTTCCAAAGGGTGAACTAATTGGAACGGCCCAACAATGATAAGCGTCTGACAAGCCAAACTTTGGATTTCTTTCTTTTTTGTGCGTCAAACTAAATAAATAATTACAAACCCAGGCCTGGCTTCACTCGGGTCCCATCAGAGGTTGGCCGTCTGTGGCGGCCACGAGTGAGATGGTCAGGTTGAGCCGACCGCAGGGCGCCAGGATTCCCCGAAGGTCGTCCTGCAACCGAACCTCTGGCAGCGTGTCTACGGTCGCACACGTGCGCCGGTGTGTGTGTGTGTGTGTGTGTGTGTGTGCTCGGAGCTGAGCCGCACGGCTGGGAGCCTGCCAGCGCACGGCCACGAGCTGAGCCCGGCGCTTAGCGAGAGGGAGCCGCCTGACCCCCCGATAGGTCACCTAATGACCTTTCGCTTCAGACGTGAGGCTGCAGGGCGCGGAGCTCCAAAATCACCTTCTGCCAAGTGCCAAATGCCAGATCAATCGGCAGGGGTCAAGCGCACGGCGGGCGCACAGCTCTGTGGTACAGTAGCATTTAAAGCCGTCTGTGTTAGCAGGCCTGCTGACCCCTGAACACTGCCGGCATCCAAGCAAGCCATTTGTTCCTAGCTGCACGAGGTCACTTATGTAGATGTATATGTATATATATATATATATATATATATATATATATATATATATATATATATATATATATATATATATATATATATATATATATATGTGTGTGTGTGTGTGTGTATATATATTTATATATATGTGTGTGTGTGTGTGTATGTACAGTATATATATATATATGTATACATATGTATGTGTATATGTGTATATATATATATATATATATATATACGTATACATATATATATATATACATAGATATATATATATATATATATATATACACATGCATACTGTATATGTGTGTGTGTGTATACTATATATATATATATATATATATATATATGTATATGTACATATATATGCATATACATATATATGTATACACATATACATATACATACACACATATATAGATGTGTGTCTACGTTAAGCTGACTCCTGTTCACTTCTTGGCTCCGTGACCTCCTCACGCGTCCTGTGCAGTCACATGCAGAGACAGGAGACGGGTCTGGACGGACCTGCAGGAGGATCTCCGACTGCTCTTAAACCCATTAAGGCCACCTGGGTGTGTAGCCATGCATGGCCACAGAGATGGCCAGGAGGTGTGTGTGTGTGTGTGTGTATGCTGGGGCTGAGAGGTGGCCAGGAGGAGCAGGCTGTTCAGCAAGATTAGCAGCCTCTCACATGTTGCATAACAGATTCCCCGTCCCGTGAAAATCCTGCCCGCATGCTGCCGCCCGCTAAGCAGGAAGGCCCTCCGCTAGCGCCCTCTACAAGCAGACACGGGACACGTAAGCGTGAACAAAGGCGACGCTTTGCAGATTCTTCCGAAAGCCCCGCTCTACTGCCGCCACTGCCAAAGATGCCGGTGCTGCATTGCTTTGCATTGTCCAGCTACTATTGAGTGTTTTTTTTCCTCTGAGGGATGTGTGACAGGAGGGGAAGCCAGACCGGCCTCCTGGCTCACACAGGTTGAGTCAAAGCCTTAACAAATGTCATTATCCAGACCAGCCTGGAGGTGATTAGGTGGTGCACTGCTTATGAGTCTGTGTTTAGCCTGGGACTGCTGCATCCATCCAGGCCAACTGCTGTGTGTGTGTGTGTGTTTGTGTGTGTGTTTGTGCATATGGGCCTGGGCTAGCTTAGGGCTGTGATCCGATGGGTCCTATAACACCAAATCAAACACAGAGGGAGACGCAGCCTGCCTATTTCTCTGTCATACAGTGAGTGTGTGTGTGTGTGTGTGTGTGTGTGTGTGTGTGTGTGTGTTAACGGGTGTGTGCGCGCACGGGAGGGGGTTAAGTAATAAACAAGATCTCCATGGTGACAACAGATGCAGCTGCAGCAAAAGAATGAAGTCGCGTTGGGCCCACCGCGTGCGTGTTTGTGTGCGTGCGGGGGGAAAAACAGCAGCAGTATGGCCCCAGTGAGAACCGTAAACACCAGCAGGCCACGACTTCCACAAATAGACCTTCTGTAAAAAAAAAAACAACCCAAAAAAAACCAACAACAACAACAAAAAAGACAAAAGGAATGAGCTAGAAAGAATGAGCAAAGATGATTTTCTGCATAACAGAAAAGGCAAACCTGTGACAGCAGGAACATAATGGCTCAAAATTGCATTTGATACAGAAAAAAATGATATATTAGGAACATTTCCCAAATCCACAGGAATTCTTCACCAGGTGAAGAGCCCATACAAAGCATTTAGAAATGCATCCATTATATATTTCTGTTGGTGATTGGATCTACTTGCACATTCAAAACAGACCGAATCAGATTCTTTCTATTGGTGTATTTGCTAGTACAGTAGAGTGACTGCGCCACAATCTAGAAGTAAACCCCTACCAAAGGCAGTAAAGTTTTCAACATCTATGACTTGCTGCAGAACCTCCACGTTGAAAAAAAGCCTGATCGAATCAGCAGCAAACACTCCTCTTTATCGTCTTCTTCTGTGGTTTCTTCAGCGGGAGGCAAAAAAAAAAAAATACACCTCAACTTCGAACTTTGTGTTTGTTTGTTTATTTTCTTATTTGGAAATCTTCGATGTGTCGCGTTGTGTTGCCTTTAGCCGCAAGGCTAAAGCGCTAACAGTCTTTCATCAATCCCCATCATCTTTCACCATCACCGCTGGATAATCCTCTCGGCTCACCGCAGTGCAGCCGCGGACTGCAGCGTTTCTCTCCCCCTGCCCTGATTCAAGCATCCTGCAAGCCCCGCCCCCTTCGCACGGGCGCCGAGCCTTCTTCTGAGGTCAACATATTTGGATGTACACAACCTAAAGACTGGGTATATGTGCGTACGGCACTGTGCCTACCCTCTTCCTTGCCAAGGCTATTTCCTTATTATTTATGCAGTGACTCTCTTTAGTCCTCTCTAAGCTGGCTTTTTTTTTTTTTTTTTTTTTGCAAGGCTCTTTACTGAAAGGCTAAAAACATACAAATCCCCTGCCCAAAAACCCTCCCAAAAACCATATGGAGCACTATACCTTAATCAGAACAGTCCCTGTGTGTGTGTTTGTGTGTGCGCGTGCACGCGCCTGCGTGTGTGTGTTTGCTCACTAATATTAGAATAATCCCTGGTGATTATGGGAGTGGTTATTAGGATGAATATGGCAGCAGGGTTGGGTCGGGTCGAGCTGAGCTGAGCCCAGGCTGCGGTGAAAAACAGATGTCAGTTGACCCACATCTGCAGAGCATGCTGGGACGTCGGAGCGCCGTGTCACAGCTCTCATCACCTCGGGGACGCTGTGCATCTGGGGTCCAAAAGATCATTGGCCTTTTTCTGTGGTGTCTCTAAAAAAAAAGAAAAAAAAAGTGTCCTCTAAAGCATGCTCCCACTGTGAGACTCTTTGACGGTCTACCTGTTTCTCATGTCAGAGAATTGTATCAAGTGAAAAATGACCAAAATAGATCAATAAAAAAATCCCTCCAATACCTCCCCAAAAAGTTTTAGTCTTTTATCACAATCCGTTGTTGGCAGCCTTATCATTTATATTTTGACTCAGACTGAATGTATATAAAACACTTTGCACTGCGCTATTGTGGTAGTTGGAATATTAAAAAAAAAAAAAGAGGCTTAAAGGCCCAATCTGTAAAATGCAGAGACCGAGATCCACTTCAAAACAAAGCAACAACGTCCATCTGCTGTATTTCCTCTCAGTTGGCTAAATTAAACAAAATAAAATTCCACACACTGTGGAGCAAAAGTGTTTTTGTTGTTTTTTTTTTGCATCTGTTGTGTGTGTTGGCCCGTTCAGACAGTAGTAATTTGAAGCCCTCCACGTGTGATTGTGACTGCAAAATGCGCATCTCTGAAGGGACTTTAAGATCAATTTAACTGGATTAAATGCACTGGGATTAATCTAGATCCTGGTTGCAATCTTTACTTTAAATCACTTTAAACGGGGCCTGAGGACTTATCCTAAAAAAAAAACCCCAAAACAAATAAACAGCACATTATATTTGACCATTTCAAGGCAGCTCCTTCAATTTATAGATATTTTACTTTACTTTATCTGCACAGCACTGACAGAAATGTGCAGTCCGCCATCATGTTAGCCTGCGTGTCTTTGGACCGTGCTCTCAGATAGAAGCCACGCAGGCTTTGCGGGGGGAGGGGAGATGCGACCTCCATGCACCGGAAGGCTTTGGCACTGCTCGGAATTGGACCGGGGAACCCGTGCCGCCGACTGTCGTTGAACCGCTGTGTCGCCTGGCTGGCGCTCGGAGAAGCCGGCTGGTCGATCCCGTGAGCAAATAAAGTTGACTTCGCTGGAAGTCCTGCTCTGCGCCTGCTCCAAGACAGTTTCTCTCGCTGGGTGGGGAGCAGGGGCTCAGGAATCCTCAATTGCTTATGAATTTAATCTGATTGTAACGGCGACATATTTTGGTCACTGTTTGGACATTTTCCTTCTAATCTGGCGCTCGCCGGAGTCAAGTGGGCATGTTTCGGATTAGCGTCCCCTCCCTGCCGAGCATCCGAGGGAGACTTTCTGTCTGCGGCCCACGGAGTCGGGGGAACGGCACCAAAAAGGACTTCCCCCGGTGGCTACCACTGACGGCAGAGAGCGCGGAAGATTTCCACATGCCCTCATGGCCAAACCAAACATTGCGGCCTGCGAGTTATGGTTGCATTTACTTGAAATGATGCGGTCGACCAACACTGAGAATCCGTACGCTGCTAATTGAAAACAGCATCGGCGGAGCTCCAGCGAGCGCCGACTGTGGGATAGTTTACAGTCTTTTCTTTCCTTTTTTTTTCCCCTGCCGTTCCCATTGTGTCGTAATGCGCCGGTTCCCTTCCTCGTCCCCCCCCCCTCCCACGTTCCCCGGTGGCCTGCAGGGTTGTGGTCCTGGATAGCTGCGTGATGACTCATTTGGGTCCTTCTGGCCGCTAAACAACAAGTTCACAGAGAGTCACGTTGCCTTGCTAAGGATAGAGACTTCAAATATTTTGTTTCCCAAAGAGCGCGGCTGAAATCGAACCGGGAGAAGCGGCGGCCGGCCGGCTGGAGAACAATGCAGACACTGTGAAACAGGGGTGTCGGACTCATTCCCACCGAGGGCCACATCAGCGTTGCTGTGCACCTCATATGGCCGGTTGCTTATTGTGTGACTGTATCACTGCTGAACACACTGGAAAATAAGAGTCTCTGAGTTTTGATTTGTTATTCATTGAAGTTACCGGTATTGAAAATGCTATTTGCACAGTTGTGAAAACACACATAATGCTCAGTTTGTCGGGTTAACACACACCCACCCCCGCACCTCTATTAACTCTAATCAAAACCTTCATAAAATGTTCTTAATTCCTCCTGTGCAACTTTTCCTCACCCTGTACAGTTTGGTTTTATTTCTCAACCATGAAACTCTACGGACAAGGCAACAGGATGGAAGCTGCCATACTAAAAAAAAATGTTTGTGGGGGGTTCATTCTTCTCTTCGATACAACCCAGTGCATTTCAAAATCCTCCTCAAAGCACGCACACTAATATTAATGTCATCAACGGTGCTCAATCAGTTCAGGATCTCACCAACTCAAACCAAGCTTGTAGTAAAGTGTAGTTTAATGGAATCATGCAAACGAGCCTTAGTGCCTTGCTCATGCCTCGTTTCTGTTAGTTAGTTATCATGAAATAACAATATCATAAATGGTCACGTGAAAACCTGAAAGTCTCACAAGCTAATGTGATAGTTTCATGTAAAAACAGGAGGATTATCACTTAGAAACGTGAAACTTTCACCTAATTACGTGATACTGAGCACTTTTTCGTAGTATGGCAGCCAGTGTGAGAAATACACGGGGGTCCTCGGGGGTCGAAAGCTATATATATTAATCACTGAAATGTCACATATATTTTATTGATTCACGAAAAGGGATGTTTAAAGGTGATGTTGCTAGCTCTGATGACAAATGGCTACAAAGTTGCGTCCATGAGAAATTGTAAGGTTATTATAGACCTCCTGCATGTTAAGGAAATTTAGATTGGTATTGAGTAACAATAGGAAGGATATTGATGGCAGCGATACGCGACCTTGCAGGTTGTAAAAAAACCCACCATGCATTGCGGGGGTCTGCACTTCCTGGTGAGCGCGGCTTCAGCGCAATTTCCCATTTTGACTCATTTGCCACTTGACCGTCTTGCGGATTCGCCCGCCCACGACGACGCGGCGGCGTGTTGAACAGTCGCCCGCTGCCGCTGCCGCTCCGCCGCCGCCGTCCTCGTCCGTCTCTGCCTCCTCTCAGCGGGATGACGGCCCCGTCGCCGCCGTCCCTGTCGCCCCCGTCGGGCAGAGCGAGCCTTGATTGACGGATGAGTTCAGCGTGCTGACACAGGTCCGTGCCCCCGTCATCATCGCTGATTGTCCCACGCTGGCCCTCAGAGTGACGGGCGCCACTGCGCTGCCCCCCCACCCCCACTCCCACAATAAAAAAAACTTTAAAAAAAAATTCCCCCTCATCCCCTGCCGCCTCCCTCCCTCATCTTCTCCTAAAATGTATTATCACCTTGCTGAAAATCTCATTTGTTTTTTTTCCCCTTCCCGTATCCTCGCCAGACTTTTATTGCTCCCTGCAAAAAAAAAAAAAAAAAATGATAAAACACAAATTACAGCCTGATTGTCTCCACTTTGACCTTCTTCTAATCTGCCTCAATCTTCTCTGACGCTCCGACTCTCCGTCGCGTCTGTCGCTCCTGAGCTCCCCGGATCTTAATTAGCCCAATTATTGTGTTTGTTTTTACCTTAACGCTGATGATGTTGGGGAAGGCCGCAGCAGATGGGAGGTTGGAGGGGGGGGTGTTCGGCGCTCTTTTGGGTAGAGTGACAGGAGCAAAAGAGTGAAGGTTCTTGTTTTGTTTTTGTTTTTTTGCCTGACGTTTGTCGGCAAACACGTTTTTCGGAAACTCTGCGTGAAAAAGAGTTTCAGAAGAAGTCCGTGTCGTCACTCAGTGACTTACCCCAAATTGTTGAGGGGTGGTTCATTTGGCTCATAGGGCTGCCCCTTTGTGACATCACAAAGGCTTTATCCCGAGAGGTGTGTGGATTTTAGCAAATGGAAAAAAACGGAAAAAAATTACGCTAGCAAAAAACACTTTTCCCACTATCCGAAGACATTGAAGTGAATTTTGGCAGTGGAAGGTCACGTCTGGGCTGCGATCTCTGATTGGAACGCAGGTGTGCGACCGGGCTCGTTGTTGTCGTCGTTGTCATCGTACACATGGTGACACAGCAGTTTGCTTGCGCAGAGCAACGCGCCGTGTTTGACTGAGTGCAGGCAGAGTTTCTACCTGCCAGGTGCCGGGTCTCTAATCCCTCTCTCTATCTCTCTCTCTCTCCCTCCCTCTCTCTTTCTGTCTGATTAAACACGCACGCACGCCCGCACACACAAACACACACACACTCGCGGGCAGACGCGACAAGGTCGTCCCTCTGTCAACCATACAATAGTGCTGTGTGCCCATCTGGCTCACATCCTAAACGCTTCCTCTTTAGAAAGCAAATATAAAAAGGAGAAGAGCGCCGGCAAACTCTCGCTGCCTTCCACATGGACCGTCGCGAACAACTTCCCATTTCTGCAAGCGATGATTTGCACTCGCCAGGCCCTGTATTTGCCACTCTCCCATCCTTAAGCCGATCATTCCCGAATACTCGCCGTCTGACGACTAGCACTCGGCCGTATTGACTTGATCGAGGACGTTGGGCACAATACGGCCTGTGTGCCGTGTTACAAACTTCTTCTGCAAATGATGCCGCCAGCCCGAGCGCCTTTGAATCATCGTGAAGCCATCCTTCATCCTTCCAACAGGATGTTCTTTATTTTTTTGTTTTCCCGTCTTGACTTTAAGGAAGGAACTCTTTGATATTTGAAGGATGTTTGTCCCTTTATCTCTCCTTGCCTTTTGGATTTATCTTTCTTTTAGTCAGAGATAGTTTTTTTCTAAACATGCCAAAAGGTAAGAAAAACCTATGTCTGACTAAAAGAAATATACAATTCCAATTAAAACCGAAGAGATAATGGACACAATTGAGTTTTGGCCTTTTGTCCCACTGCCTCTTCGTAGAATGAAGTGGTGAACGTGATGGCTGAAGGTTCCAAACACCGATGTTCCACAAACTCTTGGGGTCCATCTCACATTTCTGTCTGTTAAGGAAAGTGTAGAAGGAAAGTGCAACACTTGGAAGGCGGTTTGACGACTTCCTCCGTCTCTCACAGCCAAGTGGACCAGTCGGATGTACCGCAATTAGTTTTGGCGGGTCGCAGCGGCACTAAGCTAAACTCTTGACGGAGCCACTTTGATGGTGGAAAGACAGCGTCGTCCACCAAGAAAAACCTCTTTTATCTCTTCTCACTTTATTTTGCGAAAAACTATAATGGAAACGCAGCTACTGTATTGGTGATTTTGTCGGGATGGATTTCTTTTCTTTTTTCAATGTTTTAAACTCTAGGCATGAGACAGTACAGTGGCATGTGTTGACATTCCCATGTGTTGGTTGACAAAATGAAGGCAATTCTGCCATAAATCTCAAGACAGTGTGTCTGCGTGTGTGTGTGTGGCGCAGTGCGGTGCCACGTTGTCTGTGTCCTCACCTGTTGAGGTTGTGATGAGATGAGATACAGTCGACCCTCAGGCCATGGCTCCAACATGCAGGTCGGGAGAGAGACACAGAGAGAGAGCAAGAGAGAGAGAGGGAGGCAGCAAACGCTAGAAACTGCAGACGGCGCCGAAAGTTTGTATCACGCTAATGAGCAATCTGTCAACAGGTGAGCGTGCAGGCACTGAGGAGGGAGGGGGTAAAAACGGGCAAAAATGTAGATTGAAAGGCGGTAATTCTGGTATGAATACCTACCTGTCAACCGCACACATTCAGCCTGGATGAGAAAATAAAAGAAAATTATATCCCATCTTTGGTTGGGAGGGTTCGCTAAGTCACGGATTAATTAACGTCGAGACATTTCGGCTCAAGGATTGTGAAAGATGGCAGCAGGCTTTTATTTTCTTAACCCTCTGCATCTTCAACACATTTTTGGGCCATTTGTTGGGGCGACAGTAAGAGGAAAAACATTCATGAAGTTTGGTTCTTTCATGAATTTATTATGGGTCTACTGAAAATGTGACCAAATTTGATGGGTCAAAAATATACAGAGAGCAAAATTAATTGATCAATTTTGGTGATGTAGAAAGTTGTGTCAATCAAATTAGCTTCGTAGCAAGCATGGCCTCTTCACTTCCTCTGAGTGACGGCCATGACATGATGTTCTTTACATGTGTATGTAAACTTTTGACCGCAGCTGTATGTCTGACGTCAGAGTCGACTTACTGGCTAGCTAGCTAGCTGCTTCTATTCATTGAGATACTTAGACTAAAGCTCTACTTTTTATCCTAGCGACGGCGCTACATGAGTGCATCTTTGCCGTTGACTCTTTCAAGTCCCCTTTGCCGGAGTGTTTGGGAGGAATTTCCCCCGATGCAGTATGATCACTGTAAACTGTTTACGCTGCTTATTTCTCCAGCGGGGAGTCGTTAGGAAAGTGTCTCATCCTTATCTCAGAGCGTCGGGAAAAAAAATAAATCAGCTGCGCGGCCACAAACCGGAACTGATAAGACGGGAACTACGTATTTTTTTTTCTGTATCACCGGTAGAATGAACATATTGATGTAATTGTCTCAACCTGGGGGAGGCAGAGTGAAGCAGCTATATATCATGCACGCGGCTACTAGGTGGTTCCTCAGTTCTGCACCGGAGGGGCCCGTCTGGCTGGCGGCCGGGCCGGGTGGAGTGGGGTGGGGTGGGGCGGTGGTTGGGTAGAGGGGGCTGACAAAGCAGGCTTGACCCTGGGTTGAGGTTTGTTGTGGCACTTCGTCTCTGGAGGGCTTGTCTGGAGGTTTGCCGCGCTCCGTCTGGGGGCCACGCTGCTCTCTAATCACCCTGACAGTGCACTTACACGGCTGACAGCCGCGGCGCCGCTCAGAGGCTGGGAAAGAAGGAGGCGGCACACGTGACGGCGTGGGGGGGAGTCGGCGGGGCGGCGGGGGGCGACCCCAACCTCGCCTCTCTCCGCTTGCTCCCTCTCAGGATGATCATTTTCTATTGATTTTTCTTTCCTCCTCCTCCCCCTCCTGCTCCTGCCTGCTACCTGCCTTCAGCCACGCTGCGATCGGGGCCTGTCAAAATATCTCGAGGGAGGGGAGGGGGAGTGAGGTGGGAGCCACGGCGAACAGACGTTACCTATTACCTCCGCTAAGTCCCGTTTAATTGATCACGCATGCGATGGTCGGGTTGAGAGGGAATCCGCCGTCGCCGCCGCAATCGATGGTGAAACTCAATCATGGGAACGAATCTTATCTACGCCTCTTTGAAAAATAATCGGGGGCCGTTGCTGAGGGTTTAGGGATGAGGAGTTGGGGGCGGGGGTGGTGGGCTGAAACAGAAACAGTGTGTATGTGTGTGTATGTGAGACTATGCAGCCGAGCCTTCATTCCTTCACAGTTCGTATTAGTGAGCCGAGGCGTCACAGCCGGCGCCCTCCGCTACTTACCTAATTAGCTCTAGGAGCCCCTGCATTATTAACAGGACCCTTAAATCATTCAGAGGGGCCCTAATATGTGCGTGTGCGTGCGTATGTGTGTGTGGGTGTGCGTGTGTGTGTGTGGGTACACACGGGGGGGCACAGCAGATCACTGCGATAAAGCTCCTCCCTATTCACGACATGTCAGACGCGATTATTCACCCTGGCAAGACACGGGGCCCAGATCGCTGGTAATGGTGCTCCTCTTGCCACCCCCAACACACACGCACACACACACGCACGCACGCACGCACGCAGCTTTTATGACTGACAAGGTGTGAGATGGCTCAGACGTTCCTCGCCGACAGACAAATAGCAGAGGACAGCCGCTATTGTTCGACAAGAATGTTCATAGCCGCGCAGGTCATGTGTCAGTGCGGCAGGGATCAGCGGGGACCGACGCGGTGCACGGCGGTGTTCTGTGTGTGTGTGTGTGTGTGTGTGTGTGTGTGTGCGTGCCGCTGGGCCGATCTCATTAACATCCAGTTCATTTTGAAGGCCTGGTTTTGGCCGTCGTAGCACGGTAGCGTACGAAGGGGGGGGGGGGTATTTATCGATGTGGGAACTGCAAAGGGCAACAGTGCCTGCGATTGTCCACCAAGTGAAAGAGAAAATGTCACTTTATAGGAAGGGTAATAAAAAAATAAAAAGAAATTAGACGTCACATAAATAATTGCATGTATTCCATTTGTTTTGCGCATATTTTACGCATACAAATCTTAAAAATGAAATGAAATAGACTCTCTGCTCCATGAGTTCAGAAAATTAATTCCGGCCAGAATGCAGCTGGTTCACGTCCGGCAAGACGTGAGCGGATGTTTTTGCTTCGGCAGCTGGAAGTTTGGTTGCATCCTTTTGTCAGCACAGTCGGCAGGCCCTTAATGGAAAGTCAATATCACTTCCTCCCTCGCAGAGTATCTGTGTGTGTGTGTGTGTGTGTGTGTGTGTGTGTGAGATGGGGAGGTGTTCTGTATGTGTTAATATTTGAGCAGGAGCTCTGCAGTTGTTCTGCGACATCCACGTGTATCAATCTCTCCGCATTCTAAGTCAATGTCCTTTTTTCCAACTCTACAATTTTGTCATCCTGTCTGAAAAACGTGAATTGTTGTGTTTGTATGTGTCAGAGGGTTATGAGAATATATGATGCAAAGATATTCAGGGGCTGGATGGATGGGGAGACCCAGAGGAAGCATCTCTGGTAGAAACACTGTTTAATTCAAATGCATACATGGTTTACATGAGGGGCTTGAGGTTTAGTCACATGGTCTGTGAGCAACTTGGCTGCGCAGTGATGAAGCTAAAGGTCCACGATAGCTTATGTGCAAACAAAGGTGTTACATTCAAGAAGATACACGCAGCACGCCGACGGTGGCGGCGCCTCCAAATTCTGGCAGCCGAGCGACTTCGCTGGAGCCGCTCGTTCCAGCCGCGACTTGGTGCTGGTGGAAAGCGGGATTTAAAGTGATGGGATGGGAGTGGGAGGGGCCAAAATTTTTTTACTTGTTTCAGTTTCAGTTTAGCTTATTTGATCAAGCGAAAGTGCATATTAACAAAACTAAATAATATTGTAAATACAGCCTGAAAGCTGGTTTTCATCTGAACGCTCGTCCCCGTGACATGATGTTATAAAAGGTTTCCTGAAGTAAAAAAAAATGAATGTAAAAAATTACATTTTACACATTAAGATAGAAAGATGAGCACATAGATAGAGACAGGACAAGTGTTTAGTATTTCAGTGTTTGGCAATGGGGCCTAAAAGAGGATAGATTCATCATAAATACATCTATGTGACTAACGCTGTAATGGGGAAAAAGAATTAGATAAAGTCTGAGAGAGAGAGAGAGAGAGAGAGAGAGAGAGTAGCGCTCCTTCACATCGTTAACCCCCCCACCACCCCCGTCCCCCGGTTTCAATTAAGAAAATGACTTTTTAGTTCAATTAACAATAATTCACGCTTAACTGAATAAAGTTTATTACACAATCAAGGCAGCAATAGGGAGAGGGACACGCTAGGCAATCAGATGTGCATGCACGCACGCACGCACACACACACACCTACAGGAGGCCCTTGTTGTCAAGCGGGCCCCTCATCTGGTGACCTGCATGTTGTTTTCTCTGTTTTGTTTGTTTGTTGTTGTGTTGTTGTTGTTGGTTGGTGGGTGGGACGACGACAGCGGCGGCGGCGTTGGAAGTGTGTCACCGCCCTCTTTAGATCCGCCGGCCGCCGGGCGGCAGCTTGCGTGACGGCGATTAGCTCTGGGGCGCAGACAATAACGCTCGCAGCCGCTATTGTCATAATCGCCATTACAACCCCCACAACCAAATCACCCCCCCTCAAACGCACACACACGCTCACACACACACAAACCACCACCAATCATGACCCCCGCTCACTCCATAAACACCGCTGATCAGATCAGTTGAGCCGTTTCGCCCCTAAACGTTCGGAGCGGCAAAAAACGCGTTCAAATCGCTCTCTCTTCGCCTTTCGCCGACAACGAGGCGCTCTCTCTCTCTCTCTCTCTCTCTCTCTCTCTCTCTCTCTCTCTCTCTCTCTCTCTCTCTCTCTCTCTCTCTCTCCCTCTCTCTCTCTGCCGCCGTTTATCCTCCTTTGTCCCGCCGCTCTTCCTCCTCCTCCTCTTCCTCCTCCGCTGTGATTTATGTGGCAACAATTATTGGTTAATCTCCACTCTCGTTACTCTTAACATCTGCTCCGTCACCGCACTGAGGGCTCGGAGGGGTGGGGGGGTGGAGGTGGGGTGGGTGGTCCGGGATGGTTATTATATATACTTAGAGTGCCGCCGCGCTCATCTTAAGCGCGCGTACCCGCACTTGATACGTGCTCTCTGAGACGCAGAGGCTGAGCTACGGTGCAGGTGAGCAGCCAGGGAGGAGAGGCGGCCTGGAAAATGACATTTTGGACGCGTTCCTGTGAACTGAACTTGACTTCTGGAAGTATTTTTCGACTGATGTTGTGTCTTTGTGTCTTTTTTGAATAAATAAAACAAAAAATACAAAAAAAATACATGTATGTCTGCCATTGCAGGAACGTACTGAGCGTTTGAGGTCGGTCAAAATAAAGATAAATTCACAAAAGTCATTTTTGAGAAGGTCAGTAAACGGCCATAGAGAAGTAGAATTAGTAGAATAACAAACAGCACTTCTTGAGGACACATTGTACAATAAATCATCATGGACGTTCATGAACGCCTAAAAGTTTGTCAAAGTAGGTCAAATATCAGCTGACGTGAGCACCTGACGAAGCAACAGTCAACACAGTTTTTGAACTGAACGCTCCATGGCTTTATTTATTTATTTATTCATGTTAAAAAAAAAAAAAAAAAAATACATTTTTCAAAGTCAGATTTTTTTCGCATTGGGGCTCCAGCGGAGCAGCCACGCACGATGAATCAACCAGGAAACTCTGCCGAGCTCCAGCAAAAAGGGGAGTAATGGACAGACTTTTCTCATTTATTTTGGCTTCGCTGACAAGATAGACACAGATTGTTCCAAAGTATTTCTAGATGATTTTCTTCTTTTAAAAAAAAAAACATCAACCAATGTCTCCATTTCCTCACAACCTGGTCTGCTCCTGGCCGGCGGACGGCAAATTTCTATCAGTCTGGCCTCCTCACTTTCCGAACCCCTTTATTTTCCACGGGTCTCTCTATTTCTCTCTCTCTCTATCTCTCACTCGCTCATCTGGCCGAGCGAATCGGAGGCACTTGGCGCTCAGATAACGGCGAGCGGCTCCGATCGGCTGGAACAATGAGGCGGCCGATCATCGCCCACCTGGACCGACGCTCTCGATAGACGTCGACTCTTTTCACTCTGACTCAATTGTCTGTACGTGGGACTTGTGTTATCTTCTCCCGACAGCGAGCGCCGTCTCTCTCGCTTTTCTCTCTCCAGATTGCGGCTGAACCTCTCTCTCTCTCTCTCTCTCTCCTCTCTCCTCTTGCCTCCGACTTTGGCCTTCAGCTCCGCATCAGATATGCGTACCACCTTGTGAGTCGACAAATTCGCTACAAACCCGGCAACTTTTTGTGTTTGTTTGAACATTTGCCTCGTGTCCTGGACCACTTGACTGTTTATTTTTGTGTGTATGTATTAATATTATTTTTTTAACCCCTGTAATGTCATGCGATGAGGCGGTGTGATTGAGATGGATGACCCGTTTTACTGCCCCGTGCTTTTTGCATGTGCGCGGGGGGTGTGGGGGATGCGGGGTGACCCCACTTGTGTTTTGGCCTCCAGAGGCCGCGCTGGCAAGCAGCGAAATGATGATGAAGGACTTGGTGGGGGTGGACGGCAAAATGTGGATTAATGAAGCTCAGATAGAATTAATAGCCATGACATCCCACAACGGTGGAGTAGCTTAATGAGAATATGTCGTGGGTCCGCCGCAGGCTCGGCGCTTGTTCCGGCTTTTTCAAGGTGATGGTGGGTAGGGAAAGTTGCTGCTTTTGCTGGAGGCCGACCGACTTCTCCCCGGCTTGTTAACACTTTTGTCGGAGGATTACGGCCGAGTGCAGATGGGAGGGCGACATCCGCACCTCGGCGAGTGTGGGTTTAATCGCGGCTGAGCGCGAAGCAGCGACCGTCCAAATCCTTGCAGCAGCAGCGGCTGCAGCGGCTGCTCTTCTGCTACTTTTGGGGGACAAAAGCTCAGACTCGCATATCCAGACTTGAATACAAAAAGTTGGATGTGCGTAACCGCCTTTTAGCTCTTAGCGAGCTAGCGGACCAACGTGATGTCAGAGTTAGCCAGCGTTTTCTAACGATATGTTGCGTAAAGGCTGACAGTCAACTCCAGAAGTATGTAAAATCAATTTTTGCAGACCTAAAAACATCCCTCAATAATTTGAGCACCACAGTAGGAGATATTCAGGCTTTGTCTCGTTCAGAATGTGGAATACAGTGGGAGCTGTAACCGCTTACAGCTAATGCTAAGGAGTTAGCGCTACGTTTTGAACAGAGGTGGGCAAACTTTTTGACTGTTGGGTCACAATGGGTTCTAAAATTTGACGGAGGGTCCTATAAATATGTATGAGGGATATGTAGACATCACATTATGTAGCTGTAATGTCTATTGAAGATGAACAAAAGCAAAGTTACTACAAAATCAGTGTCTTTGATGGTATTTAGCTCTTTATTGAAACGACTCTTAAAACAATGAAAACATGGATGAAATACAGCTATTTTATGACTTACTGACTATTAATATCATTTCTTCAAGTTTCGGCTGGCCGGATTGAAGAGCGTAATGGGCCACATACGGCCCCTGGGCCGTAGTTTGCCCATGCCTGTCTTTGAATCTTCACGGATGAGTGCACTCCTGACTTGTTCCAACTACGTACCACCATGTTACATTCATTTGCATGGGTTTAAGCTTCGACATTCAAAATATGCTCGTTTCAAAAGTTGAACAAAAAGAATTGCGCAAAACATTCACGGCTATTTTCTCAGACTTTTCTTCGTCGGGACTAAGCAGAAGAAAAAAAAACTAATTCCCGCTCGATGCCAGCACGTCTATTGATCCCTTTGCAAAAGTGATGTTGCCGCTGTGCTGCAACATGTTTGTCTCCCGGAGCCTCAGATGTTTTTCAGTAGCAGCAGCTGCAAAGACTTCAGATCCAACCCCCCCGAAGTTGAAGTCTGGCTCTTTTAGGATAGCAGTTGCTGGACCGACTTGTCTTGTCTTTGATTTCACCACCTGGTTCGTTGTTCAGTTGGTGGTCTTTCACTTCTACCTCCTGCGGGCTACAAACATCCTGGCGTGTTCCTCTGTGTCTGTGTGTGCGTGCGTGCGCGCTCGCATCGGAACGCACACGCACACACACGCACGCACTCACACCTGGGTAACTTATTAGCATGTCAAGTCAGGAATCGGTGGATGGTTTTGCTCCAGGTGGTGATCAGTCTTTAATGCCTGATCAGCTCTTCAGGTAAATGTTTACCTCAGACTGGTTAGACATGAGTGGAGCCTGGAGGCCTGGAATCGCTCAGCGCCACTTGCAAGCATTTGTAGCAGTTTTTCGCCGTTTGTTTAAGAACCGGAAAAAGTGCAAACAGGCGGCGCACGAGTCGCCGAGGTGCCTTTTCAGACGTCGGAAGGAGCGGTGAGCGAGTTCAGGCCCCCGGGGGGAAGGGTGGGAGGGATCCACCACAGGGTTATTTATTGTGTTGGACAGTTTCAATAATCCCCGTCATTTGATTAAAAACGGTGAGCAAACAAAGAGTCTGTGTGTGTCTGTGTCTGTGTGTGTGTCGGGGGGAGTCTGGCAGTTGAGCCTGAAGCGCAACCTCCTGACGACACCGAGCCGAGTGTCTCGGTGACGCTGCAGACCTCCAGGGAGGTGACGCGTCTCCGCTGACGATGGTGACGGACGTTTTGTTTCCTCCCGAAGGCAGAGGTTTCCCACCGGGCTGCGTTCTTACAAACTGGAGGTGTGACCCGGCTGACACCAGATATGCTTTGATTGTTTTGTGTTAGAGAGCATGCTAGAATGAATGAAAGGCAGGGCCTGGTCTGGTGAGTCTGAGCCCATTGGTGGAAGATTAACCGTAAGCATTTCTTTTCAGACCTCAGACTCCCAGGTGTATTTGCAACAGTGTTCGATGTAGAAAAAAAATGGCACCAGATCACATTCAGAATCCCAGAGAAGCGGCTTCTGCTGGCGGCGGTCGAAACCATTGTTTTCCACTCCGCGGCGCGAATCTCGCAGGCAAAGTGGCGTTGACTTTGTCGCAACCTTCCCGTGGTGAAGGAGTGACCTTCCTCTTTGTCCCGCTCCGTTCTGATCAGGTCTGTACATCTGTGTCTGTTTACCAGGCTGCCTGCGTCTCCCTCAATCTGGTCTGATGAGTGCAGCTCACAGCTGCTCCTCTCTTGTTTCCTGCTGCTCGGGTCGTGTGTGTGTGTGTGTTTGTGTGTGTGTGTCTCTCTCTGTGCAGTGTCATCGTGCCATGATACCAAATCGCAGCCGGCCGGCTCACAACCACAAAGCCCATCTCTCGGTGGAAAGAAAATGGAGAAGGAGCCGTGGGTCAAACTGGCCTCCAAACCTTTTATTTGTATTTTTCTTTATCTGCTGACGTGGCCTTTTAGGATAGCAAATTAAATAAAATGACGTCAGATGCGCGCAGGTCATTTTTATTTGATGATTATCTCTTACTGTTGGAGTTCGGACAAAGAACTGAAATATCTGTTGGATAAATGCTGCTTCTGTTGAACAGGACAAAATTCTCTCTTCCCAAGTCAAAAAGCTAAATTCAAAATGGATGATATTGTTACTGTTGTATGAACACGGTTCAAACAGCAAAACAAAGCTCACTTCGCCGCTTTATAACAGCCAAACATAGCAACCAGGTGACAGCGACTAGCTAAGCAGCGTGCATTGATATCGTTAGCATTGATGCTACCTCCTTAGCTGTCACGTATTTAGGCGTTCAAATGGAATGAAAAATAAAATTTTAGCGGAACGTTTAGCTCCCTGCCAGTCGTCTTTTTTTTCCCTCCATGTCCCAGAGGGAAGAGACGGCATTTGGGCTGTCCGGAGTGGCGACGAGTGGGAACAGGGTGTGTGTTTATCCAGGGAGGGCAGAGAAAGGTGAGGAACCGAACATGTCTCCGGGGCAAGCATGGGATACCCATGACATCATCGGGACAGGTGTTGTTTGCTTGTATCTTCCCAAAGCCTGGGAGAGAGGGAGAGAGAGAGAGAGCGAGATAGAGAGAGATAGAGAGAGAGTTGGCGCTGGAGGGGGTGGCAGGTTGTTGTTGACTGTCGGCTTTGAACCCGTCCGACCAGTTGGGGCCTCCTCAGCTCCTGGACGCTCCCCAGCAGTCTTCATCCTGCTGCAAAGTCTGCGACAAAAAACGCAAACCCCCCACCAGGTTTCAAGTCCGACGGCCAGTTCGGTTTCTTCACGTCAGCGAATGACCGCGTTTCAACTGACTGAATCTCCATATCGGCCTAGTTAGGATGTCGCCTCACCGGCTCTGGCAATGCATTTTTTCACTGCACTTGCATTGTGGTGAACCTAGGTATGCAAATAAACGAGACAGCACAAATTAACATTTGGAACGCTCTTTGGAATACGGGTGCACCCTTCAGTTTTCCATTGAATCTCTGTTACCGGTCCCCGGTTACCGGGGCTACGGCGGGGCGTCGGCGATCCCCTTTACCATGGCAATAGCGGGACGTCTTTCTTTGAACGAGGCGCCGAGTGAAAGTCACGGATGTTGTTCCGAAGTTTACGGCCTGTCACGATAACGACTGTGAAAAATTGGGATTGGTGTTTTTATGAACAATAATCATTTTTTTTTTTTTTCTCCATTTTCTTTATTAAAATCTGCATTTTCAGAAATTTTTCACATTTTTAAAATCCTAACATGACCACTGGTCAACCATACCGAACTCAGCAGCAGCAGAAAGGTGGCCTGCTGGCAAAGAGCGTCTGCTAAAACTCAAACTCCTCAAAAGGTATGTAAGCACAACATTTACATCCCTCCGCATATTTGGTGAGAGTTTAGGAGACTCGTGCTCGAGTTCCCTGAGCCCCCTTTAAATACTTCTACGAAAAAACACACACACAAAAAAAACAAAAAAACGCCGCCCTTCCCTTCAGGTGGAGCCCGTCTCCGTGTCGTGCCGCCTGCCGGTGCCAGTGAGATGTTTCTTTGGTGATTCATTTGCAATTAGGAAATGTAAATCAGACAGGTGCTGCTGGCAGCTATCAGAGTCGGTATTTGTTTTACCTAAGGCATCTCAGATCCTCCCTTTGTAACCTCGTGCACGCTCGGCGTCTGCACTTCCCCGGCGCAGACGCGGCGGCAAGGTCACCTCCACGTATCACTCGGGGTCCCTCGGCGCGAGTTCTGGGGGAGGAGGCCTCAGAAGCGGCGCGGGGGAGCGGAGGGGAGGCGGAGGGGGGAGGGGAGGGAAACTTTTTCTCTTTCTCCCTTTCTTTTATTCCCGACGAAGCGAAAAACTGAGCGCGCCTTGTTTGTGACTGACATATGTTCAGTGTGTGTGTGAGAGAAGAACTGGGATCAACACTTTACCAAACATAAGGAGAGGTACAGCTGCTAGGCAGAATTGCTTAGTTTGCGTGTGTGTGCGTGCGCGAATACAGAAAAGTGTGTGAGTGTGTGCTTTTTGTGCATTTGTGTGTGTCTGCGGACGCAGACAGCAATGCGCATTTTTGTTGGCACTTTGGCTGTGCGTGTGCGCGCGCTCGCCCGCCCGCCCGCCTGCCTGCGAGAAGAAGCAGAGGGTGGAAAAAGTGTGGAAGGACTGGAAGTTGAGTGTCAAACTGGTGAGGAGGAAGGCGAAATCTGCTACATTTGGTCTCCAGCATGTCACATTTTCACCGCATTTTAATCACCTTTATTAAAGCCAAGTGGCGCCGAGCACCAGGGAGGAATCCGCGTCTGCAATAGAAGAAGAAGGAAGAAGAAGAAGAAGAAGGGAAAAAAAAAATGACTGACCAGTGCGACAAAATGTGCACTTTTCATGCTTGGACCGCAGACAGGCAACTTTTAAAAAGACAGTTTTCTTTTTTTTTTTCCTTCGCCTTTTTAATATTCAAATGCCCTCCCACACTGCAGGCACGCGCCGGCCGCGCTGAGAAAACGCACACATGTACACGCGCACTGTGTTTTATGCCACTGGCAAGCGCCTTATTCCCACCAGCTGTCTAAATGCATAAAACCCAGGCTTGTTGTTAAGTCTGGGGCTTAAAAGCGCTGCCAAAAAGAAAGCTGGGCTGGAATAACGGCATTAATTCCGCGATTTGAGCCACCGCTCAGACTCAGCGTTTAGAAAGTGCTTAGAACCGGCAGCTGGTGTCAACAAGGTAATAAAAGCAGGCACGAGGGATTCCTGCGCCCGACTGGTGACGGGTCGCCCGCGTCACGGTTGCAATACCACCGACGACCACTCCGATCGGATTGCAGGTGCAATTTAAGGTGGTTTCGACGACTTCGACACCAATGCTTTTTGACGGTAGCTTAAAAAGAGAAGAGAATTTTAAAATTTGTGTCTTTTAAATCACAGCTTCAGGGTGATACTAGCTGCGTTTCCATTGCAGTTTTTCCCAAAATAAAAGCGATATTTCGACAAAGTGCAATTGCAATTTGCAGGTGTTTCTATTGAATGGTGTGAAGCGCATAAGCCGCAACTCTCGTAAAACAAGAAAAAATTCTTGTAAAATCTCGTCCCGCGAGGTTTATGAGAAATACGTTAGCTTTTGTTTGTTTACGTTTGTTTGCTGTCAAGAATGGTTGTTATCTTTTTCTCTTTGATTACTTGTGTCCTCCTAAGCCCAAACATAACGCGCCATTTTCACTTGAAGTGAACTGGTCCCCTGACCCCGTACGTCACATCTGGTGACGCGTAAATGCGAAAAAAGTGTTTCCATGAAACTGTTGCGATATACCTCTAAATCGATACGTCTTAAAAGTCACCTCATGAGAGCGTTTTTTTGTGGACTCTGACAGAAATATACATCCTGAATAATCCACCCTGCGTTCACACACGACTCATAGTGTCTTTTAACTGTGGATTCCAGGTTTTTGTCCGCACTTTTATGGCACGTCAACGCGTAATGTAACCGCGTAAAAATTCACTTAAATTTCCGGGTGATTCAGTAAATCAAATAAGATCTATATCAAATTCCGAACCATATGTAAACGTGGCCAAAACATAATTAAAAAAAAACAAACAAGAGATTAGATTCAGTCTGATTTGTTCCGTTCACACTGAATCAGATTCAAATCCGATGTCTGCAGCCTGGGAGCCTTGCAGAATCCTTCTTAGCCTAGAAGCTAATCTTATGTTACCATAAGGTGGAGCGGTGTGGATCAGTGCCGGAGCCTCCGACCCGTGGAGATGGAGCCTGGGCCTCTCCGTCCCCTCTTCCTCCTCCGTCTTCAGGTGAGAGGTAGACTGCGTGTCTCTTCCGCTGCCAAAGCCGGTAGTTTGAAAAACTTTAATTTCCCTGGCGTGGAGGCGGTGCCAGTGGTTTGATGTCCATTACCGAGCCCTTGAAACAAGAGTCGACATGGACTTGGATGGAGTCGAGGCAACGTTGGCCAACCACCTACACCCCCCAAAGCCCCAACAGAACCTCTGTATCGTCTTTCCCTCAGTCTCCGCCTCTCGCAGTGACCCCTCCCCTCTCGGCTCTCACTTTCCCTCCTTTTGTTGTCCCTTTTTTCTTTGGGTTCGAGGCCATCCTTGCTGGCACGGCCCACAGTCTTCTTGATAAGTTACCACTGGGCCAATTACGATACTCCCCTCCCCCCTCCCCCCTCGGGCCGCCGCTACACCTGATCGTCTTCTGAGCGGCGCCAGTCTCTGTGAAACTTCCCGTCTGCGTCCTCGCCCACTCTGCGCTTTTGCGCGTCCCTTTGAAAAAGCCTTTTCCCGCGTCGTGACATCGGCCGGTCATTGGCAAAATTGGAAATGAAATCCGACCGCCGTCTCCTGCCAAATATCCGCCGCAATTTGCCCCACAGTCCCTTTTGCTTTTGAAGGTGTCGGTGCGACTTTTGCCTAAAAACATTGGATTTTTCAGAAGTGGCCCAACTTTTAGGTTGCGAGCTCTCCCCCCCCTTTTTTTTAAATTATAAAACTTGGCATATTAGAAAAAAAAAGTGTTTGCTGCTGCTTTTGCAAACTTGCAGGCTGCATCTGTCCCCTGCAATCAGCTGCAATTTGTCTTCCAAATGCTGGAGGATATTCCAGCCTCGCTGTCCTGCTGATATTCTACCACTGTTTAAGACATCGGCATCTCTCTGTTTTAAAGAGAGTGAAATATTGCCTGGATCAAAAAAAAAACAAAAAAAAAAACACCTTGATTTGATATGTTTATTAAAATTATTACTTGACAGCAGTGAGATGGGTTTTTTTTCCAATCCCACACTGGAGCTGTCAGTCAAAGTAGGAGGACGAGTGCAAGGTGTCCTGAAGGTTAATGGCTCGGGAAACGCTGAGCGATTTAAACACCATATGGATAGGCTCATCATCTACAAGCTGTTCAAGGTTGAACCCATCCAGAACACTGTAGGATTGAGATAATAGCCGTCTTCGCCCAACTGTTGTTAAGCTACCAATCTCCCGTCAGCTACGGAGCAACTGATAGGCATTAGGACCTGACGAGGGCGAGCGGCTGCCTCCCCCCAATCACTCCTCCTCCTCTTCCTCACTTGTCCCGTCAGCCTCTCAGGTGTCCGGAGGTGTCGGTGACGCGCGCCTCCCTTCTTTCTCTCGTCTGCCCGAGTCGCCGCCGCCGCCGCCGCCGCCGCCTCTCCCTCTGTCTCCCCTTTGTCGTCATTTCTATTTCTCTTCTTCATCGCCCCCGCCCGCCGCCACCCTCCGTCCCCTCACCCCCTCCGCCAGCCAGCCGCACACATCCATCGGCGGAGCGGCTCGCCCTCGCAGCCATCTGTTTCCAGGCAGCCCGCGCGCGTCGCTGAAATATGTAGGGCCTAATTAATTCAACTAAATTGTTTTAGAATAGATTAATACAATAATGGCAGCGCATGAAAGGTTATTTCAAGTACACCACTCAGCTAATCTCATCAAAGGGGGGGGGGGCATTTCGCAGCTCTGTGCCCCTCCCCACCCACTCCATCCTACGCCTCCATATAGAAACCGCTGTATACATCAGGTACGTCGGCAGGAACGGGGAGAGAAGAGAGGAAAAAAAAAAAAGTTTTCAGCGCGGCGGCGGCGAATGCATAATTGCAAATTGAAGGAGGCGTTTGATCGATGGCGCTTTGTGTTACAAATGCATGGCCTTCGTCGCCTCCCTATGCAATGGAAATCAGTTTGAATTGAAAGCCTGCTATTGACTCAGTGTTGCAGCGGAATACAGATTCACCTGAAGAGGAGGCAGACTCGTATTCTAAACGCATTACAAACTGTGACGATCGTGGCCATGCCTGCAGTATTGTAATGACCAACTAACTTTCTATCAGTCATGAATGCAACTCAAATAACACAACAATAACAAACAAACAAAAGAATACATATTCTTGACTGTGAAAGCGTCAATTTGAGATTTAACATTTTACATTTGCAACATTTTAAGTTGACCAATCAGGTTTGTTGCCATTAGGAGCTCGAGGCTTCACATGGATGTGAGAGGCGATAATTGCGTTGGCCAACTGTGGTGCGATGTCGTATTTAGTGCAAGCCTTCCCACTTTGTAGCATCCAGCTCGTACTAGCTTGTCCTTCTTCCCCTTTTCCTTCCTCTTCTCCTGCGTTTTCTCCACGACAGCTGTTTCTCACTTTCGTTCCATCTGAACATGTCATATACCTTCTATCTGAAGACGAAGCTGGTTGGTTATGATGTGTGAACACGTCTTGTGCTGGACGTCGGGCAGATGGACTTTTTTGGACACGGTGGAAGTGTTGTGTGTCGCTGTTTTTCTTTGTTGTTAAACCTTAACATACCACTGAAAAATCCTTCATGCCGGCTCCTATTTTTTATTTTGCAGAGCCTTGAGGTTGTTTTAAAAGACTAAACTTTTCAATTCCGGCTCGGCTGACCCCGCGACGCTGCCACCTCATCGATTAGAGAAGACAGATCTGTGATTGTTTCTTTCATCGACGGTTGCTTAGCCGAACAGCTGGTGATGCTTTCAAATCCTGTGACCTCCAGCGACAAAAACAATAGTCCCTCGCCGAAGACGCACGTTATAAATGACGCGGCACACAAAAAGTCATTACGAAAGGGTGTCATTTTGTGCGACTCTGCACCCATGTTGGCACAGCCAGTTTTTTCCTGGGTGTATTATTATTGATTTATTATTATCGTGGTTCCCTGAAGGAGAAACGTGACCTTCTGGATAAAAAAAACGTCTCCTCAGTCACTCGGCTGCACGCACCCTGCTGCTTTTAAACTTTCTGATAAACTGTTTTTACAGTGCCAGATTTTTTTTTTCAGTTATTTTTTTTTCCCCAGATGCCAGTAACATCGGTCAGTAATACAGCGGTGGACTGTTGCCCTGTTAATGAGCTTCCCTGCGCGCTGGCACAACCTCCAGAGCAGCATATTAATCTCGACAGGGTAAAAAAAAAAGTAAAAAAAAAAAAAATTGAGTGAATCCAACCGTCAAGGCCGGAACAATTTTTAAGAGCAAGCGTCACATTTTTCAAGCGGCGGGTGTCTCGTTTCCCGACCAACGCTCGGCACGCTCCTGCCCCTCGGAGACGGCGGGGCCGCGCCATCACTCACCTGAGCTCACCTCCGCGGAGAGGAGAGGGAGACGCAGACAAGCAGGAGTCACAGGGCTGTTGTTCATCAAGATTAATACGGCCTCGTCCTTCTCCCCGGAGAGGCACATCGTACCTACTTGACTCCTGGAGCAGGTTCTCCTATGGAAGGGCTCTGCTTCATTAACACCGATGTTACGGCTAAAACACTAGAGCAGTCACCTACACACACATAGGCGCACACACACACACACACAGGCACACAAACACACACATAGGCACAGTGTCGGTCGCTTTACCTTTTTATTTATTTTTTTTTAAGAGGAGGAATATGATAATGAACCTGGCTTGATAGAGTAATTAACTGGGCTAAATGGAAATCCCACGAGGTTCAGTGATAGTTAGCAGATGTTCTCTGAAATACATTAAAGACCAAACGTCTTGTGCAGGGCGAGAATGAGAGCGAGAGTAATAGAGGTGGAACGTTTCTTCCGTAGGTTGAGAGGGACTTTTTTTTTTCTCCCCCTCCGAATTTGACACCTTTTTTATTCGGAAAGAGTGCAAGTGTCTGTCTGTGTGTGTTGGTGTGTGTGTGTGTTGTGTGTGTGTAGGGGAGGTTAATCGGCTGAGTATTGTCATGTTGTTGACAGACTTAAATGTCATAAAAGGATTACAACCTTTTAAATGGGGAAAAAATTACGGGTGATTCGGTCAATTAATTTTGCCTTTGTCAAGCAAGAAAAAAAGGTCAATGTATGTAGGCCTATAAGATAGGGGTCATTGGTGTGTGTGTGTGTGCGTGGGCATGTCTTTTTCAAAAAAAAAAAATTGCTTTGTTTTCACCTGACTTCAGCTCCATTTCTACTGAAGGTAGGTTGCAGTCACAGTTCTCAGCTCGCTACCTCTTGACTTCTTCCTCTGCCTTATTATTTTTTTCTCAGTTTGATGACACATTCTTGTTAACAGAATAACAGAAAGCTCATACCATCAGTGCAAAGAATCCAAACGACACCAAAAGCAGTGGAGGAACACCGTCAAAATGATCCTAACGTCCTCACGATGGGTGAAAATAAGCTAAAGAAGCTTCTTGCTAGCAGGAGAAAAATGGCTCCGGAAGGAACGGTCAACAGCATTATTTCGGTTCGACTCCTTTGTCGTGACTAAAAGAAGCTTCCGCGCTCTCTCTGCCGCTCGGTCGTTACCTTCCATACAGTATCAGTGACACCACCAGAGGCGGTGAAGTCGCACCCCGCCGCTAGCTAGCGCGCTAAGTCACACTGAGAAGAGCCATCTGCTTCCCTGTCTGAACTTTAGAACAAAGACGGCAGGCTGTCAAAGTTTGCCTCAAACGGGAGCGGCGTCCTGACTCTGCGCGGGCAGACCTCCATTAAAAGCTCGACGCCTCCCGCAACAAACGCGCACGGGCCCCTTTCGCATGTTTCCCTTTCACTTTCAAACTCAGAAATAGCTCTCCGAGAGGGGAGGAGAAAAAGAAGAAGAAGAAGTAGGAGAAGAAGGAAGGGAAAAAAAAAAAGAACTCGAGCCATGTGGTAAGAAAACGTGTGCATGTGTTTGGGCCTGTGAGGAGGGAACACCTGCTAATATTGGGTTTGTAACTGAATTTGTTCCAGTTAGTCCATGTGGTCAGTAGGTGTAAAGCAGCTGCAGGAAGTGCAGTAATGACTTCCTGTTTACTCCCCCTCCTCTCCACCCACTCACCGGTTATAGACAGCCATGTGGTGGCGCGTGGACCCGGTCCACCGCTAATAAACTGGCACGGCGCGGAAACTTATGGCAGGCTGAGCTCCTGAGCGACGCACGTCTACCAGACTCAAGTTTCACTCCAAAACCACATTTAACTCTCGCTCGTGCGCCTTGTGCGATTGCACACTTGGTGGTTTGTCGGGTGATCTCGCTCCTTGATGTATGGATCAGTCGATGTTCTGTCAAGGCCGCCCATGCCTGGGACTAATCTAATCTTTATTGTTTCTTTCCGACTGCTGCTGCGGCTGCTGCGGCTGCTGCTGCTGCTGTGCTGACGCCATGCTAACACAAAACAAACTGGGAAACCTCCCAGCGAGCCTTGTGTTGACATGCTGCGAAATATTCCAAAGGGATCTTATTGAATCCGCCTTTTACATTAAAGAGCTGTTGTTTTTTTTTTTGTTTTTTTTAAGGGACGTATATATTCATTGAGAAAATGTTGGGTATCTATTTTGCAGGACACAATTCAATTCAATAATTTCAACAATTTATTTACTAGTCATGATAGAAAGTGGGCTTGTGTTTTTATTTTTGCGGAATTCATTTGATTCCTTTGGAACAGATTTGTGTTGTCATTGGAACTTCATTATAAGGAAAAAAAACTGCTGCTTTGGAGGATATGGGGTCGACCATCCATTTAATGCAGCGCACGCTGCTGCAACCGTTCGCCTGCTGCTTTTCCCCCCACCATATGGACAGGATGGATCAGTGTCTTGGATGTTGACCGTTGGTAGCTTCATGGAGCAGCGTTTGACGTTCCAACCATGCAGCAGCAGCAGCAGCAGCAGCAGCAGCAGCAGTGGGCTGGGGTTGCCGTCTTGATGTTGATGTTGATTTGTCACACTTCCCTCCTCTGGAGGCGAATCCCATTGGCCGCCGTCTTGCAGATAAGCGGGGATGTGACGCAACATGGGTGCCTTTCAATCGCAGGGCTTGATCTGGCTCTTTTCCTTATCGTGTGACAGAGATCCAATTAAGATGGAGACGCAGTCGGGGCGGTGCCGTGTGTGGAGTGACGCAACTGAGAAGTCTGAGGAGTTGAAAAGCTTCTGTTTAGTTAGGTGTGATGTCGGATGTACAACCAGGAGGTTCAAAGTTTCAAAAGTTTTTTTTTCTTAGGTATTTTCTCACTGACTTTTCTTACTCTTGCTCTGCAAACAGCATAATTAGCCCTCTGTTTACAGCCTCCTTGCTGAAACTGATGCTTGGTTTCACCTTCCACATGCTTGGAGGGGGATGAACGCAGGATGGCTTTGAGGTGGATCGACCGCCAGGCCTGGGACCGTAGGAAAGACGCGTCGGTGCCCTTTGTGACATCACAGAGGGGGTGATTCCTTTCCCGAAGAGCCGAGCGACGACCGAGCCGAGTTCATTGATAGGACCGAGACTGGTGATGTCGTTAGAAGACACTGTTAAAGCTTATTTTGTACCTTTTATTTGTCTTTTTCCTCATTCATGCAGTTTGTCTAAAACTGCAGTCAGTGTTTCCAGCTTTTGCACAATAGATTTGTCAGGGTCCGGCTACCCTGGGCTGCCATGGCAACCTCTTTAGTAGTCCGCAGAGTACAGACGTGACATCTGCCATGGCGTCCTCGTCTTGTTTTGACTATTAAAAGCTCAGGCAGCAGCAGCAGCAGGACACGCGGACTAAAGCCGAACAATTTCCCTGCAGCAGAGGTTCTTACTTCCATAAGCGCATCATTTATTTTTGCTCCTAATGCCCTTTATTGAATGGTCGCTACTTTGATTTGTGTGTTTGGAAAAAGTTTTTTTTTTTTTTTTTTGTGCCACGTTGAATCAGCGCAGTGGAAAACTGAAAGTGCTTTGTAAAGGCCTGCCAAGTGCAAGGGTCACTTCTGTCGAGTTAATTAGTTAATCCGTGTTGTTTCCAGAAAGATAGAATCACCGCACTGGTTAAACATTCCCGCACTCCATTAATCATTCTGTGAGCCCACAGGAAAGTTCATGCCAGCCGGTTTGTTCCTTCACCTTCTTTTTTTTTTTTCCTTCTTCTTCTTTTTCCTACTCCGCTGGACCGATTTCATCACGTCTTCGTTCACACCCACCAGTCAGATGGTGACAAAGCCTGTGTTTTAAAGGCCCCCTCGGTAACGCCGGCCTTGCTAGCATCCCAAAGTGCCATCTGCCGCCAGTCCTCCAAACAGATATAAAAGTTAGCGTCGCCGCTTTGCATCCTCCCCCTTCATTCAGGGACACGCACACGCTGAGTCGCGACTGTGCGCGCAACCTTCATTACCGTGGCGGCGTGCGCTGGGAGAGGGAATGCCAGCACATGGCAACTTCAGCTGCATTTAGTGCATAAAGTGCATAATTTTTTATAAAGATAATGTAAATATGGTGCAGGATCAAAGTGGCTCTTTACTATATTATTATTATCATATATTATTACTACCTTTATTATTAGGGCAATAATCCTTTATAATGCTGGCGGAATTTAACCTTTGCTTTTGGTTGCCCACTGCTGCTTCTTTTTTTTTCTTTTTTCTTTATACCTTCTTCAAGTTCCCCTCAGTAAGTGTCGCCCTTTGAAATAAAACTTCCAAAGGTTTTTTTTCCTCTGCCCTTTATCCCAAGAAGTCTCGAGGGCTAATGTGACATGCTAATGTGACATGCTAATGTGACATGCTAACCCTCCCGCAGCATTTTCATTGTGATGTAAGAAGATTTGAACTCCGCTCAACTTCCTTCCAAGATGGAAGCGATAAAGGCGACTTGAAAGGAGGCGCTAACCTGACACACGACGAACCTCAACCCCAACCCCAACCCGAACCCCGAACCTGAACCGGGGTTCTCTTCTTTTTTTCCCCAGCCTCCTTAAAGCGGAGGATCTGCGTGGTGATTAAAGTCCTCGGCTGTCAGTCAGCAGATTTCCGGCGAAATTGGCAGCTTTATCGCCGGCGCATCTCGCCTAGATTATTGTAATCAGATTCTGCTTTAAAAGGCGTTTCGCTGCCAGCGTAACCCAAAACAAATCTATAATGACAGCTTTAACCCCCCGACCGAAACAAGCCAAAGTGTCTAATGGAGTCGTCAGCCCGCTCAGATTATCGTCATCTGCTGGCGGGGCGGCTTGCTACCTCTGCCTTTCGCACACGTGCGCGCACGCACGCACGCACGCACGCACGCACGCACGCACACACACTGGCGCGCACGTGCGCATATTCCTCAGATTCCCAACTACAAGGAGCAAAGAAGCGTCAGGAGATGTTTAATTAAGACAACAGATCAATTAACAGCTCAATTAGCCTGGCTAATTAGGGGCTCAGTTGGAACAAAAGCTCCACTCTCCTCTGCTCTCCCCTTCTCGCTCTCTCTCTCTCTCTCTCTCTCTCGCTCGCCCGACACGCACGCACGCACACGCGCCGCGCGCACGCTTGTCGCAAAAGCCTTCGCTATAGAGCACATAATCCCGCTTAATCATCGGTCCAGATTTTGGCTAAAAAAAAAAAAAAAAAGTGCCTGGAAGGGAGGATAGGAGCCGAATCCTCCTCCCAGCCGCTTTTATCAGCGAATCCAGGACGGCGGGGATCTCAGAGGACTAATTGAAGTTACAGCAGCAGCAGCCTAGAGGTGGGGACACATTGGAGGTTTTTTTTTCTTCTTCTTCTTCCCCCTCTTTCCTTTCCTTCCCCCGCGGCAGGGAGCGTCACATCTCTACAGAGTGTCTGTGTGTGTGTGTGTGTGTGTGTGTGTGGATAAACTTATAAGAAAACCCAGCGTGGAGGCCCAGTGTGGAGGCAGCGACGCGGCCTCGACCGAAAGACGAGGGAATAAGGGGGGAAAAAAAGCACCCGTTTTTCTTTCAGGAACATAATGGTGCCCATAATAAGTTATTTGTCTGATGATGAAGATGATGAGCGTCGGCTCTGTTTTTTTTGTTTTTTTTTTTACATTTAATTCATTTTGTGTTTTTTTTTACCGGACAGCTGCCGTTAGGAAGATGCGACATCGGGTGGAACATTAGCATTGTTTGCTGTTGCTGCTTTGTGGAATCATGCATCCTGCGTGCGGGTGCGTCCTCGCATGTGTGCGTACGCGTTTGTGTGCAGAGCCATGCTGACAGGTGTAACTAGGCTGAGTCTTTGGGGGACGGTGGCGGAGGAGCTGCTGTGCTGCTGCTGCTGCCGCCGCTGACACGCCTGCGAGTCTTCATGTCTTTGGCAGCGGCTGCCGCTGTGGAGGCCCCTGCCCAGTCAATTAGGACGGCCGCACCGCGCCGCGCCGCTCGCTACACACACCCATTAGTGTTCATCTCACTGTCCAAACAAAATACCGCACCAGTTTGGAGCACATCTAAAAATAATTAGCTAAAAGATAAAAGAAATGCGAGAACAGAATAGTGTTGTCATCGCCTTTATACACAAATGGCAACAATTTAGAGGGTTTTCAATCTTGTTGTCGCAGCCAGTGTGTCAGATTGTGCATCCACTAGGGGTCAAGAAGGCACAACTTTATCTCACCACACTGGGCTACTGCAGGTACGCTGCAGAGCAGCCAGAGTTCAGCCAGCTTGAGCAGATCCCTCCAGTCTGGACAGTCGCATCGCATCAAGACAGTTTATTGAGTTTCTGCGTCCAGACCTTCGCTATTCACGAGGGAGAGAAGTCTGACATATCTCTTCAAATGCAGATGGCACTAGCAGCATTTTCTTTATTCATTCTGAAATCCATGCTTTCATCCGTCTAAAAAAAAAAAATACATTTATTATCGTTGACACAGTTTCCGAACAGTTTGCCCACAGTTTGTTTGCTCTCTTTACGGTGTTGGGTCACACGGAGATAAAGCAAGGTCGCGAGGCGGCATTAGTCATTTGAATAATTCCGCTATCGCATTCCCGCCGATAGCCGACGGGATTTGCAATGCAAAGATTCCATTGATAATCCTGCAGTTCACAGCCCCGGATTTGCGTAGAATGAAACAGGTGGGTGGAGAAAATGTGCACGTTGAGGTGGACGGGGGGAAGGTGTGTGTGTGTGTGTCTGTATTGTGTGTCAGCGCTGATGTCCTCATCTGCTCCGCCACTAATGTCCCCGGAGTCGTGTCTTCCTGTGTGTCACAGCCACCGCAGGTAGCAGAGGTAGGATGCATATGTACTACTGCGTTTGTACGTACGTACGTGCGTGCGTGCGTGTGAGTGTGTGTGTGTGTGTGTGTGTTACTCTGTGTGTCTCAAGCAGGGTTCACATGCCCGGTCACCCCATATATCTTCAACTCAGCAGACAGGTCTGGGGTTCTGCTGCCGACGTACTGTCTTCTCTCATTACTGAGCAGGCTAAGGAGCAGGCACAGGCTCAATGCGCACACAGACACACTCACACACACACATGCGCTCACACAGAGGCCGAGTACAAAATGTAAACAAAATGGAAACACAAAAGTTGACCCAAGGCAAGTGTGAATCCACCAAATCGCGAATTAGCTTCACAATAAACCACCAGGTTTAAGCTAGCCATACCTACACACACACACACACACACACACACACACACACACACACACACACACACACACACACACACACACACGCAGTGTGACACACAAGCAAGTCTTGTGACAGGATGACTGACAGAATGACAGTCTGTGGCCACATGACTTCCTCTCTCCCTTCTCGCACACACACACACACACACACACACACACACACACACACACACACACCAGCCTATGTTCCCTCGCCCCATTGTTAATAAATGGTGTCTGAGCAGCTGCGCGCTGTGACTTGGGCCTCCGTCTGCTGCGTGATCCGATCTGGCGCTGACGTCCAGACTTTCCTCCTTCCTCTTCTCCATCTCACACCTCCTGCTTATCTAACTCGGCTCGCTCTGCCAACGGTTTCCGCACAGCAAATG
This sequence comes from Thamnaconus septentrionalis, assembly GCA_009823395.1. Classification (NCBI taxonomy): domain Eukaryota; kingdom Metazoa; phylum Chordata; class Actinopteri; order Tetraodontiformes; family Monacanthidae; genus Thamnaconus; species Thamnaconus septentrionalis. The sequence continues at coordinate 9,630,990 of CM020517.1, forward strand.
AACTGTCCCCGAAAAAGAAAACCTAGAAAGCAACGCACCGCCGTCGTTTAGCCACCACAATTTTTTTTTGATACATTTTTCAGGACGCTTTGCAGTCGCCCCAAATGGTTAGAAATAAAATCCCCCCGGCCCCCAAACTGGGACATATTAAGATCTCTCCTCGCACAATATGTGGATTGCATTGCTCTCCTTTATTTTGCATCAAGACCTGCAGCAACTCACCTCTGGCTCGGCTTTCTCACTTTATGTGTATGTTTTCTGCTTGAAAAAAGAGAAAGCAACATGGTAGCAAGTGAGCTAACACGCTGCCAGCAGCTGCTGGACTCTCATGCAAACAACGTGTCAGCTACAAAGACCAACAAGACCGCGTCAGTGTCCCTGTTTCAAGTCGGATGGGCCAACTTGCCCTCCGGACACTTGGATGACACCATACAAGTGGTGTGACTCATGCTGTGTGTGTATTTGATTTCTGACTTGTTGGTTCCTCACCAACGGCCGTGTGGATTAGATCATTTCACCACTTGAAACCTTCAACATCGGGGGTGAGAACTGACTGGGTGAAGATCCACCTTTGGCATCGTCCATTAAACTTGAGCTTCTTTAGCCGAGGCACCGTGTGAGATGGATGAATAAGTCAGTGTTTTGTTATCACGACGCAGCGTTTTTCTTTTGTGTTGAGCAGGAAGTGGAGGAACGTTCACACGGTCTCACCTGAGGTGTTGCAAAGAGCATTTTTACATGTTTTTATATTTAAATCACCAGTTGTGCAGGATGAGGTGTCCATAGTCCATTCAGGGTGTGTGTGTGTGTGTGTGTGTGTGTGTGTGTGTGTGTGTCAGAGTCAGTCAGCTTCCTGGCCTGAGTTAAATGGTTTTAGTATAGCTGTTAAATAAGTCACTTATTATTATTCCCCTCGGGCTAACATATAACTGTGCTTAGTCATCACCCGACTTTATCTGCATTGTCCTTCTATTTCCTTTAATGGCGCTCCATAGAGGCGGGATCAAAGCGGCTCCGAGGGCGCTGATTGTCTTTGTGAAGGTGACGACCAAGGAATGAGACGACGTTCCTTGTCCCAGTAGTCGCTGAAATGTGACCTTTTGCCTGCTTGTGCAGGAATGAACCGGACAAGGGGGGGAGATACATAGATAGAGAGAGACAGAGAGTGAGAGACAGAGAGAGAGAGAGAGAGAGAGAGAGAGAGAGAGAGAGAGATGACCATTTCTAAGAACTTGAAAAATAATCAGAGCAAGGGCTCAAATTCCTCCCAAAAACTAAGAGGAACAACGGAATCTTTTCTGTCTGTAAACCCATTGATTTATTTGTTGCCTCCGAGCTCATGACGTGCGCCTGTCTCAGGCTCTGACAAAGACATCCAGACTCTGACAAAAAGTCCAAATAGGCTTTACACACACACACGCAGATAGACAGATCTAAGTAAAAAGAAAGAAGGGGAGCAACATTTAGCGGAGAGCAGCCAGGCGAAGATTCCAGCAGTGGATAATTGGCCTTAAGCCATTCCTCTGGCCTGCCGCTCTCTGAATAATGCATGGTCTTTTTAATGAAGCCTTTTTGTTGTTTTCTTTCCTTCGTCCCCCCCCCGACCCTCCCACCTCCCCTCCTTCCTGCGTCCCTAGGATGTAGGGTGAAATTAGCATACTCCCGTGTCTGCATCCTAATGAGGGTTCGGCCACCAAGGGGTCGGCCGCCGTTCAAAGCGAATTCGCCCATTCCGACTGATCCCAAGGTACGATAAGAAGAAAAATGGCCCCGACAAGAATCCACATTCCGGACCGGCACTTAATGGAGGCGGCGTGTCACAGTTGCAGTCCTGGCAGCTTCAGCGAAGGGCGGGCGCCGCTGCACGGCCCTTTCTTGTCCCGTGACGCACATCTTTGAGAAGCTTAAGTTCAAGTATAAGCTCCAAAAAAGAAAACTACTCTCTTAAATATGCATTTCTTTCCAACATCTCCTTTGCCGTCTGCCGTCTGCCTTCTGCGGGCGCACGGTGGGCGATTACGGCCCAAAGCACATGCACGTGGACGTTTTTCACATGAGGCTTACTGTAAGACCCTCCAGATCTGAGGCCGCCGTCTCTTTTCTCGCTCCCGACCAAAAGCGCCTGCAGTTTTTGAAGTGTCTGAGCCCGTCCTTGAGCGGGGCAGGAGAGCATTCCTCAATCATTGGGGCATGTACGGCCGTCGCTTAATCCAGCCGCCGAGCCGCTTTCATCTGCACGCTAATGCTTTGAGAGGCACTGAGCTGTGATCGGGCCTCGGCACTGGAGAATCGGCGAGTGGAGCCGGGGCGGGTCAGAGAGGGCAAGACGAGACCGAGGCGGGGAGAAAAGGAGCCAGGAGGATTTAAAGTCTTAAATGGAGGTGGAGAAGTGTTTTCCGCCAGCTCTCCTGGTGGTTGTGTGACGTGCAGCGCGGAATGGAGATGGCCGCAGACACTGGAGGCCTTGTGGTGTCTGTGAAAACTGATTTGGATGTTATGACGCCGCAATTTGAAGCGAGTCATAGGTTCAATCCCAGACCTGGGGCCTCTTTTGTATGTACCTGCATGTTCTCCCTGGGGGTCTGCGTGGGTTCTCTAAGGGTATCCCTCTTCATCCCACAGTCGAAAAACATGGGGCGAATTGAGAACTCTAAATTGACCGTAGGTGCAAATGGTTGTTTGTCTATGTCTTTCTATGTGGCCCTGAGATGAACTGGCAACTTGTCCAGGGTGTGACCCTGCCTTCGCACTTTGACAGCTGGGAGAGGCTCCAGCAAACCCTCAGGACAAGTGGGTATAGAAATTGGATGGATGGAAACGTGCGGTTGCTTCTTTCAGTATCAACACGAGCAATCAAATCCCCAACCAGCGCTGCGTTCGTTCAGCCGCAGATCCGTCGGCCATTCAACGTATCCACCTCATCTGCCTTTGCAAACTTCATGTCTGGCGTTTTCCTTTATTGAGTGATTCACCACGAGCGGTTAGTTGTGAGGTCATCGCTGATGACGACAACAACAACAACAACAACGACGGCAGCAAAGCCGCATCTTGGCTGGGAGGACGGAACAGAGCGGCCCGGATAATTAACCTGTACATCGACTTCCCGGCTGACGAAAAACGCCATGTGGATGCGAGCGCGGCGAGTCACGGAGATTGATCTCGAGCGTCGACGGGATGGCAGAGGAAGGAAGCGGCGCGGCGTTTGGCAGCGGCTGCTGTACCTGTCAATTCTCACATTCTGTTCAGTCTACCAGGTTCAGAGAGAGTCTCATTTCCTCGTTTGGCTCGGGAAGGAGTCTGGCACGGGAACAGACTAGGAAGTGAAGTTACAAGATGCTGCCTCTTTGGGATGGAGCGCCGGCAAACTTTTCTGCGACAGCTCGACCAACTCGACTGGCTCCGTTGCGACTGGCTCCAGCCGCAATCAGGCTGTAACCGGCGGCGCGTGCACAATTATCATAAATTAGCCGTGCGTTTGTCTGACCACGAAGAAAAAACATTGGCTTCCCTCAGGCCTGCAATATTTTTTGTTTTGTATTTTAATAGCAGTGTCAGCATTAACACATTAATCGCAATGAGATTATAAGGCATAACGCACTAATTTTTTAATTGCATTTTAATCGCAAGCATTTTTTCCTTTCCATTCACCTGTAGTCCGGTCCTCAAGCTGTAGCACTATGTTTCGACACTGCGTCCTGCTATCATTAGCTGTGTTTGTCTTGTGCAATTCACACAGCATATGGTTTAGGCAACCACCTCCACCAGTGGTCCCCAGTTTGATTTAAGCAATAATACATATATAAGATAAAAAAGGAAATCCTTTATTTGTGTTCTTTTTGCTCCCATTTAAGACGCTCCAGTAAGAATTGCTTTTCATAAATATGGTCATAAAAAGAAAAAATAACCAAATTTTAAACGTGAATCTCAAAATGTGATTAATTGCGGTTAACTTTGATAATTCAGAGTTTAATCGTGATTAAAAAAACACGATTAAGCAGCTTAAGTAGCTAGCTTTCAACAACGGGAAGCCGCGCATCCGTTGTGCATCCTTCAAGTCCGTTTTTCCCGCCGGCTGTCTTGGCACTCGGCACCGCCGGCTCTGCTGGCTCCGCCGTGCGCTGATTGTTATTGTGAAGTTGGTGATCACTTCGGGCAGCTGATGGTGCGCGTCGCTGCACATTTTTAACTCTTGGCGCGAACCTGTTCTCCGCCCTGGGTGGAGGCCGGAGTGGAGGGTGGGGGGGGGGTTGCGGACCGAGCGGGTCAAGCCACCGCTGGGCCCGTGGCAGCAGGCGCTGGGCGGAGAGTTGGGACACAGTGGTGGGGGGCCAGCCGGGGCCAGAACCGGGCCAAGCAGTCGCAATCAGTGGCGCATGAGGGGATCTGGCACAGACGGAGAGAGCCGCCTCTCCGCCACCACAGTTGGTGAAGAGCCGCCGTCGCCAGCTACCGTCTACCGTCTGCACACAGCGCTGACTTCCACCCCGGTTTCCTGGTTCTCTTTCTTTTTTTAAGAAAAAAAAACAAAACAAAAACTTGCAGCAGCATTTTGGTTGCATCGAATGGCTGAAGCTATTTATTGCACTATTTGTTGGTTGGTATGAATTGTTTACTGGTGGTTGGCTGATATGTAGAGATGTCACTCCATAATCACTACACATTGCTGTATTGCTGCAAATAGAACAAAAAAACTAAGTGATTCACAAATGTCTAATTTATGAAAAATTGTAGACAGAAAATTTGGAAAAATGTATTTTTTCTTTACTCTGTATGATATCCGAAAAAAAACAAAACTCCTTTAACTTATCTCAACCAAATAACCACTTAATCAATTGACTTTTATTGATTTTCCAGTTATACTTTTTTCAGTTGTGTTTCAGTTATATTGTACCATGATACTGAACGTTTCTTTTTAAGCAGAATATCTACCACTCACATTTGCAAACCATTGCTAGTAGTTTGTGGTTCTTGGTGAGGTGTGTTACAAAACCACAATATACAACAATATACAACATATATATGTTATTTTAAATGAATCTGAATCGTTATAAAGTGTTAGGGGATCTTTAACCTCTTGGTAAGTGTAACTGTAATTCACTTTTGTATAACCCTGCTAAAAAAGAGGGTTATACATGATAAAAAAACAAAACAAAAACATACCACCTGACCTTAAACAGCTAATAGCGAGAGCGTGGAGGAGTTTGCCGTTGCCACCAGAAATATATTGTCTTTTTCGGGGAAAAACGGTCAAAAGAAACAAATTCATCTGTGTGCGTTTGTGTTAAAGGAGGTTGAGATTTTCTTTCTTTCCTGCATAACAGGAATCTCATCGCGTCCAGCCGCAAGCAAATTGGATCCCCGCTTCCATACCGCCACAATTTCACCGTGTGACCACGCGGATGATTTGGACACAGTCCTTCCGTGGGCGGCGACGTGGCCCAGCTGTGTTTTTTGATCTGAATTCACGTGCCTTTTTTGGCCAAGTTCTCCTCCATCTATTTTTAATAAGCGCGGCGCTGTCATGGAATGGCAATGAAGGGGGCACCTCCAATCATCGGCGTGGCTTGGAGCCCCAGCCATGTTAAATTAACTATGTGAAGGCAGCTGCTCTTTGAGCCCGTGCACTTTTGTTGTGTGGTGCAAAAAAACAAAAAAAAACAATGAATAATTCTCTTTGCGCCCCGTATGTGGGCGCTGGGAGAAGGGCAGCAGGCAGGAGTACCACCCTGCGTCTCAGATCAAAAGCCAGCCGAGGTTTTCGTGCCCAACGCGCACATTGAGCGGAGGTGCGGGCGAGGAAAAGGCAGTCCCGCCTCCCCTCGCATCCCACTCGCAGCATAAGTGCGCGCGTGTGTCTGCGTTTGTCAGAGTGAAAGAGTGAGAGCCTGGTTGGTGACGCGGACGTGTGTGTGTGTGTGTGTGTGTGTGTGTGTGTATAAAGTGTCTCACACTTGATTTAACTGCGTGGTTCAACGTTCACACTTCCGGGGTTCTGATAGTGTGTTTCCATAGAGCCTTAGTTGTAATGCACGTTAGGGAGAAAATTGCATTGGAAATTGAATGTAGTATAATCACAGTGACAGAGATGCACCCAGTGCACCAGCCCAGTCTTAAAGTCCATCCTTTACTTGTCTGACTTGCGGCGCTTTTGAGGAACTATGACCTGAGCTTTTGCAATGTCACGAAGGGCTCTGTCACTCCTCCGAGGTTAAAGAGGACAGCAACCCAGTTGGGTTTTCATTCAGTCTGGAGATCTGGAGATCTTTCTGTTGAATAGTTTATCACGTAAGGTGAAAATCAATGGGAAGACTATGATACTTTGAAAGGACCCCGCAGTTCCTGGTCTAAAGTGAACACAATGTACCCTACTATGAAGATAATAAAATACAACATTTTTGTAATTCCGGAATCTCATCAAATAAATTCTGGCAAATCAAGATGCTCCTTTCTCAATTTCTCTTGACTAGTTGTCCTTGTTTCCGAAGCTGTGAATGGATGTTAAAACAAGGTGGGAACAAGAACTGTGAGGTCTCGACTGTTCCCACTTCAACTTCAAGCCAGGTTTAGTGTGTTAAAAGAACCCCAAGGATCTGCCTCAGTGATCCAGTCTAAGACTTCGATAAGCAGTAGACCTACACGCACGGAGGCGCTAATGAAGCTAGCGGTCGACTTGAAACAATAACAATGAAAACAGAAGTTAAAGTGGTTTCGAGAAAGGCTCATTTGTGTGAACGCGACTTCCCACAGATCTTTTTTTTTCTTTCTTGCACTTGGTCTGCGATTCCAGTGAAGTTTCCGCCAAAACCCACAGACACTTTTTCAAAGAAGTCGACTCGTTCCGTTGACGCGCTGTCTGCAGGGCATTCACTTGCCCGGCCGCCTCGGCGGGGAAGACAGAGGTGAGAGGCGACGTGCAGCAAAGGGCCGCAACATTTATCTCGACACCTCTTTTGTGCGTTTCTTTCTTTCTTTCTTTTTTTTCTTACTAAAACCAAAGCCCCCGTGGGAGTGTTGTGATGAACCTGTGGAGGAGTTTATTACCAGGCAGCCAGTCAGTCACCGCGGCAGCTGCACGCAGGCAGTCGCTCCGTATGAGGAAATATTGGAAAATGATGCAGTGCGTGTTTACCATGATTTGGTTTGGAGGAGGAGGAATCCAATAAAGATGATGAAGAAGCCTCATCTCGGCACCTCGCAGGGGCCGGGGCCCGCTGGAGTGTTCGGCGGAGGGCGGGGCGGGGGGTGGTCGGTGGAGGGGCGGGGGGTGGGTGGCGCTGCTGGGAGAGAGGAGGGAAGTGATTACTGTCGTTAGGTTGACAGGAAATGTTGCATCTCCTTGACGTTTAGTAATGATCGCAGCAGCTGGGAACAATAAAACTCCCAACGCTGAGCAATTATTGGCCCGCTCCACTTGCATCGGGATAAAAGTAATAATGCGCATTATTCCCCCCCCACCTCCTCCTTTTATAGTGGCACCAGTGAGGGAGCAGAGGCAGCAAATGAGATTTGCCCGCTCAGGAAGCTGAGTGGGCCGGCAGCGAGCGCCGACTCTTCCTCCTCTCGTCTCCACTCCATCCGCCGTCTCTTCGATCGGACTTTTTTTGCGCCTGTTGGGACGCAGAGGGAAGATTAGAGAGGGGTGGGGGGGGGGTGGTGGGGAACGACAAACCCGGCGACGGGCCGTCAGCCGCCTGGAATGGTGACAGACGCAAAACCTGGAGACGTTCGCTCGCCACCGGCAGCGTGTTAACAAGATGTGAGATAGAGAGAGCGGAGAGGAGGAGGAGGAGGAGGAGCAGGAGGAGGAGGAGGAGGAGGCGCTCTGCATCACACGTCTTAAAGGCTGTCTTTTTTCTTTCTGTGGTGAAATGTACGGCTTTGTTTTTTCCTTTTTTTTTTTTTTTAAAATTCCAGCTGAAAAACCGACTTGACCTTTGGAGGCGGCCCCGCCCTCTTCCACTTCACTCAATTATACACATCACCTTGTGAAAACTGAAATAGTAAAGAAAAATGTAATTTTAAGTAATTAAAAAAAAAGATAATTAATTTTGGTTTAAAGCAAATTGGCTTAAATAATAAAAAACACAACATACAAGAACAAAAAACACACATGGTCTCACACAAGCTGTGAACCCCCCTCTCAAAACAGTTCAAATACAGCACAGACAATATATACCACACTTCATATTAACTCTGTGAGACAAAGTCAATCATCATACATTTATTTAAACTTAATTCATAAACACACACATCGACATTGAAGTCTGTATCTGTCACTCCCTACACAGAGTATATTGATATCTCTATCTATTTCTATCTGTTTCTCTATATTTACTGTTGTAATTCCTTTTAGTGCCGTAGAGTATACATAGTAAAATACTTAATAGTATTAGTAATTTAAGTAAATAAAATGTACAGACAGATCAACACATAAAAATTTCACTTTTATTGAAGACAAACAACTCTATTTGCAAACTATTATTTTCTATTGATTTATTTCTATGTATCTGGCCTGCAGACGGAGCAGCGGAAGAGGCGGGGGAGGTTTCTGGTGGGGGGGGGGTCGACTGCGCTGACCTTTTGCTCTGTTTGAACACGTGTGTGTGCAAGCGTGTGCGTCTGCATGCATGAGTGTGAGGAAGGGACGCAACCAATTGAATATTAATGATTGATTAGGCCGGCCGTGCCTGCGCATAAACACCAGCGGGTGCGTTTCGGAGAGAGGAGGAGGTCCGTCCGTCCGTCCGTCCGTCTTGTCTTCTCCACTTCATTACTGTAGAACCATCCAGATATCTCTCTCTCTCTCTCTCTCTCTCTCTCTCTCTCACGAGCATCAGCGACGGGACGTGAGGCCTGCGGCTGGTGGGCGTCTCGTTGGCGGCGGCTTCCTGTTAGCGCTGCCGCTGCTGCCGCCGCTGCCGCTGCCGCCACCCATGCTCTCCTAAATATACGCGGCGGAGCGTCGCTGAAACCTCGACAAGGCGAAGGAGGAGGAAGTCAGAAAAACCTGAGAGCATCTGGGTTGTGTGGAGGAGGAGAGGAGGAAGAGGAGGAGGAGGAGGAGGAGAGGTGTGGAGCAGAAAATAAAAAGTGCCTGAGAGAACCTTCTCAGAAACTCCTCTGACACCGGATACTCCTCTCTCGATATAGCAGGTGTGCGGTTCGCTGTGAGTGTGTGTGTGTGTGTGTGTGTGTGTGTGTGTGTGTGTGTGTCTTCCGGGATGCTTCTGACTTCCTCTTCTTCTTCTTCTTCTTTTTCTTCTTCTTCTCTTGTGGGTCTTTGAAGGAAGTCATCAAACCGTCACCCTCTCATCTCGTCTGGCCCCGCCGCCTTCTTCTCCTCCGCAGGTGGTTTCCCCCCCTGTCCCTTCACCTCGCTTCCCCCGAGCCCGCCGCTCTCGCCCGCACCTTTCTATTTTTCTTTTTCTTTTTTTTTTTGTTACCCTTGCCTTGAGGTAGACACACACACACACACACACACACACACACACACACACATGCAAGCAGGCTACTGGGGCTGCCCTGAAATAGTTTTCCAATAACTCATAAAAATAGGCCACACAATGTAGGCAAGTGTTGCACACTCCCCCCACCCCTTGTCCCCCCCCTCCCTTTTCCTCCCTCCTCACCTCCCCCCACCCCCCCTCCTCTTTGCTCACTCATCTTTGGAAGGTAGGTGACGGGAACCGAGGAGCTCTTTGTCCAAATGTGATGACGAACGCGTCATGTTTATTTCTTCTCCGCTCGTGTCGCTCGTTGTGAGTCATGTCAGGGTGTCGAGCGGGGAGTGTGTGTGTGTGTGTGTGTGTGGGGTGTGGGGTGGGGGCTCGGGGGGGCAAGGCAAGGTGGCGGCCCATTCATTTGAATGAAGTTGCTCACCCAGCATTAATGGGCCCATAGAAGATTGGCAGTAGCGTTACTTCCCATCATGCCTCTGAAACTCACATGATCTATTCGGCCAATCAGAACGATTCTGGAGAAGGTCAGGATGCAGCCAATCAGAACCAGCTGAGACACAGCAGCATGTACAACGTTGCGACGTCACGCTGGGAATAAACTCTTTCCTGGTGATTTTTTTTGGCCTTTATCATTTTTTTAAACGACTAAAAGACCATAACTACAAAATCTACAATAGAAAGATTTGCTATAAATCACATTTCATGTCAAAGTCATCCTGTCAGCCTTTGTTAACATTTAGTTTTGTATTGCGGTCTATGGGAAAAATGCTTTTTGGGCCCATGGGATTTTCTCACTGCAGTACCTCAAATGGCCACTGGGAAAAATTGGCGCACCGCCATATTGCCAGTCTGGTATCGGTTAAATAGCTAAATCCTGTTGATTTCTTCAAAAACAAAAACTGGAGGACAGCGACGCACCGATCGAATCGACTCTTCGTCCTCCGTCCGTCCACCTTTAAAAAAAACGAAAAACAAAAATAAAACCCCCAAAAAAAAAACTATTATTTTTGCCCCCCCCCTCCGTGTTGCTGTTTCTCTCACCCTTCTCTCCCAAAGTTTTTTCCCTCTCCCTGGCTGGGCGGCCGCAGGTTTCCAAACAAACTCGCCGAAACATGTTGTCTGTGAGTCTGTCCGTCCAGCCCCCCTGCTGGGCACCAAAGCTGCCATCCACAATGTAAGCAGGTGGCGCTGGCATCCCAGGGAGAACGGGCAGAGCGCGTGGGCGTCACGCGCTCGCGACGCCAATCCAAAATTCCCAGCTGACCCCCCGAAAAAAAAAAAATAGCGCGGCTACGGCTGCGCTCGCCAACCGCCGGCGGAACCCCGAGGTTCTGTTTGTCCCCGTCCGTCCCTCTCTGACGCTCTGGCTCTGCCAGCTGCCTTTTGCATACAATAACAAGCCCCCCTTAAAAAAAAAAAAAAAAAATTAAATTCTATTTTTTCGGACGGGGAGCGGGGGTTTGTTTTGTGCTTTACTTTTAATTGAACGTCTTTGTTATCGCGAGCGCCTCGGTCCGCGTGTTTGCTTTGCTGCTGCTGCTGCTGCTGCTGCTGCTGCTGCTGCTGCTGCTGCTGCTGCTGCTCAGCTGAGTGGGACTCGCTGCAGGCCCCAGGCCAGCCGCCTTCGCTTGGACCTTAATGAACAGAACAGGAGTGGGCACATCTGATGAAGCTGGCCATGCTGTCAACTGATTTTCATCTGGTGTGTGTGTGTGTGTGTGTGTGTGTGTGTGCGCGCCTGACAACAGGTGCAGACCATATCTCCATGCACTGACAAAATACAGACTCTGCTGTGCCAACACAGGTGATTTCCTCCCAGAAAGGCGTGAGCTCGCTCACACACACACACACACACACGCACTCACACACACACACACACACACACACGCGCTTTTGTACTTAAATAGATTAGTTCATAACAAGGGTCCTGCGTTATGCAAAATTCCCCTCATCAGTGTTTCTTAACGAGAACGTGCCTCCAGCACTTTTGCCAAACGACCCCGATATGAGAAAAAAACCCAGTCCGCTGATGCATGCTAAGTTGGCCCCTCGTGATGTCACAGTGGGAACTTCCACCTCCCGGCCAGTTTTTTTTGTGTATTTATTTCAAGGGTAGCTCCTTGAGATGCATCATCTCATAAATCTCACCATCTCAAATGGTGCAAAGATAATAAAAAGTAAATATTAAACAAAATACCAAACGTATAAATACAAGGACACATACACTCACATACCCATGCACATTCTGACAATGCGCTACCCTCCTCGCTCTTGTCCGCTCCCAGTCACCCTGAAGGTCCAGCAAGAAGCCGAAAACCAGGTTTTGTTTTGTTTTGCAGGAGGCTGTAAACAGAGGGCTAAATACCGCCAATCAACCAGTGTTGATTTTTTTTTCTAAATTTCAGTCATTTCCTGGATAATAAGATATTTTTAGCTTGCAAAATATTTCACAAAAGTAATGAAATTGTTAATTGTGATATAATTACCATTTTTGCCAGAGTAATCCCGTTACATTACTCTACTACTACTACTACTACTACTAGAAAAGTAGTGTCATTACAGCAGTGGATTACTTGGTAATAGATTACTCGCCAACACCGCTCTCAACAAAGTCCTCTCAGTAGGCGGGTGCGACTCGGGCGCCTTGAGGAGCCTCTCCTGTCCGATCGATAATAAATCTTTGCCTCCGAGCGGACGGCGTGAAAAACCAGTCAGACGGACAAACAAGGAAACACCTGTCACGCAAACAGCCCTCAGTCAAACGACCTGCTACACGTGCACGACCACGCACACGCACACACACGCAGCGTGAGTGAGTGACAGCATCCTGCTCCTCGCTGGCTGTCAACAGGCCCGAAGCGACGACAGTTAGAGTTGAATCTTTGCCGTTCATTGGAATGAACCTGCGTGAAGCAGCCGCGGCCACCTGGAGTGAGCGGCTCCCTCCTCCTCCTCGCAGCGCCTCCTCCTGGTCGCCGCGGGCAACTCGGCCGCGTCCAAGCCGTCTTTGCGGGGGGGAAGTTGGAAAAAAGCGTTGCGTCGCTCCCGGACGTCACTCCATCGCGCGGACAGGAGCTAACGAGGGATGCGGGAGGGCTCGGGGGAGGGGTAACGTGACTCTCCTCGGAGGGAGACGATTCCCCCCACCCCCCCCTTCTTCTTTTTCAAATTTCTCTCTCTTTATTTCTTTATTTTTGCCGCCGTCGCCGCATCGCAGTCCAAAAATAACAAAGAACAAAGGCGGATAAATGAGTGAGTTTCTGAGCACAGACTAGTGGGGCTTTGGCAGCGCCGGCCAGGAGGGGAGGGGGGGGCGTGGGGGTGGGAGAGGGGGAGGAAGGGGGGGGTTGGGCGAAAGCGAGCGAGCGAGCGGCCCTTCCACACATCTGTCCACACAGCACGGGGCGGGTTCCAGCGACACCCACAGAAACAGGCTTAACCTTCTCTTCCCCCCACCACCTGTTCATTACTATGGGCCCCCCCGCCGAGCCGCCGCCGCCACCGCCACTCTGCTCCTCTCCTCTCACCCGCTCCCTTGTTCTTCTTCTTCTCTCTCTCTCTCTCTCTCTCTCCCTGTCTGTCGCTCCTCGTTTCCAGTTCTCTCTTTGTTATCCCCTTTTCCTTTTTTTTGTATTTTTTTTGGTCGTTGAATCCCAAAAATCTCTGTCTCTCTCCCTCTGTCATACGTCGTTTTTCTTTCCATTCAAACGTCTCAGCGGTGGTTGCAGATGCGACATCTCTCTCTCTCTCTGTGTTTTTATTATTTTCCGCCATCGTCGGGCGTGTCGTTCGGCGGCGAGAGAAGCTAGCGGACGGAGGTGAAGGTGACGCGTTTGATGGATCGCGTGCGAAAGCGCATCAGTCTGCCTACATCTTCAAATCCCCGCGGTGCCTCCTGCCTGCTCCCCGTCCCATTTTTCTTCTTCTTTTTTTTTTTTCCCCTCCACCCCTCAAATTCTTTTCCTCTCCACATTGTCGCTAATTTGAACATTCTGGCCTATGGCATCACTCACAGTTGGCCCATTTAAATCCCCTCAGAAATTCAATTTGGAGCAAAAGGAACGGCGAGAATTAGCGCGCTGAGGTACGCCAGCGCGTACGTTGGAACATGTGAGATTGGAAAAAAAAGAGGAAAAAGCCTAATCATCAAATCCTGCTTGTTAAAGATTAAAAAAAAAAATCTGTCTATTCTTTCTTTTGTTTGCGCTGACGCGTGTCCAGCCAAGGTGAATCATAAAACCGCCTCGACTTCTGACGGCCTGGCACGAGCCGCCGCAGGACTTCGTCCTCTCAGTTGTTTGTTGTCATTAAATAAATGAAGGAAATCCAATCAGCCGCAGTTTAAAAAAAAAAAAAAAAATCCACTTTTTCCCATACGATAAATAACACTCCGAACCAAAGAGGAAAAACGAAATAAATTGCGCCCGTTTGTGGCGCCGGAGTGGGAACAACTTGGCCGCTGTCGTTTGAGCACAACGCCGCTCTTATTCAAAAAGAGCCAATTGTTATTTTTAACCGAGCAACACGGAGGCTCGGCGTGGAAGGAATGAAAAAGACCCGTCATTGAAATGCGGCAACACTATTATTTTTAATGATTCGGAAAAGACGTGCGTGCGCGTGAGTGAGATGAGCGAAATCTGTTTTCCAAAAGCATTTTTATTTGTTTATCTTTTAATAAATGAGCTCTCTGGATTCTCTCTCACTTTAAACTCGCCTTTATAAAAGAACACTTCCTTTTCTGCTTTTTCACTTTTCTGTGCTCGTGCGCGCGCGGCACCTCGTTGACCTTCTCGGCTGCGTTTTTCTGCATAACTCCACATATTTATATTTTGACTCTTTAATTGGTTTTTTCTTTCTCCCCGCGTTTGCCTCTGATGATGATAAGCGCGACTCGGTGACAACATCTCAATTTCTCTCCCCAACTGAACGCGCCCCGTTTCAATTATCCTCTGCGTCCCCTCTCTCTCTCTCGCCCTCCCTCTCTCCATCCCTCCCCCGACCCTTCCTGCCTCCTTTTTGCGCCTTCGCTTCTCTTGCCTCCAAATAAAATTTCATTTCCCTTAAGCCGGCTGCCTGCGGTATCTGATTGCGTCTCACTCAGTTTATCCATGCATGGCGTTATCGGGGAGACGGGGGCCCTCACTGCTCGCTGAGAGGGAAAAAAGGCTGCAGGCCCCTTATTACATACCAAATATCAGGCACCATATTCAAATCCAAAGTAGCTGCCTGCGGGGAATATGCCTAAACTGGTTCAGCCTGTTAGGAGTCTCGCAAGCTGATAAAAACCCGAGTCCGCGGCGAGTTTGAGATGAGGCACTTTTTTTTTTTTCTCTTCCCTTCCTCCCCCGCTTTAAGTGTTGCAAATTTTTAATTTACGGTCGTGTTTCTGAATTTGCCAGTTTGTTTACCCCCCCCCCCCTCCTCAAACACACACACACACGCACGCACACATACGGATCAGAGTCGGTCTTTGACAGTAATGTGCAATCCGAGGACGTATGTTGTAACTTTATAGCGCCTCCTGTCTTCTTCTTCTTTCCTGCGTGGGTGTGTTTTCCTCTCGTCATGACATCACCCCCCCCTCCACACCCCCCCTCCACCTCCAACCTGCGAGGAGGTAAGAAGTTGGATGCGGCCCCTGGGTGTTCTGCAACGTTTTGAGCGAAGACAATGAGACAACGAGAACAAGCGCGGCGTCGTCCTTTTATTACCTCCCTAAAGCTCAGCGTAATATCGGGCTGTTTAGAAACGAAGCGCCGGAGCGAGCGAGCGAGCGAGAGAGCGAGCGTCCCCGGCGGACGCCTCGTCAATATGAGGCCCCACGATTTGACAATTTCCCACAGAGGAGAAAACTCCGAGCCTTAGAATAATTACGGAGCGATAAGCACACAACAATAAAGCAGTCAGGGGGCGGCGGAGATAAGATAAGCGCCGCCGCTCGTTTCTTTCTCTTTTTTTTTTTCTCGTTTTATTGCGACAGGTTCCCACAGCTCGGGCCGTTCAAAGGTCTCAGATGTCCGTAAACAGCAGCAGTTCCCACTCAAAGCAGCAGGTCGGTGAATACGTGTCAGAGAGGAGCTTGTCTTTTCTAATTCAGCACCCACACTGGAAAAGATTTGACAAAAATAGACACAGACGCCTCTTACTCTTCCTGCTCACCTTGGGACCCAGGCTTCATATCACTTTGATTATCCAAATTTTAAAATCGCTGACGGCTTTTGCCACCGACCGAAAATATTTGCCTCCAATAACTGAAATATTTAGTGAGATCAAACGTAAAATGTTCACTGTCATTATTTTACCATCGGGTATTTAATCAGAGGTAGAGCCTTCTCAAGCTGTGCGCATCATAGTCAGAGTCTGAACCTGACGATGGTCATCAAACGAATGTTTGAACACACACACGGAAGTTACTGTGGGTCTGACGGCCTCGCCACAGCGGATCGTAGGTTACCTTGCCGTTGCCTCTCTGCGGTCTCCAACCAGCCTGACCTCTGACCCCTGACATCAACAAGGCACCCCCCCCCACGCATCCGCCGCTCACTGGATATTTCCTCCTTCTCTGTGAACCCATGAGATGTTTGTGCGCGTGAGGTTTGTAGAACAAAGTCACGCGTGTGAGTGAAACGTTCGACCGCATTCATCATCAAAACCTCTTCAATTTTCTTGCATCTGCCAGCGTCTCTCTTTGAAGGCAAACAATTTGATGACAAAGGGCGATGCTGGCCTCGATTCTTTTCGCATCAAAAATAGGAACATTTTTTTAAAAATAGATCTAAAGTCTGAATTGTGACAACAATGGCTGTGTCATTTCTTTCACTGCCAGTGTGTTTCTGTCACGATCCGCTGGCTTCGGAAAACATTCCAGTGCCTCGACTGGAGTGGAATGAGCATTTGTGGTTAAGGTAATGAGATAGAAGGGATTAACTATTAGCATATCGTTCCCTAATTGCTCTGAGTGGAGAGCCTGTAAGCATCTCATGAATGAAGGGGTGCTATTTTTTTTTTTTTTCTGTCTGTGCTCTTTGTCTCCTTTATCATGTCTATGATAGGAGCTCAGATGTGGGCGGGTTTGGCTGCTTGTAAAAAAAAAAAAAGAAAGAAAAAAAGAAAAGAAACTTGACCTGCAATCGCTTTCATATTTGGACTTCAGACAGTGATTTAGCGCCCTGGACTTGTTTACTTGCTCCTCTACGGAGCACTTATCTTTGTGGAGAGGTGACACTCCATAACTGCAGCAGATACGCTGAGAGGCCTTGAACCCTCGAACCCTCAAACCCTCCCCCTGAGATAGAGGTGGCGGGGCTGCGGCGCTCGCCATAGCCGGGTGTCCACTGCAAATTTGCGCAGAGCGAGAGCGAAATCCTGGAAATGACTGCGTTTGAAATTACTTCCTCATATTCATACTTAAGTTTGTTTGCCTGTTCAAGGGCGTTTCAGTCTTTTTTTTTTTTTTTTAAATCACAGTAAAGCACAAAAGTTCTTTTTGGAACGGTCTGCATAAACGGGTCGCAGACAGCACCCTTAATAAAGTGGCCGGTGAGTCATGATTACATTTGCCGGCATTAGCGTAGCATCCCGAACATCCCGGGCCATGTGGAGCTTTTTATTTCCTCCCAAACTAAAGCCATTATCTTGGTGGGTGCTGCATCAGCCCCCTACCTCTCCCAGCTCCCTCCCCCTCCTCCTCCCCACCTCTCATTTTGGGGCTAATTCAATTTTCCCTCAGACAGACTCCGGCACGCAGCCGACGCCGTCTCTATTACGACGCGCAGCCAAACATAAGCGTTCATTAATTAGCGGCATCGTTGTCTTTTAATTATGCATGTGGCTTATTAGGCTCCTCACCCGTTCACCCAGAGCCGCTCCCGTCGACGTGGCCGGCCTTCCCGGCCCGCGCTCGCCGCTAAACCGGCACCTGCACGCCGCTAGCGAAAGCCGCCATCAGCCACCCACTTCAGCACCCCCTCGGAGGAGTAGCGGCTGACGGAAATGCGAAGGGAGAGAGGGAGGGAGGGAGGGAGGAAGGGAGGAGGCGGCAAAACGGGCGGCTAAAGGGCTCCGATATGTCAGCAACAGAGAAATTAGCTAACTGCACTCCCGGCTGTGACACAGGCGAGGGAGAAAACAAACCCGCCACCTCTTCCCCCCTCCTCCTCCTCCTCCCCCATCCTTCCTCCTCCTCCCATCCCTCTCTCCTTAATCCCGCCATCCCACCTCGACAGGCAGACAGAGGAGGAGAGGGGAGAGAGGGAACGGGTAGCGGGAACGTCAGCCGGCGAATTTTTACAGCTCTCCAAAATCATTATTGGCAATTAGCGTTCGTCAGGGAAGACAGCAGCTGCTTGTAATTACAGGTAGCCCCTCATTACTTCCCAGTGTAGGGGGAGAGAGGGGAGGGGAGGGGAGGGGCGGCGGGGGAGGGGAGGAAAACATGTTCCGGAGCCAGTGTTTATATTTATTTATTTATTTATTTATTTTTTGCCTGGCCACGATGTGGAGCGACATAATGTATAGCAGGCTTATAGCGCCGGGCTGGAGGCTTCAGCAGGTGCAGCATGGCTGGGGAGGGCAAGGAGGAGGCGGGGGAGGGGGCGGGACTAAACTCACTGTCAAACGGCCGGCATTATCATACAAATGTTGAAGTATTGCTGCAGAGCCGTGCCGCCTCGAAGAGTCATTGATTGTGTGTCCGCGGTTGTTGTGAACACTTTTGCAACACGTTTGCAATGCGATCGAGTTTACACACACACACACACACACACACACACACACACACGCACAAAATCATCCCAGCAACAGTGGCCATTTTCAAAGCTAGCATTTCTAGATGAAACTACAAAGTGATGAAAACTGAAAAGACGCAGGTGTGACGCGGTGCCGAGGTCGAGTCGACCCGACTGCTCTCCGCTCTTCCTCGGCTCTCAAATGGAGGAGCCCCGCATGGAACGGGGGAGTGTTTCGGAGGCGGCGCCTTCTTCATACCCCGTTCCAAAGAAATATCTCTATATATAAATAGATAAATAAAAAAAGGAGGCTCCTGACCAGAAGGCAGAATGATTTAAGACGAGTCACTCCCGGCAGGAGGAGGCATTTCTACCTTATCAGCAGGTCAAACCTGCACCAGGAGCTCTTAGAAAAGCTGCCAAAAATGTTTTTAATTAAGAGCTGCTGCAGTTTTGGAGCAGCCACCAGGATCTCTGCCGTGCTTAATGGTGCCTGGGTATTAACGGTACAAACTGCTCATTATGAAAGAATTATGCTATCACCGTCTAACTTTTTTCGGCCCCATATTTGTATAAATATGAGTGTTTGGGACCAGCCAGGCAGCGTCGAAATCCGCTTCGCTGCGCAGCTGAAATACTTGTCTTTTTTTTTTTTTTTTTATTCCATCGTCTGGTGGTGCAGCCTCGCGCGATTCATCATCCCGAAACCCAAAGATGGGAAGTACCGAAGTACAAATACTTTGTCACTGTACTTTTTTTAATGTAGATTTTTCAGGTATCCATACGGTATTTTTTTTTCTCTGTGACCCAAAGTACTCAGGCTGTGGGGTCATTGTTCAGTATGTTTTCAACACAGAGAAAAGAAATTAAGTAAATAACATTGGTTGTTGTTATTAAAACTGTCAACATCCAATAATGGCTCACTGCTCACTTGGGTGCACTGCAGTTCAAATTATTAAGTGTATCAAAGCTG
Source organism: Thamnaconus septentrionalis (assembly GCA_009823395.1). Taxonomy (NCBI): domain Eukaryota; kingdom Metazoa; phylum Chordata; class Actinopteri; order Tetraodontiformes; family Monacanthidae; genus Thamnaconus; species Thamnaconus septentrionalis. The sequence continues at coordinate 9,650,147 of CM020517.1, forward strand.
TTTTATTAACTTAAGTATATTTCATAACCTCTACTTTACTTGTACTTTACTTTTACTTGAGTCAAAGAGTTGAATCAGTACTTTTACATTTACTAGAGTGTATATGTACTTTTATTTTGGTACAGAATGTGAATGCTCTTACTACCTCAGCTAAAAGAGGCATATTTGGCACTTGGCAGCTAACAAATGTTAGCGCTAGCGCTCAGTTTTAGTTTCCCGCCAAAACAGACGTCGACCCCTATATGACATCAGCGTGCGTGTTTTAGCCAGACATTGACTGCAGTGTGTGCACCGCTAGCGGGAGGCTAGACCACAACGAGCAGCTAATTAGCGGCGTCTGAAGGCTTCTGCCCGCTGCTCCCTGTCCGGACTGAACTGGAGCGGCGGCGCTGCCGTAGCCCGGCGCAGCAATCAAACAAATTAACCCCGGGGCCGGAAAACAAGAGGAGGCTGCCGGTGCGGTAACAGCCTCAACTGGTTCCCAGAGCACGGCTGCACCACGCCGAGGTGCAGTTTTCCAACACGGAGGTCGGGTCTGCCGCGCAGAGGGCGCGCTAATAGCGGCCAAGCGTTAGCCTCTTAGCCTCTGTGGAGGGTCTGGCTCGCTCTCACAGGGAAGCCATCGGGCCCGAGTTTGTGTTGGGTTTTTTCCCCCCCTCCTCCCCTCTGCTATTTTGTCACCAAAAAGTAATGACTGTAGGGGGTGAGGAACGAGTAATTTTAATCAAGCGCACTCCGCCGTGGTGAAGGTGGGGGAGGGGCGCCGAGTCGCTGCCGTCAATCTCGCGCTGATCCCCGTCGTAAGCCCCCTCGCGTCGCCCCGTCCCCGGCGATCGGCGGCGCGGCAGTCAATAAACGGCGCTCTCTGCCAGCAACATAAAGCCCCGATCCATGTTCCCGCTAATTCATAAAGCGTCGACATCCACAGCCTCTTTCAGTGAGCACATACCATGATTGTCTGTTACAAATGGGTGTGTGGGGAGAAGTGTAAAGGGGGGCGGGGGGAGAAAAGAAAAAGGAAAAAAATCTCTTTAGACCTCGAGGAGATCTGCAGAGCTTTATTCACCGCGAGGGTGCCGGTGTTTATTTTCTGCGCGCGCGCACACACACAAATGCACATGCAAACACACGCACGCACGCACGCACACACACGCACACGCACTCATGCGCGCACACACACGCCGGCTCCTGCTCAGTTACAGTAGAACAACCGGCATCCTGGCAGCAGAAGAGCTCACATTTGCAGGGCACCGCTCGTTTCCACTGTAGACCATCCAACGCAAATACAAAGAACAACTGTCACATTCAAACTGGAGCTCGAAATGACTGGCTGGGTTTCGATTCATCTTGTCTGTCCGGGTCTCTGCTTTTCATTCGCTGCCATGAAAAAGTTGGAACTGCGCGGCGGCCCCGCGCGAGAGGGAGAAGATCAAGTGTGTAAGGATTTAACAGATGGAATCGGGACTAAATGAAGCGCTAATGCATGGATGGTATGAATCCACTGTGCATTTTTTTTAATTTTTTTTTTTTTTCAAGTGGGGTGCAAGATGGGGATGTTTGCTGTTCGAGATGGAAGTTTCGCTGTCGATAAAATAAACCCACTTATGGTGTGGTGGGGGTCGGGGGGGTGGTGTGGAAAAATGATGATTGATGGTTTAAATTTATAGATGGTTTACAGGAAATGTTGTGATTTTTATTTAAGAAAAGAAGAACATTTTAGCCTTGCAAGATACGGTAAAAGCGCTACTATTTAGTTTTAGGGTATTTTATTATGCGGAGAGACATCATGAAGCATCAGTTTCATTATTTATTCATATTTCATTTCTAATTAATTGACTAATTATTTCAGGCTAATAAACACAACTGTGATAAAACATTATTTGAACTGTATGCTGATGTAGATTAGATTTGTCTTTTTTTGCAGTTCTGTTGCGGTCTGATGAGTCCAGTGTGTTCCGACCGTTACAGAACATACCTGACGTATTGAGGCTTTTTCACACTTGCTGACTATTTCTAACTTTTGTCCTCTCCCTGCTTCGGGTCCGGGCTGCTTTACAAAAACAAACCCCGAGACTTGAAGACTCCGAGTCTGTTGCTGTTGCCGTTGCTGTTGCCGTTGCGGCGCCTCTGAGAAATCCCGTCGTTTTGTCCTAGCGACGCTGCCGCTGCCACATTTTAAACTGTCGAGTCAGATTCCATTTGCCGGCTCCTTCGTCTGCTTTAGCCCGACCGGGGCGAGCTATTGAACAGAGCGTTTGTGTGCATGTGCACGTGTGTGTGTGTGTGTGTGTGTGTGTGTGTGTGTGTGTGTGTGCGCGGCTCCCAACCCAGGCTTGTGTTTGTGATCGAGCGGGTGAGAATTTGTGTATAAATTTGCTGAATTTGTGTGGGCCTGTCTGTGCAAGGAACTGTTTGTGCCTGTGTTTGTGTGTGTGTGTGTGTGTGTGTGTGCGCGGCTCCCAACCCAGAGCCATTATGTAGAGGCAGCATGTATAATATCGGCCTTTTGCGGCGGCGCCGGATAAGTAATGGCCTCAAGACGTCACCTTTATCTGCAGCCGCACTCCTGCAGCTGGGCTTGTGTATTCCCTGCTGCACGCCGCCGCTGCCTTAATACACAGGTGGGTCAGTGTGTGTGTGTGTGGGTGTGCGTGCATGGTTTATTCCACAACATCGCCCCCCTCCTCCTCCCGTCTGTTTGCTTCACACACACACACACACACAAGCGTGGTCATGAGGAAGGCAGATAGAGGCGGCGACTGACACATTCATTTCCTGCACGTCTTGCAAATACGGCCGCCGCCGCCGCCGCCCTTTTAAGCGGCTTTAGCAATATATCCCCCAAAGATTCAGACGGCTGGTGCGCGCTGAGCAATGTGATGGGACTATCCCATCACGCCCTGCATATGCAGAAAGGCCTCGGCGGGGGGACTGATAGGAGGAGGAGAGAGGAGGAGGAGGAGGGCCATATTTAGACTGAAGCGGTGGAGGTGGAGGGGGGGGGGGAGCTGCAAGGGAAGGAGGTGAAACAAAGGGAGAGTCAGACAGGGGAGTGAGTGAGCTTTGTGGTGCTGGGGCTCCGTGGGAGGTTCTGCCCAATCATTTATAAAAGGTAAATGCTGTCAGGACGCGGGGCGTTTAAAGGCGCCGCGCCGCAGGTGTGATTTATGCTCTCGGCACGAGGCTATAAATCACACCGGCCTTTGTTTCCACAGGCTGGTGCTGCTGCTGCTGCTGCTGCTGCTGCTGCTGCCGCCGCCGCCGCCGCTTCGTCTAAAACGTGCACCAAATGCGCGCACGCAATAAACACAGGTCACGCGAAGGCGCGCCGTTGACAGGAAGTCAAGGCCGGGTGGAGAGCGGGTGGAGAGCGAGCCGTCGGAGTCTAGGATGAGGCGGATGGAGACGCATGCAGGTCGTAGATGGCGCTCTCTTCAAAAACACACAATAAACGGCAACAGCCGCGTTCTCGGTGGCCGCTGTCCATTCAAAAGCAGCTCGACTGCGACGCTGTTGGAAAATCAATGTGTGCGTTTGGTTTCGCTCGCGCAACTTCCCTTCGACCGTGTATTCCGTCCACGTTTTGGTCCCGTTTTAATCCGGATGCACTTGGAATGTGGGTTTCCTCGGCCTGACCGGGAGTTGGGCGGGATTCCCCTTTGATCGGCGCCACCGCTGGTTTGGGATTCGCAATAAGTGCTGCGGCGCAGTCGCTCACCAGCATCTTGACCCTGTGATGGTTTTCCAACAACAGGTATATGGAAAAAAAACAGTAAAAATGTTTTGCCCTCAGCTGGTTCAGACCAGATCTGAGTAAAGTAACGATTTGGCCGGATTGCCAGGATTGTTTAAATGCCGCTGCAGATGTTTGTGTCTTTTTGTCGTGTCGGGTCGATGGAGTTTACGGCCTTCACGGTCGCTGGATCGACCCCGACGTGAGTCAGCGATTTGGCCGCTCCCAAGACCCCCCCCCAACTGCCGATGAAGTCGACCCCTGAATTCTCCCCGCTTGACGTTACCTATTGTCTCCTGCATTTATGCGGGAGCGCGACAGTCACCCCCTCTGTTGGAAACACACACCGCCGCTGTGTTGCTGCTAATCTCTGCCCCCCGAGTGACAAACCGGAGCTCGGCCGGCGGAGTTTGAGGACATTGGCGGTATTGATAAGAAGGCGGCGTGGGAGGGAATGGCACTTCAGCAAGGTCACAAGTTTGCCCGTATGACGGTCACATTGTTCCGCATTCATCAGCCATTGTGCATGAGGCCCATTGTTCCCCGCACACAAAGCTGCGGGCGAGGTATGAGATGGCGTGGGGCAGCGCGCTCGCCAGCGCTCAGCCGCCCGCAATCTTTTTTTTTTTTTTTTTTTTAGCTTTCATGTGTCTGCTAGCATCCCGAAAGTCTGTAAATACAAAGTAAAGAAAAACAAGAAAGCCACAGGGGGCAGTGTGGAGCACAGTAGCCCCCCCCTAAAAACGCACACGTCCTGTGAGCTTCTCTCAGAAATAGAGACCTGCTCTGTACATTCTGAACAAATCCAAGCAGCAGAAGCACAGCCTCACCTTTAAGTTGTTATTTTTTTCTTCCCAGGAGGCAACTCTCTCTTTCTTTCTTTCTTTCTTTCTCTCTCTCTCTCTCTCTCTCTCTCTCTGTGCCGCGTCAAGGCTGCAAAGACTTGATAAATACAACAACATTCCTGCCATGACACTGGGACTTGTTGACGGTAGACGCGCACTCTCGAGGCCGCCGTGCAAAGCTGCAGGAGTCCGCCGCAGACAGCTCGAATGCATCAATGCGAGCGTGTGAGTTAAAAAAAAAAATTATGTAAAAAAAATAAATAAATAAATGCAGAACGTCTCAAATCTAATTGATATCGTCGTCGGCTCCTCCGAGACGCAGTGAAGTTTTTTCGGCGGAGACGGATGAGCGGAGACGAGGGATCCTGCGACGCGTCAGTGGAGAAATCTGCATCTCTCGCCGCGACTTGTTCACAATGACAGTCTAGGTCGTTTTGTCATGTGTTTGTTACATGTGTGTTACATTTTATGAAACATTGCAAGTGACGACGCCGAGTGGATTTAGTGGAGAGGCTGATTGTAAACATTGCGAGGTCATTGCGAACCTCATGTGCGATTGTCACACGTTTTTGGGCATCATGGCTCTTTGGACTGCAGCTATGTGGTGTTGTTGGTCTCAGGCAGATCAGATCAGACAGATTTCCCCCCGATGCAGTTTGGTTGGTAGGTAATGTTAATTGTTGATCTAGATTTGTTTAATAAATGTATATATAGATAAAGATATACAGTAGATAGATATAGATATTGATAGATACACACACATATACAGTATCTGTACGTATGTATACATGCATACATATACATGTGTGTGTGTGTGTGTGTTAGCAAATATGTCCTCCAGGCATGTAAATATAACTTTTAGCTTTATTAAGGGGCTGGAGCTAATAAGTTCAAACTTCATGTTCACAACAAACGTAATGAAATGTTCAATTCAAAATCTTCTATTTTACGTTAGCATTTTAGTATTTCATGTATAAGGATGAAGATGCTCATCCTTCAGTTGGTCCTCCAGTTTCCCCAGTGGATTCTGCATATTCATGTAACAGAGTGCAAGTCCCAATTCTAACTAAAATGGACCAATAATCTGATCTTCAGCCTCGTTCCGACTGAAAGTCACCGCTTGGCTCCACCTGCTCCATCCTCACTGCTCATCTCCGAGGAAGCGGCTCAACTGTGACATATAACAATAATAACAACAAGAAGCCCCTTCGCCTGCGCTGCACTGCCGGCAAGAAAACCCGACTGCGTCTCCAGAGCGGCCGGTCAACAAGCCTCTCTCCTCCTCGCGCATAATACAAGCGGGTGAATCACCTCGGAGAAGGCCTTCTGTCTCTCTGGCGGCCTGTGCCACGGGGAAGGGAAGGGAAGGTGGGGGTGGGGGAGTGGAGGAAAATGGAGCTGTAACAGGCAGCGAGACACGTACAAGCTGACCCGAATGGCTGCTGCTATTCTGATTTCCCCCAGGAGCTCCTCTCTGGCCTGTGCCGGTGTTTTAGATTCCAGAGGGAGGCCATTAATGCTCAGCCTGTCGACCTGATCCATATGTATGGCTGCTGCTGCTGCTGCTGCTGCTGCTCCGCTCCGCTCTGCTCGGCTCACCTCCTCGCCTACCTGACGGTCTCGAGGCCCTGCCTGCTGGAGCCCAAATTGGTTTCCTGGCGCCACCCAGACAGGAATAGATCAGCCGACACGGCTGACACAAAAGCACAAGCGGGACTATTTTCTCTCCGCTCAGCTCCGTTTTTTTTGTTTTTTGTGATGACGATTATTCAGTCGCTGCATCTGGACGTTCTGATTGGCTCAAACGGGTCGCAGCCCTTCAATTCCAGGAGCTCCCTGTGATGACTTACGACCAGGCGAAGCCACGTCCTCATCGTGCAGCCAAAACCAGACATACCAGCGCTTATCTTTCAAAAGGCGTCTCGTCTTTTTTGCACCACGTTTCCACTTAACTTTCCCTCTTTTTCCCGATTTTGTCTCGTCCTTCCTTCCTTCCACTTCCTCCCTATGACTGGGGTGCGATTTGTCACCCGTGATGGGTTTTGGCCTGATATCCCCCCTTGAATGATTACATGCACTTATTCCGCCATGATTTTTTCCAATTGGCCAGCTGCACTGAGCCCCAAACAATGTCTAGACAGTCTAATTAACAAATCATCGCCGAGGCACTATTATCCCACTTTGGTGACAGAAAAGAGAAGAAAAAAATCATAGTAAAAAAGAAGAAGAAGGAGAGGAAGTAGGCGAAGGGCAGTTTCATCGTTGTGTCGTGTGATATTTATTTCGCCGCCTGTTCAATAATCCATCTTTAGCGTCTCTTTTTTTCCCCCCTCCCATCATACATTCACCGCGCGCTGCCTTTTTTTTATTGATTCGCAGGTTAAAAATAGTGCGTGAGGAATGTCCGGCCCCCTCGCCTCACATCAATTTTAAAAAAGGCTTCAGGCGAAAAAAAAGGTCTCTTTGTCTCCCGCCGTACGAGGAGCCGCTTCGGTCGGCGCGTTAATATTAAAAATTCATAGCCGATAGAAAATAAAGTGGATGTGGATGGGCGGCGTCCAGATATAGCGTATCTGCGCTGTCCAAGACGTCCTCCGGAAAACAGATAGCGAGGCTGGACGGTATCACAGTACATCCCGTCACATTAAGGGGATGGAGCCTCGGTAGGATTAGAGAGGCAGAGCCGGTCGCCAGAATGAGCCCAGACATTTGTTATCGCCACTTTGCGGTCAGTCGCATATGGAAGCTCCGAAGCTCTGCTCGTCACTGAGAATATAAAAGCAGCCCCGGTCGCTTATAGACTGAATTCAATCCAGACTGTGATGCATTGGCGTCACTCTTTTTTTTTTTTTTGAGTAATTAGCCTTTAAGAGGGAAAGGCAAATTGAGGTGCCAAAACTCATCTTTGTGATGTCATTACTAGGTTAGAGGAAAAAGCTTTTGTTTTGAAGAAAACTTTCTAAAAATCCCTTCGATCTTTCAGTTCACCGCACACAGACCGGGCCTCAGATGTGAAGGGAATGTAAAAGCGACTGTCCCTGATTAATAACAAAAAAATGTGTTGCTGAATTTTTTTTAATTTTTTTTTTCTCCTCATTGACTGATTCCTGCAACATGAAGTGGCTCGCGTCCTCCCAAAACCGCTTGGACGGGGAAGTTCTCTTTTTAATCAGCAAGTGTTGGGAAAAAGAAAAAAATCTCTGCACTCATCAAATCTCGCTGTGCAGAACATTCTGTCAAAGAACGTTTTGTTCCAGAGGCACCCGTTTGAAATTTGAAGGCTGGAGGTGGAAACAGATGTGATCGTTTTTGAATTGAATCATCCAAAATCATGATAAAATGTTGCTATCTGAGGACAAAATGACATGAGAGGACATTAAACCTCAAGTGTTTACCTCAATGATCCACACTTTTGTTTAGAAATACATTCTTGATTTTGATTCACTTCATTAAGTCGATTTTTTACATTATTATTTCCCCAACACTGTTATTATACAGTCTTTATGACATACTGTGTGCATTTATCAGATTTATTGTGATTACCATAATTGCCATGAATATAAAACAATTAGATTAGGACGAGCCTCGTGCCAAGGGAGGGGGGGGGGGGTAAGGCTCGGTGATTGGCTGAGAAAACCATCAAAGAACAGTTTGCGCATCACTTGTTGTTGGCGAGGGGTGCAAATCCTAATGTTGGCAGTCTGCAGACAGGCGACACTCTGGGAATTTTTTTTTTTTTTTTTTTTAGTTTTAGATGTGTGATTTTTTTTTTTTTTTCCTTCAAAAATCAATTTCAAAAAAACGCTCCTCTCGTATCCGTCGTCTGTGTTTGTGCACTTATTTGAATTTAAATGAAAAATAAAAAGTTGAACGCGAGACGGAGCAAGTTCGGAAACGCTGCCGCTCGCTCAGGCCGGCGATGCGAGTCAACCTCGGGATTTAATTCGTGGAATTTGTGACGAGCTCACGCACTGGCATCACCTCCTCTTTGTTCCTCACCCGCCTTCAACAAACCGCCGCGTCCTCTCTTCAACGCGACGTTTAAACTTTTTGTCGCTGCTTCTTTGACGTCGATGCCATTTTCCACCTCGCCGCACAGCGATTTAATTATTGCTGCGTGTTCGCTCGTTGTTTCCACCCAGAGCGGGAAGGTTGGAAACTATTCCCATCGCACCGCGTACGGCGGCGCGTGTGACAAATCAACTCAAATCTGAATTTGAACGTGCTGCACACCCGTTTGCTCGCATGTATGCAGAGTTACGATCCCTGAAGCGGTGGCTTTTGAGATGCGGCACACACACACATGCACACACACACACACACGCGCGACAATATCATCCCTGGTTAAAAAACAAGGGGATTTATCAGGGATGTCTGCTCGGCTGGGGCTCAGGGAGGCTGAATTACACCCCCAGTGTCTGGAAATAGATGGGGCCAGATATAATGGTGATGGCCCCTGGGTGGTTCTCCTGTGAGGGGGAAAGAGGAGATTAGAGTGGAGGTGTGAGCTCACAGTAAGATTACATTTTCCCTCTTTCTAATGGAGAAGTGTGTCTCTTTTTTTTTTTTCCTTCCCTCTCCCTCCGTCTCACTCCCACTATTCCGCTTGTGTTTCGCAGTGTTCCGTCTCTCCGTGCCCTTCCGCATGCACACTGGCGTGCACGCACCCTCCTCTCCGCCGCCGTCTCTCTCTCCATCTCTCCTCTCTCCCTCCGTCGCCCTCTCTCCCGCCGTCCTCCCTCGCTTGATCCTTACACCTACGTGCTACAGATGGTTTCATTTTATAAGAGATAAAACCACATTTGGTGGAACTGATTAAACAGAGGGAACAACATCCCCATCTGCCATTTATTCCAATCTGAAATTGCTTGGGCAGATGCTGACATCTTTGGAGATGATTGATTCACCCCGTCTGGCCAGAAGAGAGGAGAGGAGCGGAGAGGAGAGGAGAGGAGGAGAGGAAAAGAGGAGTGGGATCCTCCCAGGGGCTGCAGCTTCCTGCTGCCCTGCAGGGACAAAGCCCCTCTCCTCCCCCATTCCTCCATCCATCCATCCATCCATCCATCCATCCATCCCTCCATCCCTCCATCCATCCATCCATCCCCCGATGCCCTCCGTGCCTCGTCCCCAGCAAGCTGCTGCAATCAGCGCAGGCCCTGATTGGACCCGAGCAGGTGAGTGCGACACACTTTAATCACCAGGCCTGAACATGCCAGACCCCCTTAGTGTGTGTGTGTGTGGGGGGGGGGCACTGAGACAGGAGCAGGTGCACGTGGCTCATTAGAGATTTAAAAAAAGATATTTTCTTACTCGGGAGTTTGATCGAACTCGTACTTATCAATTTGAAGATCCGATAGTATGCTAAATTCACTTTTCCCACAACTGCATTTATCTCCTCAGTAAATGTTGAGGAAACTCCAATTTTTCCGAGTGTGAATCAGAAATAAAAAACGGTCGTAAGCCCTTTGTGATGTCACAAATGGCTCCAATACCTTGGCCAGGCTGGTGACAACAAACCATATATTGGTCTCTACCTCTGTTTTTCCTTCCTTCTAAACATCCAAAGGGTTCAACAAAGATTTAGTTTGAACAGGAAACTAAAACCCAGATTTTTTTTTTTTTTTTTACAATACCTCAGAGTCAGACGACCTTTGACCTGAGCAGCCACGTAAAAATCCATCCGTGGCGTGACGACACGCCGGCAGCTGCAGTCTTTACATCCTCGCGTGTAGGAGGCACCATGTAAACAAATCGTTTGGCTGTCTGCTTTGCACGGCTGCACTCAGCTGGAGATCCAGATTTAGATTAGATTGGTAGATGTTTGATCTCCATCGGGGGCGGCAACCAAAGGGAAGAAGACGCTGGGTTTGTGACGATGCCCAAACAGGATGTAGGTAATGAAGAGAATTTTGCTTTTGCACAAATTAAAACACGAACGTGCACAAAATGACTGCACTGAAAGAACGTCTTGGATGGAAGACGTGAACGTCTTGGATGTCGGAGAATCAAATTTCAGCTGCTGAGTCAAACAGTGGCGTTTCTTTGACGCCACGCCCGGCTCCTCGGTGATTAAACATTCCGCTCAGCCTCCATCCAATCAGCGTTTATGGTGTCCTGCGCCCCGGAATTACTCGCCTCTCCACTAAATCCACTCGGCGTCGTCACTTGTAAACACTCGAGCATTTCGAGATGGGGGGTGGTGGGGGAGGACTCTTCCCCGCAGAAAAGTGCCATCAGCGGCGGCGAATCGTGCGCGTACGCGCGCTCGCACACTCGCTCGCTCGCTCTCATAAAACCTGCTGAGCTGGTGCTCTTGAATGCAATCAGGAGCCGGTCTCAGCTCATATACTTGTTTGATGATAAGCGAAGGTGGAGGGAGAGTGATGGAGCTCTCAGAGGGGGCCGACCGCCGGCCATAATTTCTCCCGGGGAGCGGGTGTGAATCATGGGGGGTGGGCGGGGATCATTAGGGTGGGGGGGTGGGCTGATGGAAAGGCGAGACTTGCTGCCTTGCCGTCAGACAGCAGCGCAGCCCCGACCCCTCCGTCCTTCTCCTCTGGTCCTCGCCTTGATTCCACCATGTCGCCCTCCACTTCAGAGGCCTCGTCCGCTCTTGTGAGCTCCTTGAAAATGCACATTTCCCAATGAATGGATTCCCAATTGTGGATGCGAGGGCTCCTCGCTCTGCCTTCCCCTCGTCCTCCCTCTCCACCGCCTCGGGCCGCCCGTCCTACCTCTTCTCCTCCACCGCCACCGCTGCCGCCTCCTGGCACCGTTGTGATGGGATTCTGTAAAAAAAAAAAATTGAATATAAAATAAAATAATAATTGCTCACCCCAGGAAATGAGCCGCGGCCTAAAGTGTCAGTGGTGCGAAGTCAATTGTTCTCCGATAGCCGGCTGCCATTTTTCGCCTGTCCGCCGAACGTGACGCCGCTCGCTCTGAAAACGCAGCCTGACCCCCCCTCGACTTGCCTGCCCTACTTCTCCCAGCGCAATAATCCATTAGCGGCAAACATCCGCGCCTTTTCAAGAGTTTCCCAGCTCCCCGAGGCTTTGACTTTGCACAGGCAGAGGTTAGAGGAAAACAACCTGAAAGCAGCCTTATCTCCCACGCACAAATGTTTGTTAAGGCCCCCCCCCCACCCACCCCACGCCCCTCCCCCACCCACCACCACCCCCATTAAGTCTCCACCGTGAATTTGCATATTAATTGCATTTTGGCGCCACTTTCCCTCCTTTAAGGCTGCTGCTGTTTATGGTCGCCTCATTTCTTCTTGGGAGGAGGAGAGGCGCCGACGTCCGCGGGGAGCTCACCTGCGACGGAGGACAAGAATTGAATCGGGGTGGGAGGTGGTGTGTTGGGTGGGTTGGGGGGTGGAGAGCGGAATTGCTTTAACTTGGTGCGTAATCGAATTTGCGCCCCCGCACACCTTGACTCGAGGACCTGGAGGTCACTCGTCCCCTGTGGGTGAGCACGTGCGCTGCAGCTCCCCGTTCGAGTCGAGCGCAGGAAGCAGCCGCTAAAAAAACGGTGATAATAATGGTGGTTACAAAAAAAACAAAACCGCAGAGACTCAGGTGGACGCGATTTTAAAGCTCTCTGGCTCCCCCAATGCCTCTCAACCGCTTGGCCGATTTTTCCTTTTTTTTCCCCCCTCTCTTTCCGCGAATTGTGTTTGCTCGTCAGCGGCGCGGTTTGGCAGCTTCCTGCACGGGTGTTTGAAGAGATGTGAAAGTTTTAATGACTGGATTGAGAAGGGGGATAAAGACACAGCTGGAGATTCTGCAATGCAGTGGCTATTCTTATATAGCGGAGGTGCGCTCAAGCTGTCTCGTTCCAGGGGGAAAAAAAACAACAACCAACCAAAAAAAACCAACAAAAAAAGCGGCATTGCGGTTCCATCCGTACTTTCGACTAGCAGGTGATTGAGCGCTCTCTCATCCCTATCTGCAAAACAATGTGACCATATGGGCCTTATTTGAGTGTGATGCACCGAACGGCGCTCTATAAGTGTGATATCACATTATGCAGAGTGGGCTTATTTATTATTTTCAAGATAATACTTTCCATTTCACAGATTATGACTCACATTTTAGCCCCCCCCCATCCCTCCCGCCTGAGGCTGCTTTCGGTGATAGCGCAGCGTTCGCTGCAATGTACCAGACTGTAACGGAGGTCGTCATTATTCTCAGATCTTTATCCGCCGCTTGGAACGATGTTTATGACCGCGTCCGCGTCCCCGGACGGAGCCGTCACACGTTGGTCGGCCCGCAGCCGCATTCCGTCGCAGGAGGTTTGGGGTTTTTTCACCGTGTGTTCACCGCCCGGCGGAATCTAACGATCTGCGGGCGACCCTTCGGGAGTAACTCACTTCCGGCGGCATCGATTTCCTTTGTGCTGGCGGATTGATCGGCGGCCTGCCGGGGATCAATAGGAAACAGAAAACACGCTTTGAAATTGAGCATCGTGAAAAATATCCGTCTGCTTCCGCATCAAGCGCACGTCGATGGACGATTCCACTGGAAGTTGTTTCGTCTGCGTTTTGTTTCAAATGTCAGGAATGCCGCCTGCCCACCGACGCCCCCCCACCCCAGTGTGAATAACGACCCCGGCAGAATCTGCCCTCTCCCCTTCACCCACTGGGCCGCAACACCCCCCCCCCCTCCCCCAGCCCCCTCCATCTAACCTCCTCTGAGCCCCCCCAAGGCGACTGCACAATTGCACACTAGGCTGCGTGTGCATGCGAGTGCACGGCCCCCGCGCATGTTCTGCCCCTCCCGCTTGCACGAGGCCATTAGCCGCGGCACGCTCCTCTTAACATGATTGTCTGCCGCTCGTCTCGTCCGTGGCGGGGACTGCCCCCCCCTCCAACCCGCCAGATCCCCCCAGCGCCGCCGCGTGCACCGTACAAAAAACACAACAACAAAGAACGGCACTGGGATCTGCCGCTGCCGCGCCTCGTGCGAAAGGAAAGATTCCCCGCTAGAGCCGCCGCTCCTGCTCGTCTTGTCTTGGACTCCGGATGGGGAAGTTTTTTTGTTTTTTTTTGCGTGTGTGTGTGTGTGTGTGTGTATAATGCGTTCTTAGCGCTTCGCTAGGCCACGCGATGGGACACATAGGACTGCTCTCCCGCAGATGCAATTAGGCTAAATGGGATTATGCCTATCACATTTCAGACAGGCCAGCCCCGTGGCCACCTGGGGGAAAGAGTGATGGGTGGACGGGGGGGAGGAGGAGGGGAGGAGAGGGTGGGGGTGATGGAGAGGGATGCGAAGAGGGAGGGGAGGGGCGGCTGATGCGGCGGTCTCTCCAGACAGCATCCCAGGGTCTTGGGGTTTTTTTCTTCTTCTGATTTGTCCGACTTCTGCCCCGGCGCGGTGAAAATGGATCAGCGGCTGCTGAAAACGATCGAAGCGGCTCCGTATCAGATAATCCAACAGCCCGGATATAATGGCAATGTACGTCTTCTTTGGCGTAGCGCCCCTCCTGACCCACCCAATGCTCTGGTATGGGGCTAAATGTCAGCGTCAACAAAGGAAGTGGGTGGTGGGTGGTGGTGGGTGGGGGGAGGCTGACATTTTCACACCGGGCGATCCCGCTGGTCGAGTCTCTCTAAAGTGGCGCCGCTCGATTGAACTGCGCGGTCACAGGGCAAAGGGCGGCGACGCGGACGGAGATGTGGAGCGATACGCTTCAGAAGCTCCGTCCTCGGCTCAGCCGCTGCTCCGTGTCTGTCTGTCTTTGTCAGTGGGGAAAGTATTTTCTTTTTTATTTACTTACGTATTTATTATTCACTTTCTCAGCTTATGTCAAGGGATAAGGTTGCTCCCATTTGGGACAAAGTGCGATAGTGTTTACATAGATTAGCTTTTTTCAGTTTAACTCATTTAGCATTACAAGATGTTAGCTTATAACAAATTTATGGATTGGACTTGTCATGGGGCGTTTTATTTTTGTGATCTCTTTTTTGTGTGTTTTTAAAGAATCTAATGGGATGGTTTCCTCACGAATTGAAATTTCACTACTAGGTTCTGGTGATGTGGTCGAAACCAACGATACCTTGCAAAGTTATAGGAGAGTCAAACAAACAAACAAGCAAGCAAACCCCACAACATGTCAACATATTGCTTGGTGAAAAGCTATTTTGGCTGAATAGGTGGCGTAAGTGGTGTTTGGGTAAATATATGGTGATATATTAATGATATATATTAATAATATATTAGTATTAATTGGGTAAATAATCATGGTCGGAAGAAGAGGCACAAACAATGTGCCATTTTGTTGACTGTATCTTCATCGATTAGTAGGCACCTCTGCCAACCTCCATTCCTCCAACTCTCTCTCTCTCTCTCTCTCTCTCTCTCTCTCTCTCTCTCTCTCTCTCTCTCTCCCCTCTCTCACATTAATCAAGTGGGGCTAAGTTGGCGGTTCCCAGCGCACCTCTCCGTTCCCGCTGGTGCCAGCTGTGTTTGGGACGGCCGACTGTTGCCCCTCCTCACACACCCTCATTGTTCCTGCGGCCTTGTAAACGCTGAGCTCGCTCCAGCTGATCAAATCCAGGGCCGCGTGAACTCGAAGGTGTTGGTTGCACAGATGCATGTGTGCGGGCGCAGCGGGCTCTCACTGACCTGCAAGAAAATTGAAACAGACTTTCCGAACCACAACCGTTTCCCTTTCTCCTCGCTGTGTCATCCTCCTGCCGATGGCGAGGTGTGCCTAACAAAGTGGCCAACGTGCGCAGTGGCGCCTGCATTTGTCACAGCCTGCGAGTAACTGTCTGGGCTGCGGCCGGACACCTTACTAATGAAGAGAAATTAAACGTTTGCAGTAGACCACTGAGAGGGAGCGCGATTTGCTCCCTGAACACAGGGTGGGTGTGGGGGTGGGGGGCACTGAGACCGAGAGTAATGGGGGGGGGGGTTGTGAACTGGAGAGCTGTGATAGGATATGGCCCATTAATTATTGAATTTGCTGACGCTATGACAAATAGGGGGATGGCGGGGTGGGTGACTTGTACCAGACCAGCCAGAGAGAGAGAGAGAGAGAGAGAGAGAGAGAGAGAGAGAGAGAGAGAGAGAGAGAGAGAGAGAGAGAGAGAGAGAGAGAGAGAGAGAGAGAGAGAGAGAGAGAGAGAGAGAGAGAGAGAGAGTGTCTGCGTTTTACTGAGAGATTCTAACCCAGCTCTGCCTGAAATCCTCCTGGTCCGTCCGCGCTGAGCGGAGGTAAATAAAGCAGATTCGGTCAAATACACCGACGGAGGAACAAAAAAAAGGGGGGGGGGGTGTTGGTTGTGTGTTTGCGCAGCGCAACACCGGCTTCCTGTTCCCGCTGACGGCTGTTGGCTGCAGCAGCAGCAGCAGTTACTATAAATTACCTGGTTGAAGTGCCAGAATCTGCAGTAGTGACGTGCAGTACCGCTGATATCCACTAGAGATTTCACTATCTCGATTCCAATGCCAATACTGATGCTTCAAAAAACTTAAAAAGATTAATGTATTAGAACAGTGGTCTTCAGCCCCAGGGCTGTGGACCAGTACCGGTCCGTGGGTCATTTGGTGCCGGGCCGCACAGAAAGAAAAATTAACTTTCGTTAAATTATTTATGCTTGATTTATTTATTATCTGAGTCTGAATAATTTTATTTTGAAAAATCAATGGATTCTCGCCATTACATTACATCCATCTATGGCTCAACTCTTGACGCATGTCAAGGCGCTTGTCTCGGTCACGCGATACTTTACCACTAGATTAAACCCACAAGCCAGCTAGCTAGCTAGCAACATGAGTGAAAACAATCGTCTTTACGAAGATTAAAATACCAGGAGTCCTAATACAGATTTTATCTCGACAGAAAAAAGGTTGGGGGCCACTGTATTAGAAGACAGGAAATGGGTGTTTCAAATTATAGCTACACAATGTCACTTCTTTGGTATTCTGCAATTTGTGAGTTAAACTGGACTGGTATCTTGCGCACAACACCAACCTCCAGGCTGTATTCATGCCACCAACAGTCGGCCGTGAGTCATTTTGCACCGCCGTCCAGCGTGCCTTTGTGTTTTTTCCCTTCTCTGTCCCTTCCTCGTGGCGGTGGTTTCGCCGTAAGCAGTCAGTCGCTGATGCATCGTTTCCTTTTGTTCGTCTTTTTTTTTTTTTTGCATGACTGTATCCAGCCTTTAAATGGCTCCTGACAAAAAAACCCACCAAGAAAGTGAATCATCTCGCATCCACCCTGGAGACGAATTGGCCCCCTTTCGGTGTGTCACAAAATAAACCCGGCTGCATCTGTTCACCCTTTTAATAACGACGATGCATCACCTGGGTGTAAAAAAAAAGAAAAAAGATTCAAAAAATAAATATTCTCATTTTTATCCCCACCTTTAGTGTGTTGCAAAAATGACTAAATGTGAGTAATTGGAACAATTAGACGTCTTCGAACTGGGGTGGGCAAACTTGTTGGCTGGTGGGCTACAGTGGGTTCTGTAATTTGACAGAGGCACGGAGCAGGAGCAGATGGATGGAGTGTTTTGGTGACCCACCTCATAGGAGGAAAAAATATATCATGGGATTTGAAAGAAGAGACTGTGCTTTAATGTCAATTGAAAATGAACGATAGTGTCTTATTAGACAAAATATGTCTTTGAAGCATCATGGTATTCAGCTCTTTATTGAAATGACTCTAAAAACACTGAAATAATAGATGAAATCCAGTTATTTTATGACTTACCTACTATTTGACGTTATTTCTTCAAGTTCGGCGGGCTGGATAAGAACGCTTAACGGGCCGAATATGGCCCCCACATACTGAATAACAGCTCCTCCTTTTTTTTCATTTCTTTTTTTAAACAAGGCCCTTTAGAGTGAACCGGACGGAGCAGAACGGCGCCATTTATGAGTCAAATGTGTCGAGGAGTCACGGAGGGCTCGGCGGCTCTGTTTGTCTCCTGGGTTGTCTCGGAACAGAGCCACTGCCCCGTGAGGTGGGCGGGGGGTTCGAGCGGGGTGTGTGTGTGTGTGTGTGTGTGTGTTGGGGGTCTCCGGGCCTTGTTTCTTTGCTAGCTACACCGCCGCCGCTAATGGCCGTCCCTGTAGATACAGCCTGCCGCCAGCTGCTGCTGCTCCGGCCCCCGCTAGAAAAGAGGCAGGCAATTAGACCTTGCACTTAAAACAAGGTGAGTCAGGACCTTTTAATGGTGCACTATTTCTGCGCTCCGGCACATGTGGCCGCTTAGATTTTTTCTTTTTTTTTTCTTTTTTTTTGCTGCGCGGGGAGAACTCTGGCTACTGAGCCGTGTAGGTTAGCACGCCCACGGATCTGAGGTGAGGCGGTGGGCGGCTCGTCGCTAACGATGAGGAATTGTTCTGCAGAAACTTCTGCGAGACTGCGTGTGATTTTTGCCAACCGCGCCACGCCGGGCTGTTTGTGAAGGCTGTTCCTTCTGTTGTTCTTGTATTGCGGGGGAGGGGCAAGGCAAAGAGACCTTTTGCCGTGCAGCTAGCTCGCAGAGATTTTAGGTCTGACATCTCGCTCGGGAGGTTCGATCCGATTCCTTTGAAGGAACCAAGCAGTGTCCTTTTAAACTTTGACACAAGCTGCATTGAAGAGCCAGAGAAGAAGAAGGAGGGGGAGGCGGAGGAGATGGAAGAGCAGGAGGAGAAGAAGAAGTGAAAGAAGAAGAAAAAGTGGAAGAAGGTGTTTTTTTTAATGGGAAAGATGTTTTCATTTGACTCCTCCCTGGTTTTAGCAAGGAGCTGGTTGACTCAAATGCAGTCATATCTTGAACGCCACCCATTTACAAATGTTTTCTGCTTGCTAAGCACCTCAGTTTATATGTGCAATAAATTTGGAAATATTCTGAGACCTGAGACCTTGGTGGACTCGAGAGGCCTGCCCGTGTCTGAGCTGCTGCATCTGCATCTCTCCTTGGACTCCCTCCCTCCGCCCCGTCGACCTTCAACCCACACCGTCGAGGGTTTTTCAGCCACGCCCGCTTTTCCTTTGGGCCGCGCCGGCCTGTTTGTCGCCAGGAAAGGAAACAAACCGTTGGCGCGGGCGAGTCGAGGCTAAAATAAACAGGCTAATATCCCTGCAATTTTCTCGCTGCGTCTGAGGAAAAACAAGATTCTCGCGTTCTCTCGTCTGTATTCAATTTCCTCTCTTCTTGTTTGAACAGGGCTGCTCTCACAGAAGAGTGCCTGAGCAAAAAAAATATATGTACATATATATTTATATATCTGTTTTTAAACTGCAGATTTGTTGCAGAGAAGCAGACTTTTTGAGAGAGCGGCCCTGAGTGAGGAGGAAGCGCCGAGCGTTTGCTCGCTAAATCCGACCGTGCGTCTTGTCTGGTCTGGTCTGGTCTGATCTCGTCTCGATTCCAGTCGTCGCTCTGGTTTGGTTCCTCGAGACCAGGCTGGAGAGTTTCCTCCAGTCACAGTCGTCCATACGCTGCGACAGACGTTAAAGGCCGTCGGACTTGGACTCCGGTCGGCTCAAACAGTCGGACGGCCATCTGAAATCGCCGGGGCTGCGCACCCGGTGATGAACGACGGCGTTCAGCGCGGCCAATCTGATGGATGATCTTGGCTGCGCCGCCTCCCCCGTCTCTGTTCTGCATCCCCCGCCCCTCTCCTCCCCCCGACCAGGTGCCGATATGTAAAACAGACCGACAGTGCAGCAACAGTCACCTGCTCTATTCGACAACGACAAAAAAACTCTCATATAAAAACACTCACATACGACTTGATATTGTTTTAATCTTTAAAGTATGCGACATTCCGAATAAACTGCTTCCTGTTTGTGCAGGTGGGGTCGAAAAACCTTCGATGCTCAGGTGCCCGGGCGTCTGCGTCCGCGCAACGTGTGCGAGCTATCTGTCTTTTGTTCTGCCGCCGATAAAGAGCCTCCGCCGGCTCGGCGAGCAAACACATAAATATGCATTAATCCGTTCCGGTCGAGCGGAATCTGAAGAACCGTCGAGCGTCAAAATGTAAAAGGTCACGCTTTGCCTGCCGCCAGAGAGAGAGAGAGAGAGAGAGAGAGAGAGAGAGAGAGAGAGAGAGAGAGAGAGAGAGAGAGAGAGAGAGAGAGAGAGAGAGAGAGAGAGAGAGAGAGAGAGAGAGAGAGAGAGAGAGAGAGAAATCCCGGAGACGGTGGGTTTTGGGGGCGGCCATTTGAATAAAGTATGCAAGGATTTACAAGCAGTAACCTTCAGGGGGCGCCCCCCCCCCACCCCACCCCCGACCTCCCGCCCTTCCCCCTCGTCGTCGGGGGAGGGTAGCTATCGTGAGGAACGGCTTCTTCTGTTTCCAAATGAGGAGTCGCAGCGGAGGAGGAGATGTCGCCGCTGATCGTGACGAAAAGATGGAACTGTGTGTGGGAACCAGCGCAGAGCAGCTCACCTTTGAGAATACCGACCGACTGGTCCACCCCCCGACCTCCTCCACCCCCTGGATCTCCTCCTCCACCCCCCAGACCACCTTCTCCACCCCCAAGACCTCCTACAGCCCCCCAGACTTCCCCCTATACCTCTCGGACCTTCTCCACCTCCTAGACCTCCTCTACTTCTCAGAGCTCCTCCTCCAACCCCCAGACCTCCTCCATCGCCCCCGTACTTCCTCCACCTGTCGGTCCTCCTCCACCCCCCCCGACCTCCTCCACCCATCTGGACCCCTCCTCCACCTCTCAGACTTCTTCCACCCCCTGCACTTCCCTGGACTTTCTCCACCTCTCGGAAAAGAGCCACAACAGCAGGTGACAGGTGGAGGTCACTGCGGTGACCTTGAACAGCCATGATTTGGGCTCATTTTTTGAGAGCAGGCTTGGAATCCAGACCTGAGCATAAAGAAAAAAAAAAAAACAGGAAACAAACAAACCAAAAAAAACAAAAAAAAAACGCTGGTGTCCACAAACCCCATGGCAGCAGATGCCACATGGCGGCGGCGGCGGCGAGGAGACGTTGGCGAGCATCAGGCGGGTCGCCACAGCTCGTGTCCGTGTCAGACACAGAGGAGGCTCTCTCAGCGGGCAGTCCTCTCCTGTCCCGCCTTACCAGGAGGCAGGGTGGAAGGGCTGGGCCTCCGGTTGTTTTGTGGTTTTTTTTGTCACACGTGCTCAGTGTAGATTAAAGCCACAGGCTGTCAGGAGTAATTAAAAGTAGGAGAGCTCAGAGCTTTTTAGGATTAGTGTCCTCGACAGTGACACCACTGGCCCAGTGAGTGCGTTTATGGCTCTTACTCTGAGTGTATGGCGTGTGTGTGTGTGTGTGTGTGTGTGTGTGTGTGTGTGTGTGTGTATTGCTTTCCAAATGGATGTTTTCGAGACTTCCGGACATGCGATGCATAATGTTGAAATGATAATGATAATGGGGTTTATGCTAACCTTGCTCGTGCGCTTGTGTGTGTGTGTGTGTGTGTGTGTGTGTACCTTAAAGAGAACAAGACAACAAGGTCCTCTCATCCTTATTAAGTCTATTCCTCAATCACCCAAATGGCTTCTTGGGCAAAGTTAATTGCAAGTGTGCAGTAAACCAGGTTAAAAAAAAAGAAGAAGAAAAAAAACAGCAACCATGCATAACAAAGGCGGGATAATTAATATACAGAGGACATGCAAAAAACATGATGCATAATTGACGTGGCTTTGCTCGGTCACTTCAGCCATCAATCTGCCTGTATGATTAACTTTGTTTTTTTTTTATTTCCGCCCCGAGCGGTCGCTGTTTTTCGCAGCCTTTTGAGGGAGAGATTTAAAGTCAGGCGTCAACACGATTGTTTTTTGCCTGTTTGTTCTTTGACAGTCATGTAATTTGCAGGGCGATTTTGCAATCTTCAATAATGTCACACTTTTCTGGAAGGAACTGGCTGGATTTAAAAAAAAACAAAAAACAAAAAAAAGGCACATTTGCCATTTAAAACTAATTTTCAGACTTCAGAAGTAAAAAGAGAATGTGTCACAAAAGAAACACTGAGTTGTGCTGTGCTTGGATGTGGGCTGAAAGAAAAATAGCAGCTACGCGGCACTTAATGAGTCGGCTGATTTTTATCTCGGCGAAAACGTCTTAACTTGGCAAAAAAAAAAAAGCTAATAATTTGACACGTAGTTCTCCTGCCATGCCAAAAGCAACTCCAGGTGCGCCGCCGTTTTAATCTGCTTTAATCATGACTCGCGCTGAGGTAACGCCGTTAAAAATGCCGACCGCGATGGAATCGTCTCCATCGAGCGCGACGGAGTCTGTAGAAGGACTCGCTGCAGTCGAGTCCTGATGAGAGGGGAGGGGGGGTCGCCGCTTGAGGAGATGTTGCGGAATGCCCATGGGAACGACGGCGGTCATCAATCACGTGTGGTGCCCCCCACCCTCCTGAGGACCCTGGGGAAGGAGGATGGGTCGTCCTGCGTAGCCGGCCAGCCATCTAAACAGTGACACTGAGCTCCGAGGCCTCGGCGGAGCCGCCCCGCAAAAGAAAACAGATCAGGGAGAGAGGGATCAAGGTTTGTTTTCCCTCGTTTTCTAGGTCATTATTTATTATGTTGGAAATATCGGCGTCCTTGGCTCCTGCAGTGGGATCTTCTTCCCTCCTCCTCCTCCTCCTCTGCCTCCCCCACCCCCACCCTCCCAATTGACAGATCTCATTATAAGATAAACGTGACAAAGATAGCTCATAATGCTTCAGAGAAATGTAACACCATTAGCGGGTCATTGTCATCGTTCTAATGTGTCCTTTTAAGCCGCTTAGTGAACTGGTGCTGAAGTGTGATACAGGGATTAACCTATCAGAGAGTTGCTGCGGAGGAGTTGAGCCGCCATTGATGGAAATTTTTGGACGTGCGCGGCGATATCTTCCCCGAGAGCGCCGCAGCGACTCGCGTGCGCGCAGCCCCCTGATTCCCGAGCGCGCGGGAAGGGTTTCTGGGACGCAGAGGGTAGGGTGTGGGTGGGGGTGGGGGTGGGGGTGGGGTGTCATCACGCACTGTGGTGGCGGCTGGCCGGCACCTAGCGGATGGAATTTTCAGCGCTGCACTCTGCTTTGAAATATAGTGATTTTTTTTCACCGTTCCGTTCCTGTAAATTGTTTCTTGTAATTTCCGTAAAAAATGAAAAATAGCTGTCGCAAGCTGCTTATGTTACGATACAGCAACAGACTGACAACAATGTAAATATTTGTATGTTTGTATGTCTTTGTGTAGTTTCACCCTGTTGAGTGCAAAAGAAACGTACGACATTGTCTGGTCTCGAAATGCGACAAGATACTGGAACCTGACAAGAGACTTTAGTGATGCCAACCCTAGCATTCAGGCTAATAGCTAAAAACGCGGATGCTAGCTAGTTCCAGTTCTCTCTGACAAGTGAGCAAGACAAATTTCTCCTGGAGAGCAATAAAGTATTGATCGAATCCAATCTGATCCAATCTAAGATGCACCGTCTTTGGCGAACGCTGTATCTCAAACTTCAGCCTCGTTAGCGTCTCCGGCGAGCAAACTTGCCTCGCAGCTTCTAAATGAATCCGTTCTGACAACCTTTGAGAGCCGAGGCAGACAGCGCGTGTCGAGGGGCCCCTTTTCACGTTTGTGACGCTAGCGCAGTTGCGCACGTTAATCGTTAGCTTTGGCTTTCGATCGTAATGGAATTTTTAATGTCGCACGCAGAGGGAAACTCTTTGCGTCGACACACGTGCCTGACGTTTCCCCGCAAATTATTTGCGTCGTTCATTCGCGAAAAGTTCGCCCGCTGCAGGTCGCTCACGGTGATGCCGCCGCAATTACCCTCATTACGGGAAATGCGGGCGAGCGCTGGCAGTTGCGACAAAAACTACATAAATCTTCACACAGTGGCAAACTGCGTCTCGTTCCTTCGATAAGCGCCCGCCAGTTCCCCCCACTAAAGAATGTGCTTTTAATGAGTTGACAGACAGTGATGCGCCGAGGTTGGGGCCGTCTGCCTCGGCGAATTAACGAGCGAATCTCGCATTTTGAGTTGTGGAAATGACTGGAAAACGTGAATGACGGCGAACGCTTCCAGGTTTAAATGGTTATTTATGGGGCCATTGTTTATTCCAGAGCCATCTGCAGTACGGCGGGGACGCGGCGCTATCGCTCAGCCATTCGTCGCGCTCTCGGCCCCGACTGTTGGCTGACACGGTTTGGCTGATCAGTTTCCACGACCTCATCAATCATTCCATTAGCGCTCGGCGTCGCATTAGCGGCGTATTAAAGGCGAGCGATCGGCACAAAAGACGCGCGGTAATGACGCCGGCGACAGACACCAACACGAGGCGCGCGGATCTACGCGTACTCGACAAATACCTATTACCCCCCCACACTCCTCCGTCTGATCCCGACGATCTGTTTCGCCGGAGAATCCGAGGTGCAAAGGTTGGAGTCACGCGATGGTGAAAATTGTTTTCATGGCAGTTTTTCCGCGCAGGGGGAAAGATTTCAGCCCAGTTCCACTGTTGCCTTTTTCTCATGTCATGGCTCAGCAGGAATTATCAAAGCCCTTTTGATTACATTTTCATATGACCTTGATCTCAAAGGGCAGGGCAATCAATACAATAGCCATTAGTGTGCTCGTAATTGTTAGTGAAATAGCAATCACTTCTTAGGGCTTCCAAATCTCCTTTAGCTTCTTATTTATTTATTGGGCATATGGAGGCAGAGCGAAGCTGCTCGCGAGATGGATGTGATGAATAGAGCCCCGGGATGCAAATTAAAATGTTTGTAATTAAACCCACTGATCATAATGGATTTTTTTTGTGGGGGGGGGAAATCTTTTTCTCGCTGTAATCCCACCGGCCCTAAATGCAGCAGAAATGTATTTTTGTGTTAGATCGGGATCAGGAAATGCTTATACTTCTTTTTTATTTATTTATTTTTTGCATTTGTTTTCTGCATCGCGAGCTTTTAACTCGTGCACGTCAGACGGGCACGTGAAGCAGCTAGGAGTGCCGATTGGCAAGGCAGTAGTCAGGGGCAACGGCACTATTTATTCAGCTTCTTTAGTTGTAGAGGTTATGTGATCAGGGGATAGTAATTATAGCATACGCTTAATTACATTAGCAGCCCTCCTGTCTTTTCATATTATCTCCGATGCAAAAAAACAGACAGCGAGAGAGAGAGAGATTTGATTATGCTAATAAGCGGCATTTTATACATGGTAATGGAGGCCCAGTTCAAAGCCATTAGTGCTATAAGGAATATCCATTTGAGTGCCGCGCTCTCGAACGTAGCGTGGCTCAAAGTGCACATTGTTTAATGGTATTGATCAACGGTCTAGCGAGCTCCGGGGCTTTTGCTCATTACTGCGTCTTATTCATGCTTTCTTGGGTAATGATGCCCACACAGCAATTACTGCCGCAGCCGTTTGGATGATCTGAGAGAGAAATGGTAATCGTAAAGAGATGGAGGAGAAATAGACGGGAAAAAAAGGAGATCCGTGCGCCATTATCTCAGGGAGACAAGAAAGTGCTTATTGTGGAGGGGAGTGGAGGAGCTGTGGGGGGGGGGGGGATATTTCACAATTTCAGGAACGTGAGTTCAGAATAATGAACTTTTTCTTAACTTTGCGCCGAATAATTAGTTGCAGCTCAAGAGCCCCTAAAGTCCTGATTAAATAAAAGGCGATAACAAAATGATAATACAAAGGTGACTTGCTCAAACCTGACAGTTTCATACGGCTGATTAACACGCATGCTGAGGAACTCTGGGGTTTAAAACAATATTTTAGAATTTTAATGTTGATTTTATGTGACTGGCCTTGGTTTAAACTCAAATTATTCCTCTTTTCTTCCCTCACTGTTCGCACTGTTTGCTGTTTGACCTTCTCTCTTCCTTCAGTCCTGAAATATCAACAGCAGTCTATCCTGCTCAGTGTGACTCGGTTCTCTCAGGCCTGAACTGCTCGTGTCTCCTGAGTCTTTCAAAAGTTTACATGGGCCGCTTGTTAAATAAAGGCAAACAGGGCGGCTCGAGCTTCTGGCATAGTTGCTCTTAAACAAACCTGCTTCTGAGGTTTTAAATGACTCTTTATCGACAACCGTCGATACCCAAGGCAGACAGCAGGAGCAGACGGGCCCTTTTTTCACACCTGTGAATGTGATGATATGTGCAGTCAGGTCTTGTTAATGGCCTGTTAATATGACAATACAGTGTGAGCATTTTAATCACCTGCTTTCACGGTAGGAGGAGAATATTCCACCAAAAAACTGTCTGAATTGGTTTTTTCAGCAGCCTGCTAGGACAGTCGGCGACTCTTTGGCACTTTAAAACATCTCACTCCGAGCCGACACCAACACAGGTCAGTTTCCAAATCAGCGCCGCCCACTTTTTACCCCCGTCTGCCTCATTCATCCTCCCCGCCGCCTCCCCCGTCTCCCCCTATCAATGAGGCGGCAGACGTCCCAGACCTGCTCAGTCAACTGCTTCAAGATTTATTCTTTGTAGCAAATCTGCAACAGCTGGAGAGCCGGGGAATGCATGTAAACTTTGTGTGTGTAATTTGGTGACAAGTCAGGCTTAATCAAGCTCCCAGCGGCTGGATGAGAGGAGCGCAGGGGGAACGGCATATGGGGAGCCGAGTGGAGGCAGAGCAGGCGGCGGGCAGGGAGGGAGGGAGGCGCCGCTGACGCTCTGCTCGCGCGCATTAGCATGCCGTACAGTAGCCGCGGCAGGCAGCACGAGCAGCCAGCAGTCACTCACCTCTGTGTTTGCGTTCAGTCATGGCTCTGGCTTCATATATAATAGTAATATAAGCCTTAAAAATGTTTTTTTTTTCTATTTAAAAAAAAATTAAACACACAGAACGATGGGTAGGAAGGATTTTTTTGTATTGTAGAATAATTTGTATTTTTTTTGTTTTTTTCATAATTAGATTTCCATAATTTAATTTTCAAACTAAATGAATATTGTAATGATCTCAATGGTCAACATGACATCAAATTGTGCGTAGTGGCGGCACAGCACAGGATAATCTCTAAAAGTTTACTTCAGCGCCATTTGGCAATGTTGTTTTGTGATTTGTTGCAATCAGACATGAATTGTCTGCCAGTGGGGTTTTAACTAGGAACATGACAACATAAGAAACACGTGTTCATTTCTACCACCATCAGAGGCATGAAACACACATTTACAATCAGAGATTTTTCAAATATTCCTGTACATTTTCATGTTCATGTCCAATAGGAACTGCCGCTTCGTCTTTGTCTTCTACTACTATTTTAATATTGAATCGCAAAGAGATGCTAAACGCAGTGGGGATGCTAATTATCACCCATGAAGCAAGTGGGCACCTCAGTCCAATTGAAATGCGCCACTGTTGCTCAGAAGATGTTAGCTAGCTAGCAGATACTAATCTAAGCCAATGTAACAAAATCAACTTTTGCAGACTTCTTTGCGTCTGCAGGGCTCAGAAATTCGTGTTCAGCCAGTACGAAGGCAATAGGTCGGAGAAAGCGACAAAAGAAAAACCCCCGCAGGAAACGATGAGGGTGGGCGGCTGAGTACGGCGCAATTAGAGAGAAGGCAACTGTCAAGGACTCTCCACGCTACGCTGGAGGCAACCGGGCAAGACGGCGAAAAACACGGCTGATGACCGAGCGAGTGGAGGGCCGTCCTTCACGCGGCGTCGAGGCCGCGGCGCCTCAACTTAAAGGTTCCCATTGAAGCGACTGTCCACAACATTCCTGCACTTTGGCCGACGGGCTGAACACGTCTGCTGAAAGGTTCTATTGTGTGTTCCTCAGTTCAAGGCGGCGCTGGAGCAGTGTTGTTTTTTTCCCCAGCGGAATAACCTTTGACTGCTCTCTATACAGTGCGTACAAATCGGTTGGTCGCCATGGTGACGCGGCTAAACGCTTTGGAGGCTTTCATCGAAGTCGCCTTACATTTCATCTCATATAGGAATGACTGAGTGAAGGGATCGTGGAGGCCTTGAACAAACACAAACAGGCCTCAGAGATCAAGAGGAGGTCGGGGCGCCGCTATCGGGATGGGCAGTGTGAGCTTGAGCTCACGAGGGTGGGGGGGTGCACATGCGGGTGCGTTTTGTCAAGACGTATGATAGTTTCTCCTGGGGAACACATGGCAAGGTATTTACCCAGCCATCTGCTGAAATGGCCCCGGCTGAATTGAGCGGACGTCCAGTTGCTAGGGAAATGGATGCTTTTCAAAAGGGGGGCGACCCACTGCTGCACACCTGTCAGCGTTAGGAGGGTAAGGGGAAAAAAAAGGGACCCTGGTCCCTTTCGTCAATCCTTTCACGCGCCAGAGGCTCATTGGTCACGTGTACCCGCAGCCCGATTTCTCCGTTGCTGCCTCAAAAAGGAACCAGGAGTTCTGTTTTCTCTATTTGAGCTCCATTCTGGGATTCGAAAGGATTCAAAATCAATCAACCAGCATGTTCTGACTTGACAGGCTTCTTGAAATCAGCTTTTTGTGATACCACATCAGGCCCCCAGAGTCCAAGATGGCGGCCCATTCATTGCAATGAAGTTGCTCACCCAGCTCACATGCCGAAAAGTTTTTAACTTCCGCTCTTAAGGGCCAATAGACTGCAAAGTGTCACTTCCCATGATGCCTCTGTAACTCACATGGTCTATTTGGCCAATCAGAATGATTCTGGAGAACGTCACTTACAGACACATCAGGACGCAGCCAATCAAAATGAGCTGAGACACAGCAGCATGTGTGCATAAACTCTTTTCTGGTGATTTTCTGGCCTTTATCATTTTTTAAACCACGAAAAATGCTTTTTTGGCCTATGGGATTTTTTTGCTGCAGTACCTCGAATGGCCACTGGGAATAGTCGAGGTACTGCCATATTGCCAGTTAGGTATTTAGTTTTTCTTGCTTTATTTTGATAGTCTCGTCTCCCCGTATGTTTACTGTATTTTACTTCCTGTTCCCGTTTTCATGCCTTTTTTACTGACCCATTATTTTCACCTGTGTCTTGTTGTCAGTCCTGCCTTCGATTGTTCTGGCCCTACGTCGTATACATGCCGAGTTCAGGTCCAGGTCTGTAAGGCTGTTTCAGTTTTCTTCCTTTCTTCAGTACCACTGTCCAGTTTTGGTTTTGCTTACTGCTTACCCATGAGGACACCATTTGTTGAGTTGTGTCAATATAAACAGATTTTATGTTTCTCTGCACTTGGATCCTGTCAACCCCGCCTCCCGTGACACGCAGGGAAGGTCCAGCCGTGTGGGAGGCTGTAAACAGAAGGCTAAACATGCTGTTTTCTGGAGACCTATAGAGTCACAGAAGCAATTAAATTCCAGCCAGCGACTGACAGTCACAGTCGGTTAGCGCAGTCGGGCACGTCAGCTAGCAGGTGGTTGTGATTGCTGAAGTGTCACAGACCACCGGCCTGCGGCTGGACACTTTTCCCAGAAGAAGTCGGTGCAGTTTGGAAGAGTGTGTGTGTCACTGTGTGCCCGCTGATGAAAGTGGCTGTGGGGCAGGGTGCGTCCCGCGGCGAGACGCTTTGTCATCTCGGCCCGAGCGCCGCGGCCCACGTCTGGGTGACACCTAGCGAGGTCGCCACAGGGGCAGAGCTGCGGTCGTAAATCACCAGGGTGACCTGGGATGTGGCGGCCTTTTTTTTTTTTCTTTCTTTTTTGGTCTCACCGCCGCCGCTGCCGCTGTCCTGCTCGGGCCTCGCCCCAGATTCAGAAGGAGAAATAATGTCACGCGAGATGGAGTGTCCCCACCGAAATGAAAGCATGAAATATGTCCCGCCCTGAAAGCGGAGCTGTAATGTGCTGTTGAGAGCTTTACGAGTGGCCTGTGGAGAGCAGAGTAAAGTGGTTGGATTTTCTTTCTTTTTTTCTTCTTCTTTTTTTTTTTTCTTCCACGAAATGCACATTTTGTCCGAGAGAGTGGAGCTGCCCGAAAAGCAAATCGCTCGTCCTTGTGCCCAGCTTTGATTCATTCCACAGATAAGGAGGAACGCGGGTTTGGATCGCTCAGGTTCCAACTCGTAAAATCCTGATCATCCGTCTTTGCGACCTCCAAGAGGAAGCCTTTTCGATTGCTCCGAGTTTCCCATGGATGCCATCACCAATCAGCTTCCTCCACGGGTAAGGAGACAGGCGGGGCTGTTTTCCGACGAACCGCCGAGGGAGACGTGGACGAGGAAGCTGCTGTGACTTTGGTGTGAGATTGTAGCGTGGATGCTGCAGCAGTCGCGTCGGACGGTTCACCTTCTAATGTCGCACTTCGTCCCAAAGTTACACCTCGATGAACGAATCTCATTGGTTTGACCAAATATCCTCCTAGTCTTCTTAGAGAAAATAGGAAACATTTTAGAACAACGATTAATACTCTTGCGGAAAAAGAAAAAAACTCTAATAGGCACTAAGTACGTCCGCGCAACCGAGCCAACAAAGGTGAATATCCAAAGATCACAGCGTTTGCTCTGCCTTTGTACTTGACAGCCTTTGTGCTGCGAGCTCCCCGCAGTATATTATTACTGTACCATAACAGGGGCTCCAGCCCTTCCATTAGTAAAATATTAATATGCATCTCGCCAAAGATAATTGCCCCGGCGCTATCGTCGCGCAGACACCATGTGAACTTCGAGAAGGGTCCCCTCCCTGCCTCCCTGCCTCCCTCCCTGTCTCTCTCTCGCTCGCTCGCTCGCCCGCCGGCGAACAAAAGGGACCTTGGATGGAGGAGGAACATCTTCATTTCCCTCACAGAACACATTAGGCCCCCCGGTAAGTGGGCTCGGTTATTGCCCGTGCCTGCGTTCTGCGGGCGGGCACCTGGGATTCTCCGCCACTGTTTGATGTGGCCCTTTTTCAAGCACTCTGATCATCCTGCTAAATTGCGGCTAATGGACGGGGCCCGCCACTCGCCCAGGGCCCAGACAGCGGGGGGTCGGGGTATAGTGGGGAGGCGGCGGCGGAGGGAGAGCGAGAGCGGGGACAATTCAGCCATACGCACACACGCGCGCACACACACACACACACACCTGTCCTTTGTAGTTTGAGCGAGACATTGTGTGCGCGCGGGCGGCGCTAGTCTCAAAACACTCGTGCGGCGCAGCCAGAGCCGCCATTTAGGCCTGAATAACCCCAGGTGCCATTACCTTGGGCACCTGAGTACCCCCCCCCTCTCACACACACACACATGCACTTGCACGCTGACCAAACAATAGCCGTGCTCGTGGGAGCGGTGCTGCCCATACTGTGTGTGTGTGCGTGCGCGGCTGCAGGCTGACAGACAGTCTTCTTCACTATAGCGCAGCAGCGCTGATGCATAGCTGCACCTGTCTTTTCAATGGACTCTCTTTTTAATGTGGAATAATGGCTGCGGGGAGATGGAGGTTGCGTCTTTATGTTGTGTAACTTGTTTGTCAGTGCTCAAGGAAAAAAAAAATCATCTCTACATTTATACCAGCGTCCATGTCGATTTGTTGCATTTGTATCATCGTCTACTCAAATTTATGGCTAAATTAATTGGAGCATGAAATTGTTTTCACAGAATTTTTCCTCTTTACAACCCTGATTGTGAAGATTGTGAACTTATCCTGTGGGCAGATCACTGACTCAGTGGTGCCCTATTTTTCCGCACACGTTTTCCTAATTCTGTCGGAAATGGCTTTGCACACTCACTGCGAGCGTGACATCTCCGCTCATTGGCTCAGCCTTTGTCTCAGCACAATCTCCCTCTCTTCTTTGTCCCCCATCGCTTACATTTTGTTTTTCTTTCAAATTAGGCAGAAATAGCTCAAATGTGTATAGCTCCTAGATGAACAAACAATTAAAAAAAAAAAAAAAAAGAAAAAATTCAAGACGACGACAACAATGAGCAAAAAAAATTAAGAATAAAGACAAAACAAACCGGGGGGGGGGGGGGAATTCCCAGGGCCCAAGGAGGATCCGCACTGCGCGCACAATGCAACACAGAAACCGCAGGCTACTTTTCTGAAGTGTGCTGGAACGGAATAACTGAGCAGGTAAAGCGAGCAGAACCTTTGAGAAATGTCCGAGGCTTGGCTCCACACCAAGCCCATATTGAATGGCACCTACCAGTTTCAAATCAAGTCTGTGTGCCCAGCATCTGATGTGGGAGGGACTGGGAAAGGCTTTCTGCGAGCGAGCGCACCGGGAGATTTTTATATTTGAGCTTAGTATGATTGTGTGTGTGTGTGTGTGTGTGTGTGTGTGTGTGTGTGCGTGCAAGTTTTGTGTTTGTGTAGACAATGACAGTATCTGTTGTGCCAGAGGAACTGATGAGCAGGTGGTCTGAGTGGGATTCAGCATACTCTCTCTCTCTCTCTCTCTCTCTCTCTCTCTCTCTCTCTCCCTCTCTCTCTCTCCTATTCACACTCGCGCTCGTCCCTCTCTGCTTCTGTGTGTGTGTGTGTGTGCGTGTACATGCGTGTCTGTCTCTCGGGCCGTCTCTCTCTCTCTCTGTTTTTTAACCCCCTCACAGTTTTATTTCATTTTTGTGTTTTTTCAAAATATGCAAATTGCCACTGCACCCTCATCGCCACTTTATTATATAAATGATAATAAATAAATTATTTTGTTGTTACTTATATGAAATCTTCAATTGCTTGTTGACACAAATATCTAATCAGCCAGTCGCTCAGTGCATTTAGACCTGCTGAAGTTCAAAGTGAGCGCTGGGGGGGGGGGGTCAAAGGTCAGAATAGGCTGGACGGCGACTCTGAACTGAACGCTGCTCCACACCTCCAGCCTCCAGGCCAGGTGCATTCTGGGAGCTTTAACACCTTTGGGCCTGAATGTATGTTTGAGGTGGTGGTGAATAAATGATGACAGGAACTCTTCTTCTCCCCTTACAACGGCGGTGCAGTGTTACATGACTCAGAAGGCTGCGCACGATATCGCTCACCCTCTGCACGCACGCACACACACACACACACACACACACACACACACGCTCGCATACATACTTAACATACCATCACTAACCAGATGTCTATTGATTGCTCCAGTGACATGGTTCAGTGATATACCCTTTAGGCGATATGCGTGCGCGCACCCGCACACACACACACACACACACACGCACGCTTTGTTGACCCGTTTGGACAGTGCCACAGTTTTGAGTATCGTCTCCGTTCATCAGCCGCTTGGTGTCCAGTGTCGTCCTTCTTCTCACTGCACTTGATCCAGTCGAAAGAGAAACGGCCATACGCAAGCGTGCGGCCGGCACATTCTTCAGCGGCTCCATTTTCCCTTTTTTGCTGCAAGCTGACTCAGGTTCACAAAAATGCAATAGTATGAAAATAATCTGTTTTAAATTGTTTTCTAAAATGTTCTTCTTTAACATTTGAATCACATTTTCCGTGTTATACTATATATTATATTAATTTGAATTCAACTTTAAACTCTCAACTGTAACATATAGAAGAACAGAATTTTGCCTATAAAATCAAAATTTTGCATATCATGGATATCAAAATATCCAATCATTTACAAGCATACAGGTCTTGTGTATTTTCTAATATTAGACAAGCAGGTTAATGATGTGACAGAAGCAATAAATAAGATTAGAACGATCATCGTAGTAGCTAGAAAATCTCCAAAACAAAACAAAACACAATATCATTTGTTTACGTGTATTTGCTGTCATGTTTATTTGCTTTGATTACTTGAAAAATTTAATCTGTCTCCTCCTCTTGTCATGTGACCCCCATACTGTCCGGTGTCCAGTGACGCGTAAATGCGAAAAAAGTGTTTCCATGACACTTTTGCGATATCTATTCGTCTGAAAAACCACTTCATGAGAGCGTGAAAACCTTTTAGTGATATTTGAGAGGTTTTTCCGAAGTTCAGGTGTTTCCATTACCAGTTTGTTATTGCGATATTTAGGCTTTGCGCAATTCTAGGGGAAATGGAAACGCAGCTAGCGAAAGCCTCTTCGTCCCCCCCCCCCTGTTCGCTTGCCTTAATAACGCCGGTCGTAAACGCTGCTGCGAAAGATTCATTCTCATGATTTATCCCAGACTGGCGGCCGCCGTCGTCGCCGTGCGGTCGTGGCTGATGACTGAGAGGGATGGCGGGCTGAGTGATGCCGACAGCCCGTGCCCGACGCCTGGTGAATTCTAAAAGGACGGAGGCCGCTGACAAACATTCCCACGCGGCCACGTTTGAAGCTGTGTTCAGGTTGCGAGCGGCGTTTTGTTCTCTGCCGCCGTCGCTGTGAAACATAAAACATTTTGCTCATTTCGAGAAAAAAAAAGGCGGAAAGCACCTCAGAATAAAGACAGGTCTGTAGAGCAGTGAGTCCGAAGATGTCGCACAATGAGGATTTGAGATGAGATTTGTTTGTTTCATTTTGACGGCAGAGGCTTCAGAGATAATTCACTTCCACAAAGGGACACCAGCTTTACTGCAGTCGCAGTTTATTACTGTCGTTCCCTCCGTCTCTGTTTTAGAATATCGGCCCAGCCCACTGAGTGTTTGAACAGCCCCGACCTCGGGCAAGACAAACGGGGACTTTCCCACCCCTTCTTTTTTTTTTTTAAATATGCAAATATTCCAGGAATTAGGGGCCTTGATTTGAATAATGATGCACAACAATGAGCTCATTTCTTTACCGAAGAGGAAGAGACGTGTTATCTTCGGCCTACTGTCCTTCCTCATTAGCCGCACCACATCAGGCCGCTGCTGGCTGGGCTGCTCTGTGTTCGCGCATGTGTGTGTGTGTGTGTGTGTGTGTGTGTGTGTGTGTGTGTGTGTGTGTGTACTACAGTCCGTCTTCTTTGACCACTTTGGAACTAGGAAATGTTTTTCTGCCTCTTTTTTGTTCTGTCTGTCAGTAATTGCGCCTCGACTGAAACCGAGTTGCGGCTGTGGGCACCAACAGTCGCCGACTGCAGAGCGACGGCTGCGGCTCCACAAACACATCTTAGAACACCATCACTTCCTGTGGCATTGACGGGCTTTTTAATCATGCGCGAACGAGAATGAGCGGCCGTCTCATCTCCGACGACTCTGCGCTCTTGGCGGATATTTTAGTTGAAAGCTTCAGCCAGATGGGGGGGGTTGTTTTGATGCGCGGCTGTAATCCATTGATAATTTCCCTTTGGAGGGTTCTTGGGGGTGGGAGGACTATACTAGCTGATATTTATTGGCTGACTGCTTGATCCGTTCTTCGCAGATCAATGAAGGGTCCTCTCAGGGAAATAAGATGAAGGCTTTTTACTTGTGTTGCTATTATTATTATAGGGAGCCTTGAGCGGAGCAGGAGGGATCCTGGTCCGCGTGAGCCTCGTGAGAAAAGGGGACCATGTTCTCTGATTCGTCTACTTTTGAAACCTGCTTTGTTATTTAAATGTTGCACATCTTACACGTCATTTTCTTTTTTTCCTTTTTACGGATATCGTACACATTTTCTCTTTTTTTTTCATCAGCAAATACGAAGCGCCGGATTTCGACCAGCGATCCAAAAACCGCTGCCAGATCCCCAAGAAAAAAAAAAAAAAACCTGCCATATTTAACCCTCTGTTTACAGCCTCCTGCAAAACCTCACACCGTATTTGACTTACCGCACATTTGGCGATGGAGCAAAAGAAGGCGGAACAGCCACTGCAGAGGGCGGGAACTCAAACCGATCGGCTGAGTGTCATGCTCTTTATGACATCACAAGGGGCGGGTTTCTCTGCCTGTACAGAGTAGACAGCGGCCTCCTCTGTATCCCTGTGCGGGACCTTCTCATGGATTGCGTTGCAGCATTTTGTGTTTCTCCGTCTTGATGTTTGCCCCCGCCGCCGCTGCCGCTGCCGCTGCCGCTGCCGCTGCCGCCAGCGTCACCACTTCGCTTTCCCCCGTCTCGCTTCTCTTGCACATCTGCGACTCCGCTCCCCGCCGATGCCCCCAGCCCCCAAACCACCCACGCCCACCGCCGCGCGCTCATAATTGTGACGGCGGCCCCGAGCCGAGCTCTGCGCGAGTGGGCGTCGTCTATCGAGCGGCGCATAGCGGGCGAAGCCTTGGCAGGTGCGGGACGATACGTGGGCTAACTGGACTCCCCAGCCAGTGTCAGCCTGCCAGCCGGCCAGCCAGCCATACACTCCACTCAGCCAGCCAGCCAGCCAGCCAGCCGGCCGGCATGAGGCAGGCAGACAGACAGGCAGACAGACAGACAGGCGGAACACAGCTGTCTGTGCAGGCCTCTATTATCCGGCGCTGTCTATTGATTCACCCTGTGGGATGGTTTTTTCCCCCTCTCTCCCTCTCTTGGCACGGCATCATCTGAAAACACTCGCAAAAAAAAACGACAACACGGGAGGTGACACACGTGCACTTTTCACACACGTTCGCGTAGATGCAACCGACATGCAGGAGATGAGGAGAGGCACATCTGAACCGAGCCGAAGCTGGAGAAGCCGGCGGCCCCCGAGGCTGAGCTAGAAACTTTTTTTCTCTCTCTTTTTTGTTTGTTTCATGTTCTGATATTTTATGTTCTGGCTCTTTTGGACGCTGACGCAGTTTTCTCTCGTTATTAAAGCACAGTCATTTAAATAAAAGGAGAAAGGATCAGCAAATGCTTTAGTTTTAACATTCCCTGCACAAAAGAGATTTTTTTTTATATATATATATATTAGCTTTTGTGTTAGATTTCATTTAAAAGAACATAATGTTCGAGTACAACAAGTCTTAATTGCACCTTCCGCTGTTTGTCTGATCTAAAGTTGCTGCGAGTGCGTGACAAGACATCTAACCAAAGACGACATCATCACACAGAGCGTCGAACGGGGAGGCGGCGGCGGGGGAGTTGAGGTGGTGCGAGGAAAAAAAACAAAAAAACAACCCAAACAAATTTAAATAACAGTAAATGTTTGCACTTTAATCCTCCCACGTGCCAACGTATGGACGTCGCCGCCGCTGACGATCAAACGGGCGAGCGTCTTCGTCGGGGCGGGTGCGCAAACAGGCCGACAAATACAGTACGGCGCGAGTGTGTAAACTCCAGATGATCGTATGATTAATGCATTCGGGGGGCTCGGGTGCGCGCGCACGCGCCCCTTCGCATTGTTGCTCATGAATAATGCACGAGCACCCCGGCCCTTTGTTTATGTTGAGGCACGGAGCGGCGCGGCCGAGCGCTGCTTTCATGCCAGCGTACGCACCGCCGCCGCCGCCACCTCTCCTCCACTTCTTGCCTCGCTGGCGAAACCAGGCTTCTTTTTTTTCAGAGTGGGGAGGGTTGAGGGGGAGGGGTGGAGTTGTTGAATAATAACAGCGTTTAATCTCTGATGGAAAACATCTTTTCATATGAAAATCTCCAGGTTGATCTCCCAATCCCAGCACATTGTCAATCTGGGGATGCACAGGCCCCTGGAGGGAGCCGCTCTGTAATCTGCTCTTAATCTGCCCCCTCCCCTCCCTGACACACACACACACACACACACACACACACACCATCCCCACCATACCCCCCTGCACAATATCCTCAACGGCAGCTGTTGACGGTGGTGGTGGTGGTGGGAGGGGGCGCTGCTTGTTTTCATCGCTGCGAATTGTGTCTGAATATCGCTCTAATATTTAAAGTGTCCCTCTCGTCGCAGATTGTCTCCGGGGATGAGAGGACGACCATTTAGGGCTATTGTGCGGCAGGAATGTGTGCTTGGCCGGCCTGTGTCTAATTTGGAAATTATAGTGATTACGGGCTAAATATAAAAAAAAACCCGGGGATTGTGAGGCTTTAAGAGGCCTGCAGCGGAGGCTTACTTTATTGTTTGCCAGATGCAAAGACACACACGCGCGCGCGCACGCACGCTCGCAGAAAGGGGGAAGTTGCACAAACAAGCCGCACGTGCGCACGGCGGAGAAAGAAAAGGAGCTGTCGGGTGCCCTGAGTGGTGTTGCGCTGCGTTCAGTCAGATGCGTGTCAGCCTCTGCTCGTCGCCGCCCTCCGCCGTCTGGTCTGGTCTCGCTGCTGTCTGTCGGCGGGGAGGGAGACATTTGGAGCGGCGGCGCTAAAAGCCTGCGACCGGGGAGCGCGCGGAAAGTCTCCCTGGGCTCTTAGTCCACTCTGGACTTTAAATGGAGCCGCACGCGTGATGGCTAACAGATGTTAGCCCGATTACACGCGACGCGGCCCCAACCTCGCCTTAACCGCTGCCACTGTCTGTTAGCTTCCACTCAGAGTCTCCGGCTCCCATTCGTTTTTTTTTTTTATTATTCATTTTTAAAACTGATTTCGTGGTTGAAGGGCAATGTTGGGTAATTTTTTTGTGTTTGTTTTTTGCCGTGTGCGTCGGGGTGGGGGGCCGCATTGTTGGGGTCGGGGAAAGCAAAAGCATGATGAGAGTCTGCTGTGGACATAATTAATAGGCCACATGCGGCTGCACCAAATGTGTCACTGTGAGGGGAAATCAATCGATGGAGTCTGCCAGCATAAAGGGTGCGCGGGTGTGTGTGTGTGTGTGTGTGTGTGTGTGTGTGTGTGTGTGTGTGCGTGCGTGTGTGTGTGTGTGCGCTTCCATGTGTGTTTGGGGTGAGTGATGGAAGGCTGGATAGGGGGTGGAGGAGGAGGAGGAGGAGGAGGAGGAAGGTGAAGTGGAAGGAGGTGCAGGCCCAGGGAGGAGAATGAAAGGAGCAGGAATATGGAGAAAGTTAGAAAGGAACCCTGGGAAAAAGAGAATGAGAGGAGAACAGAGTCCTTTCTCTCGGGGAAATAAAAACAGAGATTGACAAGCGTGTCAGTGTACGGCCATGAAGTAGATCCAACACATAGAAAACTACCCGGCTGCAGGTTTAGCAGTGGCTGTAGCTCAGTTAGCTCAATTAGCACATACACTGGCTTCTGCATTACTTTTGCATTATACAGCCCATGGAGCCTATGGATGCTGTAGTGTCACTTCCCATCATGCCTCTGTAACCCACCTGATGAATCAGAACGCATCAGCCAATCTACTGGGGACTGGGGATGAACTCTTTTCTGGGGAAGTTCTGACCTTCATATATATATTTTTAGAAGGATTAAAACTCCACCAGTCAAAAATATGCAATTTATTATGAACAGTGTTTCAGCTCAGAAGAGTCGGTGAGTTTTCATTCATTACTGTATTGCAGTCTATGGGGGAAAAAAATGCTTTGGGGGCTGCAGTGGGGTTGAATACGTCAGTACATCCATGTTGCTGATATAGAAGTCAGACTTCCTCTGCCCAGACTCTGCCGCCAGCCTGCGTTCAAAGAGCCCGTGTCCAAGTTTGGAGGCAAATCAATGGAGATAAGAGAGCTGGATAGACGGCCGTGTGTCCAACAGGCTGCCGGTCGACGGAGGGGAGCGGTCTGTCACCA
The DNA here is from genome assembly GCA_009823395.1 of Thamnaconus septentrionalis. Classification (NCBI taxonomy): domain Eukaryota; kingdom Metazoa; phylum Chordata; class Actinopteri; order Tetraodontiformes; family Monacanthidae; genus Thamnaconus; species Thamnaconus septentrionalis. The sequence goes on from CM020517.1 coordinate 9,688,997, forward strand.
GCTGCAGGACCCTCTCACTCCTCCTCCTCCTCCTCCTCCTCCTCCTCTTCTTCTTCTCAGTGTGTCTGTGCGCGCAGGAAGACATCAGGGCGCACAATCATGTGGCAGCGGTGGAGCGGCGGCGGGCGCCAGACACCAACCGGTCGATGAGAAAGGGGGGGCCGTTATCGCAGACCGTTGTAGCCGCCGCCCCTCGGAAGTCATGTGGAATGGACGTGCGCACGCACATGCGCGTGCACAAAATGTGCGTGCACGTCAATACATTGATACACAGTGCCTGCCGTTGCGTGCAAGCTCATAAAAACTCTTTTTAGAAATGTTTATAGCGTTTATGAGTTGGTATTAGTTGAGGTTTTTCAATATACATCGCATCGTTATTGTTATGTTGTTGTCAGCTGAGGTTCATATAAATTTTGGATTCCTGATTTAGTACAAGATTCCATGTTCAGGGTAGCTTTTATTGTCAATCTGACAATTTATGTAACATATACAGAACATTGTATATGTTACAATGTGTCAGGATAGTATGCAGAGAACAAAAGAGAAAAAAAAAAAGGCATAAAAAGTATAAAACTACGTCAGTGTCGTGCAAAGGAAGAAAGAGAACGCAAGACTTTATAAAATGAAAAATGCAAAAAATTTATACAAGATACAAAGGCACAACATAAAGTGGCAGATGCAGTCCTGAGATATTTTTCTTTTTAGTGTTTCTTAGATTTTAGTATGATACCTCAGCTAAAGTTACTTCAAAGGTTCCAGTTTTATTAGGATTTCTATTTATGCGAACACCGAGTTGAAGTCCATATGGATCGTGTTGGCCTTGCGCTGTAAATAATGTCCGGTTATCTCAGGCTGGAAGGGTCACCGCGGGGGTCACATCCAGGCAGCCGTTTTAATAGGAACGCTAAGCTCGAGCAAATCCTCCAGTCGGTGGAGTTCATATCTGGCAGCAGCTCCACCTCAAGTTGCAGGTCGGTTTCCCGTCCCTGAACTAATCAAACGTCACGTTCCGCCGTTCGCGTCGCGCTGAGGATATATTTACCCGTCGACAAAGTGCGCACCGGCGGCGGGGAGAGGGGGGCATCGCGACGCGCGGGCGACCACATCCAAAACGGGAGACGCTGTGGCAGAGATAGCTTCACTGTCTGCAACGTCTCCCCGACATCTCCGCCGCTCTGTCACACGACTCCACCTATCAGCCGCTGTCCGCCGCCGGCCGGAGGGCCTCGCCTGTTTGTCTGCGGGTGTCTGGATGCTTGGCTGACAGCTTCCGACTAACAGGCCACTTCAGACGTCACACGCTGCAGTTTCCACCGGAACAGAGATCGAAACGCGGCTTTGGAGTCGGTTTTTTGCGCGTCTTCAGGCCGGGTCGTTCACCCAAAAGGCGTCTAATCCAGTCTCCTGATCCGAAGTCCCGACCTCATTTGGTTTTGATGTAAATTTGTTGCTCTCAGTTTTGATGTTTCGGTGGTGCAGCCTAAAAAAAATCAAGGTCCAAGGTTGTTGTTTTTTAAGAAATAGTAATAGAAACAATAAAAATGATCAATATTTTCATTTCTTTTTCAGTCTTCCATATTTTAACCCTTACATGGAAGCAGCTCACACTACTAACAAATGAAATGGATGATGTAAATAATGATGATGAAGTCATTTCAGAAAAATGATGTCACAATTTAAAATAAAAAGGAGGAAAAAAAGACATTTAAAGTTGCAGTGTGGAAGCACAAAGTGCAAGTTGCCAGTTTATCACTTATGCATGTCTTTGGACTGTTGGAGGAGATTCCACATAGACGTAGGGAGGACACGCAGAGCCCCTGCTCGGGAATCGAACGCGCAACCTCCTTGCTGTTGCACACTGGGCCTTTCATCAGATTCCCCATTGCAACACAACGACTGAACGTGGAAATTCAAACTCAATCCGGTAAATCAGGCAACTTCCGTGGTAAAAGTCTCGCTCTGGCCGGAGTCGCCCAAACTCAGCTCTGCTGGAAGAGTTCTTCAGTACCACCTGACACGAAGCCCCAACCCCTACCACCCTCCACCCAACCTCCCTATCAAACTGCGTGTCACAAATCAGATGCGGCGGGATTTATCTCACCTCACCCTAAATCCAGTGGAAATCCTTAAAGTCACAGTCGTCCTCGGCGAAGCCCACCGCTGGTGACAGCCTCTCTGAAGCAGCTGCTTTGCCTGCTTCGTTAGCCGGCGATGGGGTGGGTGGCGTGGAGGCTGGAGGAGCTGTCACTCACACATGCACACACACAACCCAGACCCGGTGCAGCCAGGTCTGTGTAACAGCCCTCACTGGCTCCCCCTAGTAAACAGTCCATTAGCGCAGCGCTCCAAGGTAAACATATTTACTGGCTGGTGACGGCTTTGCCAGCGTGGCTCTTCAGGCCCCGTGGCAGAGGGGATTTCATTAAGCAGAGGGCAGGGGGGGAAGGGAGGAAATTAATGTGCCATTCAAGATGATTTCTTTGTTTCCCATCAACATGATCACAGACAGGCCGCGGGGAAGAGATGATTTACGCACACAAAGAGAGGAGAGAGGGAGGGCGAGGATGGGTGCGGGGGCGGAGGGTGAGGACGCTCACAAAAGGCTCCCGGTGCGTGAAATGTCTTCCTTGTCGTGAAAATGCCCTTGTCATGATTTTCCTTTTTTTCCTCCCCGTTGTCGTGGTTTTGTTGTTGTTGTTGTTGTTATGGCTCCAAGTGCTGAAATTGTTTTCAATCAGAAAGGCTTTTCTTGTTCGTCATTAGGAGTAAGAAATTAAAGTCGGCCGGGGCATAAAAGCACCGACGGGCACAACAATGTAACGCATTTCTTGGTTTCTTCTCATTTTGCTATCGACAAGGCGGTAATCCGACCAACCAGCGCGCCGATGTCCCGCAGCGCAGCGGGAGCTTCTCTCTCAGAGTTTGATATGCAACCTGGAGGATATTTTTCTGTGGCCTGCCTCTTTCATTAATAACTGTGCCTCGCCAGTGAGTAATCTAAAGAGCACAGACAGCTCAGGGCAGCGCAATGCGTGCGTCTATCTAAAGACCGGAACTTTTTATTAACTTTGTCGGGTGCGTTCTTCATGTGGAAAATGTTACAAAATCACACAACAAAAGAAACATTTCCACTTGTTTGCTTTTTTCCATACTATACAAAATTTCTAGCAGGAATGTGTGTCACCGTCACCTTTACTTCTTTCGTTGCCTTAACTTCTAAGAATTTTCAAGTTAAAGTGCGCATTTTGGCTAAATTAGCCCTTTGTGAGGTCACAAAAAGTCTCCAATACTTGTCCCAGGTTAGTGGCAACACCATCAGCCAAGTCTTTGCTCCTCCCCCTCGAGCCATTCCAAACGTCAAGGCCCACACAAGGCTTTACGGTGCGTTCACTGCAGCCCTGGCTTTGTCAAACTCAACTTTGTTAGCTCAGAAAGTCCAGTTTTCGAGGGAGGTGTGAATCCGGAATCAAAGCAAAGTCTGCTCCGCCTGAAAACACTCGTGTCTGTCTGCTTCAGGTGAAACAAATGCAGGCAGCGAACCCTCACACTGCAGGGCATTGTGGGTAAGGGCAAGTTTAACAAACTGGCGTGTAGCAAGTTCCTCTGCATTAGCCGGGTTTCTCGTTCCGTGCTTTTTCAGTAGTTCTTGTTGCAGCGCCACCACAGGTGAGGAGGGGAATACCTTCAAATACATTCAAAAGGAAGGAGCAACGTGAAAACAAACTGGTCCAGCTGAAAGCTTGAACCCCTAACAAACAGAATCTGCCTCAGACTATCAGCTGGGAGACCGACTTGAGTTTTAGCAGAAAGCTGGACCAACCAATCAGTAGCTGCGTTTCCATTACAGCTTTTCGCAAAATGAAAGCGATATTTCTAGAATTTCGACAAAGTACAGTTGCGATTTGCTGGTGTTTCCGTTGAATAGCTTGAACACGTCTGAAAAACCACCTCATGAGAGCATCTAAACCTTTTAGTGATATTTGAGAGTTTTTTTTTTTTTAAAGTTTAGGTGTTTCCATCCCCAGTTCTTTATTGCGATATTTAGGTTTTACGCAATTCTAGGGTTAATGGAAACTCATGCAACACTGCTCCATCTGATTTTGTGGTGACAAAACAGAGATCAGAAAAGCAACAGTACAACACAGGACCTTTACAGTCCAAATTTTCTGCGCTACCCACGTGGCCAGAGAGCTGATTCATCCTGACGCCACGTTCAGCCACTGTGCCAAGCAGGCGGCATTCAGCGTGTCGACTTGGTTACTTGGTATTTTAAAACCGAGCGAATGAAACGGGAGAAAAAGGTTCTGGTTGAAAGTAGGCGGCCTGGACTGCAGCAAAAGCAGAAAGTGACTCAGAGAAACTGGAGAGTCGCCTGTCTTGAGTTGGACGGGAGCGTTTTCTCCCAGTGAGTAAGCTCCAACCGCAAAGACTTAGCAGACTTTATAGACTTTAACAAAATAACCACCAAACAAAAATATCTCAAAGTGTGTTGCAAATATCTTTATTTTTTTTTTTTAAGTTGGACTTCTTGCATTTGTACATCCGTTTTTCTTAAACATAAAGTTCATTTTCAACCATTTTTCGGTCTAAATGTATAGATTTAGAATAAAGTAATAAAACTCCATAATTGTGTGGTCAGAGTCGCACAAAAAAATCTCTCATTATTCCTCTTCATTGAGTTCAATGATAGAAATGTTCTTTGCCATCCAGTCTGCCTTTTCTTTTATCTGAATCAGTTGGGTTTTGGTTGACAGCTGGATCTGGACAGCATCCAGCCAAGAGGCCTCTCTCTCACTAATTATTTATTTCTCTGAATGTGTGTGATCCTCATCATCATCTCTTGGCTCACCTTCATGGATACGATCAGATCCAAGACATTTGCAGTGACCCAAGAGTTGAGCCAGTGCTCTCTGTCTCCGGCAGCCTAGTTTCCAACATGTACAGTAAAAAATTAGACCAGAGATGCATTTTTTTCCGTATTAATTACTGAATTACCTCTTGATATGTCATGCCAAATACTGTGTAGCTGCTGATCCTTGTGGCTGCTAGATCAAATTTACCATCACAGTCCCTCAGACTCTCTACACTCTGTCTCACGCTGCCTTGGCAGAACTCGAAATGGCCTTGAGTAAATTCAGGATAACTGGATTAGTGGGAGGGTGGGGGTGGGGGTGGGGTCTGCCCATTCATTTCACACACGTACTGACACAATCAACTGTCAGAAATGTAATAATAAAAGGAAATAGAATTTTTCTTTTCTCTTTTTTGAGAGGTCTTTTGAAAGACCTCGTGATTGTTACCTTGTAAGTTTTAAAAAAATCCTTCCAAAGTGTTCTCTCACTTCTTAAGTAGATTTAGCCAGTACTCATCCCTGTAAAGACGTGACTTAGACTTAGGCTTTCTTTATTGTCATCGCACAAGGAAACACAGCAGTGATTTCTAATACAACAAAATGTGGTTGCTTGGCTCCACAGTAAAGCAATCTTTGCTACGCTATATAATTTAGAAATATAAAACATCTGGAGGTGGAATAGTGGTAGAAAAAAATAAATACGGTATATAATAAAAAATGTATAGGTCAAAAAAGTATAAAAAGTATAAGCAGAGGCATACAATACATTTTTTTTGTGTATTTATACAGACAGGCAGTATTTTATAAGAAATTAATCAGGACTAAAAATAAGAAAGGGATTTTTCAGTGCAAATTCAATTTAAGAAGTTCTAAATAAATAATTAGCATATACTTTTACAGTATATTTATATATATTTGTGTAGCAGAGCAATACATAGGAGTAATATGAATCTATGATACATACAGTATACATACATTTTATATATAATACAAATGGAAACAAGCTTACATTAAAAACTCCCCAAAAGAAAATACAGAAATAAGAGGTGACCACCTTTCATATAAAAAGCACAACCCATGATGAAGCTCTTCCAGTCAACAGGTTAGTAGTAGTCAAGAGTTTTCAGGCGCTCAGTCAATCACTTGTGATAATGACTGACGCACAACTGCACTTTAACTGAGGTATATTGTGATTGTGTTACTTTATTTTTCCCTTCTCTGGACTGTTGTGAGCCACTCTGCCCTCCTCCAAGCACCTTCAGGTCACGCTGAGGCGTGTACGACACCTTGTGACACGAGCTGCATCCCAACGACTGTAGATGTGGTGAGAAGGGGGGGGATCACACACACACACGCTCAGCACCCGTTGCAACCCCCTCCCCTCCCCCCAGCCCTTCCTTTTTTATATTTGCACACAATGACCCACGCAGAGTGTATTTTCAGATCCGACCCGGCTCGTCTGCGCCTCGCAGGCAGTTTTATGTAGTTGCTGACCCTGGACTGTGGAGCAGGTGTTTAGGGTCTGATAACATCATGACAGAGAGTGCAGGTGTGACCAGACGGCACGGACGCACAAATAGACACATGCGAAGATACATATTGTATGTCGGCGCTGCTGGATGGCCCTGGCTCTTTGTTCGCCGGCGCACAATGACGTCGCACAACAAGGGACTTGTATTCTGTGCGTACAGCTGCAGGTGAGCGCCGGCCGCGCAGAATGAGAAACCACCTCGAGGCGCCGCGGGCTCACTCAGCCTTGCAAACGTGACTAAACAGCACATTATTTTGTTGTTGTTGTTGTGGCGTTTAACGCTTCATTGCTCATCTTAAAGGCCCCAATTTGTTAAATTGAATAGCACGTTAGGCTAATAAAGCAAAGAGTTTTTGACGTTTATTTTTGTTTTTTCTCTTACTACAGTAGATAACACGTCCGTCACAGACAGACAGACAGACAAGTAAATAGATAGATAGATAGACAGACAGACAGATGGATGATAGACTGCCTCCAGTGATGTCAGAAATTCTTTGTTCAACAGATGAGTGTGTATGTATGCACATATATATGCATATTTTTATATGTATATATATATATGTATATATATATATATGTACTGCATATATGTATATACTGTGTACATATACATCTATATACATATACACATATATAGTCATGCAAACATACAGTAAAGACATAATGTAAAGGACGGTTGAAAAATAGTAACCACCATAGGCAGTGAGATTTCTTGCCTCCTTTTTCTTGCCTGCTTGCTATGTAAATATAAACATTTATCATAAGGCAATAAAGACACAGTACCGATTTATTTAAACTGACTTTATCAGACTGAAAGCACAGTGTTCCAAAGTGAAAACCCCTTTAAAGTTGCACATACGGGCCTTTAAATGATCCACGTCTCTCTCCGCTCTCCTCTGCGTTGAGTGTCTGTGTCCGAGTCACTGCAGGATGCCCCACGTTGGCTCGGGAGCTGGCGGGGGCGGGGCGGGTGGGCTGAGGTGAGGTGGGGTGGGGCGGGGGGAAGCCTTGTCCTTTGCACCATCCTGTGGAGAGAGGCAGGAACAGCAGTGACTCCATTGACATTCCTCTTGGCAGAGGCGGCCCCCGGGGACGCTGGTGCGAGGAGGGACACGGTGCTGGAGAAAAAGTCTGATTGGTTCAATTTCAGCTCTGGCTGTCTGGAGCCGGTCAGAAATCCAGAAGTAGACGACAGCAGAAAGTGCTGTGCATTTTTCAACATATTTATTTTATTCTATTTATTCATTTATTTATTTATTTTTGTCATGGAGATGCCCTTGCCTGCCGGGCGTGATGCTTTGCTGATAGGCGGTGCGGCTGAAGGTGCAGCCTTGATAAGCGCTCATCTCCAGACAGAGAGATGTTTTGTCTCTCCCCTTCCCATTGAGCATGACAGAGAGGATTTCAGAGAGGCTGCGCTGCCAGATGGGAGATTGTTCCTCCATGGGTATTGTCTGCAAAAAGAGAGGGAGGCGGGGGTAAAAAAAAAAAAAAAAAAAAAAAGAAAGAGAAATGCCTCATAATATGTCGGCTTTATCTGCGCTAAAACATACCAAACATTTTTGCATGCGATACCGCGCTACAGAAGCTGCAGCCTCGCCCATCTGTGCCGCCGCAAAACTGTATCTCGGCCCTGCAGCGAGCGAGCGAGCGAGCTAGAGCGAGAGCTAGAGCGAGCGAGCGGCGGCAGAAATAACTCCACTGATCTGCGGAGGAGCCCCGCCGCTGCCAAATTTGTGATACGTAAAATGTGTGAAATAGTGTGATATTGAGACGTGGCTCCGGATAGATTATGTCGTATCAGCGAGCTGTGTTTTATCCCTCTCCCCACTGTGCGCTCCTGCGGCTCTCTATCTCGTTCACACACGCGCAGCGACACACACTGACACACATAATGCTCCATCATTTCCCCCTCATCCTGTGTGAGAGGTGTGAAAGGCAAATATATGCTCTCTCCCTCACTGTGGACATAATACTGAGGTCATGAATGGAATGTTAATCAATGTTTTTTTTTTTTTTTTTTTGCTTTGCCGCCTATCTCTGAGAATGGACACACGCACATGCGCGCGCGCGCGCACGCACACACTCACACAGGGCGTACAGAATCTCGGGATTTACCGAGACGATTACCAAGCTCGCCAAAGAAAGATGGAAAAAATAAAACAGCCAACAATACCCTATTTCAAATATGCGTTCCACTGCGAGCGAGTGGGTGTTTCTATCTGGGACCACGACAGCTTGCCTTGACTTGTGTGTGTGCGCGCGTGTGTGTGTGTGTGTGTGGCGGCGACAACGCAGAGAAAAGACCTGGGGGGGAAAAAAAAAAACGGGGACACTTTCAACAGCCAGCTTTGTGAGTGAAAGCGGCAGGCAGGAAGTGCGACGGCGGGCGCCAGCCGAGCAGGTCGGCGCCCGAAAGCGACCCGTGAACTTGAAAATCCGCGTCACGTCGGGAGGAGGCGGAGGCAAGAAAAGGGGCGGGCGGGAGGGAGGGAGGGAGGGAGGGATTGTGGGTAGGAGAGGCTGCGGATGGCGGGCGGATCAGCGGGCCGTGTTTGAGTATCTTATCGTGGCTGTCGCCAGCTCAACCTCGGCCTTCATTGACTTTGCGCGGGGATTAGAAAGGCCCACACGCTCCTGATTATTTGGGTGAGCGGGCGGCTCCAACGCCGCAAACAAACACGGCGGCTGGGACGGTTCCAGTCGCAACACGGCCCGTTGGCCCCCGACAATTGACACGCACCCTGGAGGGAGGCGGGGGGCGTCGGAGGCCCACCTGTCGTGCCGGTCGCTGTTTCTTTTTTGGTTTCTTTTAGACGTTCTCAACCCCCAAAATAAAGTTTGTTGGAAAGGGGGGAAGTTTCAGTTCTCCAAAGTGTGGTAAATAAGAATCAAGCCAGAGTGAGCAAATATTTTGGCAATCTTGAGGTGTTGACTCGTGGTTCTGGGAGTCTTTGGGGGCAGACGCCACCCCGACGTCCACCGAATCTTCTTACATCCGACCACACGCTGAATTGTAAGCACACAGTCATCATTAATCCGTCATGGTACCCATTGCCTCCCTGCTTGGCACTCAGCATTCAGGGTTGGAATTGGGGAGGTTAGATCACCCAATGATACCCGGACGCAGCGTCGCTGCTGCCCACCGCTGCCTCAGGGGATGATGGGTCGCATGTGGAGGACAAATTTCACATCTTTCGGGTTGTGACAATCACTGGGACTTTAACTTTAACTTTAACAGAAGTGTTGCCCATAGGGAGGCTGGCAGTATTTGAGAGGTTTTTACAAGTTTAAGTGTTTCCATTGCCAATTTTTTATTGCGATATTTAAGTTTTGTGCAGTTCTTCCAGGCTTCCAGGGTGCGACCCCGTCTTCAGCTAGACAATTTTAATCTTTGAAAGGGGCCCCGGTCCCCAAAACATGGACTCTGGGCAAATACCTTTGTTGCTCCCGGCTGTAAATGCCTCATAAATAAAGAGGAGTCGAGCAAGAGTTGTGAAGTTGTGAAAAATCAAACTAAAAGCTGTGCAAAAATAAAAACCTTCCTCTACAGGAAAACATTTCCCTGCACATTTTCTGTCCAGAAACGAGGAGAAGCTGCGAGAAGCTGAAGCTGTGAGAAGCTGTGAAGGCCCCGGGAACGCCGCGTCGCCGCCGTATCCGCTCCAGATGTGGGCCAGACTGAGCGGAGCCGCGGCCTGTCGCACTCGGCGCTGGATTTAGTCGTCTCTTCCTCCAGGTGTGAAGCCTCACGCTGAGTCCCCCACATGTTCCCTCGCTCTTATCCAAACACGGCTGAGCTGGTGACAGCGCTGATAGGCCCGCCCTCTCCCCCCTCCTTCCTGCCTCCCCCGGTGGCCCACCCACCAACCCACCAACCCACCCACGGAGCAGCCAGCCCGTCCTCCACCTCCTCATCCTCCTCCACCACCTTCACTGTAGCTCTCTTTATGACACAGGCGCAGGTCAGTTCTTTAAGACGGGCGTTTATTCAGACACATCTTGGGAGCATTAATTCATTCATGCGTGTGAACTGTAACAAACATATAGGCGCTAACGTCAAATTGGCTCAGCGGTGCTTCGGGATGTAGCGGACTTGTTATATTTCAGGCCTGGTCAGTCTGAGCAGTGCTCAGGCGGCTCAGGAAGTCAGAGGGAGTGCAGAAAGAAAGCAGAGCCTCTGATTTCATGAATTGGTTATTTCCATTGAATTTGTGGCTTAAGCTGAAATCCCTCCGTTAGCGCCGCTAGCTTCAGGTGTCTGTTTCCCCTTCTTTCTTAAATGTTCTTCTTCTTTACTTTATACAAGATCCACCTACTCTTAAAGTTTTCTCCCTCTCTCCCCCCTTCTCTCTCTTACCCTCTCCCTCCCTCGCTGGGACAGGGACAGCTAATGCAGTTGGGGCAAACATGAGTAGCAAGCCCACACAAAATATGTTGTCTCGTGGCTCAAAGTTGGATGGCTTCCAGGTTTGGCACAAGCGAAAATAACATATTTATGGGAGCAAGAAATCGAGCGTCCTCGTTGCAACATATCGCTCCTCAAATCTGCCTCGGTTTTTAAGTGTTACAAGGAAGACACAGCGGAGCAATTGTTTCTTTCCGCTTGAATTTTTTTGTATCTCTCCAAAAAAAACAACAACAACAACCAACTTTTCAGCCCTGATTCATTACAAGTCAATTATTGAGTTAGAAAATTAATTAGACGGCAGGCTTAGAGGCTGTTGTTTTGAACAATGAAGTCAGTGGATTAAAATGAAGTTGTTTTTTTTCCTTCCCCCACTTTAAGAGCTCTGAAAGAAATGAAATATTTCTGATTACTAAATCCAATTTTCTATTAAGTCAAGGATCGTTAGCCTTTAAAAAAAAAAAAAAAAAAAAAAAAGGCAGTTTGTGGGTTAGGCTAGTGTGTGCCAGGGTAGCGTAGATGATTTCCTGATGTTGAAACTGCCGCTGTAGCGGCTCCCAGTAGTTTGAGCGAATAAACCCTTCCTGGATTTCCACCCTAAAGCTTAATAGGAAACACCCTGACTGCTCTGCACCTACGCAGCGACAAAGAGCCACTGCGATTTTTTTTTTTTTTATTATTGTTTTTAACGACACGTCCGTTTGCTCTCTGGCTGGGCAATGGACGCCGGCCAAGTCGTCTGTGTCTTCTCCAGTCGTTTTCACATCAGAGTAGCTCCATCACTTGCAAAAACTGTCAAATCCCCCCCTGATTTGTTTTTCTCTGTTAAGCTCAGAAGTTGGCCAATTTAAGAAACACGTGATCGGCAAAATAATTGTTCGCTCGCCGTGCTTTGGTCCGTTGCGTTTCCATTAAGCTAGAAAATTTCTGCAAATTGGAACGAGTGAATGGCAAATGTGCGGAAGGCAAAGGCGGCAATAATAGGAAACCTTGTAATGGGGAAAACAGAGATCCATGCGAGCGTTGCTGGGAGCTGCGTGGCGGCGGTGCAGGTGTTGCAGTGGTAATAAACCTGACAGAAATTTACAACATCTACTCCTGCCGCGCTTGTTGGAGTGACTCAACCTGAGAGGAGAAAAACCCAATTTTGGAAATATTGCTCAAGTTTTGCACAAAGCTTGTAATGGAAACCCAGCTGCTGTTGCTCTGCTGGCGCTTGAGGAATGTGTCACACTGCACAGCGGGATGATGTTCGGTCCAAATTCTAAGGGAAATTAGATCACAAAAACAGGCCGTCTGCATTTTCCCTTATTCGGCCATCCAATTTTTTGTGTTGCAGTTCCTCAGAAACGCAAAACAAAACTCAGGGTTTCCGTCTCTGGGTTTCCTTCATCGTTCCGTTCCAGTTTAGAACCGGGTCTCGTGACATCATCGCGGCGTCCTCTCTTCTGCTCCAACTGGAGCCAGAATCTGGAAAAGGAAAAAAAAGGAGTGCTGGTATTAATTTCTTAGGCCCGCTGGCGTGGCTCCCCCTGGCAGCCGAGCGGCGGCTCCAGCCTCAGCCTCAGCCTCAGCCTCGGCTCTGGATCTGGAGCCGTCTTCATGTAGGAGTGTTACTGGAAAGCTGGACAAAAGGGATCTGGCACCAGGAATCAGCGCAGGCCCAGAAGCTGCCAGCATCTGTAACGGAGCTGGGAGAAGATGAGGGATTAGTATTCAAAGAAGACAGAGGTGAAAAAAAAACATATATAAGAATCATAGAAAAAGAATAAAGGAGAAAGTCATCCTCTGCTTTGTGTTTCTAGTGTGATATCAATAACGAAGCAGCTTCTGTGGAATATCAGTGAGGTTTCCAACACTATGACTAGTTTCTGCTTGCTGAATAATGAAGTGAATGCTTTCACATTTGCTGCAGCAGATGCAGAACTGAAGTTGTTTTAAATGTTGGGTGCATGCGCCACTCGCAGCGTTTTCAAACGTTCACAGGGAGTAAAAATTGTGTCATGACCCTCGCGCCGCGCTTGTTGCAAGAAGAAGAGCTTGAGCCACTTTGGATTTTGTTTCCAGATGACGTGGATTCTTGGCAGAACTCACTGTGGAGGTTTATTTTCCCCCCTCAAACAAGCCGAATTAATGAAAACAAAATCCAACGTTTGTCTCTCTGTGGTCGGTGACCCTCATTTTTTTTTAGATGTTTTTTTAAACACACAAAAAACAAATGGTTTAAGGCTCCTTATCTTCTTTGGTTTGGCCAAAGTATTCACGCTCTACATCTGCAAACACCTTCAGTTTGTTTCACACAGACACCGTCATTGATTTCTGCTGCCCTGCAGTTCCTTGCTTTTGGCACCGTGGTCCGTGCATTCCTGCACAGGATTACGACCAAATCTCATCTGCACTGTGCCCATCACTGCCTTTTCACAGTGGACCTGGTGCACGGATATGAAATCTTTCCCAAGCATTTTGGCTCAGCTCGGCCCAGATCTTGGTGCAAAAAAGGCCATTTAGTGTTGATGCATCTGCAAATAATTCCTACATCCGTGCCGACACCTAAAAATGTACATTATTCCAACGTTTCTAATATTTATTTTTACTATATTTACTTGGCGCCGTAGACTGAAGTGGCTCCATGGGTGGATGCGCCACACTTTCTGAGACCAGCGGTGAATATTTAATGCTGTGTCAACATGCAAGAAATCCCGAACTCTCCCTCTCCGGACCTCATCCCAGCTCCGTGTTATTACAAGCAGGCGTGCTCCGAGTGGAAAATCTTCCTTGCCTGCAAGTCTCAGGGGCGACTTTATCAGCTCGCGTGTCGGCTCCATTGAGCAATAATGTGTGTTGGGTTTTGGCTAATCGGTAGATTAGCAGCCTCCCCAACCTTTACAAAGATGATGAGCAGCTCATGGCGAGACAAGGTGGGAGGTGGGACTGCAAATCAAAGGTGTGTCTCCGTCAACCTTGGAATTGTGCAAATTAATGCTGTAAATGTAAAGTTTGTCAAGAGAAACATTGGAAACAGTCATATATATCTATCTATCTATCTATTTATATATATATATATATTTTTTTTTAAAAGATCTTCTAGTTTCAAGACCTGCAAGATGCAGAATTTTAGGTTAGTCATAAAAAGGCCCGTTGTGTGAAAGTACATAGCACAACACTCTAGCACAATGTGATTACTAAAATGAATTGGCATGAAAGCAGAAAACGCATTTTCCCGACTCTCAGCGACACCCAAGTTGCTCCTGCAGTTGCGAGTTGGTGGGATTTCACAGTGATCTTGTTCCTGCCCGCGATGGAAACCCCCCCTGGGATTCTTGCTCAGGCTTTAGTCTGTGACGCTTTGCTTCGGACTCGGGACCATTTATCACATTTCCTCCTGCGCGAGCTCCAGCGTTCGACCCGCTGACCTCCGGCGCCGGCGCCCATGAATCTCCTCCTTCTCGGGACTCCGCCGAGGTTTTCTCCGACAAGCTGTCGCCACCCCCCCCCAACCCCCATCTTGAGCGCGCTGGAAAACCAGCGTGTGCCGCCGCCTCGGCTGGGGGTTATTGAAAAGCTGCTCGGCTCGCGCGGCGACGCCTCATTACCCGCGCCGCCTCCTTCTTTGCCCCAGAAGAGGGGCGCGGCTTCCCTCGCCGGGGCCCTGTCGTCAAGGTGACCCGACATGCCCCAGGATGGCAGGCAGGCAGGCAGACAGCCTGGTGGAAACGGGGGGGTGGTGGTGGCTCTTCTCCTTGTCTTGACTGCGCCGGGGCCACCGTATGCTGGCTGCTGCTGCGCCGGGCCTCGGGTGGAGGCTCCAGACTGCCGCACGTCTCCCAGCGAGCCAGCAGCTGATCTTTTTTTTTTTTTTTTTTTTTTTGCATGCAGCTGCCCCCCTTCCTCCTCCCCCCGCCTCCAGACAATCAGGTGACCCAGGTGAAGGTGACCCCACCACCAGAACCACCACCCCTCCCTTGCCTGTTGTTGGACGGCCTCTTGAAAATTGGAGCAGCCCAATCTGAGCGGCCCCGACGTCTGACGATGTGAGATTTTTCTGCCAGCTTTAGGTTTTTAATGCTTTTTCAAGCGCCGAGCGAGTTGTGAAAATGTGCTGAAGGCAGGCAGACAGACAGACAGACAGACAGGCAGGCAGGCAGGCAGGCAGGCAGGCAGGCAGGCAGGCAGGCAGGCAGACAGACAGACAGACAGCCAGGCGGGCAGACAGACAGGTAGACAGACAGGCAGACAGACAGACAGGCGGGCAGGCAGACAGGCAGACAGACAGACAGACAGACAGGCGGGCAGACGGTAGAAGCTGCAGACTGTCACTGTGCATCTCGCCCTTTTATCTCTCCAGACCTCCGCCGCTGACATCCATCCATCCGTCCTTTTCATTGTTCCTCCCCCCCAGTCCCCGCTCCCACCCCACCCTGTCTGCTCCGTCACCCCTCCCTCCCCCCTCCCCACCACGCCGCCGCCGCCGCTCCTCTAACACGGGACAGATTGGGAAACCGTGGCGGCGGCGGCGGCGGCGCAGAAGTTGAGGGAGAAGCTATTTATCCCAGACGGATCAGGAGGTGTGTGACGGAGGTGTGGACGGTTGCTGCAGGTCAGTGACGTTGGCAGGCGCCAGGCAGGCCGGCCCACATGGCTCGGGGACTGTGGGACCGCAGACAGATGGCACCTGGTGGGTGACAAACAATTAACAAACCAACAAGAATGGCTGCATCGGCGGTGTACCCACAAGCGCGGGGAGGTAGCGGGTGCATCTGTGCGCCGAACACTTTCTCTCTCTTTACTTTTTTTCCCTCTTGTTTTGTGTAACAGTTGCCTTTTTGCCCATGTGTCTTCTTCGCAAGGAAAGAGGAAAAAAAAAAGAAAAAGAAACACTCCCGTTGTCGTGCCGCTATAGAACGGTTCTAAATAAAGCGGCGTCGAGCATATGCAGCTAGCATATGCTCCTGTTTATTTCGGTGCATTGGAGGGACGCAGCAGCTAATTTGAATGAACAGTACAGCGAGGCAACACGTTTGAAATCTACATGTGAAGAAAAAGTTACAAACAATCATATGTGGAAAAGTTTCTCGCGGCTAAGTGGATGCTGGTGTTGACAGCTGTGTGTGTCTGTGTGTGCGCGCGCGTGTACTCCTCCATGTGTCTAAGCTAGCTAAGTTTGCATAGCAGCTTTGTTGCATTACGTCATAAAAAAACATCTGCAGCTGATGTTTCTGCTCTTCAGTCTGACTCTGAATAAACTCTCAATGTTATTGAACTGTATGAATGTGTGTAAAGTGGCGCCATCTTCAGGTGGGGCTCCAAGCGTGTGTGTGTGTGTGTGTGTGTGTGTGAGAGAGAGACTGACCGACCACATCTGGAGTCTAGACTCTGTGGCTCGGTGGGCAGGCTCCTATCTACGAACAGCATCGGGTCCGGAGACCGGCCATGTTGACATAGGTGGTGGGCACACACACACACACACACACACACACGCAGCAGCAGCATCTGTTTCAACAGTCAGTTTTCTTACCAAATACAGCCGACCCCTCCCCCTTCCCACCAACACATCCGCACGTTCGCACTCTGAAGGACGGCTGGATGAGATGGAACAGAGAGAAATAAAGAAAAACTAACTACTGGTGCAGGCTGCGGGGTCAAAATGAGTCTCCTAAGCAGGAGGAAAGCGCTACCTCCTGGGATCCAGCGCTGTAAATTCCCATTTCCCTCTGTTGTGGCAGGAAGTGAGGACGCGGACAGAGGGAGGGGCAGCAGCGTGCAGTCGGTGATGCTGGTGTGAGCCTGTGTGCTGCCTCGTGACGGAGCCTCTCTGAAGGCGCGATGCCTAATCAGGGAAATGGCCTCTTGAGTCTGCTAGTGGGTGGATTAGAGTGCATTGTAAGGTGTGTGATAAGGATGCTATGGGCACTGGGAGGCGGGGCCGGGTTCCCTAGTCAGCAAGCATCACAGCGTTGCCTTATAGGGTTTTTACTTTAGTGCTGTCAAAATGCTCGCGTGTGTGTTTATTCGGTGATGTTTTCAAGTTTGTTTCAGCAGCTCCGTGTGCTGACGTGAAAAAAAGATTCCGTCTCCTCCTCCGTCCAAACATAACGCGCCATTTTCACTTGAAGTGAGCTGGTCACGTGACCCCGTACGTCTCGTCCGGTGACGCGTAATTGCGAAAAAAGTGTTTCCATGACACTTTGGCGATATGCCTCTATATCGATACGTCTGGAAAAACCACCTCATGAGAGCGTCAAAACCTTTTAGCGATATTTGAGAGGTTTTTTGAAGTTTAGCTGTTTCCATTTCCAGTTTTTTATTGCGATATTTAGGTTTTGCGCAATTTTAGAGGTAATGGAAACGTTGCTAGTGTGATGTGATGTGTTTTTCATGCTGATTAGTTGTGTCATCTATGATGGTGAAAATGTCAGAAAAATAGGTATAACATTGGACCTTTAAATAATATTATTCAAAGTCTTTATTTATTTTGTAACTGGGACAAATGGGAAAAACAGTCAAATGAAAGCTGTGTTACACCCCCAGCTGACCCTTTGACCTTTGAGTCCTCGTCTTTGTCCCTTTTCGCACGTGTGAAAGTCCAACATCAGTTTTAGCAGGAAGCTAAATGACATCAGTAAAATATGGATGCTTTTAATAACATCTGCAAATAGTGTCAAGTGACCAGAGAGCATCGCATCTATGATGTTGGAGCCAGGCGAGCCATCACAGAACGTTCCGAAGCCAGTTTACATAACATCCTGATGTATTAATGATGGTTTTAAAAAAAAAAGAAGAAGAAAAAAGAAAAAAAAAACAGCCATAAATCTCAGTCGGAGAAGGACGTGCAAAGAATGTGGGAGCGAAAAAGCTTCTTTTTTTTCACAGGATGAAAATAAACACTGATAAGACTGTGGGAACATTAGCAGAAGAGTTATGCCGCTGAGCGCACAAACACGCAAGCATAACAAACACGCAAAGATAATAACAGCACCTAAATGGCGACTGATTAGTGCTTTATGTGATTAAAGAAAACAACAGCAACTACTCAGATGATTACGGGGAAAAAACTCGATCCGCTGTGTATAAAATATCTATAAAATGATCTCCTCCAAATTGTTTTGGCCAAACATGACACGACCTCAGTCATGATGAGTGATCTTTGGAAAAATCAATCCTTGCACAAAACTCTTCTCTGCTCTTGTGTTCAGTCCCCAAAACTAAAGAGTCTGTCATGAAAACGAGGGGCGTGTCTTCGCTGCACGGAGCAACCGTATATCGGCTAATAGAATCTGGGGTATAAATTTTTCTGGCACCTTCTCCACCTCAGAGGAGCCTCCTGGTCGATAAAGGACAGAGATTGGGTTGAAAATTGATTTTCCAGTATAATTGCTGTTCTCGTCGTCGGGGAGACGCAAGTGTCTCCAAGGCTGTTTTTCTTCCCTTTTTTTTTTTCCTCCTCCCTCCTATTACAGCCTCCGCCGGCTCTCCAAATTACCTGCAGCCCTGAGAAAACCCAGGCGAGGGGCTCAGCCTTTGGCCCGCGCCCGTCCTCAAGGCCACGGAGCCTCGGAGCCGGGGAGATTAACGTGCCGGTCGGGCCGGTCGATCGGGGCCGATGGCGCCCTGAAGATTGATGACACTTGACCCTTTGGACTGATGGAGAACCTGAAGCATAAATGACGCGTTATTTTTTTTTTAATATATTGGTCCTGCGGAAGCAGCGCTGGAGATATTTAATGTTGGTGGCTTGATGCGGCGTCATGTCACCTGTTTTAGGCAGAACGAGTGCGTGACGCCACGAGGGCTTTTAACATCCATCCATCCATCCGTGTTCAATACCCGCTTCTTCCTGCGTTCAGGGTCATGGGGGTCTGCTGGAGCTTAACCCAGCTGTCACAGGGCGAAGGCAGGGTGACACCAGTTCATGGCAGGGCCACATAGAAAGACAAACAACCACGGGCAACTTAGAGTTCCCAATTCACCTCACGTGCGAGTTTTTGGACTGTGGGAGGAAGCCGGAGAACCTGGAGAGAACCATGCAAACAGTGCAAAGGTCCAAGGCCCGGAATCGAACCCAGGACCTTCTTGCTGTGAGGCGGCAGCGCTAACCGCCGTGTCGCCCCTGTGTGCTTCTAACAAAGATACAAAACTACTAGTGGTGACACCGGTGCCGATTTTTTTTGAGAATTACCCGATTAGCCTGCGTCTTATTACGGAGCAAAGCGAGACTTTTGTCACGCAACCCCGTTGCACTTGAAGAGCTCCCCCTAGTGGCTTCCTTTTGGATGTAACCAGCCTCGGTAGGGGTGGGGGGGGGACTGCGACACTGCAGGTCCGCCGTCACGCTTGGTTTCATCCTGGAACTTGGATCTAAATCCACCCAGTTCCGGCTTCTGCTCCGTCCCTGACGAGACGACGACGTGACGACTGTTTCGTGCCTCGCGGGCCGCCGCACACGCGGCGCCGCAGAGCCGTCGCCCAGTGACATGGCCCCCCGACCACCCTCCACCCTTCCCCCGGCCCTCCGCCGCCCCGCTGCGTATCGTGCTCGGCCCGCCCCCCTCTTGAAGCCTCCTCTCTTTGCTCCACTGTACAGAAAAAGCCCTATTGTGGCTCGGCCGAGATAAGCCGAGAGGCCGAGGGTGGGGGGGTGGAGGGGAGGAGAGGGAGGGAGGGAGGGGGGGAGTCGCCGTGTCTCGGGTGGAGGCGCCAGGCCTATCTCCTCTATCTCTTCATGTCGGCTGCGTTCCCAAAGACAGTAGTGGTAAGAGGCCCGTCACCCCTCCCACTCTGCCGCTGTCCACCTATTGCACACACACACACACACGGAGGTGGGGGGGCTGGGGGGGACGGGCAGAGGGAGACGCTTTGGAGATTTATGTCACGGTAACCGAATAGCCTCCCCTGCTGAACTCCCGCGGCGAGGGCGGAGGAGGCTCCAGGAGTGCGAGCGCCGCCGCCGCCGCCGCTGCCGCCGCCGACGTGAGGCTGAGGCTTTATTTGGATTCGACTTTGAGGAGAGATGTGTCACTTGGAGATAGCAAAAAAAAAAGAAAAAGGGAAGGAGGTTGAGTAAACATTTTTGTACACAGACGAAAAAAAGAATTGCACGCGCACACACGCGCGGCATCGTACTTCTTAACACGTTCCAAGCCAGCGTTCACACAGTTGCATTTTTAGGATGCCTTCCGAGTGCTCTTTCAACATTTCTGCGTTTGCCAGATTTTTTTTTCTCTCTCTCTCTCTCTCTTTTTAAATTCCCATCCAGAAGATCCGCCGAAAGAAACTGTGAACAAAGTTGAGGGCTTTATCGAGACGAAACAGATGCCTGGCGACAGAGTTGTAATGCCAGCGCCGCGATTGCGCCACTTCCTCCTGCCGCCGCCTCTTTATTAGCATTCAAAGAGTCAACAATGTGGTGTACGCGTGCATAATGGATGGAACACAGAATGTGACATCTCCTTGAATTCATCGCTTTAATATTTCATGCGTTTTGTTTTTTTTCTTTCGGCGAGGCGCACCTGAGAGCCGAACATATGACCGAATCAAAACTTAATGCGCGAACGCGCAACACGCTGAAACGGTGGCGGGGGGAATGGGAGTTGCAGAAGGAGACGCAATCGCTGCGTCGAGCGTGACGAGGTCGAGGTGGTGAGACGAGGCTGCTTCTCCTGCTCCAGACTTTCCGTCAGTGTTGAACCTTTGAAGACGCATGAAAGGGTTAAAGGTCCAGTGTGTAATATTTTCAAGGAATTCCAGTCTGACAGCGTGTTTGGTATTTAGGGCATCGTCAGACGGGCTTCCTGAAAAGATGGCAGCGCTGAAAAAAAAGTCACAACAAAGTCACAACAAAATCAGCGTCTTTGAAGGTCCACGGTATTCAGCTCTTTATTGAAATGGCTGACAGACAAACATTATATGACTTGCTTACTATTAAAATTAAAAAGCTAAACGGGCCACATATGGCCCCTTGACCGTAGTTTGCCAACGCCTGCTCTATATATATTCTTATATATATGAAAACCGTTCCAAGGGAAGGAAAACCAAATTACTTTTATTGTACTGTGATTATACATTTGTTTTAATATATTTATGGGAAGTATGTTAAGCTTTTGCCAATATAAATATCATAAATCAAGCCAAGTTTTACACGCTGGACCTTTAAGTCGCCTCTCATCATCTAAAAGCCTCCTGAGTTCAGCCTGAGCTCAACTCTTCTACACTGAGACGACGCGGACGACTGAGCACCTTCTGAGCAGACTTATTTCTAAAAAAAGACAACAACAAAAAAAAAAAGCAGGTCACGCTTCAACACTCCAGGTGGATCCTCAACTCTGTTTCTGGAACCTGCAAAAAAAAAAGGAAAATAGGGGAAAAACAGAGTCTAAATTGGGCTGCGACGCTTCCAGCAGCATCTTCTGAACATGTGTTGGACTCAACAGGAGTCGGCCTCAAGGTGCGTGTACGGATTTGTGTGTGTTTCACACGCGCGGGGGCCTTTGCTCCGCACACACACATGGAGAGCTCTGTGTGTGTGTGTGTGTGTGTGTCTGCCCCCCACCACCACCACCGCCCTTCCCCCCCTCTTCCTCCTCCTCCCCGCCGCCGCCACCGCCGCCCGCTTCAAACACAGTGTTGGCTGTGCGCGAGGGCGGCCGCGTCGTCAAGCTCGGCTTGCCACCGGTACACGCTGTGCCCGGCGCCCCGCCGAGGGGGAAGGAAGGAGCGCAGCGGGCCGGGCCGCCTCCAACACCTCTCCCGCCGAGCCAAAGGCCCCTCCGGTGGCGGCGGCGGCGGTGGCGGCGGGCTCCCAGCGCCAGAACAGGCCCGCGGAGAAAGGATAATGAGAGGAGCTACAGGGACGACATCACAGGATCCCGAGGACGCCGCCATCACTAGCGTTCGCACGCACGCACGCACACACACACACACACACACACACACACACACACACACACGCACACACACGACAAACAGCGAGATGTAAACATGCAAATATAGAAACATATGCACACGAGCGCAACCGCTCATAATCACCAGGGCTGGCAGAGAAAAAAACAAGCAGCCAAGCTCGCACGCACGCACGCGCACACAGACACACACACACACACACAGACACATACTTAAAGGCTTCGGTTCAGCTTTGGGAGAAGGCAGCGTGCGCGTTAACGCACAACTCTGCCTTGTGTACCTCTGTCTTGGGAGCTGTAACGGTAATCTGCACATATCGTCTTTCTTTTGTCGTTCAATAAAGATCCGATATTTATCGTTAAGACGTGCTGGACACTCAAAGAAAACTCTGCGGGGGCGACGCCATACTGTGTTGTACCCCACAATGCATTGCTAAAAGTAGTGTACAACCGATGGTCACTAACCCGGCAATGCTTTGCGCTCATGCTGACCCAAAGGTAGAAAAGGCGAGCTGTATGTTTTTCAATGTGGGATGACGGCTAGCATAACATGTACTGGTCACGAAATTGCATATATGTGTAAATTAATCATTATATTTAATTATTAACAACCAGCTGACAAGATGTTCTAATGATGCGACCACAATGGCGTTATTAATAGTATAGGTAGGGCATAGTGGTGCCCAAAAGTTGTTGTTTTTTTTCATTTGGCCAATGAGTGCACTATATATAGTCGGCTACATGGAACTCCCTATACTTGGAGTTCTAAATACACTTGTCTTCAGATTTTCCTCATGGTGGAGACATCATTAAATTTGGCCCTCTGTTCACAGCCTCTCACAAAAAAAGTTTGCTTTTGGCCTCCTGCCTAAACCAGCACAACGTGTTTGGGCTAAAATCCCAGAGAAGATATGAAGTGGAAAGAAAATTAGCTTGTCAAGCACTTTCACTCCCGTCCTGAACACCTGGAGGAGTGTTTTCCTCACCTGCGACCTGCCGTCACGACTCCCGGTGAGGTTCCCAGAGTTTCCCGCTGCGCCTGCGACTCCATTCGACTGTTTTTCACCGCCGCTGCGGAGAGGAAGCTGTAAAAAACTGAGTGGCGAAACAAACAGTGGCAGGTGTCAAACCAAGCGCGTTGACGAAAATCGTGCGAAACCGACACGCGATCACAGTGTCAGCAAAGCGCTGCATGTGATGTGTGTGCGACCCCTTTCCGCTATGTTAAAGATGAGAGGGGATGGGGGGGGGGAGAAAATTGGATTAAATTGTGTGTGGCAGCTCACTGTAGGGAGGTAATTAGGGACAAACATTGAGACACAGAGTCTGATCTCTCCTGCTGGAGGTTAAGTGAAATAGGAGCTGCGAGTCCCAGCGTCCCAGTGGCACGGTGATTAGAATTTTCCTAATGTGGGGCTAATGGGGATGTCAGCCGGGAGCGAGAGCCCCAACACGGCAAGCTCTCGTAACAACAAGTGGTCAAAAAAAATCATACCGATTAGAGAGACGGAGGTGGAGGAGGAAGAAGCAACACGTGGGCGAGTGGAGTCGGGCGGCGCGGACGACGGAGGAAGCGACGTGGATTTTGCTTTTGATTGGACGCGAGGGAGAAGCGGCGGCGCGCAGCTGGGATCGCTTTGATACGCGTTTTCGCAAACATGTTTTGTTTGTTTGTCTTTTTCTCCTCACTCGCAGCTCCTTAAATGCACAAATTAAAAATGAAAAAAACAACTAAAATAAAATCAGCAGGCTGCAAACCAGCAGAAAGAAAGAAAACATAACCAAAAACAGGTGTTTGAGCAATTTGTTTTTTTTTTTTTAATCATTACAATAGCATTGTTATCATCATCTTGGGGAGGGGGCACGAATGGTATAAAACGTGCGCGACTCTTCGGGCCCAGCAGTCAGGTGGGGCTCCAGAGGTTCTGTCGCTAATGCGCTAGCAACTGATTCTCAGTCGTAGGGCCTCAAAATTTGCTGGTGGCGCCTCTGATTATCGTCCCCTGCTGCCTTCCATTTCCCAGCGCTCGCGTCTGTCACCCGCTGCTTTTTCGTGTTTGCTCCAACCCCCCCCCCACCACCACCACACCACCACCACACCCACCCCCGAGGTTCCTGCATCTACGCATCGGATCCAAGCTCCGCGGCGGGATCTCACCGTCACTGTTAGCGACGACCGCGGCGCAACTCGAGCAGTCCCGCGACGCTGAAACGACGCAGGTGGGGACCAGGGCTGCGTGTGTGTGTCGGTGGTGGGGGTAACAAAAGCAACCCCCCCGACCCCCTCGGTGCCCCCCAACCCCCAAGGAGCTGCAGATGTTGACGCTGGGAGCTGTTTGTTGTCGGCGCCGAGGTGTTAGCGAGGTAGAAGGCGGCCTCGCTCGTACCACTGTCGCGTGTGGGAACGCTTGCGCTCGCACAGAAGAGACAGTTTTTGCGGCGGCCCCCGTGGCTACGTTGGTTGCGGCAGAGCCCAGCTGAGAGAGGGAAGACTCGAGCGCTATCGCGGGCGGCTCGGAGGGGCCTGCGGGCCACACAGGTACCCCCGACATCCGAGGGGATGAAAGGCTGCGCCGCAGATGTCCCCCCGCTGGGGTTCAGCGGCCCAGCCAGCAAATGTCATGTTTGGCAGCTGGCACGCCGCTGCTCTCCCACCAGTTGTTTGGCACAGGCGCCTTTCTAAAAAGGATGCGAGCACCGGGAGCGCCCTAATGGGAGCCACATTAAAGGGAGTCGCTGGCTTCTGTCTGTCACACAACATTAACCTTGTCCTATTTCCCGCTTGCGTCGCCCAGCTGAGCCGTCCTTCCGCCCGCCCGCCCGCCGCCCGCTCCCGTGTCTGCGCGCGTGCACGAGGCCCGCACCCCCCCCCCCCCCAACCCACCCCCCACCCCCGCTGTGTACTGTACATGACTTACTGCGCACAGTGGGACTCTCCCTTTGAGCTGGCTGTCGAGCCTTTTGATCTGTTTTAAAAGATCAATTCACCCAATTTACTGGCTTTGATTTGTTCGGGCCTTCGTCGTTCACATGAAAAGCAAAAAGCAAAACAACAACAACATCATCTTGTCTTTTCAGCCCCTTTGTTGCTTCATTATTTTTTTCTTTTACTTTTTTTTTTTTTTTAAAATTCCCTTCTTTTTGATGTTCCCTTCAAGCATTGTTTCACAACCAATCATCTGGCTCCGTCCGCTCACACACAACTAAACCTCTTGTCCTCTTCACTACTTGTCTGATTTCTGTCACCTGAGAAGAAAAACTCATATACAAACGTATGTGTGTATATATATATGTACATGTAAGTGTATGTGTGTACATTAGGGATGCAACGGTACAGTTTTCCCACGGTCCAGTATGTTTCACTGTTTTGGGGCCACAGTAATATTACAGTTTCAATATTTTATCTATCTTATCTATATCTAAGATAGATATATGACTACTCTGACTCGCAAAGGCAATATTGTATTGTAAACACAATTAAAAGCACAGATATAATCAAACCACAAACTTTATTTTTTTCAAATTAAAACAAACCATAAAACCACACAAATCAAATATAAAGTTCACGACAGATTGTGTATATCATACAATCTGTTGTGTCAAAGGTCACGTGACCAGGCCAGTAGTTTGCTGCAGCTTCCACAGTTGAAGGCCCTGTGGTCGACTCTCACCACCAGCGACGAGCGGATGGCCTCAGACCAGAACATTACATCTGTAAAGCGTAAGCGCGGCTCTTCAGGAAGGTATTAAAACCTCAAGTCGTCTCCCGAGGCCTCTGCTAATGTTTTTTTTCTCTCTCGCCCGGCGCACAATAGAACACGATGGTGGCATATTTTCCTGCTCGTCACGCAGCGGCGGCGGCGGCAGCTCCTCCGCTCGCTGGCACCAGCGACGCTGTTCCAGTTGTTGGCCTTTGTGTTAATACTCACCAGGGCCTCCACATGAAAATTCCGTTTGTGCAAAATGCTAAGAGAAGGCATTAAAGAAAGGTCAGCCACTCGCCGCAGGATCGCTGTTTAACAACGCGTCAGCCCTCGCCGCTAAAGCGCTAACACATGGGCGAGCGGGGCTGGAAGTTCTTAGCGAGCGCCAGTGATGTCATTTTTCTGATGGCTCGGCGTCGAGGCGCCGGGCGTTTAAACGCAGGCAGCGCGAGGAAAAACGGATTTTGTTTACTCGGCAATAGAAAAATAAAGCTCCTCCACCGACATGTTAGCTCAGACAGTTTAAAGGTCCAGTCGGGACCGTTGGAGAAAAGGGAACATAATTCACGTTGCACTGTTTGATTAATTGTGAGTCTTGGGGTGAATTCCAATTCCTCCCTTAACCCTCAATCTCAACCCTCAATCTCAAAAATGCGCGCTCCCGCGAAGTGCAAGTGCTGTCCCGATTCTCAGAAGGTCAAGTTGAGGGACAAGTTTAAGGGCTGTATCGCCCTCAATGTTGAGATTCTCCGGCACCACCCTTGGGAGTAAGGGCTACCCAGAAGGCATTGTGTATTTGGGTGTAAATTGAGGGCCAAAGATTGAGGGTTAAGGGCGAGGGTTGAGATTGAGGAGTTAAGGGAGGAATTGGAATTGGCCCTTGGTCGCCATCTTTAGGGGGGGTGATTTTTCTACTGAAGCCCAGAAAGACAAACAACCAATCACAATCAAATGTTTAATTAATATTTTACAATTTTCTATTTTCAAGACAGGATGACTCTTTTTGATCTGTGCCCTTTGTGACATCACAAGAGGGACTTTTTCCAGAACTGTGTGTGTCTCTGCACAAATTTTCTAAAGAGGGGAACCAAAACAAAAAAAAAATAAGCAAAAGTTGAACTTTAGCCCACAGCTGTGGTGAAAGTGAGTTGGGATAATACGAGGCCTTTCAGAATGTGAAAATGTCTCTTTGTGGTTTTACAGCCGATTAATCGCTGCACTATTCCTGACCTGCTGTCAGAGAAATACCCTGGCCCATTAACCCCATATTTTAAAACCTCAAAGTGTAGTTTATCTGAGGCTTTGAATTTGTTTTCCTTCGTAAGCTTCAGAAATAGCAGCTCCTGCCGTCTCTCCGACTCGTTCCTCTTGACCTTTGTGTTCATATTCACGTTTTTCCAAGACGAAATAGAAAACGTCTGCATGTGTTGGTGTTTAGGTTTGAATAGTACAAAAACACTCTTTGAATGTGCAATAGCTTTAGCTAACAAACAATATTTGTGGTCTTTGGTCACTTTTGTAGTAATAACTGTGTAATACTCATATAGTTCAAATCAACAAGAAGAAACCTGCAACAGAAACGGCGCCACTGAACTACTGACTGTATGTTATCACAACATAAATCCACTTAAGCGCACAGACAGTCGCAAGCACACACACACACACACACACACACACACACGCACGTGGCAAGTGGACAAATCCCACCCTGGGGATTTGGAATGCGTGCAATTAAGATTATGATCAATGACAAGTCAATCAAGTGAGCCTGTTCTCCGCTCGCTTCGCCCAGCTCAGCAATTATTCTCCAGCTGGTGGGGTCGGCCCTGGACCACTGGAGGAGACGTTCCACCCCTCCCCCTCCGCCTCCCCCAACCCCCCTCCCCCCACCCGCCAAACTCCCACACTGAGCGTTTCGCTTTGTCCTCCACCTTCCTCCTCCTCCTCCTCCTCCTCCTCCTCCTCCTCCTCCCCCTCCTCCTCCTGCTGCTGCTGCTGCTGCTCCATTGAGCATTTAGTTCTGTCACTCACATCTGACAGCTCGGGGCTCTTCACCATTAGCCTCTGGCCTCTCAAGCCTTCAGACTGCATGTTAGGGCAGCCACCCACCACCACCACACCCTCTCCTCCCCACCACCACAACCACCAGCACCACCACCACACCCTCTCCTCCCCACCACCACCACCAGCACCACCACCACCACCAGCATCCCCAAAACTGCAGCAGACTGACAGACTGCTGCAGCCAGTGTGGCTTGTCCTATGATAATTGTACGGTATATTTATTTATTTAATTATTTAATCTTTGTACTGCATCTGTCTATCTGTCTTCATGGTGTCTTCTTGTCTATGTCTATCGGGTATTTTATTGAAGAGTCTATTAACACCTGGCAAAGGGACTACCGATGGAAATTAGCCTTCAGCTAACTCGGGTATATTTACTTTCTCATAGAAATATTGATTAATGTACTTTGTCCCTTTTTTAAATTTGACAGACCAAGATTTCTTTTCTTACACTTTGCACTGAGCAAAATGAGGAGTTTTCTTTCCACATATCTTTGCCCACCGACCCCCCCCCCCCCCCATGCCCCCTCTCCCCACACACACACACACACACCCTCCCCCAACCACCCCAACATTATTTCTGTTAACATGATTTTCAGTTTAAAAGGCTCTTTTGTTTGTATCACTGACCAGAACAGAGCTCTGTTGAATATACACAGATAACAGCGGGAGAGGAGCTGCACCTGTCCTCCTCCTCCACCACCTCCTCTACCTCCTCCTCTTCTTCCTCCTCCTCCTCCGTCACTGTTGCGTTTTTTTTTTGCCATTGGCAGAGCAAACATGCTGGATTTCACAGCTTCTCAGGTACATTTGCTTCTGCGCTCACCAGCCGCCGCGCTGCATAATGGCGCTTTGTGTCGCCTGTGTGTACGTTGCGGAGAGGCTCGGCCCCATTATTCATAATAGACGGGGCTGGCGGCCCTGCCAGCAGCCGGCGCGCGCAGCAGCAGCAGCAGCAGCAGCAGCGTCGCCGGCGTGCTATCTGAGAGCAGATAAAGGAGGCAGGTGTGAGGAGGAAATTAATGTAAATCCATCAGTCTTCAATTAGCGCTCTGCCCACACCCAAAATAAAGACTCCGTCTCGGGCCAATAGGACCGCAGCTTTATTCACATCCCAAACCCACCTGCAAGGCAGCGCCGGTTGCAGCAGCAGCACCACCCACCCACCCACCCGCCACCCCCGCTGTGTAAACACTCAGGAGCTATATAACGCAATGTTTAATGATGAGAGAGTGAAAGAGAGGGAGCCCGTGCGCACAGACGCGGTGCGTGCAGGTGCACGGTGTTATCTAAGCTGGCCACCGACTGTCCATTAGGCTCCCAGCGTGCGGCCGTGCTAATTCCGTGTGCCTGGAGGTGCAGGGTCAGCGACTCTCGGTGGACGGCGGGCCGGGGGGAAGGAGCGCAGTTTAACCTAATTTGCCTCTAATTGCAAAGACAGGAAGTCCACCTGCCGCACATACGGCTGCGCTGCTCCTCCCTCCGAGAGGGTGGAGGTGTGAGTGTGCGTGTGTGTGTGTGGGGGGGGGTGTTGCAGCTTGTGTGATTTTGCTTTTTGCATCCTGTTGTCTTTCGTTGCGATCTAAAACAAGAAAAGCAACAACAACAACAACAACAACAGCAAGGTGCAGAATGTGCCGTACGCGTGCGGTGGGAACCCGAGCGGCTGCTGCTGCAGATACTTAAAGATCCTCCACCCTCCAGTGGATTAAATGTTTCCATTGTCAAAATAAAACACTGTCTGACTCAAACATAACCAATGTTGTTGGGATTACTCCATAAAAGTAATCCAATTACTGATTACTCCTTTTAAAAGTAATCTAATTACTTCTTTAACTACTTTGTTTCATAACTAATCAATTACTAACTACTAATTACTTTAGTTAAAAAAGATAAAGTAAAGAATGTCTTGCTTCCTGTGCATAACGTACAACGAACCACAAAATTCTTTCATTTAGACGAGATGAACTCAAAATAATGTTTGTATTTCCAGCTATCAAACGCAACCGCTGTTTTTTCTTTTGCCGCCGCCATGCTTGTTTTGGTGCATCGTCGCATATTAATGATGTTGCATGCACAGCTGCATCATCAGACTCTGACATTGTTGTTTTCGATTGTTTTTCTACATTTCAGACATTTTCTGATAATAAGGCATTTTTAGCTTGCAAAATATTTCAGAAAAGTAATGGAATCGTTACTGGATAAAGTAATTATGATATAATTACCAGTTTTGCCACAGTAATCCCGTTGCATTACTGTATTACTGGAAAAAGTAGTTTACTTGCAGTAGAGGATTACTTAGTAATAGATTACTCGCCAACGCCCACCATAACAGTCTTATCTCAATTATGTCTTGGTGGCCCCACACACACCCATTACTGCCTCCCGTTGATAGTTCATGGTTTAAACACGCTGCTGGAGCTCCAGTTAGACCAGTGACATCATGGCGGCTGGAGGTTTTTAGCGAACGAAGAGGCCATAAAACAAAGCAGACGGTGGTACTCTGGCGCTCCACCTTGGTATCACCTGGTGCCATGTGTGTAACTTCACAGTATCTGGCTGTGCCACTCTGCTGGGCTTTCTCTTTGTGTTGTTATTGTTTCTTCTTCGTCATCTTCTTCTTTGTTTTGTTTTTCGCCATGTGATTGTGGCCGGAATAAAAGGTGAAGGCAAGAACAGAACTATCGGGTCCCTCCAGTGGTTGACGCTTAGAGAAATCAAGTCTCAGACAATAGATAATGTATTCCCTTTTTTTTTTTTTTTTTTTTTTTTTTTTTGATCTTGGCGTTTTCACGAGATTTGCAACACGGTAATCCACATCAACAGCACAGCGTCGGTTATGCAGCTGCAAGCAGGAAGCCTTTGTACGGCTCCCCCTTATTGTGCTGTCACAAGCCTTTTTTTTAAACAATGAAATCAGCCAATGCAACCAGGGTGAAGGCCTTCCTTCTGTGTGCCTTTGTTTTATGTTTTTACCATACTGAAATAAACCAGGGCAGCGCATTGTGCAGCATGCCTGCTGCTGTATATTTTTAAGTAGACATCAGTTCATGCACAAAATTTTAAATATGCTTCTTTTACTTTGCTGTGTTTCAATTTAAACCAAAAAAAAAAATCATCAGGTTCGACCTCTAAAATGGACTCGCCTTGCGTCCTTCAGGCCTTATCAGCCGTACAGATTAGCCGCTGGTGTTAATGGCAGCTTCTGGAGTTGCAAAGCTCCCTGACAAGGAACCTGATTGTTCCGCTAATGTGTTACTTCCTGTTGGAGTCACTGCTCGGGAATGGAGCCGAGTGGCCATGGCAGGAAGAAATGCCCACATCAGAGGGTTTGGGTTTTTCTTTTTTCTCTTTTTTTTTCTTCTTTTGCAGGCTAGCCAGCGGCTCACTTAGTCAGCAAGCTAGCCAGACAGTCGGCCAGTCAGCTTCCACGGTCCCCCGATGGATGAGATGGATTACACTAAAGCACCGTGTGTGTAAGCTAACGCCGGCTCCCAGGAACCTGCTGGTCCGAATCAGGCCGGCCCGCTTCCCAAGTCCCAAGTCTTAAAGGTCTCTGATTGTAGCTGTTTTTTTTATTTATTTATTTATTTTTCATTTTATATAAGGTATTTATCCCTTCAAAAAATTAACAGATTTCAGAAAAAGAAAGAAAACAAACCCTGCACCTGTGAGCTGTTTGGCTAAAACTGATGTTTTGTTGGGTTTTACACATTTTTGGAATGCACAAAGAAGTTGATTGTGAGGCGCTCACTGAGGGCGGAGCCAACACCTTCCAGCAGCCACTGACGTGGCGAGAGATATCTGACATCACAAAGGGATGATTTCCAGGACTGCAACATTTTATCTCAGTCTTTCTGGAAAGTCTAGCAGTAAAGAATGAACTTTTCCCACACGAGGGATCTTCATTGACTAGAGATGCATTTTCTTGTGAGGACAAATAGTCAAAATGAAGAAAGCAAATTTTGCTTTGTACAGGGCCTTTAAATTTTAAGTTTAATTTTCAGGCAAATATTCACTTCTGTTTAAATATTTGAAGCACAGTCTGTGCTTCAGACTGTACTGCTCAAAAAAAAAAAAAGAGGGTAGCATGACATTGGCTTACAAAGTCTCTTTAATATCACCGCGGTGTTGCAGCGAGCGTCGTCAGCAGCGGCAGCAAATGTCGCCACCGTGAATTTTTCAAGCGCTGCCCTCCCTCCGCTCTCGGATTTTCTCACCCTGTGCACGACTTTGATCTCACGGTATTAAAATCGGTGGCGAGCTAAAAGGGCCGGGGAGCGGAGCAGAGCAGGGGCTTACGGGGTTTTTTTCATGTCCCACTGCTCCTCATGCGGCGCCGGCCGAGGGCCGGGAGGCGGCGATGAGAGGGGACAAAACGGTCGCTGTCTGGCTGGTCATGTGAGCGGGCGGGCGGGTCATCTTCCCTGGCAGCGGCCGGTGATGTGAGGCCCGGGGTTCAGCGTCGGCGGTGTGTGAGCGTTGATCAAGAAGCAGTGGGGATCAGGGGCCTCAATCAATCAGGTGATACAGTGGGAATGGAGCCCGGGCAGGTGGGGGGGGGCTTTTTGGAGCGCGCACATCAGAGTCTAGCGCACAAACACCACACCTTGTTCCTTTAAACCAGCGGTCCCAAACCTTTTTTGCACCACGGAAACCATGTTTAATGTGAGACAATATTTTCACGGACTGGCATGAAAACTGGTGGTGTTTTCTAAATGTGAATCCACTCTGTACACGTTTGGAACTTTATTAGCAGCGTCCTCTTAACATGGCGACAACAACATAACATGAGTGACATACGCTTTTTTCTTCCTCAATACTCGGCAGGCTGCTTGGTCTCTGAGTGGCCGAGCAGTTTTGGAGGCTTCATTGCCTCATTAGAGAGCCGGTCGCCGCTTGTTAAACAGAGTGGGCTTGGAATCCTCATGCGTCAAGAGTTGAGCCATTGACGGATTTAACGGAGAGAATCCGGTCATTTTTTAAAAGTAAAATTGTTCAGACTCAGATAATAAATAAACTGAATTAATTTCACTGAAGTTAATGATTCTTTCTGCGCGGCCCGGCACCAAATGACCCACGGGTTGGGGACCGCTGCTTTAAACATAGCGTCCAAGCACTCAGTGTGTGTTTCTTTCACAAGCGGTTACAATGTTGCATGAAGAAGCCCTTCGGAAATAGTTTGCCATTCCAAAATAACATCCCAGCCCTGCGACTCAACTCCGCTTGGCATTCTGCGCTGCAGCGGGAAACTAAATGAGCGGAGACGTGCGCAGCGAGGCCCAATTTGAAGTCCCCTCTCCCTCCCCCGCCAACCTCCCTCCCCATCCAAGGCTCTGAAAGTCTGCGGAGGCAAGGAATCAACCCTGGAGTTGTGCTGTTAAAAACTTTCATAAGTGGACTGACCATCTGATTCGCAGCCCGCCACTCCAAGACGTGGCACGTATTTATTTCCATCAAGAGATTGCATCAAATTTTGTCCTGTTTTTAACTTTGTTAGTGAGGAGGGAAGGGAAGGGGAGGAGAGAGTGAGAGAGAAAAAAACACAGCTTGGCGGATGCACGGCACACGCTGGTGGCTGCAGGGAGCCAAAAGCACTTTATTTATGTTTTGGATGGCAGCGGGTGTTCAGTTCTGCTTGGCACCGGCAGTCTGCTGTGGTCTTTGGCACCTCCGTGCATCCCTCCTGTCCCCCCCGATGTAAACTCTCCGCGTCTCCATCGCAGCCCTGGTGCATCTTGCATGTATGGACAGGACGCCCATGTGTGTGTGCGTGTGTTTGGAAGAGTGTGTGTACAACGCCGCCGGCTCTTGTTTACACACTGGGCAGCACGGCGGCTAACGCTAACTATCGCTTCAAAGTGGCGGCCAGTGGTTTTTATCAATATTTCATACGGCTGACTTTTTTTTTTTACCTCACCTAAGCTAATGAGTGGGGATTTTTTTTTTCAAGCTAATCTCCAGTGCGCTTAAGGTCATGGGACTGCGAAAGCCCTGAAAAATTCCAGGAGGAAAAAAAAAATATTGCCCGAATTAGTGCCCGAGTGTGCATGCCAGCGGCTAATCTTCCACTTCGTCGACGTCGCTACTCGAAACTTACTTAAGACATCACATGCGGGGCCTGAGTGACTCATGTTGCAGTGCCAGCCAAGTGCAAAAATTCTAATCTTCCCCGGGCCTCCTCTGACGCAGGAGCCGGATCGCTCGCTGCCAGGCCGTCCGCTGAGCTTTCGGCCGTTCCGCAAAACTCAGAAACTTCCAGAAACTCCAAGAACAAACGAGAAAAAACAACCTGCGCAGGTCCGAGCCCTGACAATCTCCTTCCATCGTTTTTCCTCCACTTTTCCGCCGCTTTTATCTCACCCCCCCAACCCACAGGAGAACTGACTGACCCTCTCTAGGAATATAAATATATAATTTATATCTCATATATTTATAAACCACAGAAAGGCCAGCCACCTTAAAAGGAAGCGGGAGCCTTTTCCCCTCGGTGCCGGGGCTCTGCAGAGTCTGCAGAGGCTCAAAGCCCCGGATCTGGAGCCTGGGTTTCCTCAGTGCGCATCAGCCGGAGCGGCACAGGGCTGAGAGGAAGAAGGGAATCTGGCGGTGGGGCGGCCGGGACGTCCGCCACCCGATAACGGCTGATACAGGCCGCTAATTTGGTCACGTGCGCGACCGGCTCGCAGGCCGATCGAGGAGACGGACAGCTGGGCAGCGGCGGTGAGGACGTGAACTCTGCAGATCCTCGGCTGAAACCAGGCCTGTTTGTCTTCCCGTTCGTCCCTCGACCGGAAGCCGTCGCAGCAGCGCGGGGCAGGGGAAGTCGTCGCCCTCCGGGAGGGCATGGGGTTCCCGTCCGAGCAACGCTCCACAGGACTCGCGGCGTCTTCTTCCGGCCAAAGTCTCGTCACTCCTCCTCTGCCTGATGTCATGTTAGAGGGAAAAAAAAACCCGGAATTCCAGCAGCAGAAAGGCAGCGTTCCCAGAAGCTGCACGTGCTTCCGATATGCATCGGGTCTGTTTTTAAGCGCCAGGCGTGGATCATTTGGTCGGTCAACTCGCTCCAGACAGGAAAGAAAAACATGCGCCGCATCCGGTAAATCTCAAGGCACAATGTCCATCATTAAGAAGTCATTAGAAGAATAGAAGTCTATTACTACAAACTTTACTATTTACCCAATGACTGACGCGATAAAGCAGTAAAAGCACTCAATTATGACAAGACATTGAGCTTTTCAGCACTAAGCCCTGTTTCACATCAGGTTGTCTCTTAATTAATGTTGATTTGTTGTCACACCATAAGCAGTTCCTGTGTGATTGTGATATCGCGGCTCCAGTTGCTCTGCGGCGGCACTGAAACACGCACGTCAGGGGTCGATCTGAGGCCCCCTGCAGGATGCCGGTTTGTTTTTACAGACAGCACAGCAATGAATCAATCACATAGCATCAGCTTTTCAACAAAGGTTCTATAATACGAATGTAACATTCAGAATTTTGTATTGTATAAAACACATTTTTCTTCTTTGAGGTTTTTCTCAGCTTTTCATCCCGGATGTCTCAAACTGGCAGAAACTCTCTTTTATCAAACTGCATTTTCTAGTAACTGCGTTTAACAATCAGTTCAGAGCCTCTTTGAAGATCAGTTGAATTTAGCCTCCTGAGTCCAGTCCATCAAAAGTTGATGCTTTCATGGACGTGCAGCTTTTTTGGGAAGAGGAGTGCGCCCTCACCTGTCCAGGGTGATGCTGTAATAACTTGAGCAAAGAAAAAAAGCCCCTTGTGACATCACAAAGAGCCTATTTTAAACTGGTGTGTTTTTCACACACCGGTTCCTTGTTTTTTGACCAGTTGAAGGACAATGAAAGTGGAAATTAATGCATTTTTTTTTCTATTATTTCCACACACACTCACATATATTAGAAAATATATGTATGTACCTGCATTTCTATATTTTATGTACATACATATTAGATAATGTATTATATGAAGACATTCCTGTGTAATTGAGTCTTACTCACTTGCCTCTTGCCAGCGGAGCTGATGGATGGACAGCAGTCCCTAGCGGAGGAACCGCTGCGTGTCGGCTGGCAGAGCAGGGAGCCGAGGGCAGCGGTTCCTCCTCGTTGGACTCTGACAGTCCCGAGGTCTGCTCAGCCTAACGTGGAGCTTGTTGCCTGGCTCGGAGAGGCAGGAAGAAAGAGAGATACTGTGTGTGTGTGTGTGTGTGTGTGTGTGTGTGATGGTGTTTGTGCGGAGATTGGCTCCCGGAAGAACAGCAGCAGCAGAGAGTGAGGACTGCGAGGAGAGGAGAGGAGAGGAGAGGAGGCTGCTGGGAAATGTCTGTGTCACCGGTGTCACCCAGGCGGGGCAGATACACAGAGCAGCAGTCACAGACACATTCTTGGCCCGGGACAATCTCCAAACGCACCCGCGACTTTACTCGCGCTTTCAAACGCTCTCCTTCCTTCCACTTCCTGTCTCTCTCTCTCTCTCTCTCTCTTAGTCAGTCATTTGCAGACACTCTCTCTCTCTTTCTTGCCTCCTCTCACACGTCTGTGCCTGCATCTTTCTTTTCCAACACGCTGATTGACGGACGGAAAACTCGGTTCATCGGGTCTTTCATTTTTACGGATGGAACTCGTTTGTCTCCCCTTTGACTGACGGCTAATTTTAGAACTTTTTATTTGAAATTCAAACACCCACGTTCGTCCTCAAGGGATTCGCTTAAAAATCCTCAGCCTCATGTGTTGATATAATATCTGGAAAAATAATCAATTTGTCGTTTTCCCATGTCTGGGTTTCAGCCGATGGAGGCACAGAAGAGACTGAGTGCAGTGCAGTGCAGCGCAGCGCAGGCAGAGCAGCCAAATGAAGATAACTAGCACCCCCTTTTGAAAGTGCACACAGGACCAGGACCGTCACTCATCTCCCTCTGCGTCTTTTCTTCTTTTCTGTTTTTTTTCTCTTAAATCTGGTTGAAGGTTCAGGAAGCAGATTTCAAGTTTTGCGTCACTCCTGCAAATCCAGATTGCACCCCGAATGATGTGAAGGGGGCTCGCAGAGCGTCGAGCGAATTAGCGATTAATTGGGATTAAAATGTTTACCGCACGATGCCGCGTTTGGATGACCCTTTTATGCACAGCGCGTGTGTGTGCGTGTGTGTGTGTGCGTGCGTGCTTGTGCGCGAGACAACAGCAGCTCAGCTTTGATTAATATGGATTAGGAGTCTTACAACTCATAATTCACGCGCTGAAAAAAAACATGTTTGGTTAGAAAAAACCCTAATTCCTTCCAAATATGGAAAAGTATCATAGAACAAAAAAACACCACAGGAAATCATTTTTTTTTCTACTTGTTGTTAAAATGTTGCCTAGTGAGTCCTGCCAGAGTTGACGTTAGAGCCACTAACATGATTCACAATAAAACAAATAGCCTGTGATTAAAGTGAAAAAAATGAAACCAACAGCAAATTTATGATTGCAGTTATGGAACAGTAGAGACCTATAATAAAAAAATCTACCTATTTCTAGCTTTACAGTAGTTTACAGTTTACTGTTCAAGGTTTCATTTTTTCAGTTTAGTCTACATTTTCAGAACTTTTGTTTTTAACCTGAAGCCACAGCTGGACTCAAAAAAAAGAATCCAAAACTTTTAGATTTTCTTAATTTTTTTCCCCCCTGTTTTTTTTTATTTGTTTGCTTGTTTGCTTTAAATACCGGCCGCCGTCACCAAAAGTTACTGGACACTTTGGAATAGTCGCGACAGCAGCTGAAACAAGTCCAGGCCTTGATTGTTGCGTCTATGATTGTTCCATTGTTCCCCAAACTGCACCCGAAATAGCTGCTAATCAGCCGGTCCGAAATGCATTTGGACCCCCTGGTGGTGGCGAATCTCCTCGGCCACACACACACACACACACACGCACACACACACACACACAAAACACACACGCACACGCTGCATCCCTGGTGCCAGTCATTGTTCAGCCCTCACAATGCGCATATACATCGAGTCATTCATCTCCGTCCGTCCGTCCGTCCGTGCTTAGACGAGCGCTGGAACGCTCCAGCCAGGCGTTTTCCGGGCCGCTGCTCCGAGCCCCGGGAGTTGTGGCCCCGACACCGGAGAGCGGTGTGGGAGAGGCCCGATAAGCGGCTCAGACTGGATCAGCGGGAGCAGGAGGAGAGCACACGGGGCTCCCTGAAGCCTCCTCTTCCTCCGTATCCGCCACGCCGATGCATGTATTTATATCCTGCTCCTTCTTCTGTGTTATTGTCCTACAGCCCCCCCCCCCTCTCTCTCTTTTGTTGTTTTTTTCTGCATGCATCCATCCATCTCGCATTCTCTGCCCTGGTTTTGAGCTCCTTCTATCGCCGGTGCTGCTCTAACGTGCGGCAGAGAGGACGGACTCGCCGCTCAAAGGTCAGAGAGGAGACTGAGGGCCGCCGACTGGTGGGTGGGTGGGTGGATGTGGGAGGAGGGAGGGGCCCGGGCAGGCGGGCGAGCGCAGAGCCGGTCGGTTCGGTCAGGTGCAGCGCCACCAGTGATCATTAGGGTTACAGCTGCCCGGGCCAGATTGCGCGCTGCCTGCACCAGGCGAGATGTTTTGCCCAGGGAGAAGAGCGAGCATCTGTCTGTCCCTCCCCGTAGACAGCAGCCTCCTACCAGCCTGTCCAACTCAACCCAACTGGTAACAAGGTCACCCAACTCTTACTTTCTCTCACTCGCACTCACGCACGTAGGCACACGCGCGCAT
Source organism: Thamnaconus septentrionalis (assembly GCA_009823395.1). Taxonomy (NCBI): domain Eukaryota; kingdom Metazoa; phylum Chordata; class Actinopteri; order Tetraodontiformes; family Monacanthidae; genus Thamnaconus; species Thamnaconus septentrionalis. Next base: position 9,727,207 of record CM020517.1, read on the forward strand.
GCTCGCACGCACGCTCGCATGCCAGCCAGCCAGCCAGCCAACTCTCTCAACTTTTTTTTTTTTTTTTTTTGCGCACTCCCCTGCTCGCTGGCTCGGGCTCTTCGGGACAGGTTGTGAAAGCAGCAGGCCTCCGGTGCAGATTGCCGATTGCAAGAAATGAGCGCGTGTGATATTTAGTCTGAAATGAGTTTTTCTTTTTCTTTTTTTTTCCCTTTCCCTTTGCTAATGCTAATGCCCGCAGCGCTGCGGCGCCGCGCGGCCCTCTCCTTTCTCCGGCTCTGCGGACGGTTTAGTCGTTATCTGCGCCCGCTGTTAATTGCATGGCTTGATCCCCGTTTGATAAAAAGAGGACACTTTCATCAGAGGGAGAAAGAATTGGCTCCCGCTTCTTGAGAAGTCTTTTCAAAAAAAACCTTCTTACAACCATTGTTCCTCCACATCTTATCAGACTGGTCCAAAATTACAATTATAGCCAAAGCCCAAAGAGGAACTTGTAGCAGTTTACATATGTATGACTGTAGTACTGAAATCTTCAAGTTCTTCTTCAAGTTTCACTTGAAGACTTTATAGACGGGAGGAGAGAGGCGACTTAAAATAAGTTCATTTCATGCAACTAGACTGAATTTGAATTCTGATGTCAAAAATTCCCCCAAAAAATGTTGTTTTTATTAAACTTCGTCCCAAAAATGAACTGAAGGACACATGTCGTGTTGAAACTAGTTGACTCATTGACAAATCTGACGGACGGATGGTCCTTCCAATCACCTTTCACCAAGTTCTGCCTCGACTTTCCAAACCCTTCCTTTGCTCTCTTTAGCAGATGGATATTATATTATAGAGAAATCCAAAGGATTTGGGAAACTCCACTCGGCGAGCCAGGTGACATCATCGGACGGCCGCGCTGACGAAAGGTTCCTGACAAGGCAAAATCCTCTGGAAGAGTTGCAGCAGAGTGAAACAGCATGCGGAATATTCCACTAAACCGACCTCAGGAATCCCAATACTGAGGACGTGATTCGTGTATTTACCGTTTTTTTCATTGTTAGAAATGCTAATGAGGCTAGCAGGCTAGCCACATGTGCACACACATACTTGTAACATCTAAATGTGTCGTCGTTAACGCAGAGGCTGACGCTCCTGTTGGTTCTGCTAACCCACTTAGCGACGGCTAACGTGAAATGAAGTGATTGTGTCCTTAAAGCTTTGCGCACACAAAGTGCCGGTGTTTATATTCACATCAGCGGCTTCCCTTGGATTATGCAGGGACTGGAAAAAAAAAAAAAAATTACCCCTCAGAGGGTGATTTTATTCTTTGGTAGAGAGCCAGAAGTCACTATTGTGGAGTGGGGTTTGATGTAATTTGCTGATTGAATGCTTTAGGTGATGGCTGCTAATCTCTCTGATCTAGCTTCGTCTATAGACTCACAACAGGATTATACGGCGACGGCAAAATCTTATCTGGAAACAAATAACATATGGCTCCTGTTTTTGAATCGAGGCACAGTGCAGCCCCCGGCATCAGTCAGCGGTAAATAAAAATGTAGAATACTATTTAAAGCGCCGTGTTTGTTGGCGGATAATTTAAAGGTCGCGTAATATTGGCATTTTCAGATTTTTATTTTATATCAGTTGTAGCTTCCTGCTAAAACTGATGCTTTGAGAGGAAAAAAACAGCAAAGAGGTACAAAAACCTGGCTGGAGGTGTGGACACTGACCTGAAAGAGGCATCACTGCCCCCTTGTGACATCACAAAGGGTAGGATTCAGTAACTGCGCAGTAAAGATTAGACTTGACTAGTTTCTACCCGCTAGAGACGCATCTGATTGTTGATTGTCGGCGACGGCGACGGCCTCCAGGGAATCGGAGGGGTTAGAATGCGGCAAAAACCTTCTTATTTATTCCGACAGCGTCGTCGTTTGCGCGGCCGTCGGCCACGCTGAATGAGCCGCGGCCCCGCTCGGCCAACAGAAACGCCGTCCGAAACAGGTGTGACACCAACTTTCTGCCTCACCAGAGATGATAAAGCCCTTGGTCAAGGGCACAGCACCTGGGCCATTGTTTTAGCGCACAGAATGGCTTTTAAGTGCAAATTTCCACTTGGTCCTAAAGGAGACCTGGCCTCTGCACTTGTTTTTTACTCGTCTGAACCGATATGTGATCCGCGCCTCATCTGCATAATGGGCAGGATGGAAATGAGCGCCCAGCTTTGTCAGGCCAAGACAAAAAAGAAGAAAGGGAAAAGGGAGACGGGCAGACTGATGCCATTCTGTTCAACTGCATCTGGGCGACACAAAGGTGTGACATCTTGAGTCTCATCCCGGCGACCACTTTTTCATCATGATCAGAGGTTACATTGAGGCCCGCCACTCTCACGCTGGGACAAAGGGCCTGACAAGTGGCTGTTAATAGATGAATAATGATGAATGATGATGTAAGCCGGCCCACTTGCTCCTCCATACCTTTCTCCCTTCAGCTGGCTGCTAATCAGATTTTTAATATTAAATGTGTTTTGTGTTTTTTGTAAGCACTTTTCTAGGCCACAGTCGGACTTAATGAGACGCTGACAGCTCTCACTCTGGATCCTCCTGCCTATTTTATGCCGAACGCAATTGCGCCGGTGTTGCGTCATGCATTTTGCGCTCAAAGTTTCATCTCCGGGCGCACCGAGCCGCGGCGGAACGCTCGGCAGCCGGGCGGTGAAATTAATCCCCACGATGAAACTGATTCGTCCGCCCCCCACCACCCCGCTTTCAAAACTTTATCTGCTCCTCCGCAGAGGGGTCAGGCGGGGTTCAGGCGAGGCGCGGGCGCCCGCCTCCAACTCAACCTCCAGTCCGCCCGCAGTCGTGCAGGGGGAAACGCAGCGATGCACAAAAAGGGTTTGATGTTTTCATTTTTTTTTTTTTTTTTTTTTTGCAAGGCCAGCCAGCGCGTGCAAGTGCGAGTCGTGCAGCAAGGCCTTCCTTTTTTTTTTTTTATCTTCATTTGCAGACGACGAGCCCAAGAGTATGACGCTCGCTCGCCTTGGCAGCAGGGACCAGTTGTTGTTTTTTTAATTCCTCTCCACGGGATTCAGCCTCTTCACTCTCAGAATGAATCGACGGACGAGTTGATTTTATGTCACCTCACGTGCCACGTTTTTAACTTTCAGGTTTCAAGTTTACCCCACCTGTGTTTTCTAATGGCAGTGAGAATCTCTGGCCTGACATGGCAGTGAGCTCCCCATGAATGAACAAAGCCCATCCTTGACGTACTTTGCTGGTGGGTTAAAAAAAAAAACACACACAGTCCTGAAAAGTCACACCTTATGATGTCACAAAGGGCTTTGTTCATCGATCAAAGATCATTCAGTTCCTCTTCTTCTTCCTCTCTGGTGACCACAGCCATTCATCTGCCTCCATCGAAATGTCTGCATGCTCCTCTCTCTCCCCCACCAACTTCTTGTCTTCTTTCACAATATCAGCAAATCAACTCTCAAGTCAGTTTGCTGTTGTTTACTGTGCACGCTTGTTTTCTTGTTCAGGAGACAAACTTGTGCTTTTAACCCCTGCAAGCATTGCCCTGCAGAAGAACGTCCCCGTCCCACTAACCACCTGAACTTCAAAACTTCAAAGAAGCCGGCGGTGCGTTGCCCTGCAAGCCGTCTGCAGGGGCTGCGGGGCCGATGCAGACCTCGCCGTGACTCATTTCTCTCCAGTTAACCACCAAGAGTTCCTTTTACGGCTGCCGTGGGCGTTTCGTGACCTGCAAATTGCAGCAAACGTCGTTGGGGGTTACTGTTGAGAAGCCCACATTGCGGCGGCGAGAGCAGCATATGGCCGATAAAAAACATTACTGTTTGACTATGACTTGCAATCAACGTGATCACCCGCAATCAGTAATTGTAGGTTTTTAGCGCTCCCTGTTGGGCGATATCACCGCGCAACCTTTCTTGTCGCTGCTTTTAGTAGCGCAAAAATAATATAGTTTGAGGAGATTAGTGTTGGATGTTTAAGTGGATGAGTGGACAAGCTGAGGATTTCAGCAAATGCCACCACTTCCTGTGGATGAACCAATCATGACTGGGAGACAAGCAGGCAGAATGTGGTGTCAGAGACCTCTGCTGCTTCCTGTTGGGGAGCATCATTACAAGACGCTGTTTCCAATAAGCCACCCTTTGCCTCAGCGCCACTTAGGCACAAAGGTACTTACTTTAGTTTAATCTTCTTGAGCTTTTCGACAAGACAAGCAACACGGACACACACACAAAGAAGCAAAAAAAAAAAAAAGCCCGTCGCCTTGTTCTGGGCGAAGGTAGATTATCTGTGAACGCGCGGGGGAATTTCTCCGGGGATGCTTTGGCGCCGAGTAATAAAAACTCAGAGAGTGCTGCCTTTGCCAAGCTGAGACATCTGGTCACCTTATCACAGATAAGTGGGGGTTAGTCCTGGCATCTGTTAGAATTAATCCATTTTGCAAACACAGTTATCCTAATCTCCTAAATATGTCATTCCGCAACTGTACAAAGAGCAGGATACTCTTTCTCCGCCTCTTTAAGGCGTCCGCGAGACGGAATCGGGAGGCTCGGGGAAGACGGAAGACGGGCGGGTGTCACAACCCGCACCTGGCCGGCTACTTGTTCCCGGCGCCCAGCGTGGCTCCGCCTAGCAACCCAGCATGAATATTCATGCAGGCGAGGGTTTTTTTTTTTTTTTTTTTTTTCTTCCTCCTCTTCTTCTTTTTCTTCTTCTTTTGTTGCCTGCCTAGTCAGCAGTCACAGAACACATGGCGAGTGTTGGCAGCGCCGGGGCCTAGGTAGAGGGGCCGCGGACGGAGGCAGTGGCAGGAACCAGGACCTGTGAGGCTGACTGACATTTCCATCTGTGGCGAGGCCTGGTAATTATCGGGGAGAGAAGCGCCCGCAGCAGCGCGCCATCTGCTAGGGGAGATGGCTCAATGAGGTATGAGCACGAGCGGCACTCCGTCGGGCCACTGCCTGCCTCTGACATGAGGGCTCGCATCTGCTGCCGAGGAGCCGGGCTGCCCAACACAGCCTGCCTGCCTGCCTGCCTGCCTGCCTGCCTGGCCGAGAGAGGGGGGCTGACAGGAGGGAGCAGAGCAGCCAAGAGCCCCCTCTGCCCTACCCGCCTCTCCCACCCCTCACATGACCCCCCCCCACCGCTCGCCCCTGCCGCCATCGCTACCACCGCTGCCCTGCCAAAGGCACCCTTGAAAAATCAACAGAGCCCACTTTGCAAGTTTCCGCGCAGATCTTGTAAAAAAAAAAAAAGATTTCCCCCGACGAGCCGGAGGAATCCGTCGTGTACGCGTGCCGCCGAGCGCTGCAAGCAGTCAGTGACCGGGTTGAGTCGACAACTTCTCCTCTGGTCAGCTAGCTAAGAGACGCATCTGATCTGGTTGTAGCCCAGGTGATAAGGTGCATGAATAGTATATATGTTCAAATGCACTTTTGACATGGTGCGGTTAAGCCTTAAGTTGATTGGTTAACAATACTATGAAAGTTGAACATTTTAAAAAATTCTCTGTGTTTTATTTTTATAGGACCAGAAAGGTCTCAGGCCCAGAATCGCTGTGAGGCGCCAGCGTGTCTCCCATATAGATATGAGGTACAACACTTGTGTGTGTGTGTGTGTGTGTGTGTGTGTGTGTGTGTCTAAACCAAAAAAATAAAAATGACAAACTAAACCAAACAAACACCTACATTGCGGCGAATTTGCGAGCATTTCCGACATTTGGAATTTCCTTCAACTGAGATCAACACGAAGCAGCAAACGAGGTAAGTGGAGCTAGCTAGCTAGCTTGACAATGTCGAGTTTCCAATTCACCTCACAAGCATGTTTTTTGACTGTGGGAGGAAGCCGGAGAACCCGGCTAGAGACCACGCAGACACAGGGAGAACATGAAACTCCACACAGAAAGGCCCCAGGCCCAGAATGGAACCCACAACCTTCTTCTAACCACTACGCCACCGTGTTGTTCTTCTTTGAACCACTTTTTGTGGAATTAATACTTACTTTAGAAATAATAACTCTAACACTAGCATGGGTTTTTATTTTGTTGTTGTTGTTTTTTTGTCAGGTGCTGTTAGTTTGCTATTAAATTAGAAACCAGGCTATCGCTTCTTTTCTTGTGCTATGCAGTGTTTCCACCAGTGGCCATTACGCCCCGCCCTCAAGACAGTAGCCACTTTCTAACATCCTATTACCGACAGGCACAGAGCGCAGGGCCCGCCGCTCAATGAGCGCTCGCTAGCTAACGACCAGGCAAGACAGCTGTGCCCGTTCTGTGTCTGTGAGGTGTGAAGGCAAAAGAGTCTCTGTCGCCGCCTTCTACTCTCCCACAACGCCCAAACGCCAATTTAACTTGAGGACAGTGCAGCCTCACCAAGTGTCTCCCAGAAATGAATTTCAACCACAACCTCCTTATTTTCCTCTTTTTTTTTTTTTTTTTTTTTTTAGAAATTTTAGGGCCCTTGGTAGCTAGTTTTAGCCTGTATTTTTAATTGTTGTCTGTATCCCGTCTTCATAAGTTTGCACTTTTATTGTTTATTATTTCTTTGATATTTTGACTGCATTTTATTATTACTTACTTACTGACTTACTGACTTACTGACTTACTTTTTTCCAGGAGGAAGTGGGTATAGAAGATTGATGGATGGATGGATGGATGGATGGATGGATGGATGGATAGATGGATGTTTGGAGGCCTCGATGCCCACCTGCTCTTCTGGATCTAACATCACAGTGATTTTTTTTTTTTTAACAGTTCCTTTGCCCGAGTCAGGCTTAATGCATGCATAGAAACATTTCACGCATTTCAGTTTTTTATACATTTTAAGTCTTCAGGCATTGTTGTGTCAAACTGCACAAACTCCCCAAATGCAGAATGACAAACGGAGATGCTCCTCTTATTCTCGTCCTGTTTACTTTGCGTCAAATTTAACTCGACAAGCCATATTTAGTGCCTGAAACCACGGCGTGTGACTTTGCATCTAAAGATAAACAAAACCAATACTGATAACCCACGACAACGTGTTCCTGCCTCGGTTCTCTGCCGTGTGTCAGGACGGCGTCAAGTTGTTGTGGAAGTTTTCTCTTCGATTGTTTTGTTTTTTTGTTTTTTTCCAATTTTTACTTTTGTGTGTTTTCACTCTGCTGCTGTGACTCCTGCATCGCTTGCTGCCACTCGAGTATTTACTCAGGAGGCGGGAGGGTGGGTTAGGTGTGTGTGTGTGTGTGTGTGTGTGTGTGTGCGTGTGCGTTTGTTTCGGGGGTGCATCTCTTCATCGCAGGATTTTATCTGACTGTTTGGACAGATTGGTAGAATTCAAAATGCAGCGGGGGCCTGTGATGTGGCAATAAAGCGTTTGCCTTTGATCCCGCCTCACCATTTCTCCCCCCCCCTCCACTCCCCCTCTCCTCATCCCACCCATCCCCACCCTCCCGCCCGCCGCCGCCTCTCCGCTGCACATGTGCGCGTCAAAACCAATTAGATCAACTGTGAAGAGGCGAGGCAGCTGCGCATCCCCACGAACCTTTGCATCGCGCCGAGTTTACCAACAATCTGCTTATTGCTCTGGCTGTCAACCCGTTGATACAAAAGAGGAAAAGATAAATAAATAACATCACCTGCGCGGCGCGAGCTCGAAGGTGCGCGAGCAGGCGGCTGGGGGAAAAAAACAAAAAGAAAAAGAAAGCCACGCGCCCCTCCCCCGCCCGCCCCGCTACAGCTGTCAATTACCTACGAGGGCGGGAAAAAAAAAAAAAACCCTCTTTGATAAGAAAAATTTGAATTTGCCCCCCTCTCCCCCACCCTCCCCCTCCTCCCCCCGCACTTGGAGTGGCTTTTTCAGATGTCGTGGCACTTATGAGAAATTTGTGACAGCATCAACAGCGCCACTACCCCCCCCACCCCCCACCCCCACCACCACCGCCACCACATTCAGAGGCATTAACTCTGTGCCATGTGTCTAACAAACGGAGGCCATTCTGGAGCCCTTAATGACAAGGCTGCTCCGCTCCTCTCCGCTCCCCCTCGCTCTTTTCAAATTGCTCTCTAAATGAAGTACAGCTGTGTGGACCAGGTGCTGCCATCCCCCTTTTCAGAAAGAACAGGAAATTATGAAATCCCCAAATCCTTTGCAAATGGCGGGCAGGAGGGAAGGTTGGAGAAGGAACGGCGGCTCGCCTCAGTTCAGCTCGCCCGGGTCTGAAGCTGCTCGCGTTTTTTTTTTTTTTTTTTTATTTCCCCCGGCGGTTAAAGATGCACCGCTCGAACCTGGAGCCCTCATTAGCGCAAGGCCCAACAATGGATTGCCTTTATACGCCTTTATATAGAGTATGCCTAAACATCATGGTGTTGCCGCACGTGCACTCACTGGCCACTTTATTAGAAACGCCTGCATATTTTATTGACCACCTGATAAAGTGGCCAGCAAAGATACACGGCTTGGAGGTGCTGCTGTTTGTTCACAGAGGCTACATTGCAGACCTCGCTCGCACCCACTGGCTGTTGCTGCCTCTTCTGTGGTTTCCAACCGACCAGTCTCCGCCCATTCCGACCTCTGACCCCTGTCATCAACAAGGCGTTTTCCTCCGCGCAGCTGCTGCCGCTCGCTGGATGTCCTCTTTTTTTTTTCTCTTTTCGGGAACGTTCTCTGCAAACCCGAGAGAAAATTCCAGTAAACACTCCGACCACATTCAAAGTCACATAAATTTTCCTTTCTTCCCAGTTCTGAGGCTCACTTTGAACTGCGAGCAGGTCGTCTTTGACGCACGCGTCTCGTGAGTCGCTTCCACGTGATGGCTGATTCGCTGTTTGTGCGAACGTTTGACTTAATAAAACGGCTGGTGAGTGCAGACGTCGGATGGCGCTGGGAACTGATTCACTTCCGAGCTCTAGAGTCTGAAAACAAATTTGCCGTTTTTATTAATCCGATGGCGCCTCATGAATCACCTTTAAATGCATTCAGGAGCGACTCGCTCGCCCACTTCTCTCCCCCTGGCTTCCAAAATGAAAAGTGCCGCTTTGAAGCGGCAACAGCGAGGAAACGCGAGCGCTGCAGCGAGAGAGCGGGAGCGAGGGCGAGAGCCGAGCGTTTGTTCCCCGCGTCTGCAGACAAACGGAGAGAGCACAACTGCCGAAGTAGGCCTCCCCGCTCAGGAGACTGTCAATGTGCAGCTGTCAATGTCTCCATAAAGCCCCATATCCATAATAGACAAAGCACTCATCAAGGCTCGGCTTCATCTGGCCCTCCCAGATGCCCCATCACCAGGGGCAAATCCCATCCAAGACTTGAGCGCCGCGCCACGCAGCCAGATGTGAGCTGGCAACATGGCCGTGGGGTCAACACATGGCAAAGGTAGAGCCAATAAATGAATTATACTCTGATTATCATAAATGTGGCACCGCAGCAGCGGCAGCAGCGGGGGCTTTTTGCGTCGTTAACGCGCAGACACAGGTTACAGTGTGTTGGTTTGCGAGAGTTCCAGCGCTACCCCCCCCCCTTTTTTTTTTTTTCGTTGTTGTTGTTGTTTTTTCGCTCCCCTCTTGAACCGACGTCGACTTTGTACAAAATGGATACATAATTTAATAGAGGTGGCGTGACAGAGCCAAAAAAGAAAGCACATTTAGGATATTCCTCACAATGATTCCATGCCATATGCCCCGTATTTGTACAGAATTCCGCGATGTTCTAGGTCGCTCCCCAAAACATATTCTGTTTCGTCACATGCCAAAAAGACCTTTCCGCCCCCCCACCACCACCACCACACACCCACCTCCCCATCGCCCCCCCCCCTTCCCACGGCTTCGGCACATTCGCGGCGCCGTAGCTGGCTGCCCCGGCTCCCCGTCCTCCCCCTTTAAAATGCCATGCCAACTTCAGAGGACCCAGGTGTATGGGTCCGTTATCAATCCCACTAACAAGCGTGCTTACTGGGATCACAGGATGCGTTGTGGCTCGCTTTTAAGTCCCTGTCTGTAGCCAAGGCTGACCTGAATTGGAGACACGCGGCCCCCTGCTGATAGCAGCCAACCTCTGATGGGCAGTCCCATCTCCCAGACTTGGCCGGCACTCCGCCCGGGAAGGAGGAGGGGAAAGAAGGAGAACTCTTTGAAATGCCGGAGTTCCATGAAGAATTGAGAAGCAGGACGGAATCAAAGGCTTTCTGATATAGTAAAGGAGGAAGGGCGAGACAGGGGGGGAAAAAAATATAGAATCAAGACGCCCAAAAAGGGAATGATGGCAGAGACCCCCACATCAAAGGGTAAAACCTCCAGGCTTTTCTACGTAGAGTGGAATTGTTTCAGCTGCATTTGTCAATTTTGTTCTTTTTTAATCACAAATTTTAACTCTTTCTGTTTTAAAAGTGTAAGGATTTCCAAATTCATTGGCTTTTTTCCATTTTGTGGATGGTAGGAGTAAGCCCTAGGTGGCGCACTGGTCACCTCAGAAGACGAAAAGCAACCCAATAACGCAGTCACAAAAAAACGCACAAACGAGGATGAGGTTAAGTTCACGAATCAGGAGCTGGTAGATGTAAAGTATGGTGACGAGGAAGATACCAGAAAAAAGGATCTTCCGCTAGCTGCCTTGTGGGCGCCAATTAGCTCACTGGGTGCAGCGGACCAGCGTCTTTTTAAGTCACGTGATCACTCCATCAGCATTTCCACCTACCACAAGTGTACAAACTGTTGTGATTTTTCTTATTTCTCATTTTGAACCTTTCTGTTTAGTCTTTTTTTTTTTTATTGCGCAAAAATTAAAAATGCATCGTAAAATACAAAACAAGCCGATGGAGACCCAGATTTTGTTGTTCTGTGCTGCGATGGTGAATGTGCACTGTGCAGAGAAAAATAGGTGCAAATCTTGCAGCCTCTTGTGTCGGTCGTGATGGTGGCAGCTGAAGGCTATTATGTCCAGGTGGCCGAGAGGATGCAGGGGCTTTACTGAGGGCTTCACACACACACACACACACACACACACACACACACACACACACACACACACACACACACAGCCTCACAGCTGCCAGGGCCTGCTGCATGTCAATTAGGACGGCAGAGGATGTACAGGGACACATGGACATTCACACAGCACATGTATAATGCATGACAGGTTAGATGGACCGCATTGAGGTCCACCAGTAGATTGGATCCCAGCAGCAGTGATGTATAAAAATATATTTCAGGACAGGATCACACACCTGAGGTCCTCACTGCCAGGTGGATTTGTTGTCAGTTGGCTTGCGACGGCGGAGCTCCGTCTGTGTGTGTGTGTGTGGGGGGGGAGTGTGTGTGTGCATGAGTGGGTTCTAGTATTTTTTTATTTTATGACCGGCAGTGAGTCAAATTTCAATGATAAAGAAAGAAAGGGGAAATTGGGACGGTGTGGATTTGCTTTGTGAGGGGAAAAAATATTTTATGTGAGGCTAAAAAGGTTAAAAATGTCTTGAAAGAGCTGAATATTTTTATTCATTCTTGAATTTTGCGACAATTGAATGCAAATTTCAAACAATTTTTTTTTTTTAAATGTACTGTATCTGTAACACAAATTTATTTTGGAACACTTTCCATCCAAATGCATCCAAAACTTTTTCCTCCTCACAAAAAAAAAAAACAGAACAATAAAATGCAGGCCATCCCTTTTTAAGGTCAAAGCAACTCAGAAGGCTAGCGCATTATGCTGATTACTCTTATGAAAATTGCATGTCGAGGGGTGAGGGGTCAGCCGCTCTTAATTCCATTTCCATGTTTTGTCTTGCGCCGGCCAAGCTGTGGGTGTCGGCGTGCGAGGCGCAGCTCGCTATTGGCCTTGACAGCGCGCGGTGTAATTGGCCCGCTAAGGTGATTCAGTAATCGCCTGAGTGACACCTTCCCTGGCAAAATTTGACACTGGAGGTGGATGGGGATGCGGCGGGCTTCAAGTGCCAGGGGAGCTAACCTTGTAGGGCGACCAAGCGCGCGGCCGGGGGGGAAATGTCGAGGGGGAACCGCTTGCATCATGCGGAGGAAATGTGTGCGAGGAATAGATGCAGCTTCTTCTTATTGGCCAGGAGCGACTCCAACAAAGACTTTGCCCGCGTCCTTGGCTGAGTTAAAGCAACACCGTGCGGATATTTTTCCACCTTGAAATGATCGTCAAGATTCGCCAACATGTTGCAGTGGCGCCTCCATGGCACGGACACTGACTGGCTTGGTGCAGGACTGTGTAAATCTGTGGCCTCGTACCTCCTCGGTCTGGCTCGGTATGAGAAGCTAGCATGTAAACCAGGTCTGGACCAGCAGCTCTCATTGCCACTTCTTCTCCTTCTGCAAGGGAAAAACTGGCTTTTTTGGGTCCAGAAACCCTATGCAGGTCCCGACTCTTAAATAAAGGGAGCAGAACCAGAACCAGAGGAGAACCCGAGTCTGGTCAGATGTTTTGACTAGTGTTAGATGGTCCCACCAAGCAATGTTGCAAGTCAATGAGCAGTCAAATCACATTTTACCTATTTCCTTTCTCCTTTTCCCTACTTTTCCTTTCACTTTTCACTTTCTTCTCTGCTTTCCTCCTCTTCTTCCCGTCACCCCCCTACTCCTCCACCTCGCTGCCCCCCCCTCCCACCCGCCATCGTTCACCTCCTTCAGCGTCTCCTCCGCCTCCTCCACTTCCTTCTCCTCCCCTCTGCTCCTGGCGTGGCTGGTGGAGAGGAGGAGCAGCCAGCGCCGTTCTGTTCCTCAGGACTGTCCTCCTTGCGCGGAACACAGATGGTTATTATGGAGCTGCACATAAATTGATTATGTTGGAAATTAACTGTTGCTGTCAAAGGCAGCCGCCAACCTGTCCCACTGTGTCCCTGTGCCCGCTGATGCATAGGATCCAGCTGATGGACCAGATGTTAGCGCAGTGCGCGCCTCCTTTTAAGGTCAGCGCAGAAGTGGTGCGATGAGGGGCTCTCTGATCTCCGTCTCTTTGTGCTTCCAGCCCGAGCCCCAACCCTCCCACCCTCATTTTTTTTTTTTTTTTGCCTTTTGACATTTTAAGCAGGCAAGAAGTTCGGCATTTTTTCATGGATGCCGACGTCCTGATTTTTGGTCTTGCTGATGCCGAACTATCTTTTTTCTCCAGCCCAGCACTTCTCCCTCAGTTTTCTTCCCTGGATCGGCACCAGTTCCTTCCGGATCGGAGGCTCCCACTAAGTAGCGTTATGACTGTTGGAGGTTAAAGTAGGCCTCTCGTCAGTGCCAAAAGACCATGTAGTCTCTGCAAAATAAATAAATAAATAAAGTGTAAGGAAAAAAAAAAACTCAGCAATGCCAAGACTCCCCGAGCGTGGCTCTCTAAGTAGGGCTTGATGGGTGACTCCTGCCTGTAGCCTTGGGGGACAGGTACCGCCTCGTGTTGCCAGACTCAGCAGAAAGTCAGGTCTTGCGAGCGTTCCTACATTGTTTTTTTTTTCCAGGCCTGACCTTGATTCCAGGCCCACTCCTGCATGTTTTCGTATGCATGGCGTAGTACGGGCGGCTGCCAAAATTGCAGCCAAACAGATAAGAGGCAAACACACACACACGCACGCAGCCACCCACCCACCCACCCACCGCGGCAAACACACACACGAGCAGGCGCGCGGGCCAACTACCATCATGAAGGTTAACGTGACGAGAGACGGAAGCTGAATAAGTTACTTTTCAACATCCAAAGTGGATGAAATAGAATTTCCTTCTGCCTGTCGGACGCAATGTTTTCTAAAATTGGCACTTGATATTCTTCTGCTCCCGCTTGTGATCTCGCCCTCATACAAATTCCGTGTTTAGTCAAATGCATGGGCTGCTGTTTTTTGTTTAATGTAAAATTCATTATTATATTTTAAAAAAAAAATTTACTATGCATGAATAAAAACACAAACATCCCCTCTGATGCTCTTCCATCATCATGTTAGATATGTTAATACATCTGCGGCGCAAAAGCCTCCCAAATGCATTTTGCATCGCTCACAGGATGCAAAACACCCTGGAAAGTGTCCTGGTTGGTCGGAAACTTGTCGCTGCGTTGAATGAATGGATTCTGGCCGGTCAGCGACTGAACCAAATTCCCGTCTCAGGCCAGAGTGGCATCGTGACATGAATATGAATGTCAGCAGGTGAGAAACAGAGTGGATCTCTGGGATGTGTGACTGTTTGTGACACATATCCCCTCACACCCCAGATGTAAGCGGGATGGGGAGGCTGCCACTCAGTTTGACGACATCTGAGCAGCTAGCAGCGGTAGCTGGCTGCAGCTAGCGGCTCCCCTCCCTCCCCAGCTGCACGCTGGAAAACTTGCGTTGGAAACTTGAACTTTAAAACGCTACGGCGAGGCAAAAATAACGCAAGCCGATGCCGTTTGTCACTGTATATTTAATAACCAATGGTGATAACTGTCGCCATACGGGGATTTATCAAAGGCCAACGTCGTCACGGACGTGGCGGTTTGAGGTCCTGTCCACACGGGAACGTTTTTTGGTGGAAACGGTAAAGTATTTAACCGTTACGCCGTTTCGTCCAAATGGCAACGGCGTTTTGGGTCCTCCAAAACGGTATTTTTTGAAAACGGGTCCCAGAGTGGGAAAATCTGACAACGCTGTTTCGCCGTTGTCACATCGTTGCCGTCTGGACAGTGAAAACGGCTTTTCCTTGTAAAACGACGACGTCATCGCACCGTCACTGTCATGTGACCGGAAAAAACAAGTCATGCAATTCGGCAGCAGCGGCACAAACAACAACGATGGCGGCTAGCGGAGTTGTCTTTGTATCGCAGGCGCTACTACAAAACCTCACAAAACCTCAGACTCACTTTTTTTCCGCTACTCGCCGTTTTGTTTTCTGTGTGTTTAGTGTGTAGCGGAAACGCCCTCTTTCTAAATCGTGGGTCCGGTGGCTGTGTCAGCGTCTGTTAACAGCGCCACGTTTCGCTGTGGCATACGCATTACGTCGTTTTCACCCACCGTTCCGTTTCTATCTGCCAGCGTGTGGACGCGACTTTTCTCGACCCCGGGAAAGGAAAAAAAACGGTAACGTTCCCGAGTGGACAGGGCCTCAATGTGCGATCTGGGTAAAGGTTGTCGTTTTTTTAAGACGATCTAAACCAAAAGAGGGCAGGAAGTCGTGGGAACTACAGGTTTCACTGTGATGCTGTTACATTCTTGCAAGAAGAAAGTATGAAAACGTAGGTTTTGTTATTTTGTTTCTTTCAGTCAGGGTTCAAATAGTTCTAATCATGGAGGCGAAAAAGTTAAGTCAGGACGTTATGAAGTAGATTCTGTCCGCACGTCTTGGAAAAGTCTCCACACACCCAGCAGAGATGCAGCTATTGGTCCGATTACGCTTTTCCTTTGCAAATGCAGTGCGTTTGTCCTCGGCGGAGGAGCCGTGCCCGTTCGCGTCGCCTTCATATATGTGCGCAGGGGCTCATCTTCACCTGCGACTCGCTAGTGAGTGTAATATCTCTCGAGGAACAGGCGGCAAACCAGTGAAAAGCGGGGGGGCGAAGGAAACAAAACGGGGATTGGGAGCTTTGATTCTGTCCAACGAGCAGAGGGACGAGACCGGAGGAGGATTTCTTTGCCGTTATTTTATTTATTTATTTATTTTCCTTGCACTCCTCCGCCTGTGGAGAAGCAGGGAATCTCCTTTTCTCGTCATCTCTATCAGGCGGGAACACCTGGGCCTGATAAATGTTTAGAGGTGGCCGCGAGCTCAAATGAAATTTTCCATGTTAAAGTGAGCGTTTGGTGCCTCTGCAGTGCGCTTTTTTCTTCTTTCTTTTTCTTTTTCTTTTTTGGTGTGGACATTTTAAGTCTGTGCGTGTGTGACTGAGAGTGAGAGAGAGGGTGTGTGTGTGTGTGGTAGGGGTTGGGAGATATTTTCCAATCACCGCTCTGCTGCCTCCTCATTGTTCTGGGAAGCTGTTTGCCACTCTGCACGATTAACAGTATTATCTGTACCTGGCCCAGTCAGCCGTCCAGTCCTTGGGCCACTGTGTTCCCGTCAGGGGTGAGCGCTCTCCACGCCGCTTGTCATGCACCCCCTCGCCCTCCTCTCCCCCTCCCCCCCGTCAGTAGGGACAGGCTTGGCTAGGCCCAGGTGGGACCCAGCTGACATTTGGGCAGCGTCCTCTGCAGGAGGTGGCTGCAGAGGTGGTGGGGGAACCGCTAGCCTCTCTTAGCAGCCGCTACCTCTTGCCCCGCTAAAGTTCCAAGATCAGGGGGTGAAGGGCGGTGGGGTGAGGATGAGAACCCCCACCCTCCCCCCTTCTATTCTCTTATGCGCCCAGAGCATCGTCCTCCATCTGGTTCTGGTGCACCAGGGGACAGCTTGGGTGACACAGACCTGCTTTTGAGAAGCACCTCATTGTTATTTGCCAACTGCCATGTTTACCCCCCCCCTTGTGTCCCAATGCAAAAGCTGAACTCAACCACAGAGCTGCGTACTCACCCCTACAGCAACATATCGCAACAACGACGTCGCCTCAGTGCACTTTGCCAATCTGTCTGTTCAGTCAGCGCCTTGTAAAATAATGTTTTTTTGTCTCTGTTTTGGTAGAAAAACTACATCGTGGTGCTTTGACCATCTCATTTTCATGCTTTGTCAACTTTCTCCCATATTTCTTTCATCATTCAAGCTTTACACTTTTACACTTTGGCTTTCTGTGCTTTACTTTTGATGTCACACAGGCCTGGATCACAGCATTTTTTTTAGAAGGCTCCTAGTTCTCAAATTAAACTTGGGAGGCTAATTAAAGTGATAACATTTAGAGTCGTTGCTATCAAACCCAACTGGGCTTTGGGAGAATCGCTGTTCCCGGTAAAGACGTCATGATGTCATCACTGTCTCCATTAGTGCCGAAATTTAAGTTGACAGCTGCAAAAGTGAGAAGTGAAAGAAGGGAACCTGGCTAATGATGAGCGATATAACGAGATTATTTTGCACAATTCTACGAAGACGAGACCGACGTAGACTTCTGAGTTTAGCATTGTGCAGAATTGGACACCTAAAGAGAAGCTTTTGACAACATTTGACCTGCATTCGTTGGGGCAACACCGGCCCATCCGATGTAAATGTCATATTAGCATAGCATTGACAGCCAGCAGCAGCACTCTCCGGCCCCACACCCTCTTGTCTTTGCTCCATCCCGGCTGACCTATACCTGCCCCCCTTCCTTTGATGAACCCATGAATTCATTGCCGCAGCACTCGGACCTCTCCCCTGCTCTCCTGCTATTTAGCCCCGCTCCCCCTCTTTGCGCAGCATAATTAACTCAGCTGCAGCCTTTGTGATATAATAGCCAGTTTTACCTGGCAGAGTGACATTTCGGCAGCTCCGAGCCGCCGTAAAGCTAATTGTTCTAGCGCGAGCGGGTGTGAGCCGTCTGTGCGTTTGTGCAGCCGACGATAAGGGGAGAAGCTGAGGCTCCGTTTGTGCTGTATAGGCCAACCGAGGGCCAGGCATGACATTTATCTCCACACACAACCTCAGACCCAGCCACGGCCTCACGTACACTCCGCAACTCACTCATTTCTTTTCCACCCTCCCCTCTGTTGCCTTCTGCTGTTAGTTTTCAGTTTGCTTTTATTGACAGAACCCTTTAGACTTGCTACCATGCGAAGGACAGACGTTTCGTCAGCACTAGCAGCGTTTAGCATAATTCTAGGCAACATTATAATCAGTAGATGCACGTCAAAGGAACCAGGAACTTCTTTCTGCTGCTTGGCCAGTGCAGTTTGCCCTGCCCATCTGTCTTCTTTAGAATAAATGTAACGTGTGCTTCCAAATAAATCCTATAGGGTTGCGCTGTTTAACATAAAGATAGCGCAGCACAGAAGATACAGCATCTGTCAATGTTTCACTGAACTAGGAAAGATGCTGCTGTGTGTGTGTGTGAAGGATACTGATGCGTGCTCACTTTAACCTGTGGGTTAAGGTATATGTTTAGCATCGGCCAAGACTGTCTGTGTTTTAACTTTAGCACCTCGAAAGTTAAAATATTGTCACAGCAGAGTGTGGGCAGGACCCAATGCAGAAAACTCCTGGTGTGGAGAACAAAAACTCTTTATTCCAAATTTATATGGAATATTATTTAGGTGTCCTCAAGGGTAAATAACAAAGACCAAAATGGGAGACTTATAATAAAATGGGAAACAAAACTGAAAGTGACTTGCAGACCTTCACTTGGCGGAGATGAAGGCAACTGAGGAGAAACAACCATCGTGAAACAATGACTGAACACAGACAAAGGGAGACAAGGCAGGGCAACACAGGTGAGAACAGTCAAGGACAGGACTGACGTTGATACACAGGTGAAAATGAAGAGGCAACAAAAAAGGCGGGGAAAAACAGGAAGCAAACTACAGAAAATACAAACAATACAAGACGAGATGAGACTTTCAAAATAAAACAATAAACACTGAAACAGATCATAACAAATTTTAAGCATGAAGTTCCCCGGTGCATAAAAAACATTATTGAAACAAAAGTGTGAATTTTCCAACAGAAACACTTGATAATAATCAAAAGATCCATTAGTGGGGTAGTCATCCAAAATGAGTTTAAATTAATACTACAGCTAGTACCACTCTGCAGATGGAGGCTCAGGCCAAAATATCCCCTGTGGCCTTTCAGCCTCGAGTGCATTGCTCTCGTCTCTTGCTAGTATGGAATGTCACTTAGCATGCTACCAGAACTAGCATGAAAGTACTGAAGCCCCTTTTGACAGTAAAACTGAAAGACTGTCAGTTTAAACGAGTGAATCATCCCTTTAAGTCTCTGAAGTGAATTAAAAGCCAAGCAAATATATGAGTAGCCGTGGGCCTTGATTTAAATGTATTGTGCCAAATGTCACCCACATTTTGCTCGTATCAATTCCGCAAAAAGCCCATTAATGACCAACGCTTACACTGCAGATAACATGAGTCTTCTCTCCTTTTAATACATTGTTAAACTACTTTTCTTCCTCTCCGACATGGCAGAAACGCGCTCTATCAGAACATCATAACATGACTCTTATTGTGTTTTCGCTGCGCCCATCATTCCGGGCCAATCCAATGCTTTGTGCAGCGTTTGACAACACAGCGGCTGAGTGCAGACCCGCCGCTGACATGTTTTGTATCGATCGGGCCTGTCTGCCATCTCTGACAGTCCTGTATAGAGTTTCAGCGGCGGAGAGTGCGAAGAGGAGGAACGTGGCGGGTAGGGAAGGAAGCAGCCAGTGGGAGAGCAGCTGCTTGGCGCGGCAAAAAGATACATTTCATAATGAGTACATATTGCTATTGATTCCAAATTTTGAATGGGCGCATTGATTTGATTGAACCGCCATTATCTCGTGGTCCTCGACGCGCCTAATGTGATCAGGCTAAAAGCTTGTCTAATGTTAACCATCCAGGGAAATTTCCTTCCTCCCGACTGCGCAGGAGTCCTTTGTCATCCCTGGGAAATCTGCTTACACACTCAGTTCTTACGGGAAGTCCTCAGAAAACGACGTTTGTTTGTTAGTTTTAAGCTGTTGGCAGTGTGGCACCATCGATGTATCTGCTGTTCTTATGCTCGTTGGTAGCCACATCATTGTTCATTAATAAACCACCAGGCTTCTAGCTCTTGGTTAGCTTGATTTTTCTAATTTGATGATGGTGATTGATTTCTGTTTGAATTTGCATGTGGAAAAGGAAACAGCGACCCTCAGTAGGGTCGTCTTATTGTTCTGATGAGGACAGAAACTGAAACATGCATTATGGATGTATGGGAAATGGAACATAAAAGTATGTATTTTTTATGCAAAGCTAAGATTCAATCTGGAGTTTGATAGAAATTGTGCTTTTATTGCTAAATTACTAACTCAGCAAAACACAAATGCTTTGTTTACAGCGAGAAGCAATAATTCAAATTTACAGACTGAAATAATTGGAAGCAGGCTTTTTCCTTTCTTTCTTTTAAATGTAACTTTGCCTAGCGGAGGCTTCCGAGAGCCTCCCGTTCACCCAGCCGCCAGGTGAACATCCTGCGCCGTTCCACAGATGAAGTGAACACCTCTATCCATCCTGGCAGCTTCGGAGGCGCCATGTCCTCCCGTCGAACAGACTGTGGGATGTCTCTGTAGCGTCACCGGCTTTTCCGCTCTGCTCTGTTCCCGTCAAAATACCCACAGGCCCACCCATCCAAGATGGCCTCTCCGCTTCCCACTTAGAGAAATAGATGGAGTGTTTAAGTGTTTTTGTCGAGTCAAATGGCACCAGGCAGATGACTGCATGCCATTAGCATAATTTAGCCTGATGCAGGCTGTCGCCGGGCGTATCGTCAGCAGGTCTGTTTCCTGGGCCCTGCCGCGCTTCCAGGGCCGTCGCTGACAGGTGGGGGCGCCACCCGCCTGCTCGGCTCGCTGGCTCACTAGCGCTAGCGCTTACTTTTGGCGAAACTTCGCTTTTTGATGTCCCTCCACTGTAAGGAATCGGGAGGAAAAAAAGAAAAAAGAAAGTTCCCTCCCTCGCTCGGCGACAGCTGAGGGGTGGTGAGTGGCACTCATCCTTCAGCCTGCGTGTCTGTCCATCCCCACCTGTCTCCCTCTGCCAACGCTTTCAGGGGCTGCCCGCACAAATCTGTCAGGCAGATGGGGGGCCGGCTTTTTACATGTCACTTGAGAGACGCCCAGGCAACACAATCTGCGGCCCCCACAATGCAGCGCGTTTGAACCTCGAGGAAAAAAAAAAAGGAAGAAGGAAAAAAAAAAATCTAAAAAAAAACAACCCGGATGGCGGACGGATGCGGCGCCATACACGTCCCAGATTCTCCCCGAGAATCCCTGTGTATGGCGGCGGTCTGCGTCTACCTTCTGCCGGGGCTCCGTCGGAGGAGGAACTCTGCATCTTTTATTTATCTCCTGAAATAAGGCTGGACCCTGACGAGAACACGGGCCCGCCCGCACGCACGCACGCACGCACGCACAGACGCACGCACGCACGCACGCACGCACAGACGCACAGACGCACGTGCGCGCTGCAGAGCCGGGCCGGGCCGCGCGCACAAATGGGCCTCCTTCTGTTGCCGAAAAAGTCGGCAATTACGGAGCGAGAGGGGAGGGACAGTTGGGATTTGCATATGTCGTGGAGAGGAGAAACTACATCTCCCACAAGGCCCGGCGGTGGAAATGAACCAGCTGTCCATGGTTTGTAGATCAGATCCCGTCCTCTTGATTACGAAATCACGGAATAATAAGGACCCCCCCCTCCGCGCACCCCAACCCCCACCTCCCACCGACCCCCCGACACACCCCACCCACCAAAAAAAAAAAAAAAAAAAAAAAGTTATGGGCCGCGCTGTTTGTTCCCCCCTTTGTTGCTCCCAAGAACAGAAGTTATTTTGCTTGCGCTGCCTCCGAGCTGTTTGCCACGTGCCAATGTTTGGTGCACTGTGCTCCACTTGTTCTCCTTCTCACACTGACAGAAAGAAGAAGGAAAAAACGGAACAACAACATAAAAAAGGAAAAAAAAAATCAGAAGGCTCCAGCCCTGCCCCCTCCAAAGCTGTCATGTGAACTCCCGCCTTTTGTTTAATTTACATTTCGAGGCACCAGCCCATCAACCCCCTCTACCCCCTCCTGCTTCCCTCTCCCCCTCCCCTTCCCACTGCCCCCCTGCCAATGGCGCCACCCCACCACACCAACTGGCAGTCATCAAAAATGCAGAGTTCAAACTAATTAGTGACATTTGGCCGTTTGTGAAACTTTTCCCTTCTCGGCGCGGCCCGCTTCTGTCGAGCGAGGCCTCGCAGCCCCCGCAGAAGGCGGGGTTGCATTTCGGCGGTATGAAAGATTCGAGTTTCTATTCATCTGTGACAAAAAGGATTTTTATCTCTGCGTGAGCCGAGACCCGCAGAAATAGCCGACGACGTCTGAAGCCTTGCGAGGTGTGAGGATGGTCAAAGTAAATTGATGAAAATAGACAATTCTGAAAGTATACTCGTGTGTATTGCGAGCATGAAATTAACTCGCTCGCTGCTTCGCATGAATGAAGAGCTTGTTAGCACACACTTAGGCAGGGCCTTATTTAGCATCAAAATAAATCACAAGATGATTAGCCTGTTGGCAAATGTACAGTACGTGGGTGCCGCGTGTGGGGTTTCGGCATGTCTTAAAGTTTGCTTTTGACACGGGAGACATCTGTCTCGCCAAGCAAAAATAACTCAGAGCATGAAGGCAAACATCTGCGAGAGCGAGAATAAATAAATCGTGTGATAAAGTAATGACATGAAAGCTTAATTGCTCAGATAAGTATGATAGCAGCTTGTGCAGAGGTGTTGGATGTGAGGTTCGGAGTTAGAGCGTACACGCACACACATACACAGAAAACATATGAAAGGCAAACTCAAGTACACACAAGTATATCTTTTAGAAGCCAGTATTTGGCTATAATTAGCATGTTTAGATATTGGGCACATTCCCATTACTAGTTTCCTTCCGAGAGTTCTTGGGTTCAGTAAAGTGTTAAAAATGCCTCAACTAGCCTCGCTGTTTGTGTTTTGCTGCTATTTTTTCTCATTTCCATATGTGAAAAAGTTACTAAAACTGAGCGGTAAGCAACACAGCACTTAGCAAACAGACTGAGCAAACTAAGCTAAGCTAGCAAAGAAACAAGAGGGCCTGCCCTAGCTACAGCACAAAGGCTAACTTTAAACGCTAAAATACTGAGCTCAGAGCTCGCTTAGCTGATGTTAGCTCGCAGCAGCTTGTCTCTGAACTACCCAAAATGAAAAAGAAAAAAGCGCAACGGCGCCGGAAGGCTGAGCTGTGTCCAACTTTACTTTGCGTTTCCTGAGTTGCGAGCTCTGTGCCGCGAGGGGAGCGCCTGGAAAGCGAGCAGAACGAGCAGAACGCGGCGAGGAACGAGGCAGCGCAGGTGAGGAGAGGCGCGGTAAAGAGCTGACAGCGTTAATATGGAACCAAAAAGGAGAGTGCAGCCTGGCAGTCACTCAAATCCTGCACCTGCACCTTTACAAAACAGGCTCTCCGGTGAGCTTCTCTGGCTCTCTTCCCCCCCCACCCCTCCCTTTTTATTTCCCTCCCTTTCACTCTCTCCTCTTTCCGTGCGCCGTGGCTCGGGGCGTTGTCATTTTCGGCATGTTTTCTGTACGCAGTGCACTTTTGTGTGTGTTAATTGTGGGCCATCCTTCGGGGGCGATGAGGAGGACCTGTTTGAGAGCAGCCGTGCCAGGTTGTGCAGTAGGACTCAGCATGGAGCTGCAGACACCTGGTCCGCCTGAAGGGCAAGAGGAAGGCGGACTTGGCTTCGTCTCTGCGTTTCTCCTCCTGCCCTCCCTTCGCTTTCTCTTCGACCTCTCTCTTACTTTCACACTCTTTCCCTTTTTTTGTCTCCGCTATCCTGGAGCCAGGCGAAAAACAGCTGCTCCTGCAGCCTGTGCGCAGGCTTCCCACCTTTTCAGCCCGGCCCTGTCCCATCAATCACGGCGGAGTTCCAGCCGCTAGTTGGTTGTGTAGATCCAAGTTGCACGACACTGAGAACTTTTTTTTTTTTCCAGGATTTTGGTTCGGTAACTTTGAGATGAGTCCTGATATTTCTTTCCTTTAATGAGTTGCAACGTCGTCTTCAGTGATCAGTCTCAGTGAGTCCTGAGGAAAGTCATCTGACCAATAGTAGGGGGTTGGAGTTGGAGTTAGGATTAAGTTTGTATCCTTGGCTGAATAAATGTGCCACATGCTTGCTTTATGCAGAACTACCTCACGCTGCTTTGCTGCATGTGTAAATCCACATTGATGGTGTTTGTCTGGTAGAACTGAACCGTTAACAATGAACGCATTCAATATCGGAAGTGCGAACTCTAAGATTGCGATCCGTGCTCGTCCCTGCTGAACGCCAACGGTTCACAGCCCGCCCTGCTTCGCCTTCGCCGCCGCTCTCTGGCCTTTCCTCTTAGCTTTTGACATTCACCCTCCGCTTTGTGGCCATATGTCGCACATGGTGGTTGAGTGATGAAAAAAAAAAGTTTTCTTTTTTTGCCGTTTTCATATTCAAGTCTGACATATTGAGGGATGGAAAGATGCTCGTGGGCAAAGACAGTGACATACGGACACGGCCATTTTCCCTCTCTCTCTCTCTCTCTCTCTCTCTCGCTCGCTCGCTCACTCGCTCTCCCTTCCACCACCCCTCCACCACCCCGCCCCCTCCCTCTCTCGCACACATATGCACACAACTCTTGGTCAGCAGCACAGATGAGTTCTGGGAAAACAAGCAGCTGCAGGAGGAGGAAAGGACCATAAGGCTGGACGGCTTGCCAAATTTCATCATCTATTATGGATTGCCTGAGATGCACACTCTACTGCAACCGGGGGCACGTCTCACACTCACATGCAATTGCAAAAAAAATAATAATAATAATAATAAACTGCGGCTTCTCGCTTCGCGGACTTGCAGGTTTTTGTAACCTTAAACCAGGATGTAGTGTTATTTCATCTAGTTCACCCGGTTCTACTCATTAAGCACGTGCTCGAGTTGTCATTTTCAGTGTTCCCACTAGGGGGCCACTGTATCAACAAACAGCATGACAGCAGGCAAAAAAAAAAAAAAAAGTGTTACTAGTCTTTATGTTTCTCACTGAATACATACTTAGCTCGTCAACGTCATACTTAATGAATGCCTGTGTATTAACACATGACTGCTACTATGGAATCAAGTCAGATGAGTAGACAGGAAGCCCGTAGCGGTGCATATTTTCTCTGCAGTTGTCAGAAGCGCTTTGTTGGAGACAGCTGGTGCAGTGGCTGGTGCTCAGGCCTCGTGGAGAAGGTGCTCACTAGATAACAGATTCACCTCACAGGCTTGAGCTGCCTTGCAGGGGGGGGTGGACGGCCCGTGTGACAGCTGGAGCCCCGTCGACATACAGTGGTTTCTATGTCACAGCTGTTGTCAGCCTCGCCACCTAACCTGGTTTTGTGCTGCGCGGAACGTGGTCCGTGCTGACGGTGCGTGATGAGGGCAGGAGTCACGTCTTGTACGCCTCTTCCAGACTCCAGTTGGAACAGCAACGCATCACAAAAACTATAGATAGGATGGGATAGATCTACAGGAGCCCACAGTTGCTGAACTGGTGGAGCGGCAGCTGCATTGAAACGCAATTAAGGCCTATGATAGTACGCTGCCTCTGACAGAATCATTTTCTCTAGGCAAAAGAGAGCATCAAGGAAGTCGCCGACATCATAGCTCACACCGAATACAGCAGACCGAGTCTTTGGTGTTGTTAGTTTACAACTAGTTGAAGAAGTAGAAGAAGAAGAAGAAATCTAAGAACCTAAGAAATTGCACATTGTAGCAGGAAATTATAGATAAAAACAAAAATAGAAAGAATGAAAAGTAGATTTAAAAAATAATAATTCAAAAAGCACCATAAACATTATAAATAATGGCCATTTTAAGGCGACCCATGTTAAAGAATCACACTTTAGAATTCAATTTTGGGAAACAGCGTATTGTTACAGCTGTTTGGGCAACGCCGAGGTTGTAGACGCCGTGTTGCGACTCCACCAAACGCAACCACTCGTCCTGTAATTACGTCCCCGAGACTCGTCTCTGTCTTCTCGCTGGAATCTTCTGCGAGGGGAGGGCGAACGGGATAACTTGTTGTTGTGCAGGTTGGTGAATCTTTTCAGAGGGAGCACTTTGGCAGGCACCATTACCGCCCAGCAGTAAATTGCCTTGTAAATTACAGTGCCGGGGTAATAAAGCCAGATTTGTATATCACCGGGAGTGGAGACTGTGTCTGTCTTGTAAATTTAATTAAACAGCAGGTGCAAAATCAGGTCATATGGCTTTGATGTGCCCCATGTGAGAATGACAACCAGACAAAGATTCTAATACGGGCGGCATTTACATATTTTTGCATGAGGGGGGCGTGTGAGGGTGTGGGTGTCTCGCCTATCACCTTACAGTCTATTAGAACCCCAAACCCCACCCCCACCCCAACCCCCCTAAAATTAAAGAGGGTTTAAATTAGCTGTCACTTCAGTTTTATAGATGTACAGCAACATAAATGGTCGAGCCCTTTACAAAAAAAAAAGTGTGAATAAACTCAGCAGTTACGAACGCCTAACGCCGCCCAAATTGCTTCACATCAATGGACCTTTATTACCAGTCTACTGTACATTACACAACAACCATTAGAAAGCAATTAGAAACCCTTTGAAGGAACTTCCGTGGCTGCCCAGTAGGGGGCGGAACAGAAAAGGGGGAAAAAACAGTTGTCTCCTCGCAGACCGGAATTGTGTGGGGATTTTTTTTCTGTTCTTTTTTTTTTAACATAGATCTCCGTCTGGCTGATGTGCACTGGAGCCAAAAATCATCCTGTTATGGCTGCACTTGACCTGTGACACTGTCAACGTGCCGTCTCCCCTCCAGAAGGCCCCTCTTCCCCGCCGCACGTCGCTCCGAGATCACTGCCAGGGATCCTACGAGCTTGTCGGCGGCAGCAGTTGACCTGAAGGCAACACCTTCGCTTGTTTCCTCTTTTGTGTGTGTGTGTGTGTTGGGAGGAAGTGGTTGATAATTACCACCTAGGATGTAGCCATCTGTGCCGCCCTTTCACGGCCTGTTAAGCTCGCTTTTCTGAAAGTTTACTGTTGACAGAGGGCACGCGAGTGGAGTGAGTGCGGCGGCGGCGGCGGCGTCCTGAAAAGGCGGCACGCTCGAGCAATAATAAAAGCAGCGCTAAGGAGCTAGCTTACAGGAAGAGGGTCCAGGAGGGAGGGTGTACAATACAGGGGGAGAATGTGGTAGTTCAACTACTGGACTGAAGTGGAACAGGAAGAACATTGCATATTTACATTTCTAACTGGATCATTAAAAAGGAGTAGTTTTCTTTCAATTAATAAAAAACAAGCATCTGCATTTAAATAAAGAGTCGGTCATATTGAGCCAAGACCTTTCAGCTGTAGCCCAGAATGTGAATCTGCTCAGGGTGCCGTGGTAACCTGACATTGTCACTGCTGTAAGAAGACAGATAGTCTGCGAGAGCAAACTAATGCCTGCTATAGAATTAGAAATTGATAACAACATTGTTTGCAATATGCTTTCTTGCCACCAGAGGCTGCTAAATCTCACACCTTGGCCTTAACACGTTTTTCTATAGCCTGCTTCCCAATCAAGTGGGGCGTCAGAAGTCGGGGATTCACGATAAAATTGTTTGCAACATGCAATGCTAGATTCACCTCACTAGCTGTGCAAATCGACTCTTTGTGATGTCACAAATAGGATTTGCACAGCCTGAAGCACCATCCAACAAAGCAGCAGTTTTAACTGGAAATTAAAGCAGTTGTTTTTGCAGAAGATCGCAAACAGACAGCTAATAAGCTTTCTGGAGCTTTTATTTTGAAGGCTTCTCCACTAGACTCTGGCCTTTAAAATAAGGATCGGAAAAATAGGTCTAACATGTGACCTTTGGGTTCACCGCTCCTGTGTGCGATCTGCCTGGTTTCAGCCTCGTAACTTTTCATCAAACCCATCCATCACTCAGAAGCTGCCTATTGTCATCATCCGTGACGGACACCTGTGTTTCTGCCATAAGGCAGCGGTTATCATCAGGCTGTCGGATATCTGTCACGATTGCAGGATTGACGGCGTGCAGAGGAAAAAAAAAAAACCTTTCGCCGTTGAAAGCTGTCAAGAGTCACTGAGTCTTTAATGAGAAAAAGCCAAGTTGGAAACCACAGGCCCAGACGTGTGTGTGTGTGGGTGAGAGAGAGAGAGAGAGAGAGAGAGAGAGAGAGAGAGAGAGAAGGGAGAGCAGGATGAGGGAACAGGTGCATGGCTGGAAGCTGTGGTGCTGGTCGGTGCAGCAGAGGCTCAGTACAGTACGTCATCTCTGCTAGTTGCTAATCAAACACACACACACACACAAGCTACAGGAAAAAAACAAGACTGACTTGACATAAAGAACAGTTGGCTGCAAATCCACCGAGTTCCATTTCACATCCTTTAAAAGAAGAAAAAAAATTCCATGGATGAAAGACCTCAGGCGTCGAGCGATTTGTCAGCTGCACTGGAAAGAAAGAAGAACTTTCTGTGCAGTTTTTCTCTCTCTCTCTCTCTCTCTCTCTCTCTCTCTCTCTCTCTCTCTCTCTCTCTCTCTCTCTCTCTCTCTCTCTCTCTCTCTCTCTCTCTCTCTGAGCAATTCTCCCTTAGTTCTAGTTTCACCTGGCAGTTTCCTAATCAGCTGGCGCTCCACTTCAAACCGAATCCCCTCAGGTCGTCGCTGCGGCTCCTCCCAACGGTCGCCAACGGCCACTTTCTTTACGCAGCTGCCGTCCCGTCAGGGCGGCCCCGTCGGAGGCCGGGCGGAGCGGCTCAGGTGAATGACCCCAGGCAAGCGTCTCCTAGATAAAAATCAAGGGGAGCGAGACGGGCAAGTAGTTGGAGGGGAGGAAAGAGCAAACAACACAGGGGCCAGTAGGAGGTGAGCCGCCACCAGGTGGGTGAGCCTCGCGGAGGCGTGAGCTGGAAGTCAAGCAACTCGCAGGTTTTGAGAAGGGAGGACGGCTGGAGGATGAGTTCCTGGAGATCAACACACAGTCAAGCACAACCTAGTGAGATATCCAGCGGGTACATTAGCTATTAGCAGTAGTAGAAGTGGCTTCCACAAGTTCTTGTTAGCACAGCAATAGGAAATGCAATTATATTTAAAATTAAAAAAAATTTTAATATATGGAAGGATGCCATGATTGCATTACATATTAAAAACACAAGCCCAGGTACTGCAGATGGCTAAAGCATAATGATTTTACATTAGCTTATTTTAAAGCCAGCGGTACTGCCTTCACACCCTACAGTGCTCCAAAAGAACAGCAATCACTAATAATAAAATTTGTCAAACAGAATTCAACAAAGCGGATGTAGCATTAAGCAATAGTAGACTGGTGGTTGGTTTACCAATAATCACTTCTGGCCACTTTGCTGCTTTGCACTTAGCAAGAGTGAGTGAGATTAACAGCAAATGTTTGTTGTTTTGCCTTTCGCCTTAAAAAAAAAAACAAAAAAACAAAAGTCTTCCGCGACACACGGACTTCTCGTGTCAAGTGCAACGACATCAACAACAACAACAACAACAACATGCGCCATCCTTTGTTGCCGCCGCCCTGACAGGCCGAGGCCTCGTCTTGCTGAGCCGCGGGAAGCTAATGAGAGCTAATAGGTGTCACAGGCTCCAGGGACAATGGGCAGCGCCAAGTGCACGCTGCGACAGGACGGATGGGAGGCAGGACCCTGTCATTTTATGTCAGTCACCGGCCAGCGTACAATGGCCCCTGGTCACAATTAGGGTCCTGCGTAGCGCGTGTGCAAGTATGAGTAAATGCACATGCCTATTATTAACCCTTAACCCACACGGAGAGCTGGCAGGGAGCTCTCAGCATTTAATGTCAATTCATGTTTACTTGATTTTTTTTTTTCCCCTCCCCCACTCCCTCCTGGCGGGGTCGAACACTGCCCGGCAGCATGACCTGTCACTCCGGGGAGTGATATACCAGAAGTGGCATTCAACAACAACAACAAAAAATGTAGGGAAAAAAGACGGTGGAAATGTGATTTCTCTTCACGGTGGCATGTTTACGATATTACATCCCAGTTTGATACCGAAAGAGACGACTGTCTTTGACACATGAGCATGAAGCATGAACCCAAACTAGATAAAGGCTCAGTGGAGATCAGCGTTTGCATCGCAGAGAACCGTCCTCTGGTGTGTATCAACAAACACAGCCTCTGCTGTCTTTTTTTTGCAGCTCTCTAGTTCCCTCTTCTGGCCATTAGGCATGAATGAACATCCAGCAAATCAAGATATTACAACTGAGACACAGATTCTTCTTCTCCTTCTTCTTTTTTCTTCTTCTTCTTCTTTCTTTTTCTTCTTCTTCTTCTTCTTCTTCTTCTTCGTGGGAAAAACTGCTTTGTATCAAAAGCGTAAAAATGTATAAAATGCAGGACAGATGTTGTGCACGCTCAACAATACAGATGTCCAGTTTCTTAAGGATCTTGAGAAATCAGACAGCTTCACCCTGCGCCTCTCTTTTACTTGTTCTGTTTTTGCACTAAAGCAAGCGGTTGGAAAAGTCTGCTCTTTGTGATGTCACAAAATGCCCCGTAGGGAAAACACCACCAGCCTTCTAAGTTGAAAATAAGTGAAAGCTCCAGCAAAACACTTGCTTCGTAGATTAGCAGGAGGCTGCAGACAGCGGGCTAAATAAATTGCCTTACTGAGCGTTCCTTTCTGCACAGCCCTCTGAGACCACTTTGCCGCCGCCTTGTTCTCATCCCCTACTAAATACGCAGCCAGGCCCAACTTCTTAGTGTTAGCGAGAAGCTAAAACTGAGCAGTTCGCAGGGGTGCTTGGAGGTTTTGTGGATAGTTAACCATGCAAGGATGCACCACCAGAGTCTGGGATGAACGTCCATGTACAGTTACACCTATACTATTACCATCAGGGGCATTAGTGTGGGCAGTATGGTGGCAAGTGCAGAGGAGGTGCTGCCGCTGCTGCTGCTGCTGCCGCTGCCGCTGCCGCTGCCGCTGCCGCTGCTGCTGGTGGCCAGTAGGTGGACTTGGCACCGAGTCGCTGGAAGGTGAAGCCAAATCGGAGCAGGCTGATGGGCCTGCAGCCAGCACACGTGTGATAGCCGAACCTTGTGTTCTGTGCAGAGCAGGTGCAAAGGCCTCGTCTGCTCTCTTTTCATCCACCCCCCCTCCCCTCCCCCGCCCTCCACCCCCACTCTCCCACCCACTCCTCGCCTCCCCTCCCCTCTCCTCCCTCCCCTCCACTCCCCTCCCCTGCCTTCCCCTCCACTCTCCCTTGCTCTCTTTTGGCCCGTTTCTTCCGGGTTTAGCTCTTTGTTCTCTGTGTGATATTTTCTCCATCTCCATTTGCACCCCCACGCCCCCCCCCCTCCCCCCAACACACACACAGCAGCTGCAACGCACCTCGTTTGCTCCAGATAACACATCAGCCCCGGCGTTCACAAAACTCTGTCGCCGCCGTGCCCACAGATGGCAACTTCCTGTGGTCCTGCCCAGCGATTGGTGGAGAGACTTTCAAAAAGGGGAACAGCTGGTGGTGGTGGTGGTGGTGGTGGTGGTGGTGGTGGTGGTGGCGGCGGTGGCGGCGGGGAGGAGGGGTGATGCATCGCAGAGCGTTTACACTTTCATTTCCAGGGTTGTCCTGTTAATGCTCGCCATCCAGCAGCTGGCAGGAAACAGGCACAAAAGGCAGAGAGAGCGAGGGAGGCAGAGAACGACCTGTTCTCGATGGAGGAGGACAAAAGGCCCGTCACGTCTCCGATGATCAGGACCGATCTGCTGTGAACTATGTAGGAACTGTGTCTGACAGGCAGGAGAAAGGCATTTAGAGCAGCTTGAAGTTGTTGTTGTGTTTGTTGTTTGTTGGAAATTTAAATGCACCACTTAAGGATTTGGAGGACTGAACAAGTGTTGGTGATGACTTTTTCCTTTTATTCCAAAATGGTGAGGGTTGAAATTTGTGGGCAGAGTAATAAATACATTTAATTTATTTTTGAAATGTTGATCAAACGTTTCACTTGATTTACCTGATCAATTTGAAAACCTCTCTTTTGAAAAACAATTTATCAAATCCTTCTCATCGTTTTTTAGGTGAGTGCTTTCTAATCTTATAAGCAGTTTCACCAGAGGATGCTGTGAACAATCCTAGTTGCCTTTTTCTCCTCATCCAGGTCAGCAGATACATTCAGTTACTCTACGTGACCGGTGGAAGCGTGTAGAGGTGTTTTCCTGTCTATATATGGACTCCAACTTCCCTTTAAACCAAATGGGATGAGCAGAGGCAGATCACGGATTAACACACATACTTGTCACATTTTATGAGCAGTACATTTTACCACTAGAGGGAGCCATTTCGCAACATACAGATCATAAGCCGGGCTGTACTAAAGGCGTAATGATGGTTACCTGAGAGGATAGACTAGGTGTGTTTTATTCTGAAGAACACAGTGGCCTTTAAACCAGGTTTAATAAAAGTTAGATGGTTTGGTCTAAATGTGTCAAAAAGACAAAGCTTTAATTCTTTTTTTTCTTTTTTTAACATTCCAAGTAAACTCACTGGGATGACTTTAAAAATCTTTTTAGTGTCAGATTTTTTCATCATAACTTTTTGAATGTCCATGTCACTGTTATATCAATTGCAATCATAGAAATACCACAATTACCTTCTTATGGACAGTATTTTCCAGTTTGCAAAATGTTTTTATTGCTTATGTGGCTACGCAGGCTCATTGCATAGACTTTGTCAGTTTTGATTTGTGAATTTTGTTTCATTACATACAAAAATAGACAAGGAGAAAACTTTGTTTAATAAATATCTGTTTGATAAATAAACGGGTTTTTTTTTTTAAAATAATAATAATAATAATTTAATACATGTTCATAACATATCAAGTGTGACCATTTACTACATGCATATTCCTTCGTATGAACATTTTTCTTGTCGATGAAAGAATAAATAGTCGCTCAATTTCGCTCAAACGTATATTTATGCATTTAGCATCCACATTGGCGTCCGTGGTTGGGGGAAATGACGTTACCAGGAAGTAGGCGGGGTTAGCCTCAAACCTCGAAGTAATTTGTTTTTGCTTCTCTTCTTCGTTCGCAGTTTGATGACGCATGTGGCGGTGCGACCATGGTGCGACTGTGGTCGGTGGCCCCAAAATATGAACGAGTTCGTGAACGGTCGTTTATTGAGCGCGTTCACGTATCATCATGTTTGTGTCTTTTTTTGTCACTTTCACTTTTTTTTTTTTTTACTCTGCTGTTTTATGCTTAGCAGCAACAGAAAGTAATAATTGAATCATGAGTCTTTTATAAAGATAAAGATGTTACTTAACTAATAAACCGATTGAATATCACATTTCTAAAGAAGCGTTTTCAGGGCTAGGTTTAGATCACCATCCTGCAGCACAGCGTTGTAAACAAATAACCAACAAACCACCAATATTTTTAATGTGCATTACTTTTACAAACAACCAGTTCAATTTTCAAGGATTCAAAGGAATCATCTGTGACTTCCCACAGCCTTTCTTTATATGCATGGTTTACCTAATTGTGTGTGTGTGTGTGTGTGTGTGTGTGTGTGTGTGTGGGGGGGGCAGCTGGTTGCCATCTGAGTTGAGAGTTGAATACAGTAAGGGACAAAGGGTTGGGGATTGTGGCAAAAGACCACATTCTCGCCATGACCACAAGATGGCGATGTTGTCTGAGGAAACGCCAACCTCTTTTATCCTGCAGCATCCCATATTAAATGATATCATTTTACTATCTTCATCACAAGAGGCTGATGTCCACACTCGGTGTTTTAGCGCACACAAAAAGCAAAACAAGTCTCGGATGGGTCTTTCTCATTTCTGGAAAGTCATTGGCAGGCCAAACGTACACTTTAGCAAACAACAATGTAAGTTTGCATATTATTATGGGACCCTATAAGCATTCATTAATAACAGAAAAGGAGGGTGGGAGAGGTGTGTTTATTTTCGTTTTCAGTGTAAAAGACCTGTGATGTATTTTTAAAAGGGATTGAAATCAAATAAATAATCACCATTTGGCTTTACCTGTGTCTGCAGAATATTATTTAAATCCATATGTTGTGTTGAGGCCCACTGTCATGCCCCTTCTGCAGCTGTGACCCCATATAAGAAATTATTTATAAAGTTTAGCCTGTGTTAAAAAGTTATTACCAGTAGCGCTAACACATCAGCGTGTGTTCTTATATTTATATTAAATATTTGGTCATATGTCTCATGGCCATGGATTTAACAGCACAACATTTTAGCTGGTTTCTGTTGATCAAGCTCAAGAAATAAATATAGTGGCAGTCTTGGAATAAAGACTTATTCTTAAAGCCTAATTAAGCAGAGAGCTTCATATTGTCTGGTCGAGAGTGGTACTCGGGAGGTTCTCTGTGCTCTCAAGGAGACAATGGTTCCCATTTTGTAATGTGGCGTCAAAGAGGAAGGAGCAAAGGGTGGAGATGATTTACTGTGGGGACATTTCTGCTCAGACCTTTCTCGTCCCTGACATCTGTTGAATGTTGCAATACGTGAAATGCAAACCAAATTTCTCAACAGACGAAGGATGATTACATCCAGCGTAATCTGAAGGCAACTGTGTCCGCTCTTCCCCTCGCCCCTTTGTCTCCGTGCTTCCTGCGTACATCATTAGACTTTGTGTTGCACTGAATTAATGATCTTGCCCACATCGATTGTTAGCTTTAATGATACTAGACACAATATAGTTGAGACGGAGGCCGAGAGCCATGACAATAGGCTTGGGAGTCTACTTTTGCTTTGGCCAATGGGGGTCAGGTCATATGGCTGGGGGTTTGAAAGCTTCGCATGGGGGAGGGGTTGTTTTCTTTCAATATCTCCTCTGAGCCAATAAGCAAGAGTAGTACAGGCTGAATCCAATTATCATCTGCAAACTATCGTCGACTGCGCCTTGTATTGGGCTGCGAGGCACTTTCATCAAGCAGAACTCGACTCTGTAAACAAAGATAAGACAAAGAAAGCTCACTGTTCTGACTACCTTAAGTTACATACTATGAACTCTTTCTGGGTCTAACTTTAACGTCAAAGTTGAGATGGTTTGAGTAAATATTTTAAAATCACAACACAATTTTATACATGTAAAATAATTTGTAATGATAATTTCAGTTAATGCTAATGTTATATCATATTTTATAGATTTATATTAAAACTGCCATGGGTTTCAATAAAGTTGTGTTGTCTGAACAAAATGCCTACTACATATGAGTGCTATGTTTAGGGGCAGACTAAGAGTTTGGAGCAATGTTCAAGCTGAAGGTGAAGCTCTCAGAACTATAAAATAATGTGATGACAGCCATTATTTATATTACTTTACATTATTTTATAATACGTCAACGTTGTGTTGACTGGTCTAAATAACAGAAAGCTAAGAGCACACATTGTCACATATTGTCTCCATTTCAAAACCAGACACCACGAATGAACTGAGGGACAATCGCGAGACGAAGCAATGGCGCTACTGTCACTTTAAGACGAGCGGCCCCGGGTCAGCGAACAACTGTTTATGCAAATGAGGGCAAGCCGAACGTGCCAGCGGCCAATCGGAGGCCGCATCTAACCGCGGGAGATCTAAATTTCGCGCGACGAAGTTTGGCGCTAAAAAAGCCTCTTGTTCCCTTGTATGGAGAGCCGAGAGGAGCTGGACGGACCGGAGGAACACACCGGCTCGGATTCTTCTGCATCACCGCCGCTCACAACAAGCCGTAAATCTCCGGGAGGAACCGGACTTTTAAACGCAGCTGGAAACTTTGCGTGCTGAACCTTCAAGGCAACCTGCGAGATTAATTCTATTTTTATACATACATGTTAAGACTTATTTACCTAGCTTGTATGTTATTTTAAGAACCCGTACGGCAACTTTGCACTTTTGTTAACGGACAAAGAGAAGCGAGACCGGCCGGTCCGATCACTTTACTTTTTGAGAGATTTTGACATTTTAGAACGCGCGTACATTACCTTACAACTTAGTCAATGCACTTGTGCCTGTATAGCGTGATCTAAGCTGCTGTTACTGTTTTATTACTACAACCTGCAGATTATAACTCTTAACTCTGCAGCGCCCCCTACTCAACACAAATCATCGATACCGCGCAGTTCCCTTTTTTCTTTTTCTTTTTTTCTTTTGCTCCGCTTGACCCCACACTGGTTGGAGTTTACTTTGCAAAAGAAAATGATGCGGATGCCCAAAGGCGTCTCTCCGGCATCGGCGCGGCAGACGGTGCCGGTGACCGCAGTGCACTGCACGCAGCGCAAGATGAAGATCCTGAGCGGCGGCGCCGTCAAGACGGAGCTGTTCGGCACGGCGGTGTCCAGCCCGCTGATGAACTCGGTACCGGCCGGATACTTCAGCCAGATCTGCAACACCACCGCGGCGGAACAAAGAGCCAGCAGCCTGTACTCGACCCCCCACGGACCCGAAGCTAAAGCCATCAGATCATCCTCCGGGCGGCTGCCGGTAACAACATCAGAATCTCTCTCACACACACACACACACACACACACACACACACACACACACACAGATGTCAGATATTAGCAAGAAGTTTCATTTTTGACTAAAGAGATGAAGTGCTGCACTGGGTGGGTGGGTGGGGTGAGGTGGGGTCTTCATTTGCATTGGTACGCGTGTGTATCCGCCCTCGCAGGGACCACATTCGAATATGTTTTGACGTGATAAGCCACAGAGGAGCCATTGTGACGGCTGCTCTGGGTGTGTGTGTGTGTGTGTGTGTGTGTGTGTGTGTGTGTGTGTGTGTGTGTGTGTGTGTGTGTGTGTGTGTGTGTGTGTGTTCCCCTCCCTGTCTCACATCTTTTTCCCAGACACTGTGTGTGGATGTTTGATGCTTGTTGGGAGAACCCTGTGCGTCTGTCTCATTGTATTCAGGGGATAGGAGGGGTGTGGGGGGGGGCTCTATTGTAGAGTGCCCCCCCTCTTTCCCCCCAACACACACACACACACAACACAGTGCGACATTAAAACAAAGCCCAGGGCTCCTCCACGTCAACATTTTTTTTGACCCTGACGCAATGTAACGCATCTCTAACCCACCTTGCAGAATCTCAATAGACAGGAAATGGAGCAGGGGTCACCCGCAGGCACCAGGTTGCCCCCCCAAAGGACCACATGAGTAGCCGCAGGCCTGTTTGAAAAACAGCCCATGTTGAATTACGTCTAAAACTCAATTATATCCAACCTTGTTAAGTCACCGTTGATAATCATTGAGAACTCATCAACTTGATACGTGTCTTCACGCAGATGAGTATCATTAATAATAATATAGAACTCAGAGAGGTTGTTATTTCAGCAGAGTCTAGCAAGCTGGTGGCCCTTCGTAGGACTCAGGACCCATGAAGTAGCTCTCAGTGCCAGAAAGGTTGGTGACTCCTGAAATGGAGTGACACAGCAACCCCCCGCCCCGCCACCATGTTCTCGTTCCCACCCGTGTGACAGCTGCCTCGTCCGCACCTGTCGGCGGCAGGCGACACACGTGACCCAACCTGCTGCTCCTCACCTGCCGCCGCTCGTTCGACCCCCATCCCGTCCCCTCCCCTGCCTCGTTCCAAACCTCCCAGGCCACCGCCGCCGCTGTCGTGTTGCATTTAGGCGAGGTGGCTTACTGGGTTAGGGGTGAGAGGCGGCGCTGGGTCTTCAAATCTCATGTTAACCCCGTGCCCTTGGATCCTCCGCGCACTAATAGGTCCCCTGCAAGAGGATTAGCCGGCTGTAAGTAAAGTGAGAAGTGGGCCGCCACCTGCCTTTGTTGTGTTTCCCATGACCACGATCAATTTCTGGCCAAAGCACGGCCAACTAACTTCCAGCCTCTGACGGAGTCACACGGCAGCCAGTTATGCCAAAACACGTTTCAATGGACGTGACTAGAGGAAGGCGAGACGTGCAAAAATTCCACCAAGGTGTTTCCAATTCATTTCAAAGTCCCTTCTCATCATTTCTGTCACAATTCTTTACATCACACTCATTACGAAATTGTGAGAGGGGTTGCACCGCCAAGGAAGGTTTCAGAAGACCAGAAGGTCCCCTCTTGTGAAACCTGATTCGTTTATTTAATAATTACACTTTCATGTTCAAGGGAAAAACTAAACTAAGCAAAGAAAACCTTTGCGTCAGCAGCGCTGAGTCATTTTGGGCCAAAGCCCCAATCCTGCCAAAAATCACAAAATTATTATTTTTTTAAAATTCCTAAACTGTTTAATGAGAACGAGAGCTTATTTCCTATGCATATAGACACACCTGTCACAAGCATAAAGGTCAGTGGAGCTCGAGTATTTAAAAAACACCTGGGAAACAGGTTAATGGTTCACGCAGCGTGGATCATTTTAGCCAAAGTGCTCTTGCGACCACTGTCACAATAGTAAATCAATGACCCTCACGTGGGCATTAACCAGGATCATTGATAACGTCTTCCGCTTCCTTTCGGTTTGACTGCAAATGTCAATGTGTGACAGGCAGGCAGGCAGGCAGGCAGGGAATCCTCCCCCTCCTTCCGGCAAATCCAAAGTCTGAGGTGATCTCTCTCTCGCCGAGGCCTGCGTCACGTCCCGCCCTCTGCAGCTGAATGACATTGTGTGTCTTTCAGATCCGAATGATAATAAGATGCCGGACTCTGGATTGGATCAGCATAACATCAGCCCGAAACAGTTTCCCTTTTCATTCCCCGCTTATGTCACGTGGCAAATGGCTGAATTCCATTAAAACAAAAACTTCTTGTATGATCGAAGCTACAGAAGAGTCCTGCAATACACTAATAAATCGGTGATGCGTCAATGGTACAATGACTACATAATTTGTTTTATTCATCTAAACTGACTCCTCTCTTTGTCCCAGTTTACATGGAGCTGAGAAAATCACATTATTGACGGGAACACGTCCTCCTCCCCCACACTAGGGGGCGGTATGAGTCTTTTCAGCGTGTTAACTTCCGGTTAACCTCTTTGGTCGCACAATAACAAAACAACTGGAGCGTGAGAGAACACCAGTGTAATGTCCGCACTAGTCTTCAATTTAACGACTTTCCTCACCGAACAGCTACACACGTGCTGCGCCGCCCTCAGCGGATTGGTCAGAAATTCACAAACGTACGCAACATATTACTGGCAATTTTACTGTTGAAGCCAACATCTACCACAGCGAGTATACTAGTGGCTGAGCTGGACTTCCTCCGAAAAACTATTGTGGAATGATCATATGTCCGCAAAGACGCTCGGATAATTTGACGGTACCCCTACTAGTACATTCAGTGGCCGGTCCCTCTCCACCGTCCCAGACAGTTGACCAGCTCCAGGCTCCCAGCACAACTACCACCCTACCATTCACCTTGTTTACAGCAGCCCTGGAGCGTCGTGTCAGTGCTCAATGGGTTGACGGCTTTGCATTTCAAAGCAGCTTCTAACCCTTTTACAACAACCACCTACAAGCAAAACGGAAATAAAAGGGAAATGCAGATCCAACTCCCGCCTCACTACCTGAAGCAATCCCAACAGGCATTGTTCACTTCACTCCAGCCCCGGGGGTGTGGTGGCCAGATATTTGTGCACGGCGGAGGCCATATTTGCAGGCGTACTGTAACTTGCCCTCAACTGGAGTGAGAGACTACCCCAGTGGGTCCAAGTTCCCATTGTTTGCAGGAGAGGCGCGGCTACGGGCTAGCCAGGGTCTGTCACGTGACTGCGACTGTGTCGCAAAAAAAAAACACAGGCGTGATGAAATCTTGTGGGAACGAGCAGAGGAATGCGCGCCAGACGGGAGCGGATCACGTACAGAACATTTTGACGGGCGGGACCTGGCGGCCCGGCAGGGCGAGGTCACGGCGAACGTTAGCTCAGCGACGCTACGAGACGATGAGATACAAAAAAATGGCCAGTTTTCCCCTAGATACTTTTTGCATAAACAACTGATTGCTTTCTAATATATGTATATATATATGTATATTTCTATGTATATATGTACAGTATATATATATTATATATATATATATATATATATATATATATATATATATATATATATATATATATATATATATAGATATATAGATATATATATGTATATTTATAGATATATATGTATAGTATATATGTATATATATATATATATATATATATATATATATATATATATATATATATATATATATATATATATACACACATTTAAAGCTTTTTATGCAGCCAATGCACATTTCCCTCTCTTCCTGCTTCTCACAACACATACAGGATGTTTCTCATTCAGCTTGTGGTTTGCATACTATGGGTGACTTCGTGCAGAACTCATGCGTGAATTGAGGCCCTGAGCTCTGGTCCTATACAGCGCAGCTGCAGGGGCGAAAACACTGTTTGTTCTGCTCAGACGAGACGTCGTTCCTCATCCGGTTGCTGGGCCTCTGCGATGAAATAACAAACTGAGAAACAGTTTGAACCTGTGCAACTCAGTTTGATGAAATCTGGCTCCCGTTAATAATCAGAATCAAATCAACCGGGACCAGCTGAATGTATCAAGACTAAGATAATGAAAAAAGAAAATGACAAAGGCGGGGAGCAATTTGGAATTGCTTATTAATATTGACACTTATTAATATTACAGTGGATTATAAAATGAATGGAATGGCAATGAAAGGCCATCTGATGCCTCCCTCCCTTAGTGCTGTGGCAGAGCAACTGTCTATTTCTCAATCTGATGCAAGCTACAGGCAACATAAGCTTACAATATAATGCCATCTTAAATGCTCAAAGTTGTACATGAACATTATTGTTTGACCAGCACTTCACTTGCTCAGACAGGCGACGCCTGACGCTTGCTAGCAGACTAAGCATGGTGCAAAGCCTGCCTTCATCTGCCTGCTAGTGGCCAAAAGTCCAAAACTCAAGAAAAAAAAAAAAAAGTAACCACGTGCGTTTGGACACGCGTTCGCTGATAGAAGCCAGCCAGCGCTGTGCAAAGTGTCCTAACGCGTGGCGTGCTGTTGGGATCAGAACGGGCCTCTGTCAAACAGAGTTGCACACACTCACCGCGCTCCAGATGTCGCCGGTCAACAGGTGGACGAGTCAGTGAGCGCGCGAGCACAATGGCCGCCTTCACCACGGCCACGCTGACTCAGCCGCATCTAATTTGTCACTTCTGTCGACTCCAAAAAAAAAAGTCACGACTGGATCACTGGAGACAGTGGTGAGGGGATTCAACTGGACACTGAAAACCACCAAGGTTCCGTGTTTTACTCATTTTCAGATCTTTATGTAATCAAGAGTTTAGTTATATGAGGAAACCCGTCCACAAAGCTTTGATGAAGGGAGTTTTGCATAATATGGGACCTTTAGAAGTAAGTTGCTCTTGAACGTAAAGTGGGCCAACTGTTTTTGTTTCAGTTTCACTCTGGCTCCAGCACACAAGTAGGTCAGTGAAAAAAAAACGATGGTCACTTGTGTGTGGGTGCGTGTTTGTCCTCAGTAGTTCGAGGCTTAAGTGAGTTCAATGATTTCCCTGCATTTTGTTGGCTGAAGGCCGAATGCAACTCTCCCTACTACACGCACACACACACACACACACACACTTGCATTTGAAGGGCTTTGTTCCTGCACTTGAATCGTTGGCACATTTACGACACTTTCCAACAACTCACCCCCCACCCCCTCGTTTAGCACTTTGATGCCTCTTGTTTCGCAAAGCGGCTGAACTCACCCTGCGCACTTCATTCCCATGATTCAGCCTTCAGCTCACCATTATTTGAAGTCAGTGGCTGAACTGAAAGGATGAAGTATTCCAGCAGACAGCAGCCGAACTTGACAGGGGTCAATCTGGGGGAATACAGAATGACAGAGTCGTTATTGAGATAAAATAAAGATAATACAGAACAGTTGTGTTGTCGCTGTTTTGAAATGTTCTTTCTGACTGTCTGATTGTGCTCTCCCCTCTTGAAGGCTAAAAGGAAGTTGGATCTGGAGGACCCCGTTTACCTGCCAGAGTTCCGAACACCAAAGGGAAAATGCAGCGTTGCAGCCAGGATACCAAGTCCAAAAAGTGAGTGCAGACACACAGTGTGTTCGGCTAAAATCCACCACCCGACCTCAAAACAGCCACTGTACAGTCTTTTGATAGCAAACATAATCAATTGTGGGGAGGTTCACATGTTGACATGGAGTGCTTAGGGACCTGCATTAGATTTTTCACTTTACCGGAGTGAAAAATCCAGGAGGAGAGACGTTGTGGGAGGCGGCAAGAGCAGCTGAATCCATCAAAGATTAAAAAGAACATTGAGTTTGTTCCTGCCGGCCACCGTCTTCCTGAATAAATCATCCTGAGCTTTTGCCTGCACTCTTCACTGCGTGATCAGCCATGATCATTTGTTGCTCTTTGCCTGAGAAGCTAATTATCCTCCGTGGTTATAAAGATTGCCTTGTGTCCTTGATTTATTTCCTCCAAGATGACGCTAACCAACCTAACTCCCACGTTAATTAGCCTATGTGTGCTCAGTTGGATAGGATATGCAAACAAAGTTGCTAAATAGTCAATTTAGCTTTTACTTATTCGTAAAAGCTTTTTTACTTTACCTTTTTTTGACTAGACTGTTAACAGTTTTACTGAATTTTGTGATATTTTCAACATGATTAATCTGATAGCTTGTCAGGCATTGCAACTTCAGCCATGGAGCGCAGCTGAGCAAAGACACACTTTGGAAAACATTTGGTATTAAAAAAAAGAACTTGACTGCCAGTAAAAACAGGAGGTCCTCATTCAGGATAAACGGAAAAAGGTGCGAGTTTGCCAAAGCAGCGCTGCAGCGTGGCTGTGCTTAGCCAAAGCAACACTTTGGTTAATTGTGCAAGTGACAAATTCCTGCCATTTTTAAGAACGGCAAACTCCCAAGCCGAGACGCAGTGAAAGGGGTCAGTGTGATGCTAATTGGATGCAGCAGTGCAATAAATAGTTGCGGTGGAAGGCTGTGGGTAGGTGCTGGCAGTTATTGTGTGTGGGACAAATGGTGAAAGCCACACTCTCACTAAATGTGAAGAAAGTAATCCGACTGAATTAAAGAAGGGAAAACAAATGCTTCAGCCACATGGCAGGAAACGCCGGCTTTATCTCACACGTCTGCACGGCCTGCTCTGTTTCCTGCAGCTCCAAAGTCTCCCGGGGAGCGGACGCGCTACGACACTTCCCTGGGCCTGCTGACCAAGAAGTTTGTGGGCCTGATCGCCGAGTCACCCAACGGCGTCCTGGACCTGAACTGGGCCACTGAGGTCCTGGAGGTCCAGAAGAGACGAATTTACGACATCACAAATGTCCTGGAGGGCGTCCAGCTCATCCGGAAGAAGTCCAAGAACAACATCCAGTGGCTGTGAGTACAGACACCACAGAAGAAGAGAAGTAGACTCAGATGGATGTAAAGGGCTGCTCTTATTTATTTATTTATTTTTTAATGGCATGACCTCAGCGTCGTTGTGCACATACAGTGGTGGAAAAAAGTTTTTGGACAACTGCATTTGTGATGTAGTGTATTGCGCTAAGATTCAGGCTCAGGTCTGCAGGTTATTTTAGTGCCGTCATGGGCATTGACTCACAAGCTGATGATGACCTCCCTTGCAACACATCCACAGTGAAAGAAAACAAGAACTACAAGAATGTAGTTTTCTTATTTACACTCATCAACAATAAACAATAAAATAATTTCATAATTGTTTCTGCGCGTCCGATGCAGCCAAACCGTTGTGCACAAATTCTCTGGCAAATATTTATTGACAATAATTGGGATTGTGTCACATTTTAAGGATGTCGGTAACTGTCGGTCTAGTAATCTGCCCCCTGCATGTTGTCGGGGGACACTGCATTTTTGCAAAAATAACATGAAAGGAGCTATATTTGATTTTTAGATAAAGAAAATTCTGCAGAAGCAAAATTTTCTTCTTCTGCGGCAGACAAAGAAGAAGAAAATTTTGCTATCTACAGATATATACAATACATATATATATACACACACACACACACACACACACACACACACACACACACACACACATATATATATATAATTATTAAGTAAGAGTTCTTTGTTTGAATTCTGTCACATTGCGCATTCTAGTTTGTTTTTCATAATAAGTGCGTTTGTCTCTCTGTAGGGTTGGCGACGTGTTTGAGGGAGGCGCCGGGGGAGGACAGAAGGCGAACGCCCTGAGGAAAGAGCTCAGCGACCTGGGCAGAGTGGAGAAGTCCCTGGACGAGCTGATCCAGTCCAGCACGGCGCAGCTCAAACAGCTGACGGAATTTGAGGACAACAAGAGATATCCTTTTCCATTCGCCTGCTTCCTCCGTGTCGCGGTCCGTCCGTCTGTCCGTCCATCTGTCCATCTGGGTCAGAGCAGAACGCCATCCTAGCATCTGGCAAGGTTTTTAAGCCTTAACCCTGCGCTGCAC
Organism: Thamnaconus septentrionalis; assembly: GCA_009823395.1. Lineage (NCBI taxonomy): Eukaryota > Metazoa > Chordata > Actinopteri > Tetraodontiformes > Monacanthidae > Thamnaconus > Thamnaconus septentrionalis. The sequence goes on from CM020517.1 coordinate 9,771,253, forward strand.
GCTGGGCTACGTGACGTACCAGGACCTCCGCTCCATCGCCAGCCTGCGGGACCAGACGGTCATCGCCGTCAAGGCTCCTGCAGACACCAAGCTGGAGGTTCCGGACACAGCGGGGGTGAGGGACTCTTTACAAAGCTCCTGGCCGACTTTCTGAACCTGGTTTTGGAAAAAATAAAAAATAAATAAAAAAGGGGTTGCGAGAAATGTTGCTGACTTTGTACTGCTTCTTGCATTCTCATTTCCCTGCAGCAGGGGTCACTGCAGATCTATTTGAAGAGCAAAAACGGCCCCATTGAGGTCTACCTGTGTCCAGAGGAGGGCCTGGAGGATGCCAGCCCGGTCAAAAGCGCCTTGACTCCCAAAAAGGAGTTCCAGCAACCCCTCTGCCCCACCAGCACGGCCTCAACAGCGCCCCCTAGCTGCAGCATCAAAGAGGAGTCTGCTGAATGTATGAGCCTGGCACATTTTATTATTCATAGTAATAATAATAATAATAATAATAATAATAATAATAATAATACATTTTTATAATGCGCTTTTTGAAGTGCTCAAAGACACTTTACAAAAAAGTTCAAACACATCAGAATAAAATTTACAGTTAAGATACTGAGCAACAATTGTAGTTAATAAGTAACATAAAACAGTCATTAAACATAACTAAACATTAACAGCAGATTATTATTACTATTTCTTATCACAATTATTGAACTCAACCTTAAAAACAGAGCATCTTAATGGAACCTAAATTGTTGTAATAATGAAACATTATCTTCCCCTCTGCTCTGTCTGCAGCTGCTGTGGCAGCAGCAGCATTAGCAGCAGCAGCAGCTCCAGCCTCCAGCTCCTCCATGCTGGACGTCGAGGGTCTGCTGGGTTTGCCCCCCAGCCTGCTGCAGATCACCGAGGACCAGCTGCCCTCCACCTCCTTCGCCGCCGACCCCAGCACCCCCTTCGTCAGTTTCTCCCCACCCCTGGACCACGACGACTACCTCTGGAGCCTGGAGGACGGCGAGGGCGTGTCGGACTTCTTCGACACCTACGACCTCGGGGACCTGTTGTAGAGCCGGGTGGGGGTGGGGTCAAGGGTCAGGGTCTGGGTCAGGGAGGGGAACAAATGGGGAAGGGTTGGGTATTTAAGTGAATGCCTTACTGAGGTAGGAAACATTACACTATGAAGCCATCACTTTTTTATGTTTGGTTATTGTTGAGGAGGAGTTTCCCTTCTTTTATTTTATTGTGGTATTAAAATAATTGTATGTATAATTGTAATGAAAAAGAGAGGATCAGTCTTAGACGTTGGGGTTGTTGGCTCTTGTTATGTCGCCCCAAACTGTTAGGAAATACTGATTATTATTAATAGGAGTTGTTCCTTGTTTTCTGTTGATCATAAGTTAATATGCATTTCACATCACCAGCAATGTGTTTACACTTTGTGACAACTCAGGGTTGTTGTTTTTTTTAATAATTATTCGTGTTTTTTTCTTCCTTTCTTTTCCAAAGTTTAAACACGTGTGCCAGTCTTTTAGCCAATAGGGGGCAGTCTTGTACTACGCCAGCTTTAACTGCTATGCAGCTCCACAGGATTCAATCACTGGTCGGCGGAGAATCAAACTCAGGGTGCGTCTCTGCACTGACCACGTCAAGCTGTGAATAATCACTTACTCTCCATCCGCGACATCATCCGCATCTTCTTCTGTTCGGATGTTTCAAAAGCGCTACTGTTGCTCCTGTCTTACCGGGCTTTCTGTCACCTGCCTTAAGCCTTACATACTGAGCCAGCCAGGGTTATTGCCTTGTATTGTCAAAACTCTTGTTTGGTTCGGGCAGCTTGTTTTCAAACCCAGGTTCTCCCCTGTTCATGGGATTTTGTCAGATTTTAACAGAAGATATTTTTGATGCAGTGATGGAAAAGCTCTGATGGTATTTCTCTGGAAAGAATCCCCCCCCCCCCCCAAAAAAAAAAAAATAAATAAAATAAATGCAGCATCCCAGCTGCAGGGCTTTATTTATGTAATTAAGGTTTAATTAGAGTGCTGATGTTGATGTAACGGATGGAATGAGGAGTTTTTTACCTTCTCTAAATTTTAGTTTTATAATTTGTATGATTTCATGTTTGAGCAGCACATTTGCTGTTTGTTTATATTGAATTGTTTGACATGGTTGTAAATTTACATTTGGTGCTGATGTATTTTTTTATGGTGGCTTTACCTCTACATTGCAGAGATAAGCTAAGTGCCCTGTCTTGAACAAAAACTTGAATTGTGTGTTGTTGTGAAAGAATTTGCCAGCATGGGTATTTGATGCGCGCGTGTGTGTGTGTGTGTGTGTTTTGACATTGTAGAATGAGGATATTTTGAATTAGGGTGTTGTTGTTTTTTTTCAGAGGCATTATTTTTTCGGTATTTGTACATAATTTTGTATTTATGTTATTTTTGTGATTTAATTTGATAGAGGCCTTTTCCAAAGGGGAAAAGGTTTGTTTGACATGCAGCACTTCATATTTTTTTTTGAAATATTGTGTGAACTGTTTGGAAAATACTAAATAAATACGGAAGCCATGACTTTACACTTTGAAATGTCTCTTAGTGTTGTGTCACATCGTACCAGGAACGAACGAGAGGTACTATGAACAAAGTAAAATTACAAATATTAACAAATCACAGTCAACTCTTTGTGTTTGCTTGAATAGAAATTAACATTCCAGCCTGGTAACTTAACATGCCTTGTAAGGGTCGCTTTAACAGGAAGTGACATTTGACCAATGCACAGAAAGTTTGCGGACGATGACACTAAATGAGTTATACACGCAGACAGGTAGACAAAAAGCACACATCATTCCTGATTGGTCGATTGCGCTGGCAACAAGCAGACAAAAGGGAGTAAATCATAGAGACGACTGTAGGGGTCACAGTTCAGTGGGTCACTGGGGAGAAGCTCGGAAAAAGAGGCCTATGCATTGAAATGAGTAACATATTTGCGTGTAATATGCGGCTAATGCGTGCATTTGTCATTATTACAAGGGATTACACGTTTTCAGCCCTGATGAAAGTCCAGGCTCTTATTTCCATCGGCTAAATCACTCAGTCCTTCCCGACGCTGAAGTAGCTCTCAAATAAAGTCGCCATCCCGCACGCAGACTCTTGTTTTCTGCCTCTTAAGCGACTTCAGGCGTCAATTGGCTTCGAGTGTTGTTGACGTGACGGAGGGTTTAACAAGAGGCCATAAATTAAAACAGCACGCACATTCTCATAACTCAGATGTGTGGCGCGGTCAGGTATCTAATTAGCGGAGCGCCTCGTCCATTCCACATCACACCCTGACAATGGTTGCTTTGACAGGGGCCCGGAGTAAATGCTGATGATTGAACTTTAGATTGGCCAAACACTGGAGGAAAAAGGCAGCCTGGCGCAAGTGAAGTGACAGCTCATCAAGTGACAGCGTCGAGCCTTGGTTGAAACACTGGGTCTTTGTTGAGGGGGAAATAATGGCCGGTTATTTTCATCAAATGCGAGAGCAATTTAGTGAGAGTGCTGTGTTTGCCCAAGACACAACACAATCTTTATTTGCAAACCACTGGCAGCTCTGGCACGGCCAACAGCTGCCTGAAAGGGTTTCTTTTAGAATGAAAGGCAGTGAGTCTGTGCATATTTTTTAGCACGGCAACAGAGTCAATGATTGTATGTTCAGCGATTATCACTGTTTTAGATCTGCTTTGGCTTTTACATAATATAGGGCTTCGGCAGATGGCGAATCACAAACAAGTTTAAGCGCTGTCTGGATTTTTTTTTTTCAACCTTTACTGCAGCAACGCAGAAGAGGATGGCAGTGAGAGGGTGCAGGTTTCCTAATGTCACGGTACTGCGACAGCTACGTCAACCGAGCCAAGGATGGCATCACTGTCGCAGCTCTTTATTCAATAGGGGTTCCTCAGGGTTCCTCAGGGTTCTTCAGGGGCTCGTTCTTGGTGCAAGTGTTCCAGATGGGCCGCCGTCTTCTCAGGGCCTCCCTCTGTTCAAAACAGTTCAATATGCCCCTTCAGTCCAGTGGGGCTTAAGTTCTGAGCTGAAACTAGAACGTCAGGGTGGAAAAACAAAAATCCGAATCCCTTTTCTCTTTTTCCTCCGAGTCCCTCCAGCGCTGCCCCTTTTCAGTCACCCGTGTCGACCAGAAGAGGGGGTATTTTACGGTAAGCATGGGCCTCCCTCTGGCTTTGACAGGGGTAGTAAATTGATAACAGGACTTGCCGGAGCTGAGTCAACAAGCGGAGCGAAAGGAGCCGGGGGAGACTTCTGGATGGGGGGAGGGGACTCAACTGGGGTGCTGGGAAACAGCGAGAAAATCCGGGTAGCTGCGATCCTTCCGAAAAAATGTTGGAAAAAAAAAAAAAAAAGCTTGACAAACTCTGTGTACAAAGTGGCATTGCCAGTAGATGAAGTGTTAACGTGAGGAATGACAATGAGGGAGGTGTGCGCCGTTTAGGAAGGAACAGGGAGGGCAGCCAGTGAGTCATTACCTCAAACAGTAAAGCATAAATCTTTCTCCCCCCTCTGCTTTCTCTCCACTGGTGTGTTGTCCTGCCTGCCTGGGCAGTGCATCACCACCAGCACTCTCGCTTCCTCCTATACCTCCCCCAAAACAACTCTCTTTCTCTTCCTCCAACTCCTTCTCATCCCTCCTCCTCCTTCTCCGTGGACTTGTCTTCTCCCCTTGTGCGCCGCCTGAGCAGACCAGTCTGTGCAGACCAGTCTGTGCAGTTTCTTTTCTACAATAGGACCCAGGCTGCAAGGCTGCCATACACACAAAGGCCCTGCTTCTTTAGTACGGAGCTGCAAAAAAAAAAAGGCTGAAGGAGGGTATTGTTGGTGCACAGAAAGCCTCTGCATTACATCAGCCAAGACATGAACGCAAACAAAGGAATGCAGGCACCCAAAAACACACACATTTTCTGCAACCAGCAATCCAGCAACAATAAAAGGATGAGGTCCTGGCAAACTGGGTCAGCGCGGCTATTTTTATGGCTGTGCGTTGTTTGGATGTTGTCGCGTGCCCCGACTTCCTTGTAAAGACGCCCTTTCCTTAATGATGAATAGTTTCAAGAGAGTCTTTCCTATTTTTTTTTTGTTTCCTTCTGCACATGTGAATGGGGTCCTTCCTTGTGAGAAAAACGAAAGTGATTTTTCTCTATGGGCTTCCAGAGGAGCATTAGATAACCCCTACTTTGGCTTGGCAGGCAGTGCAGTGCTGTGCTATGAGCATCAAGGTGCATGTGCCTGGGCTATTTGTTGACTGTAAACACTGCAACACAAAACAAGGTTGTCCCTCTCAGCACACAGCACCACTGTGAGTGTGCACAGCATGATAGGAAACACATGCGACAAAACTCAACGTGCGCTAGTATAAGGAGTAATTGCACAGAACAAGTGATGCCACAAAGTGAGTCTGTTTTTCTTTGGGCAAACAAAGTTAAAAAAAACAACAAGTCGTCTATGGAACCGGAACAAATGTGGGACGACGTGTGGGTTTGTCGTTGAGCCAGAAAAAGCCAGCAAATGTGATGCAGACCCTTAAAATCACCCATCCGCACTTCATAGTTTACCAGATAGCGGCTCGGCCCGAGGCCAGGTTCAGCGATACGCCTCCTTTCTTTCTTGTCGAGTTGACAGGCGTGACAATGCCAGGCATGCAGGAGTTATGTCCTGTGTGCAACTCAAGTAGTTCTGCCACGTCTCTGATGTTGTTCCACCCCCCGTTTGTTCACTTTGTCAGATGATTCCACCTCTAAGCAGATATCATCTTCCCTCGGCTTCAGAGGGCAAAGGGAAGAAAATAGTAGAGCAATGAGGTAACGTGGCATGCAAAGATTTGCCAAATTCATTCACATCACACGGAATGCGGACTGGCTGTGCACTGCAAAATGCACCAGAAAACTGCACGTGATGCCTGAGGTTTCAGAGTTGAGCAGTGAGGGTCTTCTTATATGAACAACCAGAGGGAGGTTCCACTCCATGCTCTAAATGAAAGGGCAGTCTGAGTAAAGCCTTGCTGAAGAGGTATGCAAACAGCAGCAAGTGTTGTGTGCGACTCTGCAATGTTTTAATGCAGTTAGAAGTTTCTCTCAGGATGAACTCTTGTGCAAAGCTCCATCCACCTCACACCGCCCCTCCAATTCCTGTTTGAGTCCTTTAAAAGGCACCCCCCCCCCCCCATCCCATTATCCATTGATATCACTCTCCTTCACTTCAGCCAGTAAATGAGGCCCTTTTGCATATCCATGGCTACTGCTTCAGCAGTTGCTTGTTCTTCTCCTTGGTTTTTGCAATGCAATGGGAAGCCGGGGAAGAGAGGACACTCTCTCTCGCGGCTCCTTCAACGCCGGGAAGCACAAACATTCCCACGTGATGATGGAGTTTGCTCCTTCACTCTCACCCCCTCCGTCCCTCTCTCTCTCTCTCTCTCTCTCTCTCTCTCTCTCTCCCTTTCTCCCTCCCTCGGCACGCTGGGCGGACAATAGCGGGCGCCGCACTGGGCTGCCGCACCCCCACACGCACACGCAAACTAGGAGCGCGCGGTGGAGTCGGAGGCAAAACTCCGGGCAACTTTTTTTTTTCCCCCTCCCGCCACCTCGAAGACTCACAGAGTCCACAGAGGACGACGCTTCGACACCAGCCGCGGATGTTTCCACCACCCGGCGACTTGTTTTCAATGGGAATAAGGTGCGCGAGGCAGACCCGGGCCAACTTGTCTCTTCGCCGATAGCCGGACGTCGCCGCTGCGTATCGCTTCGTCTCGCTTCGCCACGCGCCGAACCGCAGCAGACATGCCCGAGCGAATCAGTATCTCGGACTTCGTGGTCCTGACCAACGAGGATTTGTCTTCGCCCGGGACGTCGAGCTTCCAGTCGAAGATGAGCGACTGTCGGAGCACAGTTTGCACCGTGGAGGAGGTGAGAGCAGCGCGAGGGGGAGGCGGCCCACAGACACACAAACACACCAACAGAGAGAGAGAGACACAAACACACTAACACAGAGACCCCAACACACTAACACAGAGAGTTATCTTCAGTTTTCTCTTGCCAGCTGTCCATCGTCACACACACACACACACACACACACACACACCTCCGCGCGTCACCCTCACCTGTGAGACGACAGACGTCCTGACAAATTTATGAAGCAGGTTTTCAGCTGTGTTGTCAACAGAGGTGACAAAAGTATTCACATTCAGTACTTAAGTGAGTACTAATACTTGTGTAAAAATATTGATATATTCTAGTAAAAGTGAAAGTACTGATTCAACTCCTTTACTCAAGTAAAAGTAATGAAGTACAGGTTGTGAAATGCAGTTCAGTAAATGAAACAATGCATTCGCTTATAATTTAGCAAAATTAAAAAGTTTTTTTTGTTGTTGAAGTTTTAGTACTGTTAATATATTATGTAATTGTTATGACTAGTGAACGGCCTGGTAGCTAAAATGCCCCTCTATGATGTCATGAAGGGCACTGCAAACTATTCCAGGTTAGTGGTGCAAACAGCCCCCAAGCTGTCAACTACTACATCCTCATGTTGGCTTTGTTATTGTCGCCTTCCAAACATTGTCGAAGTTCAAACAGGGTTTTAGTGGGACACGGAAATTGAGGTTTTCCTATCAGGAGGCTGTAAATAGTGGTGATTCATAATGTGAGGATGCTCCTCTTGAGTTGAGGAAAAGTTGAAATAAAGAATTGAGGATTGCATTGATCTGTTTTTTTTTGCTGCACTAATTGAAAGCAGCGATCAAAGCTGATGCATTCACAGGTCTGTGTTCGAAGCAAAGGCTGAAGTTGGTGTCGCGGTGCAGGCGGAAAAGTTCAGCTCAGCAAAAAAAAAAAAAAGGAAAAAAGTGGAGGTTACGCTGGGCGATGTATCACACTTGGCCTGTCTCATTGGAATCAGTCTGACGCGTGGCCAAACAGAACACCCGTGGCCCAGGACAGTGTGGCTCTTTGACTAAAATAAAAACAACTCTTGTTTGTTCAAACTCGCAAGCACGTCTGCGAAGGTCAGTTTGTGCATTCAGTCTGTTTGAACTGGAGCTCTGCTCAAGGTCTGTTTGATGTGTCACCGTGTGTGTGTGTGTGTGTGTGTGTTTGTGTGTGTGTGTGTTCTTGTAATTATGGCACTGTAAGAGCTGGAATACATTTTAACCAGGAACGCTTTCAGGAAGTAAAGGTCTCTTGTCCACTATTCCTGTTAGGCTGAAGGCAAAGGTTCACGATGATCTGAGCTCACGTTAAGGTGGACAGACGAGCGTCTGTGAGTCTGTGTGTTTGTCTGAGCGTCAGTGTTTATTTGAAACCAGTTCCCCCAGAGCTCCTCCTTCAAGGAGGAAACAGTGAAGGTACCACAAGCTCTGCTATAAAACAAATAATCTGTCCAGAGGTCGGGCGTAGGATTTTTTTTCTTTTTTTTTTTTTTCTTCCTTGTCCGTCTTCCTTGTAACATAATGGAGTGTTTGTGTGTCTTGTCTTAACACCGTCACCTTCACTGGCTGGAGCGAAAGTGTAAAGTGTCTGTTTACAGCATCTAAACGCAAAAACACACTTTCAGCTCGGGGTAATTATTACCTTCTGCGTTTTAAACAGTGTCAAGGCTGCTCTTTGTGACATCACACAGGGCACATTTCCAGAATCGGTTGTATAAGCACATACGGGAAAAAACCTTCCTCATTTCGGTTTATTTACAAGTACAAAGCCTTGCAATTCCAGACAGGTGACTCATTAATATATTTTGATCTTTCGACGGCGGTCCGTACACTACGAAAAAAAGAGGTCCTGGTAATGATGGACAGATGAGCTAAAAAAAAAAAAAAAGAACAGTCACAGACAGCTGCCTGATGTATTTATCTTGGCCTAATGTCCTAATCTATGGCCATGACATCTTGGAAAATACAGAGCTGGAATAGCTGCTGTTGGAAGGACGGCCTTTCTGCAATCGCGCACATGTGCACGTGGACGGACAGAAGGCCGACCGACTGACTCACACACACACAGTTGTAGATACGCGACAGATCCTTTAAAAGATTAATCCATGGTTATTATGTTCGGTCTGCTCAGCTGGGAGCAGCTTGAATAATGGCCCTGACAGTTTGTGGGCATGTGTGCGCTTCATGGCAACCAGCGGAGAAACACAAGTGTTCATTTATCCCAAAACAAACCTCAAAACTCATTGCCAGTGATTAAAGCAAAGACAAATGGAGGAAACAACACGCTGGATTCGTTTGATTCAGCCATAATATTTATAAAGCGCTTTTATGAAGGATTCTCCAATCATGCTGGTTGTTACATAAAAAGATGACATCACTCCTAGTTTTTGGAGTCAATAAAGATCAAGTGTCTGCTCGTCATGAAATTTGAAACTCTGCTGCATGAGGACGGCTTGACATCACACAACTTCTGAACTCAGACTTTTTTATATCAAGCAAAGTCTTGCGGCTACCTCGACCTGCACCTGCCTGGCTCTGCTCTTTACTCCCCCGTCTGCCGAAGCATTTTACCAAGAAGGGTGGGAACTAGAGCGGTTCCCATCTCCAGGTCTGTGAGCAGAGGACTTTCCACCTCCCATTGCACAACACCGCCTTCCAATTAAGTGAACCAGCACTCAGGGAGGGGACCGGGGAAGACCGAGACGTATAAACAAAACCATCTAGCATTAGTCTCTGTTAACTTGAGATTACCGGCTCGTTAAAAGTATTTCTGGTGGCACTGAGGTGGAGCTGCACGACGGCCTGTGCCACGCTGTTGACATTACATGACAGTGTGCAAAGTCTTTGTTTACTGAGGAAGTTCTTTTTCTTTGTTTAAAATAAAATGGATGAAATATCGTTGAGATGATAACAAATGGTGTTGTGCTTAAAAAGCAGACGGTCTAGCTGACGAGTGCTGACTCACCCGTTGCAGTCACACAGCGTGAGAAAACTAGACAAAGCAGACGTGCGCGGCGCGCTTACACCATTATCAACAAACCTTCACGGAAATAATTCAGCAGTTTGTGTCTTGGCTTGAGCAAGAGTGACAATTTGAAATTAGGGCTGCCTTGTGGTGTGAATCAACCAAAAAAATCAACCGCATTTTCATCCCTTTCAATTTGCAGCTTCTGCTTAAGCTGATGCTTTATTGGACCTTCCACATTCTTGGAAAATGATTCGAAAAATGCTGTTGCTGTTGCCACGAACCTGGGAAAAGCGTCAGTCAGGTATTAGAATGATGGGTTTTGGCTCACGCTCTGAAAGAGTTGGACTTTCTTTTCACTTTTTCATTTCTAAGCTGGAGACTCACTGTCAATTCAATTTTGCGAACGAATTTGCATTTCATGATGCCTCCAGTGTTTAACTCTTGTTTTGTCATTTCCCCCCACAGTCCCTGGAGGTGGACCACACTGCTTTACAGAGGATGAAGAAGATGATCAAAAACATACACACCTCTGGACTCTGTAAGTGTCACCGTTTGCTTGGCTTTACTTGAATTTTGGGGTTTGCTGTGAGTTGTGTCAAAGTGAAATTAAACCCAGTTTACTAACCTTGAAGCAGCACAGAGATCAACTTGGGGTTGTGAAAATAGGGAAAGTCCAAAAGACAATAAAAGCTCATTGTGTCAAAGTTTGAGCGCAATTACACTCCATCCATCTTGCCTTCAAGTATAAACCAGGGTTTAATTTTAAAGTTGGTGGCAGCCTCCCTTGTTGCTCCACACAGGGTCCCTTGGCGTAATTCACTGCCGAGATGACCTCATCAAAATCGTGTGGGCACTTTGTGTTTATGAGTGAGGCCCCTTGTTATGGGTACAGGCTGTGTGGGATGTGGGGTGATTGTGTTTATATCCCGTTGCAGCGAGTTTGGTTTCGTGGCGTGTGTGTCGAGGCGAACGGTATGTGCAGTTTTGCCAGCGAGCTACCTCACAGCAAGCGACCGGGTCGCCGAGCCAAAATATCCCGGAAAGCGTTCTTTTGCGCGTCACGTCCAGAATCCAACATCCGTAAGCGATGGCAGGATGACGGTGGGCGTGTTCAGGACGTGAGCAGCAGTGTTGGCGAGTAATCCATTATGAAGTAATCCCCTACTGTAATTAAACTACTTTTTGATCAACGGAGTAATGTAACGGGGATTACTGTGGCAAAACTGGTAATTATATCATAATTACTTTATTAGGGAACGATTCCATTACTTTTCCAAAATCTTTTGCAAGCTAAAAATGTCGTATTATCCACAACATGTCGGAAATTTAGAAAAACAACCAAAAAGCAAAGTCACTGATATGCGACGGCGCACCAAAACAAGCATGGCGGTGGCAAAAGAAAGAAACAGCGATTGCGTTTGATAGCTGGAAATACAAACATTATTTCGATTTCATTTCGTCTAAATGAAAGAATATTGTGGTTCGTCGTACGGCATACAGGAAACAAGACGGCAATATTTGGAATTGCAAAATTTGTACTTTGATAAAGTTCATTCCAAAGCACTGAGCAACTGTTACTTTATCTTTCTTTTAACTAAAGTAATTAGGAATTGATAACAAAGTAGTTAAAGATGTAATTAGATTACCTTTCAAGGAGTTATCAGTAGTTGGATTACTTTTATGGAGTAATCCCAACAACACTGGTGAGCAGTCACCTCAAAAATGCCTGTGCAGAAGCAGGTACCACTGAGCTAAGGTTGTTTTTCTGTTTGCTGACCCACCAGCCTGCTTCCCATTTTGGGGCTTTGACAGTTTTTTTGGTAAGAAGTGAGTCACAGAGCCAAGCTGCCCAGAATTAGGCAACACAGTGAGCTCCGGGATTCTCTGCACTTTTTCGTGTATTCGTCCGACTTTAAGTGGAATCACATGGGTTGATTCCAGTAACATGCGCGCCCCCCTCTCCTATTTCAATGTTTTTGAACCCCTAAATAAATTCCTGATGTTAATTGAAAGTCTGACTCACCCCCTTCCCTCCCTCCCCTCCACATACCCCTTGAATCTGCCCGTCTGTTTTGTGTGATTCGCACATACAAAAGCACACATGTTGTCTTTCCCTCCATATTCCCATAACCTGCTCAGTACCAAACTGCTGCCAAGTTGTTTGCGAGTCTGCGAGTGTTTTTCCTGGCAGAGAGGAGAATGGAGAGGTGGGTTTCTGTTCTGCTGCCGTCTCGCAAGTTCGAGGTCAGCAGTAAAACCGTCCTTGCAGTTGGTCCGTGACTCAGCCGGTTGCTCTTTAGATGTAGACGTGTGCAGTATCGGGTTTGTTGTGAGAAGTTGTGTTTTGTTTTGTTTTGTTAAATCTTGCAACAGCGGTTGGATGGCATCAGATTTCAATTGTGAAATGCTGCTCACCCACCTTTCCAGCCACCGATAGCGAGCGTTTCCAATTGGTCCTCATTTCATGACCTGCCGTAACCTGGCTGCTCCCTTTACACATAAAAAGGTGAGAGGTTGATGAGAGGTTGAGGGCAAAGTGAGAAGCGGCTGGAAGAAGAATCTACTACAGGTCATAAACAGAGACTTTCTGCTGATGAAGAGATCAGGGTTGACGCTACGGTGACAGTTAATTCACATCGAAGAGGCATTTTCATGATTCAAATCCTGTGGCATCCAGATGTGCAACTAGCAGCAACAAAACTGATTGAGTGCTCTGCTTCAATGTGATAAACAGAAGTTTTGCCTGCTGCGTCCATAGACTTTTTATGGGATCTTTACTCGGATCCCTGGGAGAACAGTCTCCTTTCTGACCCATAAATAGAGTTCAGTCAGTTCACCACCTCCAATGTGTTTGGAAGTGAGAGCCGGAACCGAAGAAGTCAGCACGACATATTCATTTCAAACTTCTCTAAAATTTGAGGTCACTGACTGACTTTCTTTCTTTTTCCACACAATGGAAGGATTCTTCTTGGCCAAACTGCTTCTATATGCTGAGGAGATGTTTAGTTTAATTGTTTCCATCTTTGTTTATCTCCCTGTCCTGAAACTGTAACTTGTATACACTCGATTGTCGTCTTCGGAGGCCTGTTTTGGAATAGCTGCGGCGTAACATCTTGTAATGTAAACCAAACGCAGTGTTTTCAGTCAGCATCGTTCTGCATAAATGTGGACAAAGGGTTTCGGGCCTGCTGAAGTCGTGTCACTATGGAAGGTGACCTGTGACTAGCAGAAAAAACACTGGCGTCTGGCTGCGGGACGGGTGCAAACCAGTCCTAATTTATCCCACATGCTGGCCTTGTTAAAATAATCTCTCTTCTCTGAGGCCGTGCTTAAATTTTCTGCACATTTAACTTGCCGACTGTGTGTGCGTGTGTGTGTGCCTTTTTTTAGCCCACGTGGACAATAAGGAGCAGTACATAGAGCTCCTGGAGAACCTGGGGAACAGTCACCTGACGCAGGACAACAACGAGGTCTCCACTGGCTTCCTGAACCTGGCCGTGTTCACCAGGGAGGTCACGGCTCTCTTCAAAAACCTGGTAAGGAAGAAAACAGGAGACGTTAGAAGAAAGGATGTTGTTTTCAAAAAAATAAAAAATAAAATCAAAACCATGAATGGAAATGTGGAATTAGGACCAGACGGAGAAGCCGAAGGAAAGAACTTCAAACCTCTGCCCACAAGCTATCAAGTTTGTGCGAGTAATTAGTGTGTGTGCAGCCGCAATGCATACACGGCTGCAGCTGCGCGCTCGCAGCTCAGCTCCAAAAATCCGGGGCAGCGGGCAGTCTGGATCCCTCCCACTACTCCTCTGCTGCCGTTGATAATTCATCCCAGACCTCTGTGTGCGTGTGTGTGTGTTAGTGTGTGCGCCTCAAAGCACATCGTCCCTCCCATGTGTCAGTCAAAGCCCTCACAGGGGAGACTGAGCCGTGAAGGAGCAGCGGTCTCGAAAGACTGAACTGGGCTCGGTTGAGGGAATTCTAGTGCAGAAATAACCTCAGCACATCCCTCGATACCTTTTGTGTTCGTGTGGCGTGTGCATTTGTCATCCTGCTTCAATCCCTGCGTACACTGACTCAGCTCTTAAGCACGTATGTTGACCAATTTGATGTTTATCGCAGTTTTTTGGGGTTTTTCTTGGCCATTAACCAAAGCAGCTAAAGGGTCTCCAGGCCACTGTGTCAGTACAAGAACTTGGCCTGCAGTGGGCCAAAAGGGGTTGGGAGGAGGTTGAAGGCCATTATTTATGCTGACGGCCAGATGGAGCTTGGTTCCAGTCCAACATTATTCCCGAAAGCCGGTGAAACATTAACACACGGACCTGTAAATTTCAGCAGCCGTAAGCCAGAGATTTCTGGTCAAGATACGAGCGATGCGCCATGAGCATGATGTCTTTTCATTACGCGGCTGATACTAATTTAAAAACGCAGCCTGTTTTTGTGAGTCACCCGCCCCCCACCCCCTAACCCTACAACCCCCCCTCGATTAAATCAGTTCATGTCAGGTCCATCCAAACCTCAGAATGACCTCAGCTTCCCCTCTACTGTACACAAAGAAACACTCAGGGAAATTAATACGTTGCACTGCGACTGCTACAAAAAAAAAAAAATACTAATGCAGCTGTCAGATTTCAAGCGTTTTCCTGTGTGTGAATCACCGGTTGGAAAGTGGTCGAGTCATAATGTTTTGTTTCCCGCTCCGCACTCATTCCCAGAAACGAAAGTCAGCAGGGAAAGAGGAGTGCGCGAGGTCGTGTGCGCAGAGGAGTGCGCGCACGGTGGCGTGCGCTTGTGTTGCTCTTCAGAGATATGGCCCGCCGCCGCTCGCTGACCGGGGAAACTTGTCTGACCTCCTTTTTTTGCCGTCTGCTCTCGTGCGTTTCAGGTGCAAAACCTCAACAACATCATGGCCTTCCCGCTGGAGAACGTGCTGAAGTCGGAACTGCGGGAGGGCAGACTGGTGAGTCCAGAGTCTGTCCTCGCAAGACCTCGCCGTCTGTTTTGATGTGCACAATGGATTATAAGATTTCCTTTCATGGTCTGTGTTGGGCCGGAAAAGCGACGCTCATAAAAAAGAGAAAATCTGGTCAATCAATGATTATTCAGAGTCCAGTCAAGCATGTTCGCATGATTAGTTATACAAAAAAAACATATAGCTCTACATTAAAATGGCATATTTAGCCCTCTGTTTGTGAAATTCAGGAAAAAAGGTTTCCTTGTTGCCTTCTGCTAAAACTGAGACTCTGTTGAACCTTCTACACATTTTGGAGATAAAAACTAGAAGCAGCCTCAGTACAAACACCTGGCCAGGGGTGTTGTCACTAACCTGAGAGCGGTACGAGTGGCCTTTGTGACATCACAAAGGGATGGTTTCCAGGAACGTGCTTTCTGAAAATTGGACCAAGCAAAAAAAAGTTAGATGTTTTTTAAGAAAGCGTCTTAATTTCAAAGATGCTTTGACTTCACAGTTTCCTGTCCCGCACCACATTTCCGCCACATTTCCTCTCATAATTCCGCAACTTTGCTGCATGCTCAACTGAGGCTGGCAGGATACTAGATAAGATAGAACTGTTTATGCAGAACAATGCACAAGACCGGGCTTTGACCCCGCAATCTCATCCCGGCGTGCGTCGCCCAGAGTTTCCCATGCCAACAGACCAGTGCGTCACAGCAGACTAATGCTGTCGTAAGCTCCTGTCACTGCCCCGTCTTCGAGACAGCTGATCTGACAGATCAACAATTGCTTCACCGCTGGCGCGAGGTGAAAGAGCAGCGCTCTCGCTCAAATCCTGCTGGGCGAGATAGTCAGACGGGTTGGCAGATCGTGAGTCATCGCGTCTCGTCTGGCCGCCGCCCAGGTGTTGCGCCTGCTTGGATAACCCAAGCGCGGGACGGTAGGCGCGTGTCTGCGAACGAGCCGCCGTTGGAGCGATCCCTGCAGGAAACACCTGCGGCTGTCGGCAAAAACTGTTCTCTTGCAACCTCTCGCTCATTCTCCGCCTCTCTTCTTCCCTGCAGGAGCTCAAGAAGCAGATGGAGAAGAGCTGGAAGGACTACGACATCAAAATGTAAATAAGCACGCTCAGCTTGTTACCCCCCAATTAAACGCCTTGTGCTGATGTGAAAGTATAGAAGTAGAAACAGGAGGCAGATGTTGTTGCCCAAGGCCAGTCGCTCACACATTTACAGTCCATGTCAGCCTTTTACTGGGGGGATGTGTAAAAGCCAATTTCTCTTGGGTCGATATAAAAGAGAGGCGCTGCACTTTGCAGTCATGTGATAGAACCCTGCTGTGTTTAAAGTGTTTTATTACCACTTAAAAAGTTGGCCTCTTCTTCGCTGCCTTTTGAGGGATGTTCTTGCCTCTGTCACACTTTGATTTTAAAAAGGAAGTTAAATAAATGGGGGGGGACCAAGTCAGTTGAAAATTGAAACGCTTGTCTCACTTTCTGTCCCACTCCCCCACCCTGCGACAGAGCAAAGCTGGAGAAGGAACGAAAGGAGAAGAGTCGACAGCTGGGTCTGATCAGGACGGAGGGATCAGACGGAGGGGAGGACATGGAGAGGGAGAGGAGGACCTTTCAGCTGCAAATGTGCGAGGTGGGGGGATTAGTGCCAGTCAAAATACCAGCGCCAGACACCTTTCACATACCCGAGGTGGGCTCGGTCCAGCCCGCACGGGTGGTCTTCCTTTGGGAGATTCCGTATTTTTATCCGCGGTCAACTGCGCCGTTCCGGGCGCCCGGAGAATCCCTTGCCAAGGATAAACACGCTGTTGGAAGTCAAATCCTGGGCCGGGTCATGCAGAAGTGGGTCACACGGGTGATAAAGGGAAAAATGATAAAGAGTCTTGACAGAGCTGATATCTTGTAGACTGCACAGTCAGGACACGCTATTGCTGGCTGCGTTGGGCCGCACGAAGCTGGTTAAAAAAAGAAAATAAAATCCCTGAGAAGAAAAAAAAAGAAAAAGTTCCAAACGCTGACTGGGACCAGCTGTTGAGACAAAGAGGAGAGGCCGGGAAAATGGAATTTCCACTTGTTGAACGCTGCTGCTCCACCCGTCCGCCTCTCTGTGTCTGTCCGTCTGCTCCCCCCGCATGCACAAGACACACAAACACACAGAAAACAAGAGTCGCCCTCCACTGGGCTCGTGTCCCCGCTTCAGCGACACACACAAATACACACACACACACAGAATTAGGATTTATGGAGCGAAGACAATGCTGTCACTCCTTCCAGGCAGAAAACCTCAGAAGGTTTTGTATTGCGACTGTGTTTCCACCATTTCCCTGTGTAATGTGGCGCAGGATGGGAGCCGCTCACAGTAAAGCCGTGGCTGTTTATGTCCGTGTCCAGTTTTTCCAGTTTTCGCTGAAAAAAACTGCACACGACCCATAAACAACATGAAGCAGCGTCTGGAGAGCGAGGAGCCGCAGACTAACAGCAGGATGTTAAATGTTTACCTGCTTTGAGCTTTTAATTGCCGACGTTGGCGCGGCGCCTTTGTTTGACGCCTGTTTTTTTTTTGTTTTTTTTCCCCCATCGCAAGCAACTTTTCGTGGCTGCGTCTCCCTCCTTCCCCCTTTTTTCCTGGCACATTCTGTAAACTTTCTGCGTGTTTGTGTTTTCAGTATCTCTTGAAGATCCAGGAGCTGAAGGTGCGTCAGGGCCCTGATCTTCTGCAGAGCCTCATCAAGTATTTCCAAGCACAGCTCAGGTCAGTCCAACCAAAATCACCTGCGGAAGTTTTTTTTTTTTTTGGGTGGTGGAAAACACCTCAAAGATCGACTTTTCTTTTTTTCGCTTTCTATTTTCTTTGAAGGCCTTAAATAGTCAAGCGTCTTCGGTTCATTTTTCGTTCTCGCACTGCTATTACCGCTGTTAACCATTCACCCATCTAATCACAGAGCGGGCTTTCTGCGGCCAGCGGAGTTGGCAAGCGCCGCTTGAGCATGTGATGTTTTGTTTTTGCGTGAACTACGATGTTTGGACTCAGTGGTGACTCAGCGTGTTTCTCCTTCTGCTTTTAGTTTCTTCCAGGACGGCCTGAAGGCGGCGGAGAATCTCGCGCCTTTCATCGAGAAGCTGGCTGCGTCGGTTCACACGGTAACACACACACACACTGTGTGTCTGTCTACCTGCAGCAAGAGTAGAGTATTATTTAAAGGGGGATGACGCAGTACAACATAGTTCCGTTGCGAAGAACCCAGCGCTTATTGCTAATTTTGTAGCTTTGTCCCTAGCTGGGCTTTTAAATTGATATTATAGCCAGCACTATAACATTTAAATGATCAAAACTACAAACTACAATACAACACAATAAATGACATATACTCAGTCATCACAACAGGCCTTTAAATGGCACACATCCCAAAATGACATTACACAGTGTCGTCATGATGCAGCCTTGCTGTGATTTCAGACAAAATATACCCGTCACAGAAGGAGGTGCAGAGCTGAGCTGCTAATTGGTGTTTTTCAAAGTGCAGTCTTTATTTCCACTCCTTTCTGTGCCGTCCCTCTGCAATGAGAACAGCTTGAAAAAGAAACTAATTCGCTTTCCCCGATTGTACTTATTTCCCCAACCGCTCCAACTGGTTTCCACTCTTGCTCGCTCAACTGCCTGCCTCCCTTGGAAACAGCCTGTCAATGGCAGCGCTGCCAGAGCGTTAGAGGTTTTTCTGGTTCTGCACGGACAGATCGGCGATGCGCTCAGACATGCCAGAGCTCAGCCGCGAGAGTGAAACACGCAGAGTATCTGCGATACAGTTCCCAGGAAAGGATGCAGAAATTATTTAGATTATCAGGCTCGTGTTGCGTTCAAGACCCACCCGGCTGTTTTTAATACAACATCCGGGAGCTACGGCAACAGTGAGCTCTGTTTTGCGTTATTCAGACCGTTACGCAGCACTCAAAAGAGTGGTCAGTCCACACCCTAACCACTTCTAGGGAGAAATGAAAAGGTGAATAATGGACAATGAATACCAGCAGTTAATTATTTTTATGATGTGTGTGTGTGTGTGTGTGTTGTAGGTGCGCATGGATCAGGATGAGGAGGTCAAAAAGCTGACACAGCTGAGAGATTCTCTCAGATTGCTTCTGCAAGTGGAAGGCAAAGAGGTATGATTATTCAGAACTGGTTTAAAATGCCTCTAGTCACAAACTTGAATGCATCAATATGCAAACAAAAGAATAAATAAAGTTGAGCCATTTTGGCACAGTTTTTACGATATGTAGCGTACCATTTTCAGAAGCGCCTAAGATAAATTCCTCATGGTGTTCCATTCCCAGGAGTATCTGAACAGAAAGAACTCCGGCAACGGCTACAGCATCCACCAGCCACAGGGCAACAAGCAGTATGGGACCGAGAAGTCTGGCTTCCTGCTCAAGAAGAGTGACGGGTGTGTAAGACCTTCAACTCCTTTTTCCAGAAATAATCTGCCGAACCATTTGCTCATCATCATGTTGTACTTTACGAGTTCAATAAGTGTTTAAAGCAACATCCTAGATAGAAATCACATAGTGCTGGAAGTTTGTTGAAACAATGATGTAGAGGCACATGTGAAAATATAGACTACATTTTCAAAAAAAATTACACAAAAAGTTCCTTCACCAGCCACTTCTAGGGGCCGATGTGAGTGCAAAAGTTGTGTATGACTAAAAAAATGCAGTAAACTAAACTGTTTGAAATTAAAGTCACACATGTTCGAAATAAATAAATAAATCAAATCAAGAATGATCTCAGAATATCATATATCATAATATTTACCTTGATTTACAGATTGATTTAAAGCAGCTACATGCGAAATGTAGAGATGGCTTGTTTTGATGAATGTGCGGCGCAAGACAACGACATCTAGTGGTGAAAAAGTGAAGAAAGGCATGGCTCCTGACGCCCCACCTGGTCTTCATTATTGTGAGATGAGGATTCAAGCCTGGGCTCCTCCTGAGGAGCTTTTTTTTGGCAGGCTGTGTGTAACTGAGCGGGTCCAACCTTTGCGTCATGCACTCAGATTTGCAGCCGCACACACACACGGCCGTATAATATAACCCCGGGCTGGATTATGTTACGATAAATAGCGAGAGGATGTGGTTTGGTAGCGGTTTAGTAACCGCTTGCCTCGGCCTCGGCCTGCTGACGTCAAACAGAAGACCCTCTCAACCCTTCAGCTTGACCGGGGCAAGATAAGGAAGAAAGTCAGAAGACGTTGATCACCAAGAGTTAAATGTTATCCGTCCATTCAGTGCTCAGAAGCCTTCCTGTTTCCACACCAACAACTGCTGTTTTTTTTTTCTTTTCATTCTGCAGAATCAGGAAGGTGTGGCAGAAGAGAAAGTGCGGAGTAAAGTTTGGCTGCCTGACTATTTCACACAGCACGGTGAGGACACGCCGAGCCCGACTGGACACCAGGCATTCGCGCCCTCGTCAACGCCGCTCTGAAAAAAAGACATCCTGCCTGATTTATTCCTTCTACTTCTCGCCGTCTCTCTGTAGATCAACCGTCCGCCGGCCAAGCTGAACCTCCTGACCTGTCAGGTGCGACCGAACCCGGAGGACAGAAAGATCTTTGACCTGGTCACTCGTAGGTTCAGCCCTGATAATTGACCCTTAACACTCTTACTCTCCACGTATAATGATTTACAACTGACAGCACTCAATGTGCGGCGCAGCTGTGTGAAGGCTTGCCTCTGTACATGCAAATCGGGCATGTTTTCCTTGGAACGAATCCCAAACAGTTCATCAGTTCATCTTGACTGCTGCGTCGCAACAAAGAGGAGCTGATTCATTTCATAAATGCGTGGCATCCTCCTCCATGTCCCCAGTGTGTCGTTTTAAAGCCTTTCCCTCCTGTTTCACAGGGAATCGGACTTACCATTTCCAGGCAGAGGACGAGCATGAATGCACAATGTAAGTGTCCGAAGGGCTGCGGCCTTCACTTCCTTGTATTGTGTGCTTTCCAATTATGGGAGAGCGCGAGTCGGCACGTGTGATTCACAAGAGTTTTTGTTCGGGGGTCTGGACGGGGGAGGGAAGCGGCAGTCTTGCAGTGTAGAGGCAAGTAGAAGAAGAAGCGTCCTCCTGGAGCCTCCTGGCGCAGCTGTTGGGCGGAACCTCTTTTCAAGCGAGCTGGGAGGGAGCGAGGGAACTGTGCTTTGTGATGTGGGGATTGAGGGAGTGGAGGAAGGTCTTTCTCTTCCCTTTCCCTCCCCTCGTGTGTGGGCCTCCCAGCACATTCTTTGATGTGATGCTTTGCGAGTTTAGGGACAGAGAAGGGATGGAAATGTTTTGCCGCGTTGAAAAAAAACTCCACAAGAACCTCAGAAAATGAAAGACCATCCATCCGTCTGGGTGGCAGAAATGGGAACAGTGAGAGTCGGAACGGCTCGTCGTTGGACAACAAAAGCGGCAACATGTGCAAATCACATGTGCGATCACTTTTGATCTCTGGGAGGAACAGCTTAAATCTGTTTATCTCTTAGACGTAACCAGTTCTGCGGCTGCCGCTTGAAACAGGCGGTTACATAATGTGACGCTGGATGGCCCCCACCATTTTCAGGGATGTTTTTCTGTTTGTGCCTGCGCTTGCAGCTGGGTGTCAGTGCTGCAAAACAGCAAAGAGGAGGCCCTGAACACGGCGCTGGGAGGGGACCAGCTCCACCTCCAGGACAGCGGGCTTCAAGAGCTCTCTAAGGCCATCATAGCTGAACTTCGGCACATGCCGGGCAACGAGGCCTGTGCTGACTGTGGAGCCCCAGGTCAGGAGTTACCAACCAGGAGATTAAGGAAATAACACTAATAAGAAAGAAATGATATTTCCCACCAAAAACGCTCTTATACAAACAGCGTTTTTCTTCTTCTTTGTCTTTCTCTCTCCTGTGCACCTCAGATCCAACATGGCTGTCGACAAATTTAGGCATCCTCACCTGCATCGAGTGCTCTGGTATCCACAGGGAGCTGGGCGTCCACTACTCCAGGATCCAGTCCCTCACCCTGGACTTTCTCAGCACCTCCGAGCTCCTGGTAATTCTGAGAAAGTGGACTAAAAATATGATCAAATGACACAAAGCAGACACAAGAACCCTCAATGTTTTACCTCCCTCATCACATTTTTACAAACATCTGCTGCTCATTCTGACGCCTCAGTTTCAAATCGTTGTGTTTCCCACCAGTTGGCTGTCAGCATCGGCAACACCAGATTCAATGACATCATGGAGGCCGGCCTTCCAAACGACTCAGTCAAGCCGCTGCCCCAAAGTGACATGTGGGTGTATTCAAAGCGCGCATAGCATGTGTTTTCTTTCCCCCACGGATGACACTCTTCTCATCCAAGCCTTCTTCTTAAAACAACCCAGGAATGCCAGGAAGGAGTACATCGTGGCAAAGTACGCAGAGCGGCGGTACGTCGTACACAAAGAGGAAGCGGATCCCTGCCGGCAGCACGACGCCGTGAAGAGTCGGGACCTCAACTCGCTCCTGCAGCTCTACGCCGAGGGAGTGGACCTGTCCAAACCGCTCACGCTGCCTGAGGGACAGGTGAGCGCAACGTCCAACTAATGTCTGGTTTCTGTGACGACCATCCCTGGCCAAAAACACAGAGGCCCATCAAGTAAAAGCATCTTTAAATATGAACTTTGGGGAGATGAGGTGGCTGGCGTTCAAGTTTCTAGAAGAAGAAGAAGAAGAAGAAGAAGAAGAAGAAGGAGGCCTTTATTAATCCCACAGTGTGGAAATTTGCAGAATTACAGCAGCAACTGTATAGTGCAAAAAGATGGAGAATTTGGCTGCGAAATATAAATAAGTCTACAAGTTGGTGTTTAAAATCACTAATAAGTTTTATTGCCTGTAATTATTTATATTTTATTACAATATACATTTACATAATTAGTTAGGTTCACTTGTAAGGAGGCAGCCCAATTACACCATCACGTATTTCGCGAGGTCAGGATGTGAATCTGTTCAGTGATTCATGAGTTCACGATGGCCTCATAGCTGGGATTAGAGAGACGTGAGATCAAGTAGGACAACAGGACAGGGGGTTAACGTTGTTGCTCATGTTCTTTTTTTTTACCATTAGATGTTACTAAATCTGACACACTGGGCCTTTAAAACAAAAAAACAAAAGTTTGTGCAGGATTTCAAAGTCACTAATTTGCTCGGAGGTGTGGGAATGGTAAGAGTATGTGAACTATGTGTTAATTGTGGGATAGTGGTGGGATAGTTAAAGGTCCTCACTTCCTTTTCCTCCGTCCTCACCCTCTCTTCTTACCTCCCCCACGCCTCTGCCGTCTCCCCTCAACTCCTCTTCGTCTCGTCTTTAATCACACTCTGCAGTCCCGGCTTACACTTCCTGTTCAGCGTAAGCCGCGTGTCCAGTGCGACTAGCTTCACGCTCTGTGTGTGTGTGTGCCTGTGTGTTTGTTTGCGTTGGATGGTCTTGGTTTATTATTCCAGCTTTAGGGCCAGAGCTCACGTCTCCCGAGTACAATCGAGACGAGCTCATTGAATTACACAGCCGCTCTGCTTTCTCCTGGTTTTAGCCTTCGCCATAAATCCACATTTGGCTTGACAGCACAAAAACACACTGTTTGGGGGTTTCTTTGGGCGCCAAAACCCCCCCGGTTTTCATTCAAGACATTGGATGCCGAGCACAACCATTTGTGGCGTCTGACTGACAGAGTAAATGCTGCGTTTTGGAAGTTCCACCGTCTAATTTGTCCCGTCTTCTTCCTGGTTCCAGGGGATCAAAGAGACGGCTCTTCATCTCGCCGTGCGTCTGGAGGAGAAAAGCTCCCTGGCACTCGTGGATTTCCTCTGCCAGAACAGGTCAGACAAGAAGGAGTTTGTGTCTCATCTGCCTGAACAGGGGCTTAGAGCGCCGGATCAGCCCCAAAGCTCAGCGTGCTTTGTGCTCACTTCACAGCAACTGTTTGGAGAGGAGAACAGCGGAGGGAAACACGGCTCTTCACTACAGCGTCCTGCACCACAAGCCCGAGTCTCTCAAGTTACTGCTCAAAGCAAAAGCAGTGCTACACACGGGTACCCTTTCAGCTTCTTTTTTTTCTTCTCTTTTGCACATCAGAATTTACACGCGCGATGACCACGTCTTCTCTCGCTCTGCCAACAGTGAACTCTGCAGGAGAGACGGCCCTCGATGCTGCCAAGCGGCTCCAGTACACGCAGTGCATCGAGCTGGTGAGCTCCGCTTTGGCCCCGTCTTCATCGTTGGCCATTTACCACGGAAGCGACTGTAAAAAAATTCAATTTCCAGCAGAAAGTGCAAAACATGATAACCTCATCAGCCAGTAATAATACCTCTAAAAAAAACTCCCTGCTCAGGGGCGCTCGCTGACCTCAAGTCACTCGCAAGCCCAGGAATCTTATCCTCATCAGGTCCCAGTGTGTATCACTTACAGTGATTTACAATGGTCTATTTTCTTACCGGCCGTCTGCCCTGCTGAGTCAGTCCCGCCTTGTGCAATATCCTGTTTTATAGCTCGCAGTCGGGTTCTGCTGGAGTTGTCGTGTAGTGCAGGGGAAGCGGTTCTAAATCTCTCTCCATTTCCAACATTCATGTGGCGTTGATGTCTGGAGACTGTAGATAGCTTTAATTTAGCCTTCCTATTCATGCAGGTGAGGAGTCCCACTTTGTGATGCTAAGTTGTGTAGCTGTGTTGCGTCGTTGCCGGATCCATAAACTGTCGGACTACTATCGTAGCAGCGTCCTTGTAGTACACTGAAAGCTAGACAGAAATAAGTAGCAATCAGCAGAAATGAGTCACCTGAAATCAGTGAGTGTTTCCTGACTGTTTGTGACTGTACGTGTGTTTCAGTTGGAGTTGGCCCAGAGCGGCAAGTTCAACTCGCAGATCCACGTGGAGTTCACGTGGGAGACGCAGTCTCAAGAGTTCTACGACAGCGAGGACGACCTGGATGAGAGGGTGAGTTGTTCTCTTCACCGCCTCGGTCTATTTTTGCTAAAAAAAAAAAAAAAAATGTCTTGAGGTTTGATACCATATGCATAGAAAATACACAATTAAACAGCCTTCAATTGCATACAGATTTCTAAAGCTCAAAGGCAAACGTTCCATCTAACTTCTACTCTGTCTTAGGTGAGCCCGTTACCCAAAAATCGTTCTCCGTCCTCCAACGGAAGCGGTGGATCCTCCTTTGCCCGCTGGAGTATGTCTGGCTATGGCAATAGCACCACAGGCAGCAGGCCCTGCCAAACCTACGAGAACCTCGACTTCCTGTACAGAAATCCCCCTGCCAGCAGCGCCCCCGCTGGAGCCTCGGCACCACCACCACTTCCAGCAAAATGTTTGCAGAGAGGTGAACTTTTGAAACTGACACTCCTCCATCATCTCATTACTCATCAGTTTGTGCTATTTGTGCGTCTTATGACAGGTGCATTAGACTATCTTGGTCTATGACTTTAGTACAACCCACATTAAATAATAAAAAAGGTTTGTTTGTTTTTAATAGGACAAGATAAATAACTAGCTTCATTAAATTCTTGATATTATCTTGTTCCAAGTTTGACTTCATCCTTTTCCAATCCCCAGGTCGATCGGACCCCCAGATTTCAGTCACGAGCCAGGATGGTGGTTCGAATTCTCACCGTGGCTCCAGCTCGTCCTCTCACTCCCCGAGCCCACAGACTCAGGCCAAGCACGGCTCGGCCTCGTCCAGCACAGAAAACCAGGGCCAAGTAGGAAAACCGCCCAGGTCTCCACATGGCCAGGGAAGTCCGTTCAGGGGGCAGAAGCAGGACGGCCAACCATCTGCTAGTTCTGGGTCTCAAAGCAACGTTTCGTCAACATCCACTCAGAACCACATCGGGCCAGTCAGGTATCTCCTGCTGCTTCGCTGCTCGTAACATCAATCCCTATCAGCACGACTGTTTTATCCTCACTAAAGGCTCTGCTGATCTCTCAACAATGCAGTTCGGAGAAGACCACATCGTACCGTCGGACCAGCAGCGGAGGAGGCAGCCTGGGGAAGAGCAGCTCACCTCCCAGCACCGCAAGCAGTCAGGAGGAGCTGTACTGCAGCCTGGTGGGGAGCAACTCAGGCCTCAACCAAGCCCCGCCCCCAACACCGTCGCCTTCACCTTCACCCACCCTCATCTGTGTGCCTCGACCTCGCAGGAACGCCATGGTAACTTGCGAAACAAACAAGCCCAAGCGGTTCAAGAACCAGAAAACAATGTGAATAACCAGCCGACCGCGTCTCCTCCAGGTGTCTGTCAGCAGGCCACATCAGAAGCGGGTCAAGGCTTTGGTGGACTGCAGAGCGGTCGCTTCAGAGCAGCTCGCCTTCTTCAAGGATGAGATCATCGTGGTCACAGCCTCTAGTGACCCCCACTGGTGGGTAAGTGGAATTGCATTACCCCAATTTTTTTTTCTACCTTTGCCTCTCTCGTCTCTCAGCTACGAAGGAATGTCAAAGGCAAAACATTACAGGATGTGTTGGCAGCAACATGAAATTTTTTGTTTTGTTTAATTCACGCAGGTCGGCCACATAGAGGGGGACCTGAGCAGGAGTGGTACATTCCCTGTTAACTACGTGAACAGACTGACAGACTGACAGGAAAGAGGAATGGAATAGTACTGACTTGGAACATATTGGAGGAACTGAGCTGGCATTGGACACTCACTGGAAAATGTGTTATTGCATCACTCATTGTATTCCCAGGAAACGGACGGTGAAACAATTTTCTCCCGTACATGTTGGACTTCGATCAGCCTGAAAATAGATCCACTAAAGGATGTCTCGGGATATAAAAGGCACTCTTTTGACATTCACACCTAAACGTGGTAATTCTAAAACGTAATTCTTGGAACCATCAAGGGAGGTGGAGGCTTTTACAGAAACTTTGGAACCAAGCACAGCCTTGCCACGTCTTATTATCTTTTTTTCACTTGTATTAAACACAGGCCAAGTAAAATATGCACATTTTATGTGCATATTATATTGTTCATTTGAAGTCAATATTCCATTAGTCCAGTTTATGACTCAGTGTGTTATTTGAGTTGTTGTATTGATCTAGGGTCTGAACCTAGAGGTAAAGCTTACCTGCAGGGCTAATCCCTTTGAGGCACTTTAAACTCTCGGAAAAGTAACTTTCCAAGGAGCTGCCAGAAGTTGTAAATATGTAGCCACCTTGCTGTATATAGATTCCACTTCTTTTTCATACCGAATGGACAGTGTCTGGCATTTACAAATAACAGCACAACCGACACTAGGCCTGTAACCTGTGCAGTCTGTGCTCTGCCAGTCTGTCTGTCTCCAGCAAAGTACCTGAGATGTGAAACTTTAGCTCAGCTGCTTCGGCTCTGGGCACAACTTATGGGCTGACTGGGGAGAGCCGAGGATTCAGTTTCCTCCGGCTCCAGACCGCTGTCTCTGGAGGACCTGGAAAAACAACAGCAAAAAAAAAAACAAAAAACCAAAGCCTGGAAATGGCACTTAAGGAGCGCCTGTTGCAAGCAGCATCCCACGACAGTAATTTGTTCAGTGAGTGCACATTAACTCTGGACGCATTTGCATCACTAGTTATGCACAAGCACACTTGCACTTGCTTTTCACATAGATATTTTTCCGACATTCAGCTCCCTTTACGACTGAAAGGAGAGCTGGAGGCATTTAACGGCTTCACACTTTAAATTAGAAACATCTTGAACATATTTCACCTGTATTACACATAAATTGTTGTACAGAGGTGTCATAAAGTGTGCAGTTATAATTAGTTTAGACCATTTTTTCAATACATTTTAATTGACTATCACCACAGTTTCGCTGTTTCTGTTAATGTGGTGTCACATTTGTACCGCGCTTTGCTGTGAGTCGAAAAGAAAAAAAAAACAGACTGGCACACCTACTCAAGATCACATCTTACAAAAACACTTGGAGATGGGCAAAGGTGGGTGTGAACCAGGTGCTCTTTAAACAATTCGGTGTGGAATATCTGCTGTCGGTGCAAACAAAACAGGAGTGTGGTATGTTCTCGAAGAACGAGAGCAGAGGAGGACAGTGGGTGGGAACTGTAAAAAGTAGTAAACTATTTCAATTGTAACATACTTCAACGTGTTTCTTTTGTTTTTAAATAAAGTGGCTTTTAGTTTTTTATAGTGAATGCTATGTGTATCTTCTTTATATATATTTTTGTTTTGTTTTTTGAGTGTGGAATAAAACAGAATCATACACTTACACTGCACAATCTTCATTCATGTTCTGATGACTGCAACATAAACCGTACAAACAGCCTCGGATTACAAGTCCAAAATTTATCGACCTGAAGTGTCTCCTCTTCACCTGGCTTTAGCATTGATTAACCAATCGGCGCCGTTGTGACGAAGGCCGACCCGGTAGATGAAGAAGACGTACAGGAAGCAGTCGCTAGCCTAGCTTAGCTGCTGCGGCGCCACCCTTTGATTCGTTCCCTGATAAAGATGAACAAAGAAAAAGCACTACGGTGGGAAAAAGACATGTTTCCACGTTTGTCGCGACTGGCAATGGAAAGAGTTGACTTAAACACCGATGTGCATCACGACAACCCATTAGGTGACTACAGGTGAGTAGTGGCCCACTGAATAATTACAAAGCGTCAAGTTGCCATCTGGTTTGAAAGTCCGATTGGTCTATTCTTTAAACACACCTCCTATGTCCTAGTATACCGGATATTATTGACGAATAACATGCTACTAGAAATGAAATCGGTAGTACCCATCCCAAAATAAAGTATGACTTAATTTGGAGTAATGACTGAGAACATGGAAATAAAGATAAAAATATTTTAGGTTTAAATAAAAAGTCTAAACGATTAATGACAGAAAAACACGATACGTGAAACATGATGATATCTTGACTTGTCTAAAAAAAAAGAAAGAAAAAAAAGAGGTGAACATGACAAGAGAAAAGAGATTATCTTAAAACCACACATTTAGGCCACAGTTGTCCTTTCCTGTCACCATCCAGCCGGGAAGCTAAATCTCTCCATCCGTCTCTCTGTCCCTTGGCACTTTTCCCGGCGGCTCTCTTGTCCTTCCAGTCTCTGTCCGGATGCCACTCAGCCCTGAATCACAGTGATGAAATCCCAACCTGTCACTTACATAAGCAGACGCCCCTGTTGCAGCCAGAATACTGATAGCCGCAGCCTGCGCAATTCTACCGCTTGAGCAGCTCAAACACTTCCCATCGGCACTTAAAATATAAACATTATTTTAACTGTATATGTATCCTGACTATTGGCATTATCATTTTGCCTGTTTACATAACATTTAATTCAATCTAATGTACACTTTGTTGAATATAACCATAATAATCTGTGAAATTCAGAGAAAATCCTACATTAATCTGGTGTTATAAGGTTCACTGTCAGAAGAAAATAGTGGCCTCTACTCCTGCTTAGTACTTTTTTTATGTCAGTATGTCAAAGCTCAATGCATTAGCACTTATAATCTCTAATGATGAAGTATTGCAGGAGATTTTTATTAATTTCTACTACCCTGGAAAGTCAGTTGCACCGTCTAAAAGCTGTCTGAGTGCCTAATGCCCATTCACTTACTGAGCAACAGTGGAGACATCAGTTTAGTGTAGCTCCACAAATCCCAGCATGCAGTAATGAGCCCTTGGAAGTGGGATATTTTTCCAGTAATTCAGCCTTTTTCCATTTGAGCACAGGGTTATCTAATCTTCGCATAACACGTAATCAGCTGAGCTCTTAAACAGGAAAACAAGCCAGTGATGCGACACGAGTTTTCGCTGCTGCCCTTGCTGTCTTATAAAAAAAAAAAAGCAGGTTTCTGGTGATCTAACCCTATATGGCAGTGCTGCAAGGTGACCTAGTTTACTTCCTAGTGCTTCCACGCAAATTAAATATTTAAAGACCCACCTGGAATATTTCAAACAGACGGTTCCCTGATTATTTCCTCTGCAGACTGAGAACCAAAGCAAAGTGGATAGTTTAGCATTAAATCCATTTATTTTAATAAGTCACACAATCTTACAAAACCTGATAGTGCCCAAAATGAAAACCATCCTTTAGACATTGACCCGAATTGTCCTACATTGAAGAATAAGAAGAAGAAAGAGTCCTGTGCTTTAGTAAACCAATGCGACGAGGAATTGAAGATGGCTGGCAATAAATTGTAGCATTCGTCACAGCAAGACATTCTTCTGGTGCGCAGCAGAGAACAAACACAAACAGTGCTGGTCCAACACAAAGGTCTGGGGAGCAACTCAGTTCCAGAACACATACTTTTGACGTATTTCTTAAACATGTGTCACATTTAAGGCTTTGTAGTTCTGCAATTAGCAACATTTATAACGAAAAGCAAACCAATTCCAAAACTGCTAATAATAGTCATAATATTCAGATTTCTTTTTAAAATAAAGCTGGGTTAACATTCATTCTTGTTGTACATTTTTGCTTATTTCAATCAAATGTATTATTATACTCTGAATAAAAGCTCATTAACAATCTTTTTTTTAGGAAACACAAAAGTTATCCACATTACCCGACAGCACTTGAACAAACACAAAAATATAAATAAAAACATTCAAGGGTTGAATAAACATCAAAAGTGGATTTCTTCCTGGACCTGTGCTCGCCATTTTCTGAGATTAATTGTGATCGCAAGTCACGGACTATTTCCAGTTGTTTGGGGCGAAACATTTTTCAAATCACGTGACCTGACACGCGATTGCAAAACCATGAAATAAATGCCGAGCACAGGTTCAAAAAAGATGGCGTGATTATACAGTGTGTTCAGTGTTAAAAGAGGAGAATTATCAGTTACAATTCACGTTACATTCATTCCGCGAGTGGGCCCAGAAATCTTTGGGAGTTTTTTTTTTTTCCCCTTCGTTCATGAAAGCAACAACAAGAGGTGCAGTTCTACAACAGCACACGAGTTATCATTTCTCTCCAGATGAGTTCTGTCATGAATCGCTGCCAATGCACAAACGCTGCATAAGGCAATATGAAAACAATGTACAGTATAGATCCGCTGTACAATTCATTGCAACTATTTATATAGATAGGACCAAGTATATATGTTTAAGGCCTGGTAGTCCCCGCTTTTCTATTCTACACAAGCACTCGGTTTTCAACTAGCTCGGCTGAATATAGATTTGGTATAAGAATGCACAGAGACGGCGAGTGGTTCCTCCCCTTGACGGTGTTGGACGCGTTGTTGGTTTTGTTGGGTTTTTTTAAATCAACATTCAGGTCATAGTGGCTGTAGTAAAAGCTGAGAATTAAGAGTTGTGTGAAATCGGCAGCATGTTCTTTACATTAAGGGGGACTGCAGCGATGTTGTTACGTTGTACAGGAAGCTCAAAATATTCACAAATGTAGTCGTTGATGAGGGTTCAGATCAAAGCAGAAGTTTCTTGTTTTTTTTGTTTTTTTGGTCTCTGTAAAGTTGCAGCTGTAGGGTCCCATGATAGTACCGGACACCATCTTTTGTCACCGTTGTCTTTAGTTTACAGTTGGTTAACCTTCTTGCTCTCAGGTTAACGGATTTAGGCTAAACCCTTCATTAAGACGTTGCAGTCAAACCTCCAGGTTTGCTCCAGATTGCATACTTCCTTTGACTATTTTCCAATACACCGGTGCACGGACCTTCTCAGGGGAGTGTTTTATTTTTTGCACTTAGCAGAAGTAATGATGGCAAACTGCAGCACACTCAAGCAGCCATCAGACATTTCCCTGCACCACCAATGAGGCTTTGGTGGAGGGTGCAGAGAGTGAATCGTTGCATTCTCAGTTTTGAGTGCACTGCAATTTGGAAAAAAAGATTTTTTTGTTTATTTCTGCTGTATCTGCTTTGTGCAAATTTAGACGATGTACTTCCTCAAATCTCGAAGACATGCATGTCAAACAAAGTCAGGAATACGTGCTAATCATGCAGATCTTTGCATCAATGAGCACCTAAGCCAGGAGCACCTGATAGTGTTGGATAAAAACCAAGGTAATGATTAACCCAAATTTCAGTTTGGGAAACAGCCTTGCTGTGTTTGTTTCGAGGTTTTGTGCGTGTGTGTGTGTGTGTGCGCGTGTGTGTGTTTTAAAGGATTCTGCACAAAATCCCCTCTCACACTGTGCTGTGTGCAGTGTGCATCGCTTTTTAATGCAGCTCTGAGATTTAAAGCCTGCCTCTCTGCCGTATCACCTTTCAGTGCCAAAAATAGTTCTCCCTGGTGTATTGGCTGTGCTTTCGACGCACGAGCACACAGCTGCAGCAAGTGCCTGGCGGAGGAGAAGAAAACCAGCGATTCTTGGTCAATGGCTTATCCAGAACGGAATAAAACCGCCTCAAAGGAAAGAAGCAAAGAAGCAAAAAAAATAGGGCAAAGGAATCAGTTGACATTTCGTACTGTTGCTCGTGTGCAAACCAAACAAGCAACACATGGCCTTCCAATGGGACCAAAAATCAGATTGTGTGCAATTGTACTGTATACTGGTGCTGAGTTAAGGGCCGTAATGAAAGATGAAAGGTGGACTACCTTGGCACTCATTGCTAACGCATGCACAATTCAACTCAAGTACCAACCTCTGAACCATTTCTGAATCAATTAAAAAGACCATAGGTTTCATCACTTGTACTTTTGTATGTTGGCAGTTCAGCCAACAGAAGTTAAACAAAAGCAGCTGATACACTAAAAAGTTAAAACCCTGGAGGGGCCTCCCACGCAGTGCTCTCACGCTCTCCTGCATGCAGGTTGGTCATAAGCAGATTTAGGGCAGAGAGACACGAGCGGTTGCCTGGTGACTGGATCAAAAAGAGGCCACAGGTGGGATCGTCCCAGCACGGACTCCCTGTCCTACCCTCCCGCTTCGCTGTGTTTACGCCGTTAAAGCGGAGCACATTGTTGAGGCCAAGGCACGTGTTTATTTTTTTTTTGTTCCAGCCAAATAAATAACATACACTTTGCCCATTTTCTGCCATCTTTATCCTTCTGCACCGTCTGGAAACTCCGCCGTGCCCTTGGTTTCACCTGACAGTGCAGCAGTCCACTCTGACCCCCCCTCCCCAGCCCCCCCCTCCTCTTTTTGCCTCCCTCTTCTTCTCGGCTAAGCTTTACATTGCATAATCCCCCGCTGGCTCTCTGACCACTACTGCACAAGTCAAAACGCCGGCGCAAAGTCTCGTTACCCAACAGGATAAATATCAACTCCCCTCCACCCTCACGTCACCTTAGAACGTGACTCATCCATGCACCAATAATAATAATCCATACCATAATCTCTCCCATGTGCAATGAAAACCCGCAAGCACATGAGCGTTGCTGAAAAATGCAGGACAAACAGAGACGCTGCACTGATTCTGACTCGATTGCTTCGCCGGCCACGCACGCTGCAGAGCAGGAAGCTCCTAGCATTTGTGATTGTTGTAGGCACTCTAAAAAAACAAACAAAAAAACAACAAAAAACCTGGAGGACCAGCCTCACGTTAACAAGAGCAGAAAGGTGGAAACTATAGCGACTAACCACAGCGAGAAGGAACCAGAGTTCTGTCCCTTAAGACGAGGAGCGTTTGACTAAAAGCGGAGGCGGCGGAGACGACGACCTCCGCGCTCCTACTTGAGCTTCACGGGCCACGGGAGGCACGTCCGGAGCCCCAGCATGGACGAGAACACAATGGTCGGTCGGTGCTTCTTGAAGCGCAGGCCCTTCTTCAGCCGCTGGCTGTTCTCCGCCACGTACAGCTCCCCCTGCTGGGCCCCGCCGGATATCCGCGACACCAGCTCGCCGTGCACCACCACCTCCTGCTCCGAGCGCACGAACACCTCGTGCAGCTCCTCCAGCCGTCGCTCCATCTCCCGGATGACGCGCTGGCGCTCCTCCACCTCCAGCAGGCGCCGGCGGGCCGCCTCGAACTCCATGCTGGAGCTGGGGGTGACCAGCTTGGAGGAGGGCGCCGTGGCCGAGGCGGACGGCGGGCCGGAGCGGGCCAGCAGGGCCCCCGTCACCCTGCGGAAGTCCCCCACCGAGATGGAGCGCCGGGTGGCCGGGGAGGCCAGAGCCAGGAGGGCGGAGGAGGACGTGGAGGGCGGCACGGACGGAGGTGGTGATGAAGATGATGATGATGATGGAGAAGGTGGCTCAGGTGGCTGGATGTCAGGATGAGGGTCCTTGTTTTCAATAGCTGCTAGCTGCT
This sequence comes from Thamnaconus septentrionalis, assembly GCA_009823395.1. NCBI lineage: Eukaryota > Metazoa > Chordata > Actinopteri > Tetraodontiformes > Monacanthidae > Thamnaconus > Thamnaconus septentrionalis. The sequence goes on from CM020517.1 coordinate 9,805,348, forward strand.
GCTGCTGCTGCTGCTGCTGCTGCTGCTGCGGCCTCGCTGGCATCCTCACGCTGAGAGTCTCCGCTCCTCTGCTGACCCTCCATGGCTTCCGTCTTCCTCCTCCTCCGGTCGTCCTCCTCGCTCCTGTCGTCCTCGTCTTGGTCTTCCTGCTGGTCTCCCTCCGTGTCACAGCAGAGCGGCGTCGCGGCGCACTGATCCGGCTCAGGAGCTGCTCCATTCATTAATAAGAGATGCGAGCCGGCCGAGCCGCTGTCGTCTGTGTGCGTATGAGCGGGCCGCGCCCCCCCGGCCGAGCTCATTGGCTGCTGAGCTCAGGGGAGGGAGGGAGGAGAGGGGAAGGCAGGGGCGGGGGAGGCGAGTCAGCTGATCAACTGGGCTGCTCTGCCGCCCCCCCAAATCCTCCTCCTCCTCCGCCACTGATGCTTGTTGCTTTGTCACCGCAGCATCAGCAGCAGCTCTGCCTCCGTCTTTTTTCCCTCCTTTTCTGATCTCACTCCATCTCTCCGTCCTGCGCCTCCACCAGCTGCTCCCTTTCTCTCTCTCTCCCTCTCTCTTCTCTGCTCTCCTGCCCGTCCGGTTGCCCCTAGCAACACCGTCCCCGCATCAGATGACGGAGAGGGTCGGAGGGTGGAGGGGTGGTGGTGGTGGTGGTGGTGGGGGAGGAGGGGGGTGATGCTCCAGTTTCCCCGCTGCCGTTTATCACCTTGCCACTGAGCGTTATTGCCCTGCTTCCTGGTACTCCACCGCATTCCATTCTCCTCGTCCTGTAAATAGCAGCCAGGAGCATTGTGGGTAAAACGCGCTATTTTTCTCACCCCTGTTTTTTTTCAATGAACGTTTTACACGGCGAGGAATAGGTAGTCGGCGTTGCTAAGAAACTGTTGTTCCCTGGTATAGTTGGTCTGAGGGAATATGAAAGATGGATTTAAAAAGAAGCTTTTCTTTACGCCACACAAAGGGAAAACACATTTAAATGGAATTAGTCAGAGGAAATCAATCTGGGTTTATTTCAATTATTTCGTGCCAGCTCTCAGATCCAACAACTCATGTTTTTGCTGCATTGTCACTCAGTTTTCTTCAATTGTGCTCTTATGCCTAATTTACTGTCTGAATTCTCACATTATGTAGAATCCACTTCACCAATATTTTCAAAGAATTTGTGTCTCTAGGCTGTCAATTTGCTGCTATTATCAGGAGTCTAATCAGCCTGGGCCGCTGTGCTAAATCAACAACAAGAAATAAATAACGTAAAATAGGCAATGATATGGAAACTAACTATACTTAGAAATAGATGCCTTCACTGTTGGCCGCACACATCAGTCAGGTCAATAATGCATTAAAAGAAACCTCAACTTTTGAAGCAAAAAAACGACGAGCCTTTAACTTTCCAGTCATTATGTCAACACCCATGCATCACTCTGACCTGCAGTAATATCCCCTCCATTATCCTCTGAGCTCACTCTGCCCTGTGTGTCTAGACCCATATCGACTGGTGCGAGGGAGAAATAAAAGATTTGAAGATGATTTGGCAAAGATGAAAGAGCGGCGCTGGTGAGAGTGACTGGCTCTCTGCATCAAAACAAAGCTTTTAGCGGGACGGAGCCGCGCGCGCACCCGCGTGCGCCTCCGCGCTCGCCTGCATTATTGAGCGTCCGGCTCGGCTCTTCTGCTTTTATGTCAGGATTGGCTGCATTAGCGGCAGCACTGACTGTTCCGCCCTGCTTTTAGCCTCACAGCCTTAATAATGGCAGTAAAGTAGAGGGAGGAAAAACAAAAGGAGGCTTGACTATACGTGCCAGTGGGAGGGAATAAGGAATTAGGAAGGAAGAAGCAGTGGTTTGGTTTATCATCCGGCTATTCAAAAAAAAAAAAATGACACAAAGTACAACAAAAGCATTGCAAAACTGATAAAAAAAAAAAAGTGCATATATTCTGCACTAATGCTGGGGAGCTGCATGAAATTTAATTAAATTTGATTATCAAAACTCAGTCTTAAGCACTCACTCTTTCAATTTGACATTTTGCCAGTGGCTTACTAACACGTGTTGCAGCACATTCCTGCAGTTTAGGCAGATGTGTAATACAAATATGCCTGGCAGGGAGCCTCCTACCTAACGCGATGCCCATTTTTGGAAGGTTCTGGCTGTTGCACAACATCACCCCCAGTTAAAAAGCACTCACTCTAAAATAATCCCACTTGTGTGTGTGTGTGTGTGTGTGTGTGTGTGTGTGTGTGTGTGTGTGAGAGTGTGCAGCTCTGCACGCGGCTCGCCATCACCGCAGCATCCTGCCTGTGAGGGGGGCGAGTCGGGGACGACTGGAAGGGAAAGCAAAGTTTTGCTAACACAAATTCAAAACATATATTTACACACAAGACACAAAAAAATAGTCTCATTAAGAGCATTTATTCCTCTTAGAAAATTCTATTTGCGCATTGCTATTATATCTTATCCCCTTTACTGTGACATGGATTTTTTTTAAAAAAACAACAAACCTTTCAGTCTCGCATCCAGACCGCCTCTCGCTGCAGATTACTTTAATCTGCATGTGTATTTGGTGTGCTTAAAATCAAGTAGCACCATCTGTGCGTCTCTGTCAAAAGACTATTATCCAGAACGCTGAGCTGGAACACACACACACACACACACACACACACACACACACACACACACACACACACACACACACACACACACACACACACACACACACACACACACACACACACACACAGTAAAATGTCTCTGCTGTGTTGTAACTCTATCTAGACGTCCAGCCCTCGTGGACGCCGTCTCTCTGTGGTTTTTATCAGATCAGACATCTCACTCTAGAATATACGCCCACTGACACGACAAGAAAAAGAAGAAGTAGTCCGGCAGTGGCGGTGCAGTGATGTTTCAGCCGGCACCTGAAATAAACAGAGTGATGCGAAGAAGAGAGACAGAGAAAAAAAACCTGCTTCTCTTTCCGCTTCCCTCCAGAGGAGAGAGATGATGTTGCTGCGGAAGGCCCTCCAATCAATATTAGTCAACGTATTGTGTTGCTGCAGCTCTGCAGAATGTGTGCGTGTGTAAATTACTGGCAAGGTGACGTCAAAGTTGCAGAGCAGAGCCACACGGGACTCCATCAGTCTGGGCAGGAGGACCGACTCTTTGAAGCTCCTGTTTCTTACTGATAATTAGATCTTTCATTTTTCACCCCAGACAGCCGAGCAGCGTCCACGAGCAATCCTTCTAAACTGTCTGAGCTTTGTGAGAGAACTGGTGCTTTGCTGGACCTTAAGAGTTGCTGCTAACCTGACTTGGTTCTTGCTCTCCTCTCTGTGGGCCTCCGACAGCTGCTGCTGCTTCTTCTGTGTTCACTTGCCGGTTCCTCCGGGGTTGTTTGTTTGGTTTCTTTGTTTTGGCAGCACTTTTCCCCGACTGCCCGTGCCAACGGTCTCAGAACGCTGCCGTTTACTGCTGTTAATACTGTTACAGTGTCTTTTCTCCTCCCTTTATGTTCCCCCGTCTCTCCGTTTACTCTCCCGCGGCCTTGAGAATGAATGTCAACTGCAAGCTACGACACAAAGAGTGTGTGAGAATCCTGTGGACTGAAATGCAAAGCTGGGGACTGAGGCTTTGCACCAAAAATAACCTTCAACATGGTTTCTCTACTGGAACAAAAAAAATTGCTGCACTTGACGTAACAAAGCAGCTTGCTCTTTGTTGCCCTCTACTGGCCAACGGTGGAAAAACACTGAAGTAGTCACGTCAGAGATGACCGCATCGCCGCAGAGGTGACCCTCAGAGAAGACTGAGTGGATGGTTTATAACGCGCTGCTGCCCTCAGGTTTGCAGCTAAGCAACTTTTTGTGATATTATCAATTATCTATTTAGTTTTTATAGCTGCTCTCTGATCACTGTCCCACATTATTTGCTCATTTCTCCTGGAGATCAATAATCTATCTATCTATCTATCTCTCTCACTTGTATTTCTTTAGGCTTCATCCTGGACTCAAGTGGAGCTGCCTTGCGCAACAAATTGTTTTGCCTAGTTTTACGTGCAGTAAAAATAGGCAAGATATCTGAATGGGTTAGTCATTCCATAAATACAGTAATTGATATGCCAGGTAAGATGAATTGTTAAAACACCAGAAATAAGACCATGATGTTATTCTGCAGCAGATTTGTTGTCATAGAAACAGTGGTATCAGTTTTGGAATCTACCTGCTGACTGTGCGGAATGAAAACACGAACGAAACTGATCTGTGAAGCGTGGAGCGGTGCACTGAACAGAACAAAAAGAGACCGTTTATCATAGCAACTGATATAGTTTTTTTTTTTTTTTTTTTTAATATTTGTAAGATATAAAAATCTTCATCTTTATCATACAATAACATCTCACCATAATTTTTTTTTTTTTTAGTCAAAGAATGGAAAGTTTCACCACCAAAACAAGAATTTAGAATAGAACATTTGATCCCCTTGAGGTAAGACAGCTGGTCGATTGATCGCGTCGCCACACAGGTCTCCCCTCCCCGCAGGGGGCGGCGGTGACGGTGGCGTCACCCGCGTCAGACATTCAGTCTCAACTACAGGAACTTCAGGCACCGAAACTGACAGCAGGATCAGATTGAGACCCGTTCAGGATGCATCTAGAGAGAAACAGAACGTACTAACACAATCCTCGGGGTCGGGGGCGTGGGGGTCGACAGAAATCCAAATCTTGTTTTGTTTTTTGTTTGTTGGAATGAAGAAGTTTTAAACGCAAGCTGCTGAGGGAACGTCCGTCCGAGTCGATGACGGGAGGAGAGACCTGCACGGCACGCTAGCATGCCTGCGCACGTGCCCGGCGGTTATCGTTAGCTGTTTTTTTGAATACAACTTCCTCTAGACACAAAGAAAAGAACAGAAACGATCAACGACGAAAGCAGCCAACACAGGAAACAGCAATCAATACAGATTATTCAAGAAATACAGCTGGGAAATAAACAAGAGAACAAAGCAAATATAGATTTTTTTCGTTTGTTTTTTTTTTTGTCCAAACATGCCACACGTGTTCTTCGGGCACGTTTTCTTTCACAGAAAGCCACCTTTATTGTATTTTCGTTTTAGATTTTTTTTTTTTTTAAACTAGTATTTGCGGTAATAAAAAATAAGAAATAACAGACGTCTCAAACGGGTCGCCAGCGGGTCGCCAGCGGGTCGACCGAGCGGAGGAAAAGAAGGAGGAGAGAAACGAGAAAGCCACATGACGTCATCACATCACCGGACCATGCACATGACCCCGCAGTGCCACACCAGACGCTACATGGAAGTGCGCGCACACCACGCGCGCTCTCGCTCCTCTGCAAACCATGCAACACTCACTCACGCACACACTCACACACACGCACACGCACAAAAACCACAGGAGCCGAAACCAAAGTGTTCCAGCGCCTCCTCTAAACCAGACGGTACCGAAGCCAAAGAGGCATCTATGGCAGAACATGTTTTCTATGCGTTGAACAAAACGGCTATCAACAAACAAACAAACAAACAAACAATCAAACAAACAAAAGCTTCCGAAAACATTAAACAGCAGTGTGAGAGGGTGGCGTTTTGTTTTGTTTTTTGTTTCGTTTTGTTTTCCGCGCTGTTGGCACAGCTCCGTTACGGCAGCGGCGGCACACCTGGCAATATAAAGCTCATCAACTTTACAAAAAAAGAACGAAAAGACGGAGGCGGGGGAGGGGGGGGCAGCGAGCCCAGCCGAGGTGGCGGAGACAGAGACAGCGAAGGGCTTGACAACCCAGAGGGGTCGCCGTCGCGTGGACTCGGGTCATGCACAAACACGCTCGCTCGCGCACGCACACACACATACACACCTGCACCCTCTCCTATCTGTTTTTGTTTTTTTTTTTTTTTTTGGCTCTCATCGCTCCCATTAACAATCTCTTTTGTTCAGTCCAGAGGATGAGCAGCTAACAGCAGCAGCCCGAACAGTGTTGGCTGGGATAGTTGGGGGCAACTGAGGGGTGGGGGGTGGAGGGGCCGGGGGGGGTTAAGGGTTTTTTTCTCCTCTCCCGTCGGCTTGTTTCTTGCTTGCTTGCTCGTTTCACAGGGAGGTGGAGGGAAGCTTCTTGACGCGGCGCTGGGCCAGGAAGGAGCTCTCGATGGGCTTGAGCTCCGGAGTCGGCTGGGAGTTCTTCAGGGCGGAGTAGGTGGCCGCCATGGCGCCCTGGGGTGTGATAAACAAAAACAACAAAAACAAAAAAACAGCAGCGGCTCAGATGACAAATGCTGAACAGGGTTCTGTTTTAACATCACGATTTCAAGCAACACAGCAAATGTTGAAGATTTAATCAAAAAATGATGAGATCATCATGAAAAGAATCAATGGTTCATATTAATGTGTAGAAAATGAATGTTCAAACTGTTATAATGGAAAATAAGAGACATCAGTGCATCAAAAGAGGAAGTAGCAAAGAAACAAAGAGGAAGTAAATCAGGTCTGACCTTGACCAGCTTGGGGTCGTGGTGCGGCAGCTGGCTGTTGGGGAGCTTGTCTCGCTGGATGATCCAGCGGTGCTTGAGGACCTGCCGGGCCGTCAGCCTCTGGTGGGGGTCCACGTGGAGCATCTTGGACACCAGGTCCTGGAGGGAAGGCAGGGAGGGGGGGTGGTGGTCAGTGTGAAATCTCGCGGTTAACGCGAGCGAAGGAGCCGGAGGTGCAGCTCCACCTTGGCAGCCTCGGACACCGTGTCCCAGTTCCCTGCGGTCAGGCTGAAGTGGCCGTTCCCTATCCTGCTCAGGATCTCGTTGGGAGTGTCCTCCGGCCCGTTGGCGAAAGGCGTAACTCTGGTGGTGGGAGAACGGTGGAGTCAGAATGAGGCCTGATCATAAAGACAGCGAGAGAGAAAAAAAACAACAACAATCTATTTGGCTTTAGAGTTGATGTTCACCCAGCCAGCATGGTGTACAGCAGGACCCCCAGACTCCAGATGTCACATCCCTCATCGTAGCCCTGACGCTTCAGCACCTGAGGTCAGAAGAAAAAACACCTTTAGTGATCATTCAGTACGTTTACATGCACCAACCACAGAACCACAGAACCACAGAACCACAGAAGAAGAAGAAGAAGACGAAGAAGCGTCCGCTCACCTCGGGAGCCACAAAGTTAGCAGTGTAGCACGGGGTCATCAGCAGCCCGTTGTTGGCGCGCAGCTGCTTGGCGAAGCCAAAGTCACAGATCCTGATGGACTCTGGGTTTCCTGAGTCGTCCACGTAGAGGATGTTGCTGGGCTTCAGGTCGCGGTGCACCACCTGGAGGACGAGAATGCGGACGATGAGCACGTGAGCCTTCGCGCTAGCGCCTCGCCTAGACCGGCAAATCAAGGGCGTGCACGTGCATGTGTGTGCACAGGCGTGTGCTTGTGACATACACGATGCAAAAAGGAAAGATTTGAGGAACTAAAAGAGCAACAACAACAACAGAGAGACTGACACCATTAAGACATTAAACTCATGTGGTGTTCCTGCACTAAACCAGCGGCCCACTCGCTTCCTGGGTGTGAACGTGGGTGTCGTCTCACCCCCTGAGAGTGCAGGTACTCCACGGTCCGGGTGATGGTGTGCAGCACGGCGCTGGCCTCCCTCTCCGAGAAGAACTTCTGCTTGAGGATGCGGTCCAGCAGCTCTCCTCCACGCATCAGCTCTGTCACCAGGAACACCTGCTTACTGTTGTCGTACACCTGGCACGCAAACACACGCACGTTAGCGTTAGCAGCAGCTGGTGCTTTACCAGCTGCTTCATAATAATAATGATATAATATGTGTGGCTTCATAACAGGCTTGTGTAATTGGTCAATAAAAGTGTGATGGTGTTCATTAAAGAGCCCCTTTCAGAAATACAGCATCGTGATTTTAGTATTCGAAAGACGCGGTGATAAAACACACAGCCTTTTGTTGTGAACTTCATGCTCACATAATAGTCGGGCAAACATTTAAAACACAACCAGACCAAAAGGACTGAATGAGTTTAAAAAATTCATTTCAGCTTTGAAGGAGAGTAAATATGTTCTGACTTGTATAATTAATCCAACTGCATTTCAGTCTTTGCAAGGAAAGCGTTTGTCCCGGCTCGACAGTTTCTGATGAGCGCTTTTAAATACTCACGTCCTTCAGTGTTATGATGTTGGGATGCTGTCCGTATCGCAGCAGGATTTCAATCTCCTCGGACGGGTCTGTGCTGGTCTTGTCAATCATCTGTGAGAAATCGACAGTGACAAATGGCTCAGTGTTCGGATCAGTGAACAGGAACGTCTGTTTTGCTTTCACTCAGTAACAAGCAGGTCGGTCCTGTTCTGCTCTTTTCTTTTCGTTCCGGCTTTGATTTTGCCGTTTTTCACCTTGACGGCGTATTCCGTGTTGGTGGCTTTGTGGACGCATCGCTTGCAGACAGAGAAGGAGCCCATGCCGATGTCCTCCTTCAGCACGTAGCCGTCGCTGAACACCACGTTCTTCCCGTGCAGCTGCTGCAGAGGCAGAGGAGGAAGAGCTGAACCAGGCTGAACCAGGCCACTGAAAGTCGCACCTCTGTTCACCCGTCTGCAGGGGGCATGCGGTGGGAAGGTCTGACCTGGACCACCGGGTGCGGCAGCGGCTTGACCGGCTCCTCTGAACCCTCCTCATCCAGCAGCGACGACGCGATGAAGCTGAAGCCCCGGAAGAGCTGGTGAGCTCCGGCGCTGGGCGGCACGCCGGGCGAGTCTGAGGGCCGCAGGAGGAACCAAGAGAAGGAACAGATTATACTGTTTTGTTTCTGTGCTTTCAATTAAGGCCTCCAGACTGTTGTTCACATAGAGGGAAATACATAATAATATATAATGCTGAGTGATTTGTTGTTTAACTTGTTGACTTGGTTTCATCAGAAAAGTCAGGGACACTAAAAATCTGATGCAAAAATACAAATAATCACAAATGATGATGATAAAATGATAAAATTGTCACAAAAGTTAAATATTATTTATTTACTTATGTATTTATTTAATTTTTTTTTATTAACTATTATATATTTATATATTTGTATGTATACATATATATCTATATTTGTAATTGTGATTTAGGTTATGTAATGGTAAGCAATTTGTAATATTTCTGTTAAATTTGGCTTCTGAATGCATTTTGTAAACTATCTCACTGTGTAGAAAAATCAATAAAAAAAGACATGCAAAAAAAAAAAAAAAAAAAGACAATCCGAGAGAAGCCGTTTGTGAAACCAGCGCCATACACTCTTTTAGGCTGCCCCCTAGTGGCTTAAAGTATGTCAACACACTGGACACTGGACATTGACAGATTCCCATTTACATCCTGCGTGCTAGTGCAACACACACACACACACACACACACACACACACACACACACACACACACACACACACACACACACACTCTCCTCGACCGACTTCCTGCCCTCCGTCTGAATTTGGAACAGAATCATGCGACGCACAGTGCAGGGATGAAGAGCAGCGTTCAACTTTGACCTCTGACCTTTCGGAGTGCGGGACGTGAACTCAGAATCGAAGTAGAAGGTGTCGTCGGGACGGGCCACGGCGGGCCTGAACGGAGGCTTCAGCTCCCTTCTGAACAGTTTCTGTGTCAAATAAGAAAAAAATAAATCATGAAATAAGA